>WOAB01000254.1:0-1200000 GCA_027886185.1 Rheum nobile | reverse complement strand
ACTTCATGAGTAATATTGAAAATCGTTATGTTTATATATTTTTTAGGTCGAAACAATTTCTTGCTCACTTTGATTACTGATGGAGAATGGAAGATTCTAGGAGAGAAGTGGTCTTATGAAGGACCAAAAAAACCAAGAGCAGTTGTAGTGTCAGAATCCATTAAGTTTGATGCTCTGAAGAAGAAGATTGACGAGAAAGTCAACATTGATTATGAAAAGTATGATCTTCAAATGAAGTATGTGTCACCAATCAGTGGAATGCTTCCACCTTTTGAGGTTAGTGATGATGATGATCTTGAAACCTATAAATTTCTCAACACAAAAGCATCAAAAGAAGGGGTTTGGCCTATTGAGCTTTATGTGAAAATATTGGTGAAAGAAACAGGTTCGTTTGTGGATGAAGTTTTTGAGAGAAAGGTTGATTCATCAGAACTAATACATGAAATAAGAGTTCATGCAAGAACACCACCTGCTTCACAGAGTCAGTCCGACAGGATCCAAAGTAAGGCTGACAAGACTCATACTATGGATGACAAGACACTTGATGAAATTATTGACGATGATAATAATTCATCTCCTAGGGTTGGTCCGAGCACAAGCAATTCTTGTGCAAAGAAAAGAAAGATGAATTATACTATAGATTTTGTGTCACTAAGCAGTGATGATGAGGAGATTATCATGCCTCCAACGAGAAAAGGTAAAGAAGTACTAGTGCTCAGTGATGATGAAGAAATTGATTTTTCTGGCATTGGGAAAGAAGGAGATGATTTTGCAGGTGTTTATAAGGAACTGGGTGCAGGGAGTAGTCGCAAGGGTGCATTGGATGATATTGATTCACAATTTATTGATTAAGATCTTCTACAAGTAGAAGAGAAGTATTACCGTGACCATGGAAGTGCTAGTGAATGGGTTGTATTCCATGTTGAAGATGGCGATAAAGGGAATCATAACCAGAAGGAAATCAAAGTTGGAGACTATTTCAAGTCGAAAGAGGAGTTGAAGGATGTGTTAAAATCGATTTCCATGCGGGATTGCTTTGAGATGAATGTTAAGAAGTCTGATAAAAGCACTTATGTAGTAGGTTGCATCATCCCGGACTGCTCATTCAAATGTCGTGCCTCAATCTATCGTCAAACCAATCTATTTCTCGTGCGGAAGTATGTTGGACAGCATACCTGCGGCTTGAGAGCAAGGCACAACCACAACAAATTAGCAACCACACACATGATTGCAAAGAAAATAAAGTCATGGTAAGATAACATATACAATATGCTGAATAATTGTGTTCTTAATTACATTGTAAGCAACATATTTATCATCTTACAGGTTTGCTGGTGGAAATAATGGTGTAAAAGCAAGACAGATCCAGACAATAATGAAGGATATGGGCGTTGATGCAAGCTACCATAAGGCAAATCGAGCACGCTTGATAGCCCAAGACATAGTAAGAGATTCAGCTGAAGAAAGTTATACCCGCATGTATTCGTGGTTGCATATGCTCAAGCATTCAAACCCAGGATCTCATACATCTATTGTAAGAGACAGTAGCCAGCGATTCAAGTATGTGTTTTGGGCGTTGGGTGCATGTATCAGGGCATTTTCTCATCTAAGAAAGGTATTCATTTACATAAGGTGTATGTGATTAATTAACTGTTAGGATATACCGTTTAATATGACAGGATAGATACATATTTACGACCGGATATTTCTGTTAGTAACAGTGTCATCACATGATATCCTTCATATTTTTGCTAGGTGGTTACGGTGGATGGTGCTCATTTGAGTGCTAAGTACATGGGCACTCTTCTTCTTGCTACTGCACAAGATGCAGACAAACATATTTTTCCACTTGCATTTGGCGTTATTGATAGTGAGAATGAAGGGTCTTGGTCATTTTTCTTCAATGAGTTGAAAGTTGTTGTACCTGACACTAATGACTTAGTATTTGTCTCTGACCGTCATGCAAGCATTACAAAGGGATTGAGGAATAACTATGTATTTGCTAGGCATGGGTATTGCACCTTCCATATCTACCAAAACTGGAAGACCTTATATGGGAGAAAAGACCTACTAGACCTATAGGATAGGACTTCAAAGGCTTATACCATTCAAGAGTTCAATAGTCTGTTTGCTGAACTTTGCAAGTCTTCACCGCGGATAGGTAAGTATGCGGAAAAGGCTGGATTTGAGAATTGGTCAAGAGCACATTTTGCTTCAAACCGTTTTGGCATTATGATGACCAACAACGCTGAATGCGTGAACTCGGTCTTCAGAGAGGAACGTGGCTGGCCTATTCTTCCCATGTTTGATAAGATACTAGATACCATGTGCAGATGGTACGTTGAGCGCAGGGAAGATGCTGATAAATGGGATGAAGTAGTCACAAAGAGTGTAATGAAGATACTTGATTCTAGGTACCTGATGTCCGTTACAATGGTCGTGCGGAGGCTTAGTCAATTTGAAGCTGAGGTTATTGATGGAACATCTAGGTTTGAAGTCAATTTACATGCTAGAACTTGTGATTGCAGGGTATTCCAAGTTGATCAGATTCCTTGCGCTCATGCCATAGCAATAGCAAAAAATAGAAATATGGAACTTGCTGATTTGGTGCATCCCCTGCTGAAGAATAATCAAATGAAAGAAGTGTATAAGGAAATTGTGCATCCTGTTCCACCATTTGAGCGTTGGGAGGTACCACCATCAATTTCCACAATCACATGTAATCCACCGTCGGTAAGAAGGCAAGTTGGAAGACCTCAAAAGAATAGGTTCCGTGCACATTGGGAGAGAAACTATCCTGTTGCTCGTCATTGTGGAAGGTGTGACCATCGGGGACATTATCAAAGAAGTTGTACAAGGCAACTACCATGACCCGGTGAATCCATGTCGAAGATTAGTATCTCGTGTTGCTTTACTTGTTTAAACTAATTTGTCTTGATTTGTTTGAGCTAGACTAATTTAATTTGCTTCTCGTTTTATTTATGCTTTTTAATCGGCTTTATACAATTTGTTTCCATTGGAATAATAGTATAAGTTTGCTTTTCATTTGCAATGTTTTCTTACAATACAATCTCCTGTCGTAATACTTTATTTATCATGTTGATTGCTATAGAACATCCTGTCGTATAGAACATATATTTTAGAATCAACGAATGTACAAAATTTCAAAATATATGAATGCTTGAACCTTTAATACTTCACTATTTCTTGATTAAACACTATGAATGTCTTTAATCGTACTGTATTAATTAACTGACGGTGTTCTATATTCGTCCCTCACACTATTTTATACCCTGTCAAACATCAATTCTATCCTGACGGTACTCTATTATAATCCTATTAGTATTTTATAGTTGTCCTGTTAGTCTGGTTTTAGGGAAGTAATTTGATAGACTTAGTTTTACATCTTGTCAGTCCACTATTTGTATCCTTCCAGTGTTCTATATATGTCCTGACGCTCTTCTGGTTTCAAAGAAGTAATTTGACAAATTCATTTTTACATCTTGTCGTTCTTCAATTTGTACCTTGTCAGTGATCTATATATGTCCTGTCTCTCTAGTTCCAGGAAAATAATTTGACAGATTCATTTTTCCACCTATCCTTTCCGAAATACTATCTTATAAACCAAAATTGCTAACTTCTAAGTGAATCGAGGTAGGAGGATATCCAACAGAAATAGTTAATTTAACAGATTTTCATTTCAAGGGCTCATCTGCCAAACATCATCAAAGTAACATCACACTATCATAAGGGTACGTTCAATAGCCAAAAAGATACAAAATAGACCACAAATATTCTTACAAAGCAAGAGCAAAGTTGATAACTGATCTATCAAACAAAAAAGCTAAAACAATCTACAATATGTGAATCAAGGGGAATCCCATTTGCAATTCCACACACTCAGTGCTAGGAAACTCCGATATTGGTCCATGTCCTTGTCCTCAACAGCAGACAAGTCAGTTACTCCAGCACTTAAAAGCTCAATGTACTTGAGTGTGTAAATTCCGCAATCACCCCTGTATAACCAATATATACATTTGTTAATAGTAGGAAGTTTAGATCTAAGGACATGTTCACTACGATGACTTACCCTTGCTTGTTTGATTTCATTCTTGTATTACGACTCACACTAAAATGTTGATCACCCCTTGTTTCCAGAAGCTTAGTCAGTGGGCTGTATTGCTTCAAAATCAGTGGAAGCCCATGCGTCATCGGAGTAAGCAGCTGCTCCACAACACTTGAACTGTATAGCATAAATCATCAAACATGTTCCAACTTGTAAGTGTATACATAAACAAACTATTTGGATAAACTTACAAGTTACACAAGTATAATGCAATTTATTTCCTACTAAATAACTCAAGACCAAGACAAATTTCAGCATGGATCAAAGAGCTTATAGCAATGAGAAGAAAACACTTATAGAAAATCCATAACATAAATCAAATATCCGCAATAAATCCTAGATCAGAACATACTATATATAGAGTTATTGAAAATTTATAACACATTTCTCATTGAATCAACGAATATATACATACCTGACCCTTTTCAGTGGCCTCTTTGGTTTTTCCCTTAGTCCTCTTTTGTTGTTTCTGTGGACTTGAACCTTCAGCTCCATCACCTTGGTGCTCCACTTTTCTTCTTTTTTTTCGCACCTCCATTCTTCAAAGGACTAGAGACCGTATTCTTTCTAGTTTTATCCATAGTTGATCTGCAATATTATAACTACAGTTAGCAAGAAAAGTCTTTAAAATATTCCAATACTTTTACAGCTAATCCAACATGAGATAAAAAAAGAGTACACTACATTTAATTTCCAATCCTATATAACCAAACAACTAAGGTGATTTTCCGCGCATCCATTGTTTTTCAATCCTATATAATCACTGCACTTTTTTAGGACAAACTATAGCCGGAAGAGTATTCTTCCAAAGCAGGTTTATTTCAGAAGGTGTTTAAACCAGTCTGGAGAAAGTTAAGTGTACATGATTTATAAGACCCAACAATTCCATGCATCAGAATAATCTTGAGGTGAAAATAGAATAATCAAACAAGTTAACTTTTGTGCTACCAGTGCTATTTCCATGTAAACACTTAACTTTCTCTGTAATTGAAAGAGGAGAATAGCAATATCAGTAGAGATACTAAAAATGGCTGCCTTGCCAGGAGCAATAAGATCAACAGGAGCATCAAGTAGTGCAAGCTTACATTGTAGCTATTTCCTCATTTTCGAGTACATAAAAATCATATCCAATCGAGTCAAGTCTTAAAGACGAACATAAAAATCAGTTCTACGTATATCAAATCAACATACATAAAAATCATATCAAGCCCTAATCTGTAAACTGTTTCTATGTCCCAAATCAAATGGCTACATTAATCTCCTGGTATCCTTTATTGCTCGAAAATATATTGCACTGTTTCTATGTCCCAAATCAAAACGAAACAGGAACACAATACAACCAATAAAACAGCAAAAAAATCATCAAACAATCAACAAAGTGAGCCGGTGAAGTAAAAATAAATGACTGAGAATGAGAAGGTGAAGTGAGACTAGAGAGCAAGCAGGGCGGCGCAATTGGCAAATAAAAAGAAACTGAGAATGAGAAGTCGAACACTATATTGAATATTGATCGATAAAACAACAGCAATGCCAAGTACAAAGAAATCAGCAAAAATATTACCGGTGGGAATTTGTAATATCCCTTAATTTTTAGTGAGGGTATTTGGGTAATTTTCTCATCCTTCGTTCGATAAATTTTTTGCTTTCAGTGGAGTTGGATTTTCGGTAAAATTCATGTTCTTCTAAATAATTTCCTGAGTGATATAAAATATTCAATGTATTGTCAGAACTTGAATATTTGTTTGGATAGAAACAAATAATTTATGAGTTTAAAACTCATACCAAATTCTATCCCTGTCCAATCTTATCCTTCGCTGCAACTTGCCCAAATATGTCGTGGATGTGGCACCCGCCTACGACTTCTGTTCACCGCTGGTCGGAGCTCCTTGAGCTATATAAGGAGCCGATCTGGAGAATGATGGGCACCCAGCTCCCCTTGCTCGGCCACCTCTCCCCGGCGTCGTCTCCTTCTTCTCCGGCGTGCCGCAAGCAAGACCGCCGGCGTCGTGTTGCTGCTATCTGCCGTCGCTGCTCCCGAGCTGGTGGTGGCTGAGGTTGCTGGTGCCGAGAAGCCCATCCCGGCGTCGACGAGCTGCTGCGCGTTGCTGCTGAGGCGAGATCCGGCGAGCCGCGAAGAGCTGCTGAGCGAGGAGCCGAGGGCCGCTGCTGTTGTTCTGCTGTAGCTGCCGCCGTTGATCCGCCGCAATCCGCTGCAGTTCCTCCCGGCGTCGAAGACGGTGGAAGCCCGGCGAGACCCGCCACCGTTGTCCTCCTCTGTTTTTTTTTTCACGTGAAATGGAGCCATTTGTGGAAGGAGATGAACAGTGACCGTGGGGCCCCCTTCCATTGTTTTGTTCTGTTGGGCCGAAAGCCCAATTAGCTTCAAGTCAGGATTTAACCCAAAATTATTCGAGCGGTATAATTTCGACTCTCTTTTATTCGTATTTTTCTTTGAAAAATTTAATAAATATTTTTATGATTTAATATCATTAAAATTTATTAAATATAATTTCTTGAGTTCGTCCAGATAAATTAATTGATATTAATTAATATGTCATGTACTGGATCGCGTATGAACTCGTAATCTGTTAGAGCTATCTGAGCATAGGCCATATCCTCGGAAATGATATCATCAGTAGTCGTCTCGTCTAGATTCATCGCCGAATCTACTCCAGGCAAGTGACGGTTCGCTCTTGTTTATCATTTCATACTTCCATTAATTATCAATTGTTTAGTTGTTAATTAATTTGGGATGATTCTTGTTTATGTTGGGAACAGTTGTGTTAATTAATATAATTAAAATCTGATATTATAATAGGTTGTATATTCTGCTAGAACCGACGCTATTATAAATATATTGTGCAGGTGTGGGCCGTGATGGCTTTGATGTGATTTGTTGTGTGTTGACTGTTTAATTAGCACGAGTATTGTGTGTTAATTATCGTAATGGTATTATTGTGAATTTAATGTTAACTGTAATGCTAGAATAGCACGTGGGTTTATAGGAACGCTAAGTCCAAGTAAGGATTTGTCGTTTCTTTATAATTAATGTTTGTAGGAACGCTAAGTCCAAGTAAGGATTTGTCGTTTCTTTATAATTAATGTTCGTAGGAACTCTAATCCAAGTAAGGATTAGTCGTTTCTTTATAACGTGTTAATTCCTCGGGATAATTCCGAATAATTTAAGGGTCATGACCTCTACTTCTTATCCACCGTAAGGATCTGAAGGGTTTAAGCGCCTTGCAAGCGCCATTAGATGAGCATAATTGCAGTCCTGTGTATTAAAGTGTAAGCACCGTATATGTGCAATCTGGGTGGCCGTAATGTCACCCTGTGTCTTAAATTTCCGTTGTTACTCGGAATAATAATTAAAAGCCTTAAGTGTGTATCGTAATTTAATAAGATAAGTGCAGTTAAGCACAAAATTAATGAATTTAAGCACCTTGTAAGTGCAATCTGGATGGCGTAGGATCATCCTGTGTAATAACTTGTGTGTTGTAATTTAATAAAAGTACGATTCAGCTCATAACTTGATAAGTCTTGAGTGTGGTATTAAATGGGTGGGCATAATTATCACCCTAAGGTTTAAAGCTTCGTAGCTGCTCTTATTAATATTAAAAGTCTTAAATGTTAAGGTAAGTGTTATAAGTACTATTGTGATTAAGTTAAGTGCAGTTGTACTTGTGATTAAGTTAAGTGCCTTGTGTGATTTATTTAATGTTCCCCAACATTTGTCATATTTCTGTTAAAGCTCAATTCATTGGAGTCTTCTTTCTTTTGTGTTTGATTTCTGTGAGGCTTGGTCTCCAGAATCTTTATCATGCCTTTTGTTGTATTCTAGTGGAGTATGGTGGTTGACTATCGTACTCGGTTATTATTCGAGGGACGATGAGTCTAACCTATTACGTCTACTTCGAACCTTCTGCTTTGTGCCCTTGCATAGTCTTTCATTAGACTAACCCACGAACTTTGTTCTCCGCATGTGGGCTGGTGTCATCCGTTTGATTCGGCACATCAGGTATATTGACGAACCGAGAAGGCTAGAGCGACTATGAGGATGAACGGTGTTTTTAAGACTTATTTTGTTTTAAGACTTCCGCTGTGTTAATAATGCTTTGATATAAAGACTTCCGCTGTATTAAATTCTGATGATGTATTTCGTTTTGTCTTGAATCATGTGTAATTCCGAGACTGTGGTTTAATAAAAGTTATGATATTTGGTATTGTAACTGTGGTTTGATAGTTATATCGTTTGGAAAAGCCTGGGATGACTTCGGGATTTTCGTCCGGAATTATCGACAGTAATGCTTTCAAAGAGGTGAAATTTGGGGGTGTTACAGAATTGAAGTCGAAACTCGAGAGCAAGCAGCAAGGAGGCCGGAATCGATCAATCAGGAATCAGATAATGGCGTCGGTCCGTGCTCGTCGACGGTGGAAATGAGGCTAGAATCGAGCATCCAGGAATCTCGTCGCGCTCGTCGTTGGTGGAAAATGGCGAGATTGTGGCTTCTCCTGGTGCGACTGAGGTGGTGTGATGGTGCGATGGCGAGATTGTGGCTTCTCTGCGCTCGTCGTTAGGGTTATCGAGTAAGGATTTGGTAAAATGGAAAAAGTGGCTTCTCTTGTGCGATGGTGGAAATTGATTTAGGATATTTCTAATTTTAATTTTTTTTATTATTATTATATTATTTTTATAAATAGATAAATGATTTCGTAAAATATTAGTTATTTTTTTCAGAAAAGATAATTTTTGAATCTAGACATACTCATACTATTGATTTGGGCATTTAGTTAATTTTATTAGGCAGTTTTGTGACATTGAAAAAAAAAAAAGATATTTTTGCAAACCAATTTCAAAAGTGGGGTACGGGTATCAATTTCCCTTAATTAAATTAATCACGATTAGGCAAAAGTAAAACAAAAAAAACGAAACCGAATTTGGGCAATAATCTCCACTGAAATTTCCCGGGTGGCACCGGCCGGAATCTGGGCAAATTGGGGCATGTCGGAGCAGAACCGAAGTGCGGGCCAAGGGGATTTTGAAGAGAACTCAAGGGCGGTGCTATTGATGGCGGTAATTTCAGCGGTGGAGCTAGGAGGTGGCCGGAATCGGAAGATGAACAGTCGCGACAAGATTTCTAGGGTTTGTGAGCTTTCGGTTGAAATTGGATTAATTGGGTAACGATTGAAGGGGTATTTATAGGGCTAATGTAGCCTTCAATTACACGGCACAATACCGCAAATATATCCTCCCAATTAAAGCCGATGAGGTCGAATTTTTGAATATTCAATTCGCACGATTCGAATGACATTCATGCTTTCCGGATAAAATTCCGTTGAGTTAGTCCATCAAAACACAAATTAATTGAGGGGTTTAATGCAATAGATTGTTATCTACAACTCCCATGATTTGAATTTGGTTGAAACGATCAAAATGGGGACCAAATCCGCCATTGAAAAGCTTCAAGGGGCTGCGTGTTCTTGACTGACTGGAGGTTGAAGAAGCAGCCCAAATTCAAATCGTGGCCCCACGTTTATGATTAACTACATATTTTTGCCCAACTTTTCAAGTTGTGGCAAAAATACCCTTAATTTAAAAATTATAAAATTTATCCATACTTATTAATCGGTTTTTCTAGTGTGTGCCCATGGGCACATGCTAACAAGCTTAAATAAGAAATTTATCTTCAAAATATTCCCTAATAGAGAATTGATAAACCCTTAGCAAACAAGATTAAACTAGTGGCTAACTAAATAATTGCCAAAAAAGGAGTTCTTAGAGTGTGCCCATGGGCATACACTAGAAAACTAAGTTTATTTATAAGTTTATTTAAATTATGATTAACATAAGGTTAAGATAAGTTTATTTATAACTAAGTTTATTTATACATTTTAACCTAAATTTAAGTTAAAGGAAAAATTAAAGTAGGTATCTTTAAGCTTAAATCACCTTATCTTAAAAACTTAACCATCTTTAACTCTGAATTAACATTTTGTTAATTTTAACTTAAATACTTTAAGTTAAATTGATAAGTTTATTTAAATTATGATTAACATAAGGTTAAGATAATTTTAAATCATTCACAACTTAAGAGATAACGTACTTAGGTTAGTATTATTTTATCCCTACATGGCATGGAATAGACTTAATAATTCATATAAGCTTTATTATAATATATCAAACTCCAAAACTACACTCATTGTCATGCTTATTTATTTATTTCTACCCTATACCATTATACTCCATTTGATAATTTGTATAAAATTATCTTAAACTAACTTTTGAACTTAAGTTAATGAAAATTTAATTTACTCCTCTAAAAGGAATAAAATAAATTTTATAACTTTTATTTTTATCAAATATAAATTATTATATTACCCTTCTAATCTAAGTGAGATATTACAATACTACCCCCTTAAAAATAATTTCGGGGTCGAAACTAGCGTTAACAAGGTAGGGAAGAATCACTCATGTCCCAATACGTTACACCATCCTTTATGAGTTCAGTTAGTCCTTATCAACACGTGACATGTACTGTTTTTGACACTCAAGGATTCTCATATGAACACATAACTCGAAATAGTAACGAATTTAGTAATTTCCAAAACAAAGAAACACTTCTTTATTATTCGAAAGAAATTGACTTGGAGTCAACTGAAGAAATGTCAAGCAGACATACTAAACTACGGAGACTATAGACACATAAGTCATCGCTCCTTATTCTTAGAAAGGCTTAACAAAAATATAACTAAACATTCAGGGTTTCCTTCTCGTCGGACTGACGCATCACAAAGAGTCGTTGTCCTTGAATCGAAAATTCGATAGGCGCCTTGCCTTTATTTCGAGCAACAGATTGATCAGAAGCGGACACTTCTAGCATTGTGTTCTGCCTACTACCAGCACTAGATGCTTGATATGGATGTGCCAACCCTTGGCCTTTCCGCCGAGAGTAAGTTTGCATGTGGCCTTCTTTCCCACAAGTATATCATACCCGTTTATCTTTTTGGCAATTAAAATTCTTATGCCCAGCTTCACCACATTTGTGGCATTGGATTGCGCCGCTACTCCAACCCGTGCCTTCAGAGACATGAAGGGTCTTTGTCAACTATCTCCTAATTGGATGTTCCCCTGCATTCCTGCATCCTTCGGGTTAATGATTATTTGGGATTCCTCAACAAGATTAGGAAAAAAAATGGACTCATGGGCTATCAAATCACTCTCCTATGCGGGATGAATTAAACTCATTCGATCTATTCTTTGGGGTGTCACTAACTACTGGATTAAAATCTTCATGCTTCCGAAGAGAATCATCAAAGAAGTTAACAACCTTATGAGAAGTTTCTTGTGGAGCGGTTGCTCAGAGTCAGGATGTTGCCTTATGGCATGGCCTGGAAAGAGGTTACTCAACCAAAGGAGGGAGGACTAGGCCTCAAGGAGGTGTTTTCTTGGAATCGAGCACAAATGGTGAAGCACATTCATGATATTGATGTGGGATGTGATAACATCTTAGTCAAGTGGGGCAATTCGAGATATCACTTTTGGGACATTGAGGCTAAGCAAAGTCATAGTGGAGTATTTCATTCAACACGTTTCTTCTCTTTGTTGTTAAAAGAGTCAAAATAAATCAGTTTAATTAATCCTTAATGTTTTATTCTTCGTGTGAATTTACCAGCCCTCCAAACTCCCTTCAACCCCCAAAGGCCAAAACTCTGATCTTTCTGCCATTCGCCACCCCCGTAAATTAATATGGAGTCGTTATCAGTCAGCGTCTAAACATATTAGATAAAATAATTAAATATGGTCTACGGTACTTACTACTTAGTGATATGGAATCTGGCTTGTGATTAAGACATACTTTTGATTGTCCATTTTCTTTTCGGGAATATATGAGAAATTATCTGGAGTATTTCTTGTAGATAAAAAAATTTCATACTTTTGAATTAAAAAAATAATCTCAATTTTGTACGTATAGACTAAAATCATATGAGCGAATATTTTAGTAAGATTTTCAGATAATTTGATGACATCTAACTATCTAAGATCGACAGAATGATAATTGAATTTTAAAATGGACAGTTATATATCGAGATGGCAAATTTATATATTTTTGAATTCAAATTATAATTAAATTGTAATAAAAAAATTCGGTCAAAGAGAGGCGGATTAAAAATCCACTCATATATTATTTTCTGTCGAAATGTGACAGTTGAAATTATTATTTTTATTTCTGTAAGGAGTGAAATTATTTTTGGTTTAGAAATGATAGTTAAGACTATTTCTGATTTAAAAAAAAATGGGTATAGTTTTAAGTAGATGTGTCAAATGGGTCGGGTTTAAACGTATCGGGTCGGGTTATTTACGGATCAGGTCGATTGCGGGTCAAAATTTGCGGACCGATTATGGGTCGGGTCGGGTTATTGCGGGTCAGGTACGGGTTTGGGTCGACCCGCAGGGTCAAGAGCGCATTGTCAAAATTTTATAAAATAAATATTAAAATAATATTTTAATTAAAATAATAAATCAAAAATCAAAAAATATTATTATATAATATTTTAATAATAAAATATATCATAATATTTAATATACAAAATATAAACACATTTATATTGATCTCAACGGGTCGATCCAACTCTTAAATTTTTGGATCGAACGAATCAGGTTACTTTTAACCCAATATTTTTGGGATTGAGTCTCAATCTAAAAAATGCGGGTTGGGTCGGTTTGTGGGTAGGGTCGACCCAAGCCAGAAATTAGCCAGGCATATTTTAGGGGGTATTCTCAAGATTATCAGCTGCCTAACAACAACGGTTTACATCGATCATGCATATACTAAATTCAAATCCACAAAAAAGATCGATCGATACTATATTAATTACCGCTGTCAGTATAATGAGTAGCAGAATTAATTAATTCACAGAGACTAATTAAACATCTGAAAATCAACAACCTTATCCAGTATAAATCGATCATCTGCACACCCAATTATCTTCATAATAAGCCTCAATTATATTAGAAAGCAGAATTACGTATATAATACGAGTAATATATATAGTTCCGAATACAAATACACTCGCATATTCATATGGATGCCTCACTTACAAATCAAAATTCCGATCTTACAACACAGCTTACACGTATACATATTATAAACGCAGCCAAGCACGTAAAAATCAGTAAAATACAACAATTGTGATCGAGTACTCCGTTATCTATTCAACGAGATCAGCATAACCAAAGACAACGCCGAAAATTCGAGCAACCCTCCTGACGGCGACGGTGAAAGCTACGCCGTCGGCGTTATCGATGGGGTGCTTCTTGAAAATAACCCGGTCGTAGGGCATGAGATTCTTGGCGCGCACGAAGCGCAGCCACTCGCCGGTGAGTTCGGGTTTCAGAAAGCCTTCTCTCCGGAGCGTAAGCCGGAGAAGGAAAGGGTTTCCGTCGCCGTCGATTATCTTGAAGTCGACGGGAGTCGTACGGAACTCGTGCGGGTTGCTGCACACGTGGTGGAGGTGCTGAACTGGAAACGCGAACCTGTGTTTCGTATCGGTTTCAGACAAACCTTTCTCGAATATATATTGCAAGTAGTAATTGGGGGTTACAACAGAAGACATGATCGAATCGAGGAAGAGGATGAGGAGGAGGAAAGAAGTTCAATTGGGAGCTAATGAAATGAGTGAAGGGTGAAAATGAATGCAGAGTGAAGAAGAAGAAGAAGAGATCGACTTATATATAAAACCCTAGCAAAGAACTGACCATGAAGAAGCAGAAACTGGAACCATCCATCCATCAGGTGGGGCCAACACGCTCACACACGTACACGTCCTAGTAAATCAATATATTTTTCTTTTTTATTTTATTTTGTTGCAATTATCAGTGTCCTATATTTATTTACAGCAAACATATGGTAAAAGACAAACAGTAAATGTAATAAGCATAGGTTAATTAACTAAGTATAAAAATATTTGCTAATTTTTTTTTTTTTTTTGGTGATGAATTGAAGCTTTTTTATTTATGGTAACAGTTTCTAAAATGAGTGTGTTTAACCTATGCATTAGAAGGATATATTAGTTCAAATAAAAATAGAAAACAAGGCCATTTTATCAGAAAATCCCAACCCGTTTTATCAATTTCACTATCTAATACATCATCCAAAATCCAATATGATCGAGCTTGTTAACATCTTATCAATGGGTCTCTATTCAAGAACTTTTAACTTCTTATCAATATATTTGAAATTACAAATATAAATACCCCTTTATCAATATATTTGAAGAAAGGTAGGGACTACTTAACAACAAATCAAATAATAACGACCAAATGAAACCAAACCAAAAAGTTGGGACCAGAAAGTATATTTACATTAAATACTATACTCCATCCGTTCTTGTATTGGACTTTTTTTAGTTTTACATATATACTAATAATTCTAACACATATGTTGAAATTAGCTTAGAAAATTCAAAATTGTTTAAAATTTATCACTCACATCACCTTTCAATTCACTTTCTATAATTTAAATTTGATAAAATTTCCAGAAAACCTATAAAAAAATATCCGGTGAGATTTCACCGGAGTATATATATGCTAAATCACGCCTAATGTATATTAGCTAAAGCTAATTTCCTCGGTTCTCTATTATTTATTTTTGTTTGGAAATTTTACGGTAGATTAATGAGGAGGAGGAATATCCAGATCACACACCACAAAAAGTGGTAAGAGTTTTTGTCAAAGATCAATCAAAAGCAACAGCTCAGTGAAAAGTAGGGGAGCAGGGGCAAAAATCCTACTCGTTTTTTTTTTTACACTATTTACCATTAAATAGAATTTTTAAGATTTCTTCCAATATATAAGAAAAAATATAGTCATGTGGGGTCTTGTTTGATTCGTCTCAACGAGTACTTTGATAATATCAAAAATTTATAATTTTATAATTATGTAATTAGAGATATTAACGATACAAAACTCACATCGACGGATATGCCATATCAAATAAGAATAACATAGTCGAATAAGGATGGCTCACAAAGTCCAATTTAGCCTCAGGAGTTGAACTTTTCGGTTCTCGATTTTGATTCGGGCACAGTCGCACAGTAGAGGTCATGGGCCACTTAGACAACATGGCCCACAAAGTCCACTTTAGACTCGTAAAAGAGACAATTATTGATGTATGTATTGAAATTAATCTCATCTAATCTTAGACGTAGATCTGGTGATAAAGAAAGCTATGGTGAGAGATAAATGAATATGAGTTATTTAATCTAAGAAAATTAAAGGCCCATATTAGAACAGTCAAAAACATAATAATTTGGCACAGTAAAATTTTATTTGAAAAAACTCATATTTTGGGGGAAAATATGGGCGAGTGCTTGCATATGCGCTTTTTTTTAATCGTGAGCACATACAACACAAAAATCATACATACATATACTTATTTTCATGCACATATTAGCAAAATCTGTATATTTTTTAACTCGTCTACATAAAGTCAAATGGAACACAAACTTGTACACATTTCAAGAAGTGCATAAGTTGAAATGTGCACAAGTTTTACATGTATGTGCATGAGTTTTCACTAAACAAAGACAAGAAAATATTCATGCACATTCAAATATAAACTCGTGCACATTCTGAAAAGTGTATAAGTTTTTACATTTATATGCATGAGTTTTCCACTTACACAAAACCACGCCTACGGTCAAAATCTAGGCACATACAGGCACAAACTTGTGCACATTCCAAGAAGTGCATAAGTTTTTACATATATGTGCATGAGTTTTTACTAAAACAAAGTCACACATACAATCAAAACCTATGCACATACTAACACAAACTTGTGCACATTCTAAAAAGTGCATAAGTTTTTGTCTGTATGGTACATGAATTTTTACTTACACAAAACCACATACATTTTTATTTGTAGAAAAAATGTAGAAAAAAACTCATGCACACCTAGTACAAATTACATGCACATACAAGTAGGAAGAAATACACTTCAAAAGAATGCACATAAAGTTCAAAACTAATGTACATTTTAAACCAGAAAGACGATGTACACAAGTAGAATTTCGATGCATATACAAGTTCAAATTCATGCACATCCCATATCATGTGGGCACGTGCCTCCTTTTGAAGTTTTTTTTCCCAAAGATACGTGTTTTTTTCTTTAAAAAAACGATTGTATCGTTTTTTATTCTCATTTTTCAATATAATAATCTTTTTCGCTTGAACCTTTCCCTATATGAAAGATAAATTGGAAACGATTTCAGATAGAACGACGAAATGCGAATGAGACATTTCGTATGTTATATATGTAGATATAAACCAAAAATATGCATTTAAAAAATTCTTACATATTTAGGTAAAAATATGCTCCCAAGGTACTTGTTTTTTTTTAAATTCTATTTTAGCTCTTACTACATTACTAAATAATCAATTTAAGCAAAATATTAAAGTCGCTCTAAATCTTAGCAAATACTAAACAATATATTATTTAAACCAATGGATGAATTAATTTAAAGAAAATGTTTAATAAAACAAATTTCAATAATATTTCTAATAATCCAACAAATGATATATGGATGGTTAATTGAAAACGAAAAGATTACAAGAAATGTTGTATGCAGGGGCGGACCTACGTAGGGACCAACAGAAGCACAGGCCCCCACTGCAAATTTTTTTTTTACTTCACATCGCTTCCTACCTGAGGCTACCTTCATCGCCTTATTTCTCCATATTCAATGTAATGTATATATGTTCAATTGAATCCATAGTGTGTGTATGTGATATGAATATGGTGTTGAGATTATACAGTTTACCTATAAGTTTTTGTTTTCTCTACATACTAAATGAATTAGATTGGGTGCTTAGAAAAATATTCTATGTCGAAAGTGGACTAATCCAACAATCAGACTACTAGATGATATCATCTTTAAAAAAAATCGATAAGGGGTAAATTGAATAGATATAGGATAGAACATATAAAGTTAATTTATGTTCACCAAATATAAAGCAAATCCAACCATATATGCCATGTATTTTGACAAGATAAAAAGAGAGTCATCATAAGTAATGTTTAGTTGCCTAAATCACTGATTATTCAACTACTCTCAGCTTATCATTCTTGTCTCCATGCGTATGAAGAGAATTTTTATTATGCATATGTTATGTTCACTCAATCTCGCTTAATTCTTGCTTTGTTGATTTTTTTACACATCCTCCTTGCATTGTCGAATCATTGTTTTGTAATATTGTATTCTTCATGAGATACTCTCCTAATTTGTTATTAATAAAAATTGCATCGGACTAGTCCTGTCATTTTAATTGACTCAAAAAGAAATAAATTGGTTACGCAGGATTTGTGCCCCCACTTGGTGAAAATCCGACGTTCGCCCATGGTTGTATGGATGGTTAATTGAAAACGAAATGTGTGAAAGTAAAAGGTGGTTAAGTGTAAAGTCCTAAACAAATGGGTGATTTTTGGTAAAAACTAAAGTAAGATGTGTTTATATTAAATGCAAAACACTTAAATAAGGGATATTTTTTTGTAAAGAGTAAAAATAAGGGATGGTTGTGCAAAAACCCTAAGCTAAGGAGTAAAGAGTGATTAAGTGTAATAATTTCAAATAATTGTATTTTCGAAATCTATCTATAATTATAAAACATAAGCTTTCTTATGATGTGTCAAACAATTATGCCTCCACACCAGCCAAATATTATTTTCTACCAATTTTGTGGTTTTACCAAAATACGGAAAAAAAAACATTTCAACACTTTTTCACTAAGTAAATCAAAATCGCAACTTTTTCTACCTCATAACCAGGGGCGGAGTCACTTAAAGCCCAATGGGGCTATTGTAATACCCCTCATTTTTAGTAAGGATATTTGGATAATTTTTTCAATCTTCGTTCAATAATTATTTCACTTTCAGTGGAGTTCGGACTTTCCGTAACATCCATGATCTCCGAAATAATTCATCGAGTGGTATAAAATACATCCGATGTATTTTCGGAACTTAGAATATTTGTTTAGATACAAACATATAATTTTCGGGGTTAAAAACCCATGCCAAGCCTTTCCCAGAAATATTGCACGCCACCCTTGCCGCGTGTCCTGTCGGGCACCTGTCGATGCATTGGTCCAGCGAGCTGCTCTCCTCCTTGAGCTTTAAATGGAGCCCGATCTGAAGGAGTTGATGAGCACCCCTCTCCTTCCCCTGCGTCGCCATCTTCGTTCCCTTGCTCGGCCGTATCTTCCCGCGGCGAGCCCCTGCGTGTGTCGTTGTCCGTTGTGGTTGCTGTCATGCTCGGCTGCTACTGCCCAGAATTGCGCCGAGCTGCTGTTGCTCCGCCGCCGCTGCTGGTGTCGCCGCCGCGGGTCGTTGCTGTTGTTACTCCGTCCCGGCAAAGGCAAGCCACCACTATGAAGGGCTGTTGTTGCTTCGCATCGCTGTTGTCGCCACCAGCCGCTGTTGCTGCTCTCCCCGGCGAAGGCGAGCCACCGGCGACGAGGCGGAGAAACCCTTCCCGGCGAGCTGCCCTTCGTCGTCGTTGTTGCCTCGCTGCTTCTGTACGTGGGAGGTAGAAGAAGAAGAAGGGTGGGCCACCCCCCTTTGCCAGCTTGTGAGTTGGGCCGAGAAGCACAATACCTTTCTGTCCAGATCTAACCCCGAGTTTATTGGATAAATTAGAAGATCTTATCTAGTTATTGAGATGGACTTGTATATACTCTATCCTTTAGTATAATATCTTCTCTGTTATAGATTTCCTAGGTAGATTATATCTTATTGTTAAAAGCACTTGTGTGCTATATATACTGTACGTATGATTGAGATAGAACAAGAGGAATATTTCCTATACTTTGGTTTCTGATATTCTTTACATGGTATCGGAGCCACGAAAACCTAAACACATAACCTACCCTGCGTTTCTTCCTCCGCATCGTTTACCCACAATTCAATTTTTTTTCCTTGTTTCGATCATCTGATCGCTACTCCCTTCCCATGACGAACACTGATGGCGATTCCCTACCCAAGAAAGTGGCGTTGGATCCAACATCACCCTACTACTTGCATCCCTCGGATTATCCTGGCTTGAACATTAGTCCGGTTCAATTCAAGGGCGACAACTATCAGGAATGAGAGAAAGGTTTGCGTAATGCCTTTCGGGCAAAGCGCAAGCTCGTATTTATGAACGGTACCATTCCCGAACCCCAGTCGACAAGCCCGAGTACGACGATTGGGCAAGTGTTAATTCCATGCTTGTTGCGTGGATTCTACAGTCCATCGAGCCTTCGTTGCGTTCAACAATTTCCTATTCGGAGTCCGTCAAGTCTCTCTGGGATGATCTCAGGCAGCGTTTCTCCATTGGTAATGCGCCTCGCATTCACCAACTCCGAACCAAGATTGCTCGGTGTGATCAGAACGGCCAAAATGTGGCCACTTACTTTGGCAAATTGCAGTCTCTCTGGGAAGAACTCCAGAATTACCTGTCTCCCACACGGTGCTCATGTGGGAAGTGCACCTGCAAGTTTCTGGACGCCTTGACGACTGAACGCGTCGATGCGCAGGTCCACCAGTTTCTTATGGGGTTAGATGGCGACGTCTATGGCCATCTTTGCTCCACTATTATTGCTCAGGATCCCTTACCGCCACTGAACAAAGTATATTTCCTGGTGATCCAAGAGGAGCGTCTTAAAACGGTAACCACCGACTGTGTTGCTCGCACTGATGCCTTGGCCCTAGCTGTGCGTACTCCGCCACCTGCTCGCTCGGGGTCATCCAAACCAACCTGCACTCACTGTGGCAAGCAGGGACATGAGGTCGCCTCTTGCTTCAAGTTGATCGGTTTTCCTGAATGGTGGATTGAACTTTGCAAATCTAAGTCTGTCGCACCTCCTTCTTCGGGTCGTGGCCAGTCTCCTGCATCACCTCCTTCATCGGACTCTACTGCTCTGGGTCGTAAGCGAGCCAATGCTGCACAGGCCGGTTCGGGACCATCTCTCCCGTCCCCTCTCACCTCGCAGGATCGTGAGGATCTTCGCCCAGCCCTTACTGATGGTCAGTGGAACCATCTCTTTCAAATGTTTAAAGATCAGCACTCCTCTTCGGCTGCCTCCTCTCGTGATTCATTGATGGGTAAGAACTCACCTTAGTGGATTTTAGATACGGGCGCGTCGTATCACATGACCGACGACAAATCTCTCCTTATTAATGTCCAGGCTGCACCGCCCACCTTGATTACTCTTCCCGATGGCACCCAATCGACTGCTGTTCTCTCTAGCACTGTTTTGTTTGGAAACACACTTAGCATATCTGATGTTCTTTTTGTTCCCAAATTTACTTGCAATCTTTTGTCTTTTGCTCTGCTGACTGCTAAGCTATGTTGTATTGTCACTCTAACGTCGCGGTTGTGCGTCTTACAGGACCTCACTACGAGGACAGTGATTGGAGAAGGTGAACAAGAGGGTGGGGTTTATTGGCTGCGAGTTGCTCGATCGTCTCGTCCCGCTCATTCGGCAGCCATTTTGCATTCTTCTCAGCTTTGGCACAACCGCTTGGGACATGCCGCTTATCCGTCTGTTTTAGCTTTACCAGGAATTACTTTGTCACACTCTAGCATAGTTGAACCATGTTCTATTTGTTTGCAAGCAAAACATACTCGGGATTGTTTTCCCCTTAGTTTTAATAAAGCTTCTCGTTTATTCGAACTTGTTCATGCTGATGTTTGGGGCCCTTATAGCACTCCCTCCATGTGCGGAGCTCGTTATTTTCTCACTATTGTAGACGACTACTCTAGATGTGTTTGGGTTCATTTAATGGCTTCCAAGACAGAGGTAGGGCGCCTCGTTCAGACATTTGATGCGTTTGTCTCCACCCAATTCAGCCAACCAGTCAAGCGGTTTCGAACCGACAACGGGACTGAATTCTTCTCACTACGGCCGTACTTTGATGCTCACGACATACTGCTGGAGACCTCCTGTGTTGCAACTCCACAACAAAATGGGCACGTTGAGCGCAAAGACCGTCACATACTTAATGTGGCCCGAGCGCTTCGGTTTCAAGGGTCCCTACCCATTTCCTTTTGGGGAGATTGTATACTCACAGCTGCATATCTCATCAACCGCACCCCATCCTCGGTGCTCGGTGGGAAGACACCCTACGAGATGCTCTTTAACCGGCCGCCATATTACGATCACATCCGGGTTCTCGACTGTCTTTGTCATGCCTCTGTTCAGCCCCATAGCCATGACAAATTCGCAGCCCGAAGTCGACAGTGTATCTTCCTTGGATACCCGTATGGAAAGAAGGGGTGGCGCCTCTATGACCTTGACAAGAAGGAAGTGTTCGTCTCTCGGGATGTCATATTTTCTGAGTCACAATTTCCCTTCTCATCTTCCCCACCTACGGGTGCTACTCCCTCCGCTCAGGCTACTGTTCATCCTGCCAGCTTTGACGTTGAGGATCTCTCTGAACTTGTTCCACCTCTACCCACGGCTGAATAGGTCGTCGCTACAACACCTGCCACCGACGCCAGGGGGAGCTCCTCGTCGGATGTCCCCATGGCCACTGCTGACACGGCCTCCCCCCCACCTCCAGACTCTTCATCTGATATTCAGCAAAGCTCTTTGTGCCGTGGTGATCGCAGTCGGCATCAATCAGTCCGTCTTCGTGACTTTGTCTGCAACACTACTCGAGCACAAGACCCCCCCTCTCCATCACCTCCTACTCTGTCACCCTCAGGTAGTGTTTATCCTATAGCTAACTTTGTAAATTGCACAAAGTTTTCTTCCCGTCATGTGCAGTTTATAGCCGCAGTTACTGCTACATCAGAACCCGCTCGTTTCTCTGAGGTTGTCCGCTCTCCTGAATGGCGCGCTGCTATGACAGTAGAACTCAATGTTCTTGCAAAGAATGGGACTTGGGAGATTGCAAACCTTCCACCCAACAAGAAATCCATTGGTTGCAAATGGGTTTTCAGAATCAAATACAACGTTGATGGGTCGATTGAACGCCACAAAGCCAGACTTGTCGTCCTTGGTAATTGTCAAGTCGAGGGCGTTGACTACACCGAAACCTTTGCCCCCGTCGCTAAAATGACGTACGTCTGTGTCTTCCTCTCTGTGGTTGCAATTAAGGGATGGGCACTTCATCAAATGGACGTCCACAACGCATTCTTGCACGGAGACCTTGCTGAGGAAGTCTACATGACTCCTCCCCCGGGATTTTCCATACCATCAGGCAAGGTGTGTCGTCTTCGCAAATCACTATATGGTCTTTGTCAGGCGCCCCGAAATTGGTTCGCAAAGCTCGCCCATGCTCTCAAACAATTCGGCTTTCGGCAATCCTATGCCGATTATTCTTTATTCTCGTTACTGACTTCTGGCAAGGTCATTCATGTCCTCGTCTACGTCGATGATCTGCTCATTGCTGGTGACTGTTCGATCATTATTGCCCGGTTCAAAACTTACCTTCATCGCTGCTTCCACATGAAGGACTTGGGCCAGCTCAAATATTTTTTGGGCATCGAAATCGCCCATGGCACAGACGGATTGTTCTTATGCCAGCGCAAATATGCGCTTGAGATATTGACTGAGGCCGGCCTCCTTGGCGCCAAGCCCTCTGATTTTCTGCTACCGCAGAACCATGACCTCGCAAAGTCCACCGCAGCCCCACATCGAGATCCCGAGCAGTACCGTCGGCTTGTTGGTCGGCTCATATACTTGACCATTACTTGCCCAGAGTTATGCTACTCGGTACATACTCTTTCCCAATTCATGCAGCAACCTACACAAGAGCACTGGCAATCAGCTCTTCGAGTCCTTCATTACGTGAAACGCAATCCGGGGCAGGGACTGCTTCTTTCCCGACACATCTCTCTTCGTCTAACTGCTCACTGCGATGCCGATTGGGCTGGATGCCCACTCACGCGTCGTTCCTTGACCGGGTTCTTCGTCACCTTAGGCGAATCCCCGATCTCTTGGAAAACAAAGAAGCAAGTCACGGTCTCGTGTTCTTCTGCAGAGGCTGAGTAGAGATCGATGGCGTCAGCATGTTGTGAGCTGATTTGGCTCAAATCCTTGCTTCACTCACTTGGTGTGAGTCATACTGCCCCTATGAGGCTTTTATGTGACAGTCAGACGGCGCTTCACATCTCCAACAACCCTGTCTTTCATGAATGAACGAAACATATCGAGATCGACTGCCACTTCGTTCGTGATCTTATCCTTGCTGGTGTCATCTCTGCGTCTCATATCCGTACTACCGAGAAATTAGTTGACATCTTCACTAAGGCGCTCGGAAAGTAACAATTCAATTATCTTCTTGGCAAGTTGGGCATTATCGACTTGCATGCTCCAACTTGAGAGGGAGTATTGGATAAATTAGAAGATCTTATCTAGTTATTTAGATAGACTTGTATATACTCTATCCTTTAGTATAATATCTTCTCTGTTATAGATTTCCTAGGTAGATTCTATCTTATTGTTAAATGAACTTGTGTGCTATATATACTGTACGTATGATTGAGATACAGCAAGAGGAATATTTCCTATACTTTGGTTTCTGATATTCTTTACAGAGTTCGATCGAGCGGTATAATTTCGATCCACTTTTATCCGTATTTTTCTTTAGGAAAATTTAATTAATATTTTTATAATTTAAAATCATAAAAATTTATTAAATTTAATCCCTTGAGTTCGTCCAGACAAATTAATTGATATTAATTAATTTGTCAGTTATAACGTTATTTGCTGGATCACGCGTGGACTCGTAGCCTGGCTAGAGCTATCGAAAGCATAGGCCATATCCCCGAAAATGATATCATCAGTAGTCGTCTCATCTAGATTCATCGTCGAATCTACTTAAGGCAAGTGGCGGTTCGCTCTTGCTTAATCATTCCATGTTCTATTAATTATCAATTGTTTTTAATTGTTAATTAAATTGGAGTGAACTGTTGTTTTCGTTTGGGAATAGATTTTATAAATAATGTGATTAAAATATGATATTATTATAGGTTGTATATATTGCTAGAAACAACGCTATTATACTTGTTAATGACCGTAATGGTTTTGTTATGGATTTAAATTAAAACTTTAATGCTAGAATAGCACGAGTATTCGTAGGAACGATATTCCTTGTGAGAATAGTCGTTTCTTTATAATTCTCTTAAGATTGTGACCCATTGCTTCTTATCCATATGTAAGGATCTGAAGTGTTAAGCACCTTGCTAGTGCAATTTGGGTGGACGTAATGTCACCCTGTGTATTAAAGGTTTGTAGTTACTCGAAATCATAAAAGTTCGTAGTTACTCGAAATCATAAAGGTTCGTAGTTACTCGAGATAATATTAAAAGCCTTAACAGTAATAATCGTTTTGGAATTAAATAAGATAAGTGCAGTTAGACACATAATTAATTAACCTTGGGCGAGAAGTACAACGTGGAAACTCGTCTGGGCTTCGGTTAGAGTAAGTCCTCTTTCCAATCTGGATTCGCGCTAAGCGGTGAGGTTGGTCGTGGACCCAAATAGCCAAGTCGCTTTTAAACTCTTGTGTGAAATTATAAGGTTCCCAAACACTTGTCATACTTTCCGATAAGACTCAATCTCTTGAAGTCTTTCCTTCGTATGTTTCCCATAAGACTCATTTCCTTTGGGAGTCTTCTTTTCAGTGCATATCTTAATAATAAATCATTCCGTGAAAGTTCCGGGTTATATATCGTTCCTTCAGTTATTATTCGAGGAACAATGATAGTAAACGGTTACGATCACTAGAACCATTCTGTTTTCACCCTTGCATAGTCTTTCATTAGACTAACCAACCGGGTTTTATTCCTTGCATGGTTGGCTGGTGTCATCCGTCCTATACGGCACATCAGTGGTTGGTTCCCGAAGTCGAAGTAACCAGTTGAAGAAGAAGAAGAGGCTTGCAGACGAAGATTTAAGTGTCAGTGTTTTAAGTTATTAAGTATTACTTTAATATATCTTTATAACCTAGCCATGTTATTGGTTGATTCTTTAAAGTCTTTCGCTGAAATGTTTACTCTGTTGTAAAAACGCTACTCTCGTTTGATGAGGGATCTTTTAATAAAAGGGTTCAGTTTTATATTAAAATGCCTTCCGCTGTTTAATCTTTTATTACTTAACTAAGTTTAATTGTTTCGATTAAAGCCTGGGGTGACTTTGGACGGTAATGTCTGAGGTCACTGGCATGTGGCACTACCGGTATAAATCGGGGGTATTACAATTATGGTATCAGAGCAATGGTTTTAAAATTCTTGGCCTATTGTTAGGTTTGAGAATTTTCGAAAAATTAATTTCGAAACTATTTTCAACCTATTTTCTATTAAAAAGAACTTTGAAGATTTAAAAGTTTTCTTTACTCCTTGGAATTTAAAATAATGATTTAGCTATTTGAACTTCAAAAGTTATTTATAATTGGTTTATAAAATATTGTGTTATAAGCGATTAAATTAAGTTTATGATTGTAACTTTAAAAGTGTGATTTTGATCTTGGTACGAGTTTTGCGAAAATTGCATCACTAGTTTGCGAAACTAATTTTTCTTAAATAATTATTTTATTAAGGTTAATATATAAAGTTTAAAAGTATAAAGTTTAAAAGTATGAGGTTATTAATAAATGATTTTCAAACTTCTACAAGCTTCGAGTGTTACTTATTCTCTAGATCTATTCCTAAGATTCTTTCTTCATTTCTGGAGTAATGTCACATCTATATGACATGAATTGCTTTCTGAGTTGACGAGCGTTATCTCATACGCTGAGTTCTTCCAAAATTTCTTAAGGTGTAGGAATGAATGTGTGGAGTTAATGCTCTAAGAGATTAAGAGTTACCTATCATATATGTACCGTGGACATTGGTTTTGATAAAAGTATATAAGGGTGGACTAATGCAAAGTCGTAGGTATTATTTTGGGAAAAATCTAATCAAAGTTCGTTTTGAGGTTTCATAAGGAACGATATGATTAAGTCTTGGATGGATAGTAGATTGTGTGAGGAAAATAAGGATCTTAAGTAAGAAATAAGTGAATGGAGACAGTTAAACAAACTTCTGGGCTATGAGTCAAGTAATAGACGTCTGAGCCAAATCTAAATTGGGCCAAGTGATTGAATTTGGTAAGTTGTACTTTCAGGGAATAAGGAGTTATAATACTTTGTAAGGTTGCAAGGTTCGACATTTGGACTCTATGTGAGTGAGTCATCTATAAGATTTATGGGACAACTCTTTTTGGAAGAAATTAAGTTATAAAGTTATCGTGTTGGGAATAGGCCACTTAAATGTGGAGATTATAGTTTAAGGATAAGTTATGTTGATGATTCCGACAAATTAAAGGATGTAGTGATCGAAGAGGATTGACTGTGTGTGCCTAAGGAGTAAGGTAATAAGATTACTCGTATAAATCTATGAAAAGATTCTGATAGAAGTGACTGATGCGGTTGGCAACGAATCATTTTCAGGATGATACCTTAAGGAATTAAGAATAATGCCTCATGTGATTTGTTTCGAGGAACATAAGAATAAAAGCATGATGATTATGTTTGGAGAAAGTTAAGGAATCTTAAAAGTTTAAGTTATAAAGTGATTAAAGGAATAGGCTAAGTCATTACCGAAAGGATACCAAGTTAGAATTTGGCATAAGGGCCAAACCCGATGATGATGAGCAATGGAATTGTGGGGTATACACTTAAAGGAATTAGGAAATGCGATGTCTCAAGAACCACTAAGTTCCGATAATGGATTATGAGGAAGATAAGGTACGTACCCTGAGAGAAGTTATAAATGGAAAAGTGAAAGGAGTAATGTGTATTCTCATGCTTAAGGTATAGCAAATCGGTTGTAATGATTTTTTTAGGATACTATCATAAGATTATTATGAGCTTGTGGATATAGCTACGAGTTGCTACATGTGTAATATATGGAGATATGTGGGATAATGGTGTGATTGAAGAGACAGATCGATTTCCTAGGAACAATGTCAGTGATAAGATTACTAAGGATATTAAGTTTAGGTAGTAAGTTTGGTAGTGAGACCGTTTCCTCGTTAGCAATGCAAGTTTCGGGGACGAAACTTTTCTTAAGGGGGTAATGATGTAATACCCCTCATTTTTAGTAAGGATATTTGAGTAATTTTCCCAACTTTCGTTCAATAATTATTTCGCTTTCAGTGGAGTTCGGATTTTCCGTAACATCCATGATCTTCGAAATAATTTCTCGAATGGTATAAAATACATCCGATGTATTTTCGGGACTTAGAATATTTGTTTGGATACAAACATATAATTTCCGGGTTAAAAACCCATGCCAAGCCTTTCCCCATAAATATTGCACGCCACCCTTGCCGAGTGTATTTTTTGTCGGGCACCTGTCAATGCATTGGTCCAGCGAGCTGCTCTCCTCCTTGAGCTTTAAATGGAGCCCGATCTGAAGGAGTTGATGAGCACCCCTCTCCTTCCCCTGCGTCGCCATCTCCGTTCCCTTGCTCGGCCGTATCTTCCCGCCGGCGAGCCCCTGCGTGGGTCGTTGTCCGTTGTGGTTGTTGTCGTGCTCGGTTGGTACTTCCCAGAATCGCGCCGAGCTGCTGTTGCTCCGCCGCTGCTGCTGGTGTTGCCGCTGCGGGTCGTTGCTGCTGTTACTCCGTCCCGGCAAAGGCAAGCCACCACTGTGAAGGGCTGCTGTTGCTTCGCGTCGTTGTTGTCGCCACCAGCCGCTGCTGCTGCTCTCCCCGGCGAAGGCGAGCCACCGGCGACGAGGCGGAGAAACCCTTCCCGGCGAGCTGCCCTCCGTCGTCGTTGTTGCCTCGCTGCTTCTGTACGTGGGAGGTAGAAGAAGAAGAAGGGTGGGCCACCCCCCTTGCCAGCTTGTGAGTTGGGCCGAGAAGCCCAATACCTTTCTGTCCAGATTTAACCCCGAGTTCGATCGAGCGGTTTAATTTCGATCAATTTTTATCCGTATTTTTCTTTAGGAAAATTTAATTAATATTTTTATGATTTAAAATCATAAAAATTTATTAAATTTAATCCCTTGAGTTCGTCCAGACAAATTAATTGATATTAATTAATTTGTCAGTTATAACGTTATTTGCTGGATCACGCGTGGACTCGTAGCCTGGCTAGAGCTATCGAAAGCATAGGCCATATCCCCAGAAAGGATATCATCAGTAGTCGTCTCATCTAGATTCATCGCCGAATCTACTTAAGGCAAGTGGCGGTTCTCTCTTGTTTAATCATTCCATGTTCTATTAATTATCAATTGCTTTTAATTATTAATTAATTTGGAGTGAACTGTTGTTTTCGTTTGGGAACAGATTTTATAAATAATATGATTAAAATATAATATTATTGTAGGTTGTATATATTGCTAGAAACAACGCTATTATACTTGTTAATGACTGTAATGGTTTTGTTGTGGATTTAAATTAAAACTTTAATGCTAGAATAGCACGAGTATTCGTAGGAACGATATTCCTTGTGAGAATAGTCGTTTCTTTATAATTCTCTTAAGATCGTGACCCATTGCTTCTTATCCATCTGTAAGGATCTGAAGTGTTAAGCACCTTGCTAGTGCAATTTGGGTGGACGTAATGCCACCCTGTGTATTAAAGGTTCGTAGTTACTCGAAATCATAAAAGTTCGTAGTTACTCGAAATCATAAAGGTTCGTAGTTACTCGAGATAATATTAAAAGCCTTAACAGTAATAATCGTTTTGGAATTAAATAAGATAAGTGCGGTTAGGCACATAATTAATGAACCTTGGGCGAGAAGTACAACGTGGAAACTCGTCTGGGCTTCGGTTAGAGTAAGTCCTCTTTCCAATATGGATTCGCGCTAAGCGGTGAGGTTGGTCGTGGACCCAAATAGTCAAGTCGCTTTTAAACTCTTGTGTGAAATTATAAGGTTCCCAAACACTTGTCATACTTTCCGATAAGACTCAATCTCTTGGAGTCTTTCCTTCGTATGTTTCCCATAAGACTCATTTCCTTTGGGAGTCTTCTTTTCAGTGCATATCTGAATAATAAATCATTCCGTGAAAGTTTCGGGTTATATATCGTTCCTTCAGTTATTATTCGAGGAACAATGATAGTAAACGGTTACGATCACTAGAACCATTCTGTTTTCACCCTTGCATAGTCTTTCGTTAGACTAACCAATCGAGTTTTATTCCTTACATGGTTGGCTGGTGTCATCCGTCCTATACGACACATCAGTGGTTGGTTCCCGAAGTCGAAGTAACCAGTTGAAGAAGAAGAGGCTTGCAGACAAAGATTTAAGTGTCAGTTTTTTAAGTTGTTAAGTATTACTTTAATATATCTTTATAACCTAGCCATGTTATAAGTTGATTCTTTAAAGTCTTCTGCTGAAATGTTACTCTATTGTAAAAACGCTACTCTCGTTTGATGAGGGATCTTTTAATAAAAGGGTTCAGTTTCATATTAAAATGTCTTCCGCTATTTAATCTTTTGTTACTTAACTAAGTTTAATTGTTTCGATTAAAGCCTGGGGTGACTTTGGACAGTAATATCTGAGGTCACTGGCATGTGACACTACCGATATAAATCGGGGGTGTTACAGCTATAGCGATATAGCCCCCGTTTTTTTTTAAAGATTAGTACTATAATACAAAAGCCTTGTAGTCTAGTGGTTGATTTAACTCACTTTCTTTAATGAGATATAAGTGAACATATGTTCTAATCTTGAGAGCCCCCTCCCCCCCTCTATTTTTCATTTCCACTATTTTAATCAACCTCATCTTTATACTTTTTCTTTCTTTCTTTTTATGTCATATTCAATTCTCTTATTTTCTCTCTTTTGTACATGCTATATAATATTATAGTGTATACCCTCCATTTTTGTTAAATATTTTTTATTTTCTTTATTCTATATAAGACATAGATAGATCAAATTTTACAAGTAGATCTACAAAATTCAAAATCACCAATTGTTGGGACCAAGTTCTAATCCTAACCCAATGAATCTATTAAGTGTTCTTAATTTGTCTTAATTGTGAAGTTGAAGATGCTCTTAATGCGTTGTATGTTGATTAAGTGTTAAAAATATAATATACTTTTACTATTTTATGTTATATTAAAATTAGTTTCAGCCACACAAGATTTTAGCCCCCGCTGAGCTCAAATCATGCCTGTTATGCAAGTAGTGGGAGTTTAGCGATAACTAGTAAGGGTGGGAAAATTGCTAAGGAAGTTGAGGAATTGACGGTTACATAAAAATTGAGAGTTCAAACTCCCCACTCTCTTTTTAACCGTCAAACTCACACACTTTTCTTAACCGTTAAACTCTCGATTTATTTCTTAATTGTTAAACACATAGCTATCTCTAAATTATCAATTGCTTTTCTTTCTTAACCGCCAAATGCTTCAACTATAAAATGTTTATCACACCAAATGGATCAATCAATTGATCTACTAAGAACTAAATATCTCTTATCCATTCAATCATTATAATCCCATATTCGGTCACCTCCTTCGCACACCTACTACCGTCATTTTCTTTGCGACCCCAATCGATGTCTCCTCTTGTTGTGTGACTATAACTTTTTTTTTCCGCTTCACTCACCATTAATCTACTCGTTATTGTCGATGTCTCCTCCATCCCCACTCAATGCTATATTGATTACATGTATGGTGTCTTTGCTTTCAAGACTTAAGAAGAAACACAATCCATTTTTAATGAATCATCCTCTACTTACGTCTTTTAGGGATATGAGTTTATTTGGTTATCAATTCGCATTTTAGTAATCACAAAAAGTTTGTGAAATTTCTAGAATATATGGCACGAACAACTATAGCAACTAAATCAATTTGGGATCATAAAACATTTTTTTTAATTAAACTGTTTTATAAGGAGATAGGATATTTGAAAATGCATAAAGCGCGATATCGCTTATATGCACTTGTCTCCCCAAAAGCAACCCTTATAAAATAGTTTGCACAAAATCACCTCTTATTTTCATTTATTTTCACCAAATTAATAAAAAATTACATAAAATTGCACAAAATTTTTTTTTTTAGCATAACTAACCCTAGTTTATTTACACTTATTTGCATGAAGTCACGCCTTATTAAAAAATTGCACAAAATCACCCTTTCATTCAAACTTTGTTTGCAAACAGCCGCCAAAATATTATCTCAAAACTTACTAGTTAATTTTCTTGGTAAATTTTGGTTTGAATATAATAGGAAATTTGATTAAGATAATAGATAAACTAGCAAAATCCTAAATTAATTTGATGTTTCTTGTTGTGCAGGTTGGATGTGATTTGTCTAGAGTTAAAGACAACTAGACTGGGGCAACGTCATGGTTGAAGCTCCTGAAAATCCATCATAGAAGAGAGGGTAACGTCATGGTAATCCGTTCAACAGTTCCACAAGTTTGCTCCTATATGACTCGTCCTCCAGCGACGCTTTCTTCTGATCATGTTTTGTTTACCACTTGTTTTATGTCGTTTATAAGCTCTGTGTTTGTTTTGTTGTATTTTCCATGCTTGATTTATTGTCTTTAATATCCAGTTTTGACTGGCGCCGATTTATCGACCTCTCGATTTAGTCAACGTTATTATGTCGGGTATTCGATTAAATTCTTTCCCCATTTAAAAAAGTCAGCTAGCTAGACTGGACTGCTATTAGAGCATCTTTAACGGTAGTCCCTTAGTGGGTCTTATAGAATTTTTTTAATATAATATTCAAATTGGGCTATAAGACTCATCAAGGGTCTCAAATTTGGGGTAAAATATGGGACCGTCCCATACACAATTTTTTGGCATCAAAGTGCCACGTGGCACTCTCTGATTGGCGCACGTTGTTGTACGCCACATGACAATCAACGGACGGTCATGATTTATTCTTGGTCGTTCGTTATTTTTTTTTTAATTCATATATTTAAAAATTGGTTGCTTAAAAAAAATTAAAAAAATACCATAATTCTAATTATATTTTTATCTATCCATAGACATCCATTTTGTATATATTTGGTTGATTTTAATATTTTTTCTGTATTATAACTATCATTAAGTGAAAATAAATCATTTTATTTTAGTATTGATATTTTAAAATAAAATAAATACCAATTTAATTTAGCTTTATGAAAATTACACTGTAGTTTTTATATAAAAAAATAATATAATTGTAATTTAAATTAAACCTAAAAGACCCATCTAAAAGAGACCCCAATAAAACCTCAAATAAAACCCCAAATACACCGCGGTGAGTTCCACCGCGGGGCGGCGGTGCCTTTTTCAGCTTCTGTGACACTTTAGTATAAACACCATAACTTTTGATTCCCAACTCGGATTGTGCTCATATTTTGAGGACTTGTAGTAGACTTCAAGATCTAACTCATCGAATTGGAATCACTTCATTTGGACATCTGAGTAGAGAGAACGAACCATTTGAATTCAGCATATTGTTCTTCTACTCTTCAATACACTTTAGACCTCTATAAATCTCATGATTTCTTCACTTCTCTCCACAACTTCTGGATTACAGACTTAGCCACAATTAGATTGTTTCGCTGTTTATGTGTTGTTTTTAATCATTAAGTCGTGTATCGTGTGATGTTTGTCGTTAAATTTCGTCATTTGGTTTAGTTCATGTTGTTTTCGCATGTTGTTTTATTTTCATAAATTTATGTATCACTTTTGTTGATTTGTCTATCAATGTATGTTTGTCTGTCTTAATTTTAAATAAATAATATAATTAAATAATTAAAATAAAATAGCATTAATAAATTTAATGTATGATTTTTTTTATTATATTAATATATAATAAGGGGTAATAATATAATAAATAGTATATTAGTAATTTAATATTAACCTAAGGATATAATTGTAATTTAAACTAAATCTAAAAGACTCATCTAAAAGACCTCAATAAAAGCCCTCAATACACCATAGGTCTCATAGTAAATAATTCTCTCAAAAACCCTCTATAAGACCCATCCTATAAGATCCCATTAAAGATGCCCTTAGGCCCGAATGATTTGTGTCTGGTGCTCGGTGATGCGACCCAAAAAAAAATGAAGATTTGTGAACTGAGACCGTATTGAAATTCCTTGGTCTTGTAGCGATCCGATCTCTTTCTAATAAAAAAACACATTTGTTGTTTTGAATAAAATCGAACTCATCCGCACGACCATGGACCCGACTAACATTCGAAAAGAACAAAGGACGTCTATACCCGAGACTGGTCTGATCACCGGCCCTGATCGATTTAGGCCAAATTATAAAGCAATCAAGTCTGATAATGATCCAATTCAAGAAATTGTAAATTGACCGAAATTATGAAATGATATTGGTTTAAAAATTATTGTTTTTTATATTAATATAAGAAGTAAGAATATTATCATTTACAAAATGTATGAAGTAGATCTTACAAACCTCTTTAAGTTATGTGTAATTCTTGCGTTTTGGAGGAATTGTAATTTCCTAAAAGTAAATTTCTACGATTTATATTTTGAACAAAACACATGAATTAAATGTATTTTCTGAAAAAAGATCAATTTCATGGAAACTGTAGCACAAATCAAAGGGTGGATATATGTAAATGGCCTACTACTACATTTATTTGAATTGGAAAACAACTCGTAATTGAACATATCTTACATATCCAAATTCACCCATCCTAAAAGTTTTCGATAAACCAAAACTACCCAACCCGAAAATCCATAGTCAAGTGACACAATATTATATGAAAACTTTATATTATATTATTATATTTTACAATCAACTTTACCCAATTAATATAAATAAATATTCGACCGGATGAACAAAATTAGCCAGAGATAATATTATAACCCACGTAACGCGAATCTGAAGTGACTTGACACTGTTGAAACAACAAAGTCCGAAACCAACCCGACCCATGTTGGTAAGTTTAGTGTCATCGGATATTTATTGTGTTCAAAGTTCAATCAAGACTTATGGAGGTTCGGTTAGCTCAACACGGGCTAGGAAGGTGCGGAGTGCACACCCGTATGTGAGGATTCAAACCCAGGACTACTAATGTCACACTTCTCGAATAAGCACGATGATCCCCTAGCCAGTTAGCGGGCGAGCCCCGCACCCAGCCTCAAACGGTGTAAAACACTGGAGAGTGAAGTGCATAGATTGTGCGATTTTCTAACGCGTAATTTTGTGAAGTATTAGAGAGTGCACGGTCTAAGTCATGGTCCGTGTGTTTCGATGCATAGACCGTGTAGTGCTCTATGTGAAGAAAATGCACGATACGTGCAGTTGGTGCACGGTCCATACAGTTGTCTCTATAAGTAACTACTCGTGGCACAAAGGAGTACACGGTCCGTGCGGTAAATTGGTTTGGCGCGGCTTTAACCGACTTAACCTCCATGTAATTGTAGTGGCCGGCCTATGCCCTATTTAAGGATACGATGTGTTAGAGTCAGGTTTTGATGTTCTTAGAGATTGATCTCTCTTGTGAGTTTACATCCTAAAAGCCGAGAGAACTCTAAGTGTGTCACTTGGATTGTTGCCTAGAACCAAAAGAATCGTTTATTTTATGCCAATATGAAATTCGTGTAACCCTTAAGCATACTAATAGGGACAAATACTTTTGGTAATAAGCTTGCATGATTCAAATCGATAAATATCCCAGTCCTCACGACGTTAATTGATCGCTTACAAACGATGTATTCCAACATTTCATCTAATGGACATCCTTAGTTTTGGGTGGTTGTTTATAACAAAATATGAATAAAGGATGATTTATACAAACATTTCTATAAAGAATGGTTATGTGCGAGCAAGTGAATATAAATGGTGGTTATGTACTATTTTTTTTTAAATGATGATAGTTTTATGCAAATTCATGTGACAACAAAGGCTGGATTTATTCATATAATCCAAATCAAATTGTAGTTCAGCGGTTAAGATTAATTTTACTTGGATATGTAAAGTCATGGGATCGGAATCTGAAATGATATATCAATCATAAATGTTTGAACAGCTTATGTATCGAAGCAATTTAATGATCGAAGATATAGATTTGTGTCTCTCAAGTGGCTAGCTAGGATAATGAAAGTACATGAATAGAGAAATTAAATGGCAAATAAGTACTACGTACACTAACCTGGAATTGGATCGACCGTACGTTCCCCTTGCAGGAAATTAATTAAGCAATATTGTTCTTCGATCAGCAGACGTTCGTCTGGCAAAATGTAGCTGCGTATCCATGCCCATAGATCCCTTGCAGAAACCGGAACACCCATCAAATAATTCTTGCTAATTAATCACATAATGGTGTTAGATTTGTAGTTTTGAATATGCGATTAATAAGTAATAATTCCCCGGTAGTTGTTGACTTGCTGCCACAATAATGGTGTTAGATGTGTATAGAAATATATTAAGACGACCATGGATGAAAATTTTAATGAAACTAAACACCAAATTACCATTGACCATTGACCATGTAACTGATGCTCGTGGTCGTGGTGGATGAGTCTTTTTTTAATATATTTATTGTATCGGTTTATTTTTAGTTGTCTTGTTCTTTAAATTTATTTACAAATATTTGTTTTTATATAGATTTCAAGACAATTTATCTCATAGAAAACATAAAATTTGTATTGGAATTTGGTTATGTTGATTTTTTTTTCCATCTATTGGTTATAAAGGATGGTACGTGAGTGATTAAATGTAGAAAAAAATCAGATTTTTAAAACACAATTAACGACTTCCTTAATATGTATATAAAATTTTAGAAGGATAAGTAAAAGTGAACGGATGGAGTTCGAGATATAACGAATACTTTCTTCAACAATGGGCCAGTGCAAGACATTTAAAGGAAACGATGGGAGCTGGAGAAGAGGTAGTACATCCCTTGGCTAGCCGTTTTGAGTTCTTAAGGGAGGTTTAGACTGTGAGCCAGGCCCGACTCTTATAGGGTCCAAGCTGTCATTTTAAACAGGGCCCCCAAAATTTGTGACCCAATATATACTTAGCCCATATAGTGTGTGTGTGTATATAAGGGCATAGATGAAAAAAAATCTTAGCAGGCCCGACACTTGTAGGCAAGCATAGTAATTGGTAACGTATTGTCCTCTTTTCCTTTTATCCAAGGGGTAAATTTGTTTCTTTTTTCTTCAGCCTAGAGCAAGCCTAGTATTATAGGTTCTAATAAGTACCTAGTTTTTGGATTAACTAAACTTATAAATTTTATTATCATGCTTTTCATTACCAGGGCCTCCTTTTAGTAATTGTATAGGGCCCTTCGAATGCTCGGGACGACCCTGTTGTGAGCCTTTAGAAAGTATCTTTGGTGTCGAAGAAGTGGAAGGATTTGATGGAAGGGGAGTGTGGATAGATGATGAAGGATAAATGGTTGGAGTAGAATCTTGCTGCTTTTCAACAAGAGTAGCAGTAGGGTGAGTGCAAATGACAATGAACGTGATTTCATAATTTTGGTTCTCTTAAAAAATCCCCGCTCGTTCTGTGAACCCTAGCCGCCGTGGTGGGCTTTCCCTGATCTGCTTCCACCTCCTTCCCGGCGCCCCAGCGGCCCTGTTTCGAGCCTCTCACTCGTCTCAGTCGGCCTTGCGATGGGGAAGCAGAAGCCTAAGGCGAAGGCTAGGTCCAAGGCCTCTCTGCCTTCGAAGTCCAAATCTGCCAAACTCTCCTCTTTCCACCCCCTCCCTCTCCTTCCTCGTCTGCCCCTTCTTTCGCCTCGCCGGTCTCGGTGAATAGCGGTAGCTCTTTTGAGTATGTGCCGGAGGAGCTTATTCAGAGCAACACTTTGAGGCTCCTTCGTTCTACCCTTGCTGACCCCCAACCTCCCCCTTCCCCTTGTCCTAACCCAACCCCCCTTATTCCCTCTAACCCAGCTCCTCAAAACTCCACTATCCTTGATGTGCTTGATTTCCCCGACTTGGTTGCAGCTCTCAAGCCCCTTGCCTCCCCCCCGACTGTGCCCCCCGTCTCCCTTACTCAGGCCTCTCTGGAGGCCTTTTTGGTGACTTCAGAGAACCCCGCTGGGCCGTCAGAGCTCTTGGTTGGTCCCTCTGACTTGCCTCCAACTCAACAGGGGATTACCGCAGGGTTTTTTGCGGATCAACCGGCTTCAATCCTTGGAGCGGAACCTGCGCTCGCCTTTGTAGCTGCCCCTAATGTGTTTGCTAGTCTCCCTGCAAAAACGCGCCCCTCGTACTCAGCAGTGACGCACTCGAATGTCCCGGCGAAGCAACAACTGGCTCTTCACTATGTGGAGGGATTTGAGTCTAGAGAGATTCCGTTCACATTTGAAGATGTCGCTCCCATGGTTGACAGATGGAAGTTGTGCTTAGTTGGTGCCCCTATGGGGGTCAACTGCTCGTTCAGAACCATGGAAAGCTATGTTGCGAGACACTGGAAGGGTATTGCTACCCCTAAAATCTGCCTCAATGACAATGGGTTATTTGTATTCAGATTCAATTCTGAGGAGGATCTCTCTGCTATACTTGCTGCTGGCCCATGGATGATGAATGGTAAAAAACCACTTATTCTCAAGAGATGGGAACATGGGATGAGTCTTGATCTATCTTGCCTTAACTCTCTTCCTGTGTGGGTTACTTTGCCAAATCTGGATGTTCGCTTCTGGACAGACGATATGTTGAGTAAGATAAGGTCCTCCATTGGCAAGCCTATTCAAAAATACATTCCTACTGCTACTCAAGATCGGGTCTCTTTTGCCCGCATTTTGGTGGATGTTTCTGCTAGAACAAGTCTGAAAAGGGAGATCAGATTTCATGGGCCTAATGGGGAGATTATTTATCAACGACTCGACTATGATTGGTTGTCGTGGCACTGTTCGTCTTGCAAAACGTTTGGACACAAAGACTCTAGCTGCCCTCACAAAGCTGGACATTCCTCTACTCAGTTAGCTCCTAATTTGGGCACAAGGGCTCCCCTTGTCAACCCTCTCCCTCCCTATCAAACCTCTTTGCAACATAATGTTGTTGTTAATGCTGCCCCCGCAGCTGTCCCCTCCTGCTCTATTCCCACCATTTCCGTTGTTGATGCATCCCCATCAGTCATCGACGCTGCTCCAGTCAGTGCCTCTCTGGTGACTGGCTCCCCTCCCTCCTTCAACTTGCAGATCCCCTCCCCTTTAAACACTGTTTGGTCTCCTCACCGTGTGCGGAGGAGCACCAGACTCTTGGCCTATGCCCAGGGCCCTCCTTTGCTTCCCTTGTCCCTCCCTATGCCACCACTGGCTTCTTCTCATACTTCCGCCTCTCGCTTAACAGCCTCTCCCATTATTCTCCCTCCCCCTTCTGGCGATTGCTCAAGGAGTGTCGCTATCTCATCAGTTTCCCATGATCAGTAACATTATCATTGTAAGCTGGAATACTAGAGGGTTGAATATATCCTCTAAACAAACAGCGGTTAGCAAATTGGCTAAAGACAAGGATCTTTGTGTTATTGCAATTTTGGAATCTCGTGTGCAACAAAGTAATGAGAACAAGGCTGCGAAGTCAATATTTCCTAATTGGAGCTCTTTCTCTATGGGTTCCCCTAATCAGTATAGTAGAATCTGGCTTTTCTGGGATTGTTGCCGGGCAGTCGTTTCTGTCATCTCTGCTTCTCCCCAGATTATTCACTGCAGCATTACTGACCTCTCTTGCTTCATTTGTCTATGGCTTCAACAGTATTTCAGGACGATCCTCTTTATGGGAAGAGCTTTGCCAGCTTAGCTCTTCTATCTCCTCTCCTTGGGTTATTCTTGGTGATTTCAATGTTGTTCTATCTGCTGATGAAAAGTTAACAGAAGGAATGCAAGGCACCCCCAGAATCTCCAATGAGCTCTCCCAGTTTCTGCTTACTACTGGTATCTTTGATTTGAATTATAGTGGCTCTAAGTTCACTTGGGATAACAAGCATACCAATGGTACTTGTATGTGGTGCAAATTGGATAGACTGTTGATCAATGATGCTTGGATCTGTGAATACCCGCATTCTTTGATCTCCCTAGTACTTCTGATCACAGCCCATCCATCTTAAACTTCGGAAATGGTCATATCCGAAAACGCATTCCTTTCAGATTCAACAATGTGTGGGCCGAGCATGAGCTCTTTCTTGCTAGTGTTGCTGACTCGTGGAATGGTAATGTTGAAGGAGTTCCAATGTTCCAAGTTGTTACTAAGTTGAAAAGGCTTAAGGCCAATCTGAGAAAATTCAGCAGTGGTAGTATTGAATCTATCTCCCTCCGCATCTCAACTCATAATGATTCTCTTCGGGCCATTCAAGCTAGTGCTATTGCTAGTCCCTTTGATCCTGCCATTCTGGTTTCTGAGAGAGAGGTGCTTCAGAATCTTGCCCCGGATACTTCTACTATCTCTACTATGTACACGCAGCAGGGTAAGCTGGCTTGGCTGCGAGAGGCTGACCACTGCTCACGTCTCTTCCATAATAACATCAAGCGCATACGATCCTTCAACCATATTGGTGTGCTTCAGGATGATTCAGGGGCACTTTTGACCAGCTCTCTTGCACTCTCCCATCATATTATTAAGTACTTATGTAAGTTTTTGGGGTCTGAAATGAGATGTGCCGAGTTTGATAATCAGTATGTGTAGTTTGGATCATCCATCAGTCAGGATCAGGCCCAGGAGCTTATTCGCCCCATTTCAAGCAGGGAAGTACGTTCAACTATCTTCTCTATTGATCCTTATAAGTCCCCGGGTCTGGATGGTTATGGCTCTCTATTCTTTATTAAAGCTTGGAATGTGGTTGGGAATGATGTCTCCAAGGCTTGCCTAAAGTTCTTTGCCAGTTGTAAGCTGCTCAAGCAAGTCAATCACTCTATTATCTCTCGTGTCCAAAGTCAGCTGCCCTTCTACTATTCGAGAATTTTTCCCCATCTCTTGCTGCAACACCTTGTATAAAGCTATCACTTAAATCCTGGTTGATCGACTTAAGGGTGTGCTCCCCAGCATCATTGATAATAGGCAAGGTGCCTTTGTTCTGGGCCGCTCCATTCGGCACAACATACTTGTTTGCCAAGAACTTCTCAAGCATTACACCAAAAGGAATGTCTCCCCCCGATGTATGATGAAGATCGATTTTGCTAAAGCCTTTGACACTGTGAATTGGTTCTTTGTAGAGCATGTGCTGCGCTCTTTCTATTTTTCTGAAGTCATGATCAGGTGGATCCTTGCTTGTATTACTTCTCCTTCGTATTCTATCCTTATTAATGGAGAGATTCAGGGATTCTTTAGAGGCAAGAGGGGCATTCGTCAAGGCGACCCTCTCTCCCCGTACATTTTTGTGCTCGTTATGGAATACTTCTCCCGTATGCTAAAATCTCTCACCAACAATCACAACTTCAATTATCACCCCAAGTGTGAGCGGGTGAAGCTTGTGCACTTGTGCTTCGCGGACGACTTGCTTATTTTCTACCGAGCTGATTCTACCTCGGTCCAGATTGTCTCTAAGCTCCTTGATGACTTTGGTGACATGTCGGGGCTCAAAATCAACAGTTCTAAATCTCATATCTTCTTGGGAGGTGTTACTGAGGACACACAACATAGTATTCTACAGACCAACGACTTTCCTTTAGGGACCCTTCCTATGAGATATCTGGGGTTCCAATAGGCTCCTCTCGTCTAAAGATGCGGGATTATAAGCTTCTTATAGACAGAATGACGTCCAAAGTGCAGTCTTGGATTGCCAAATCCCTCTCTTATGCGGGTCGTGTGGAGCTTATTCAGGCAGTTCTATTTGTAATTTAGAGTTTCTGGTGCCACATTCTGGTGATCCCCAAGGGGGTGCTAATTCAAGTACAATGCATATTTCGCTCCTACTTGTGGGCATATATGATCTCTTCCAGAAGAAGTTTGGTTGCTTGGAAAGCTATTTGTAAACCACATGAGGAGGGAGGGCTCGGATTCAAAGAGCTCTTGTCGTGGAACCGGGCTTCAATGGCTAGATCTATCTTTGAACTCCATGACATAAGCTCGAAAATATGGGTGGAGTGGGCCCTTGACAACCTTTTGCGTTCCGATGGTATTTGGGAGGTTTAGAAAAAGCAAAATGACAGCAACGGGTAGGGCTTGCTACTATCTATTCGTGACCAAGTTCTCCCTCTTGGCAACCCCCAAGATACTATGAACTCTTGTCTCGATCGTACGGGGAATTTTTCCTCCTCTCTTGCTTATGATATGATGCGAAGTAGGGCTCTATTTTGTTCATGGGGAAGTATCACTTGGAATGGATTTCATAGCCCGCGATGTTCTTTCATCACATGGCTCGCTCTTCTTGACCGGCTTCCGACTCGTGATCGTCTTAGCAACTGGATACCTATGAGTGAGTTACATTGCGTCTTGTGCAACAATGCTCCTGAATCTGTTTGCCATGTCTGGGTTAATTGCCCCAGGTACTCAATCGACTCCTTCCCTGGTTGCGTATTAATTTATGGTTTGACTCCTTAAGTGAATAGTTTGATTGGGCTGCGGGGATGCCTAGTGGAGACGTGGTTGCCAAAGCGTTTGCTACTCTTCTCACTACCTTTGTCTACTATGTTTGGAAATTGAGAAATGATGTGATCTTCCAAGGTGAATTCCCTTGTGTTGCCACTTGCGCTAGACGTATCTTCACTCTTGCTAAGGGCCTTGTCAAGGCTAAGTGCAAAGGCAGCCTGGCTGCAAGATTTGGTGGATTGGGCATATTTTGTTAATGTTGTATATCCTATTGCCTCTAGATTAGTGTTGTTTACTGTTGTTGCTACTGTTTGCCCATTTTGTTGTCGGGCGCTTTTGTAATTCCTTCTTCCCTTTTATTAATATAAAAGCTTACATTCTTCAAAAAAATGACAATGGACGTGTTTGAGTTAGTAAGAATAGGTTGTATTAATTTGGTAGAAGTAGCCAAAGTTAGGACATACGAGGCGGATGGTGGGTTAGGGAGAAGTAAGGATGGACTAAGTTTTTTTTGTGATGGGCATTAGAGAGGAAGAATTATGGCTAGGGAATGATGGAGTGAAAAGAAAGTCTTTCTACCTATTTCCAAAGGTTTAATTTGTATGTGCCAATCATAGAGGATTCCTTGATGAACAAGATTACCTTTTGGATCTTCCATTGGTGTTCCCGTTCTGATTTCAATTTTGAGTTCATGTTTTGTAAAAACATCGAGTAATATATGCACTAATGATAATCTCTCTTCAAAGGTTGTAGAGGTGTAAATCAGAACGAGAACACCAATGGAAGATCCCAGTTTACTAAGAACATTGTCAGACTAGAATCGGAAGTCCAAGTTGTGTGGGTGACCTAGATTGGAATGGTATCGAGGCAGGAAAGGTCGAGGGAGATTCCAAGGAACCATCTCTTCAGGATAACGAGTATGAGACCCCGTATCATCCAAGGCCCATGTTCAAGCATTGTAACCGGGTCTTCCTCCTTGGAAAATCTACTTGTAGAGAATGTTGTCATTGAGGTACATTTTAGGTGTGATAATACATGTCCACTTAGTTATTATAAATATTTCCATTGCCTTAAAGGCACTTATCTTATTTAATTACAAAACGTGCATTAACGTTAAGACTTTTATTATTATCCACAACCGATCTCACAATGAGATCTAGAATGGGAATGAATCCCGAATTTCAGCACTAGTTAAGTGCACCACCACTTATATAACATAAGGGCAGGTCATGACCAAAAATATTAAGGCAATAATCCTCTTAATACCAAGTTATAAAGAAACGACTAAACCTCGCAAGGAAATAGTGTTTCTACGAATACTCGTGCTAAACTAACATTTATAATTCCACACCAATGCACAACAATAATAATATATATATAAGAGTTATAGCTAGCATATATACAACCTAATAAAAAGGTTCATTTTACACAATATTTTATACACACAAGTTCTCAAACGACAATTAAGAAGATTTTTATCCCAACGTAATTAAGACAATAGATTAATTATCAATTAAGAAAAATATGGAATAACATAGCAAGAGCGAACTGCCACTTGTCTTGAATTACGACGAAGGTTGAAAGGTGTTTCGGAGATGGTTGATTTCGAAAAACAAATCGGCTCTCTGCTTTATTCTCGTTCTAAACGCAATTCCGAGACGTACCCAAACCATACAAAATGAATAAATTAAATTAGATAATTTATTCAATGTAACAATTTGAAGTATATCATGTCTCAGTTTTCAATTGAATTTATTTACTCAAATATAAATCAATTTCAAGGCTTTTTGATTAAACGATTATTTATACGATTAACAATTAATTAGTCGTATATTCTAAATAATCATATCATAAATAAATTGATAAAATAATTTATTTATAATCCTCAAATTTTCTAACTCAAAATATTATCTAGATGAAAGGTTAATATTTTAACCATTCATAGTCTAAGATAATACCCAAAATAATTCTATTTAATTTAATTTTTATTTTATAAAATCAAATTAATTCCATATTAATATTTAGTAATTATTATTAATTTAATTAACCTTAATTAAGACAAATAATAACAAATAAAATAAAAACAATTAAAAATCGGACGAACCGAAAATACCCAAAATCAGCCGATGGGGTTGCTTGCGTTTTCTGGCTAAATTGGCGGCCGACGATGGATGTACGGCGGCGGAACCTTAGGGGTTTTGAAGAGGAATCAAAGACGAACCCAATGGTACCACTAATTGCTAGAAAAAAACTCAAACTCTCGCTAATTTCGCTCAAGAACAACTCGGACAACGTTTTTAGGGTTCTTAGGATTGGATCGCGAAATTGGGTGATTTGGGGATCTGATTGGGAGGGATTTATAGGGTTTTTGTAGGTGTGAATGCCCTAAACATTAACCCTCTCATTAATCTCTCTAATTGATGCTCAAACGGATCAATTTTGCTTCGAGATGAATCGACCATAAAAAACGACGTGAGGTTCATTGGGATAATTTCCGGGTTTTTAGTCAACATTGAATCCTATTAATGGAGGAATTGTGTGGAGGATAAGGTTGTATTCAATTCCCAATAGTTATTAGGCTCAATCAGATCCCATGAAGCTGGAATTTCCGCCATTGAAGGCTTAAGAAGCTCACGTGAAGGTTGGAGGTGGAAGAAGCAGTATTTCGTTTATTTACACACGGCCCCCTTTGATTGGCCTATTTGCACATTGTTGCCTAACTTTCTTAAGTTGTGGAACAAATGCCCTTATTTTAACTTTTAATAATCACAAAACTCACCCAAATTTATTTATTTTGTTATTCTATGTTTACAATATTATTTTAGCCCAAAATTAAAGTATAAAAATTTTTTACTTAGGTTAAGATAAGCTTAAGTTATTATCCTTATGAATTTTACCATACTTAAATCCTTAACAAAAATTTGTTCGACTTGATTTAAATATTCTAGGTCAAATTTGATAAGTTTTATATAAATTATAATTAACATAAAGTTAATCATAATCTAAACCATCCTTAGCTTAAGGAAATTACATACTTAGGACAATTATTACTTTATAAATATCAAAATAATTCTTATGACCTTTATTGTTATTTAAAATTCTAAAACTATATTCTTTGTTATACTTATTTATTTATTTTAACACCATACTATTATTACCCATTTAATAATTTGTACAAAATTATCTTGAACTAGCTTTTGAACTTAAGTTAATGAAAAATTAAAATTACTCCTCTAAAAAAATAAAATAAATTTCATAACTTTTATTTTTATCACTTTAAAATTATTATTGTACCCTTATATTTTAAGTGGGATATTACATTAATTGAAACAAGTAGTATTAGCTTAATTAATTAAATAACAAAAAAACAAAATATATGTAGTTAGTATATTAAAAAATGGAATTTAATATATGTATTTTTTTGTCTTTATCGGCGAAAGTCGTCCTACATTTATATCGGGGACTATGTGTCATATAAGGGGTTAATCCTCCCACTCACAAGCGATTCCATGCTGCAAAGAGAATTCAAACTATATTATCTTGGCACGGTGCCTATCACTACAACCGCTAGACCAAATTGTGATTGATTAATGTATATATGTAAAATTATAATTATAATATGGCATATGTACTATATGTACTGAAATATGTTAGTCATATTTCTTACTTCAAGCTTAGTACTTAAGTTGGACAATAAACTTTTAGATTAAAAATAGTAATAGCATATTAATTTTAGGAATGTGAGTAGTAAATCTGTCAATTGGGTCGATCATGGCGGGTTCCATCAATTCGGAATCAGATTAGTTGTATTATAAGTCAAGTCGAATCATTACAGGTTAGCGGATGATATGGGTTCATCCAACGGTTCAAGCGTGTCATTTTCATGTCATGTTATGACAACTCTAGAGAATAATCAAAGAATGACATGAGCTAATAGTTCAAATTATCAAGTATGTAGAGAATTATAAAAAAAAATAGGCTACTATTAATTATCATATATATATATAATCTTTAATAAAAAAATTGATATTTTGGACTTCAAAAATGTAGTATGGTACCAACAAGTTTTATATACATTAGATTCATTTTCATAGAATTATAAAATAAAATATAGACTATATCTCTTTTTTCGAAATTGGTAATTTTTTATTTTCAAAAATTGGCTTTAAGACAAGCTATCTGTTAAGATAATTACATATCTTCTAAAAATATATTTTTATTTGTATTTTAAAGTTTATCTCATTAAGTATGTTATAAGATATTATTTTGATTCTCTAGCGTTTGCTATCTTAAACGGTTAGATTAATCTTGTATAAATACTACATAAACCTTACCAATTCTCTCATTCTTATATGGTATCAGTTACCTAACAATTCTCGATCGGCCACCAACAACATCTAATTACTAAGGAGTCGGGTTGGAATCGTAATGGAAATCGGAATCAGGAATGTCTCATTCCCATTCATGTAGCTTATTGTTTGGTATGCTTCCGTGACGAAAGAGATGAGAGAGATGAGTGTAGTTTATTTTGGAATGATCCATACTTCGCCTTTTTCATTGGATCAAATTGTTCCTATGGATTGGAATGAAACTTATTCCATATTTTTTCTAACCAAATACAAATACTGAAATGAGTCATTCCGATTCCGATTCCTCATTTCCTTAGAATCAAACCAAACAGGACCTTAGTGAAATTATATCAAGCGCTGAGAACCATCTCTGCACAAGAGCTTTTCTCCTATCAAACACAGCCAACGATCTTGTTTTGATGTTGGTAATGCAAATGGCCAAACATTCATGAATAGAGATTTGTGTACCCTCAAAAATCTGGACGTTGCGGGCATGACAAATGTAGTAAACGACGGCAGTAAATGTAAATGTAATCATCCGAATCCGATATCACTATATCTTTACAAGAAGAAAAATCATGTACTTTTACTTTATAATGAAGTTCATTATACAAGATCATACATCATTTTTTTTAAATGTCAGTTTTTCATACCAAAATCAAAAGAATAAATAATCAACTTGAGGGAAGAAGTCAGGGAAAGGATTTGTTAGGTGGTTAATTTGGAAAGGACATGAGTCAATTGTAATTAAGAGAATCACTTTGTTTAATTTGAATTTGTGGTGTAAGAGGGATATACATAGTGAGTGCATACCCTCCAAAAAGCGCATGCCGCCTGGTAGGTTTTATTTGTAAATTAAACAAGTCAAGAAGAAACGTACTTAGCTTCGTACGTCATCCAAATCAATATTGGAAATTTTCTCTTCTCTTTATTGTCAGAAGAGTTAAAAAAACAATTAGTTTAGCAAAAAGCCAAAGATAAATGCAAAGGTTATGCTCGATCGCATAGAGAAGGACTCTAATTCTATTAAGAGATGGTTCACTGTACTTCACATTGATGTCTGCAGGTTGTATTTTGTTCTTGATGATGTAAGGAATGATGCGTTAACTTCAAAAAAAAATGCTGAGGTAATTATCCACAACTTTTTTGTATGTGAATCCACCAAGCCTCCAAACACTCTCTTGACGTCCCCCTCAATTATATTTTCCAATCGCTATCAGTGAACAGCTAAGAGTATATAATTAAAAAAAAATATGTGATGTAGAATCGGGCTTATGATAAAACTAGTTTTGATGCAATCCGATACTTTTCAGCGGTTGCAATGAAATTAACTACTTCTAGAAAATTAAATCATTTCTAAGAAATTAATATTGTTTTAAACTACCTTTAATCCGATACTTTTTTTTTTCCGTAATTTTTTGGGCAAAATTTCGGTGACTAGCCCTGAATTTTAGGTTATTCCGGTTCACAATCGTATTTCTCATCCTCAAGTTATTAGGATTTGACTCATAAAAAAGTCAAATCTAGACTCAAACCATCTCAATTTGAATTTTAAAATAACAACTCATTTTTTATCTTATGAATTCAAATGGTTAGGGGTGTTCAAGATCGGTCCGGACCGAAAAACCGGACCGGACCGAAAAAGACCGGACCGGTGAAATTATGGTCCGGTCTCCGGTCCAGGTTTTTCCCTATAAATCGTGATGGGTCGAATATAGATTTGCTTGAATTAATTTGTTTATAATTCAAAATTAATATAATTTGATTAACGTGTTCAATTGAATTTGTATTAAATTAAATTATTCTAAATAAGAATATAGACAAATTTATTGCGTAAAGTAAGAGATTGTCGGTTTTAAGTGTTGAATCTCTCACTATTCCAAATTAATCTAAAAATATTGATGAAGATCAATGTTGGTTTTCAAGGAAAGAAAAAAAGAGTAAAAACTCATTTCTAAGATATTAAAATTATTTTAAACTAGACTTTAATTCATGAACAAATTTCAGGGGCGGTTCGGGGTTAATTTTTTTTGGGAAATTTCAGTGGCTACCTTTTAATTTAAGGTTATTCTGGTCCAAGTTCACAATCGTATTTCTCGTCTTCAAATTATTAGGATTTGACTCATAAAAAAACTAAATTCAGACCCGAACCATTTCAATTTAAATTTTGAAACAACAACTCAATTTTTATCTTATGAATTCAAATCGTAATGGATCGAATATATATAGATTTGCTTGAATTAATTTGTTTATAATTCAAAATTAATATAATTTGATTAACGTGTTCAATTGAATTTGTATTAAATTATTCTAAATAAGAATTTGTTGCGCGAAGTAAGAGATTGTCGGTTTTAAGTGTTGAATATCCGACTATTCCAAATGAATCCAAAAATCTTGATGAAGATATATTGAGTTAATTGCTCTTTTTCTTGATATGATGATATCCGCATGTGTATATTAGAAATAGCGTTCGATTTCTGGAAGTGACGTACATATAACAGTACAAGAATTCTTTCTTTTTATGGTTCAAGTGAGAATAAAAAACTATAAAATTAAACGTATTAGAACAGGAATAGTAATATCAGGATGATGACCTCCTGAGAAGTTCTTGGATTGATATGAAACGACGTTTCTAAAGGCTCGGACCTTACACATATATATATTATTTAGACCCAAAAAAAAGCAATTCCAGAAGAAGAATATTTGTGAATCTCGCTCCGTTTCTAATTTTGAGGTAGCTAGCCTCCCAATTATCTTACTGTCACTTTAATTAGTAGCAGAATTAATTTAAACAGACAAAACACCTAAAAATCAACCACCGTATGAGAGAGAGAGGAGAGGAGAGAGAGGAATATATATATATTTTGTTTAAAAACAATCGGTGATTTTAGATAGTTATAGTGCTTTGTTAGGAGTCAATTATGATTTATAGACTATATGTTATAAAATATATGTCATAAAGTCTATTGTTATTATTACCGAGTCCTATGAGATCACACCCTTAGAGTTTGGACTGGATCAGTTTATTGGAAGAAATATTATATAAAATATATAATATAAAATTATATAAGATATAATTTGAGAGATAAGAATTATTAATAATAAAATATTTATTTAAAAAATAAAATATCTATATCTGATATTATAAAAAGAGGATTTCTAAGAGAAAACTCTAATCCTACAATTTAACCAAGAGAGAGCGAGGAGAGGGCTTTCTAAGAGAAAAGGATATGAAAGGGCAGACATGGGCGGATCCAGTTCAGGCCCAGGGGGCTATAGCCCCCCCTAAAAAAAAAAAAAAAAACTTTTTTTTTTCAAAAAAATAATAATTTTTTTAAGCATTTTTTACCCTTATTGAATCTGAAAATGTAATTTCAGTTAGCCTTAATAAATTTAAGCTATAAAAATTAAATTATCTTAAATTTTCCCCCTTATCTCATCTGAAAATGTAATTTCAGTCAATTTTAACAGATTTAAGTCAAAAAAATAAAATTACTTAAATTATTTTCCCCTCATCTCACGTGAAAATTACCTTAAGCTTTGCAAAAAAATTAAAATTAATTTTTACAAAATAAAATTTAAGTCACATTGGAGTTAAGTCATAAAAAAAAAAAATCGCATAGGATTTAGCCCCCCTGTGAGTCGAGTTCTGGCTACGCCACTGGGGGCAGAAGAAGGGTTAAAGGGATTTTGCTTTTATATTTTTAAAATTAAAGTATACTTTATCTGATATGCACAAAATCCAAAAAAAACATCTAACAGGAACTACCTATTTTACCCTTTTACGTGTGGGTAGATTTCTCCATTCTCAGAAGAGTTAAAAAACAATTAGTTTAGCAAAAAGCCAAAGATAAACGCTGAGGTAATTATCCACAACTTTTTTGTATGTGAATCCACCAAGCCTCCAAACTCTCTCTTGACGTCCCCCTCAATTATATTTTCCAATCGCTATCAGTGAACAGCTAAGAGTATATAATTAAAAAAAAAAATGTAATGTAGAATCGGGCTTATGATAAAACTAGTTTTGATGCAATCCGATACTTTTCAGCGGTTGCAATGAAATTAACTACTTCTAAAAATTAAATCATTTCTAAGAAATTAATATTATTTTAAACTACCTTTAATCCGATACTTTTTTTTTCCGTAATGTTAATTTTTTGGGCAAAATTTCGGTGACTACCCCTGAATTTAAGGGCACACCCAACTGAATTATTTAGACAAAAAAAAATATTATTTTAAACTCACGTGAGATATATAAGTATTATTTATAGCTATTTTAATTATTACTATTATATTGAGTTAATTGCTCTTGTGGTTAGTGGGGAATCTTGTGGTTCGCAGATGGGAAGCGAAGGCGATGGCGATGGCGGCTGCATATATATTCATATAGATATCTGTGATAATTAAATGGGCACACCCAATTGAATATCATAATCAATCATATATTTTGTTTCAAAAGCAACCGAACAAAACTACTCCGTAGAAAGCAGCAGCAGCAACGTACATGACTACAGTTACGTACAGAGGCGGATCTACGGGGGGCTAGGGGGCGGCCGCCCCCGCTTACCTCCTCCAGCGAGAAGCCTACCGAACCTGCGCAGAGCCCCCCGGCGGCCGGCGGCATTGAAGAGGAGCAGGTCAGATGCGTTGAGCCCCCGGCAGACGGCGCCATTGAAGAGCACTAGAGCAGATCTGCAAAACCAGGCAGCTGATTCCGCGAAGAAGAAGACCCAATTTTGATTGATTTTTTTTTTTAAGTTATCAAAATGACGTCGTTTTATTAAAATTTTACAGCTGCCCCGTTTTAATTTATTTTTAAAAAAAAGTGAAAAGTTGCTGACCTTTTCTCATTACTGAGAAGCTTCCAAAATCAACCCTCCATCTTTTTCAAATCAAACACAAGAAGCAGCTGCTGCGCCTGCCAGTGGGCCATTGTCCGTCTCCACTCCGCACCGACCTCGGCTCCTCCGGCGAAATTCCGGCTTTCTGGCCGCCGCCCACCGGTCACTGTTGGTCCGTCAACCAGTCCGCCGCCTACCGCCTCTCATTTAGTCCAAATTTGTGAGTTTGAGTTGTTTTAATTTAGGGTTTAAGTAAAATTGAAATTTGTATAAGTTATATCTATTCTTGCTAAAAGATTACATAGTTTACATTAATAAGTTAATTAGTTAAAGAATCAATAATAATTTTAGATACTAGTTTGGAATGTTTGTTTATAGTTATTTTTGTTGGAAATTGATTGCAATGTTAAATAGACCATTGGTTGAAAATTTAATATTTTAATTGATGTTGTTTAAATTGAATTGTTTATCTATAGGGAAATAGATAAGTATATTATTAGGACTAAGAGAATGACAATTTCGACTATGAATGTGGGTGGATTAAATGAGTCTCAAGTTGATATGAATGTGGATAGAGAGTCTCAAATTGATACGAATTCGGGTGGATTGAATTTTAAATTGATATGAATATGGGTGGATCGAGTGAGTCTTAAGTTTTTTATAAGATTTTAAGCCCCTTATAAGATGTTTTAGATCCGCCACTAGTTAGTATACAGGGACGTACACTTGCATATATATATGCCAGCTCACTTAAAAATCAAAATTCCGATCTTACAACACAGCTTACACGTACGTATACATATAATAAACGCAGCCAAGCACGTAAAAATCAGTAAAATACAACAATTGTGATCGAGTATTCCGTAGTATATATATGGATCGATCAAGCACAAACGGAACCTCTCTTTAATTCCGTTATCTACTCAACGAGATTAGCATAGCCAAAGACAACGCCGAAAACCATCACAGCCCTCCTGACGGCGACGGTGAAAGCTACGCCGTCGGCGTTATCGATGGGGTGCTTGTTGAAAATAACCCGGTCGTAGGGCTTGAGATTCTTGGCGCGCACGAAGCGCAGCCACTCGCCCGTGAGTTCGGGTTTCAGAAACCCTTCTCTCCGGAGCGTAAGCCGGAGAAGGAAAGGGTTTCCGTCGCCGTCGATTATCTTGAAGTCAACGGGAGTCGTACGGAACTCGTGCGGGTTGCTGCACAAGTGGTGGAGGTGCTGAACTGGAAACGCGAACCTGTGTTTCGTATCGGTTTCAGACAAACCTTTCTCGAATATATATTGCAAGTAGTAATTGGGGGTTACAACAGAAGACATGATCGAATCGAAGAAGAGGATGAGGAGGAGGAAAGAAGTTCAATTGGGAGCTAATGAAATAAGTGAAGGGGGAAAATGAATGCAGAGTGAAGAAGAATATATAAAACCCTAGCAAAGAAGCAGAAACTGGAGCCATCCATAGGTGGGGCCAACACGCTCACACACGTACACGTCCCCTAGTAAATCAATATATTCTTTTTTTTTCTTTTTTTTGTTGTTGCAATTATGAGTGTCCTATATTTATTTACAGCAAACATATACTAACAGACAAACAGTAAATGTAATAAGCATAGGTTAATTAACTAAGTATAAAAATATTTGCTAAATATAATAAAATTTTATATTAATTTTTTTTTTATGATGGATTGAAGCTTTTTTATTTATGGTAACAGTTTCTAAAATGAGTGTGTTTAACCTATGTCTTAGAATGATAGATTAGTTCAAATAGAAATAGAAAACAAGGCCATTTTATCAGAAAATCCCAACCCGTTTTATCAATTTCACTATCTAATATATCATCCAAAATCCAATATGATCGAGCTTGTTAACATCTTATCAATGGGTCTCTATTCAAGAACTTTTAACTTCTTATCAATATATTTGAAATTACAAATATAAATACCCCTTTATAAATATTAATTTCGGTTCTGGAATTTGCTGGGCTAAAAGATTGAGAGCTCACCCCCTTGTTCAAGCTACTCTAGAAATGTTAATCTTGTTGATTTTCTGGCTGCTACTAATAATTTGGATTCTAGATTTGCGCCGCACCAGTCGCCCCTAGCTAAATTCACATAAAGCTATCTTTGGATGTTTTGTTTAAGTGTAGGAGAAGCAGTAAAATTGAATTTTGTCTAAATATAGGGTAAGTGTAATCGAGTATATATATATCCGGACAAAACTGGTAATTTTGGGGAAAAGTGATCTTTTTCCACAACTTAACGGTTCAGCAACCGTTTTTTGTGACGTTTTACTTCTGAAGAATTGTTATATGTGGTTTAAAATTATTTCGTAATAATATGTGGTTATAAGCAAGTATTGATCTATAATATGTAGTTTGATGCAGTTTTGTGTTTCGCTTATTGTAGTTCATTTAACCTTAGGGTTATTTTCTATAAAGCATATATGCCTAGTGATTTGATTGACAACGAAAACCTCGTACACATGAAAAAAGTTTAACAAAATAAATAACAGATAAAAAAAAAAAAGTGTGACACCCAAATTATCCGATCATCGGAGTCTACCAAAGGGGAACGAGAAGGGAGCGGCTTTATCTCGCCACCGCTCTAAGGCCACCGGCCAAACACCAACGTACACCATAGAATGAGAAGGCTTGCAATTGAGAATAAAAATTCTATGTTTAGTAATAATAACCTTTATCCATTAGTTTAATATCTAATAATTTGGATATAATTTTTAAATTTAAGCTTTTAACATATACACATGAACACACTAGAAAACCGTAGTATAAACTAATATCTTAAGAGGTAAACAACCAAGTTTATGGTTGGTTTTGTAAAAAAGTATCCATATTCATGGGTGTTTTTGTGTGATTTTACACTTGATAGTTTTTAAAATGTTAAACGTACAACCTAAAATGGAATGAAGAAGAAAGGTTCGGGACTACTTTTATTAGGAGATATTATATTTTACCAAAAGATTACGTTAAAGTTTGTTAAGTATTATATCCTTTCCTTGTTTTTAGGATCTTGATGTATAGGATATCTTGCTCCCCAAGTTCTATTCTTGTGTATATATTGTATGTACCTAAAGAGAAAAGGCAGAGGAAGTTCTACCAATATCTGTTCTTCCGAATTTTACATGGCATCAGAGCCAAAACCCTAAAACACAATACCCTACCCAGCGTTTTTCCTCCGCATTCATCGTCCTTCTCAATTTTCTTTTCTTTTCTTTGATTCCTACTGGTCGCTCTCATGACTGCTGAAGACACCTTGAAGAAGGGAAGTCTCGACATGACTTCTCCCTATTATCTCCATCCCTCGGACCACACGGCAATGAAACTTATTCTGGTGGTCCTTAAGGGCGAGAACTACCAGGAGTGGGAGCAAGCCTTGCGAAACGCGGTTCGCGCTCGTCGCAAGCTTCCATTTATTGATGGTCGGATCACTCGTTCGGCTGATACCGACCCCCGATTTGAAGACTGGTGCAGCGTCAACTCCATGATGGTGGGGTGGATTCTTCAATCCGTTGATTCTTCTATTCGATCTTCATTGACTTACTGCGAGTACGTGAAGGATCTTGGGATGAGATTCAGCAGCGTTTCTCCATCGGGAACGCTCCTAGAGTTCATCAACTCCGCACTGAGATAGCCCGTTGTCGCCAGAATGGCCAGACTGTCGCTGTTTACTTCGGGCGACTTAAACACCTCCAGGATGAACTTCAAAACTACCTCAAACTCCGTCATTGCACGTGCACTAGCTGCAAGTGCGATTGGGTTTCTGAATTGCATACGGAACGAGAGGAGGAGGTTGTTCATCACTTTCTGATGGGTCTCGATGATGGCTCCTATGGGTCGTTGCGTTCTCATATCTTGGCTCAGGACCCACTGCTCGGACTGAATCGGGTTTATTCCCTTGTTGTTCAAGAAGAGCGACACAAGACCATCTCCACCGAACGGGCTACAGCTCCAGACGCTGTTGCTTTTGCTGCTCAGGGCAATTCGCCTTCGAATTGGACTAAGCCCTCTACTGCTGGTCGCTCTGAGTCGTCTTCTCAGTCTGACAAACCGACTTGCACTCACTGCGGTCGTCTTGGGCACGAGGTGTCCTCATGCTTCAAGCTCCATGGTTACCCGGAATGGTGGGAGGAGCTTCGCCAGAAACGGGGTGATGGCCAATCCTCGTCTACAGGGGTTGGACGTGGTCGTGGGGCGTTGTCCAAGCCTTCTTCTCACCCATCTGCTCCTGGCCATGGTTCGATGGGTCTTGCTAATGCTGCTCAGGGAACTGTGTCATCGACCTCTTTCCCTGCATCTCTGAACTCGCAGGATCGCGCTGCCCTTTCTCCGGCTCTTACCGACGATCAATGAAACACTATGATTGATATGCTCAAACAATTCAAAGGCTCCACTGATGACAAGTTGATGGGTAAGATTTCGGGTCGCTGGATTCTCGATACCGGCGCTTCGTATCATATGGCCGGATCCTCCACTATGCTTGAGAATTTGCATACCATCTCTCCTTCTACTATTATTTTGCCTGATGGTTCGACTTCTCTTGCCACTCAGGCCGGCACGGCGGTACTTGGGGATTGCTTGCGTATTAGCAATGTGTTGCTAGTTCCGAATTTTACTTGCAACTTGATTTCTCTTGCTCACTTAATTAGTTAATTACGGCTTCTTGTCACTCTTACTGACAAACTTTGTGTCATTCAGGACCGCACTACGAGGACGGTGATTGGAATCGGTGAAGCGAGGGATGGGGTTTTCTGGCTTTGCGCAGACGTCGGCATTACCGGGCGAGTGACTGCTGCTTCTACGACGTCTTCAGGGCTATGGCATCAACGTTTGGGTCACCCTGCTTATCAATTAGTTTTGATTTTACCAGGAGTTCATTCTGATAGCAACCATTTAGTAGATCCTTGTTCTGTTTGTCTCCAGTCAAAGCAAACTCGTGATTGTTTTCCTCTAAGCAGTAATAAAGCAGTTGATTTGTTTGAGCTTATTCATGCTGATGTTTGGGGGCCGTATCATGTCCCTTCTACTTGCGGTGCTCGTTTTTTTCTGACTTTGGTTGATGATTATTCTTGTTGTGTTTGGGTACACTTGGTAGCCAGCAAGACAGAGGTGGTTCGATTAATTCAGAATTTTGTGCCTTCACACAGAAACAATTCAACAAACAAGTGAAACGTCTCCCATGCGTCTCATTTGCGATAGTCAGGCTGCCCTACACATCTCCGCCAATCCCGTGTTCCATGAGCGTACCAAACACATCGAGATAGACTGTCATTTTGTGCGGGATCTCATTCAGTCCGGCTGCATTGTCACTTCATATGTCCGCTCACAGGATCAGCTTGCCGACATGTTTACAAAGGCCTTGGGCAAACAACCTTTTTCATACCTCCTTCGCAAGTTGGGCATTCGAAATTTGCATGCTCCAACTTGAGGGGGGGTATTATGAGATATTATATTTTACCAAAAGATTACGTTTAAGTTTGTTAAGTATTCTATCCTTTCCTTGTTTTTAGGATCTTGATGTATAGGATATCTTGCTCCCCAAGTTCTATTCTTGTGTATATATTGTACATACCTAATGAAAAAAGGCAGAGGAAATTCTACCAATATCTGTTCTTCCTAATTCTACAACTTTACAACAAATCAAATAGTAACGACCAAATGAAACCAAAGCAAAAAGTTGGGACTGAAAAATATATTTACATTAAATACTATACTTGATCCTTTCACTTATATTGCCTTTTTTTATTTTATACTAATGATTCTAACACATATGTTGAAATTAGCCTTAGAAAAAAATTGAAATTGCTTAAAATTTTATCACTCTCATCACCTTTTAAAACCAGGGTGGAGAGGAAAAAATCAAGGTAACTAAATTTCAATTCACTTTCTATAATTTAAATATAATAAATTGTTCAGAAAACCTATATAAAAATAAATGGGAGTATATATATGCTAAATCACGCCTAAATGCCTAATGTATATTAGCTAAACTTAATTTGCCCGGTTCTCTGTTTTGATCCGGGCACAGAAGTGGTTATGGGCCGTTTAGAAAACAGGGCCCACAAAGTCCAGTTGCCAAAAGAAAGTTGCGACTGAGTACTGCTAAGAGAGAAAGTTGAGCTAGGTTTCTGGGAAGCAATATTCTTTGTCAGAAAGCGGGAAGAGTCCGAAAGAAAAGCTTTATTGATGTATGTATTGAAATTAATATATATGTAGATATTAAAAATTGGGAATGAATTCGGATAGAACGACGAAATGCGTCGATGCACAATTCGTATAATATATATGTAGATATAAACAAAAATTATACATTTAAAAAAATTCATGCATATTTACTTATTTAGGTAAAAATATGCTCTCATCCGATAGAAGGTACTTTTTTTTTTTTTTTTTTTTGAAATTCCGGAGATACTTGTTGTGTTAGCTCTTAGTACATTAATATTTATAAAATAAGCACTTTAAGTAAAATGTTAAAGTCATTCTAAATCATTGTAAATATTAAACAATATATTATTTAAACCAATGGATGAATTAACTTTAAAGAAAATATTTAATAAAATAAATTTCAATAATATTTCTCATAATCCAACAAATAATATAGGGATAGTTAATTGAAAACGAAAAGATTACAAGAAATTTTGTATGGATGGTTAATTGAATCCGAAAGATAAGGGGTGGTTAAGTGCAAAAGTCATAAAAAGGGGTGATTTTTGGTAAAAAAATAAAGTAAGGTGTGTTTAAATTAAATGCAAAACCCTTAAATAAAAGGATGTTTTTTTTTGTAACAATAAAAATAAGGGGTGGTTATGTGCAAAAAACCCTAAGCTAAAGAGTAAGGAGTGGTGAAGTACGTGTAAAAGTTTCAAATATTTGTATTTTGCAAATTTATTTATAATATTAAAGCATAAGCCCTCTTTTTTTTTTGTCGGAAAAGGTGGAAGGCTCCGCAACATAAGCGTTCTTAATATCTTATCATGTGTCAAACAATTATGCATCCACGTCAGCTGGAATATTGTTTTCTATCAATTTTGTGTTTTTTTTTACCAAAATACGAAATAACTATTTCTGCACTTTTTCACTAAAGCAAATCAAAACCATAACTTTTTCTACCTCATAACCAATATATGATGAATTGGATGTTAATAAAGTAATGAGGATTTTGGCAGTTAAGCAAGTAGTGGGAGTTTAGCGGTTAAAGAACTACTACGGGTTGGATGATTGTTAAGGAAGTTGAGAAGAGTTTAAACTCCCCACTCTCTTTTTAACCGTCAAACTCCCACTCTATTCCTAACCGTTAAACTCTCCACTTATTTCTTAAGTGTTAAACACATAGATATTTCTAGATTAATTACTAATTGCTTTTCTTTCTTAACCGTCAAATTCTCCAACTATAAAATGTGTATCACACCAAATGGGTCAATCGATTGATCCACTAGAACTAAATTTATCTTCTCCATTCAATTATCATAATCCTTTATTTGGTCGCCTCCTTCGCACACCTGACGTCGTCATTTTCTTTGCAACCCCAATCGATGTCTCTTCCTGTTATGTGAGTGCAACTTCTCTATCGCTCCACTCCCCATCAATTTGTCTGTTGTTGTCGACGTCTCTTCTGACCCCACTCAATGCTATATTAATTACATGTATGGTGTCTTCCCTTTTCAAGACTTAAGAAGAAACACAATCCATTTTTAATGAATCATCCTCTACTCACTTTCTTTAGGGATATGAATTTATTTGGTTCTTTGTTCGTGTTTTAGTAATCACGAAAAGTTTGTGAAATTTCTAAAATATATGGCACGGACAACTATAGCAACTGAAGCAATTTGGGACCATAATACGTTATTTTTTTAAATGATTTATAAGGAGATAAGGTATGCGAAAATAAATAAAGCATACCCTTATATGCACTATTGCACTTGTCTCCCCAAAATCACCTCTTATAAGAAAATTTGTATAAAATCACCTCTTATTTTTATTCATTTTCACTAAATCACTCCCAAATTAATAAAATAAATTACATAAAACTACCCCTCTAAATTTTTTAACATAAACTAACCCTAGCATATTTACACTTGTTTGCCTAAAGCCACCCTTATTAAGAAATTGCAGAAAATCACCCCTCATTCAAACTTTATTTGCAAACAACTGCCAAAATATTGCCTCACAACTTACTAGTTAATTTTTCTTGGTAAAATTTGGTTTTAACATAACAGGAAATTTGATTAAAATAACAACTAAACCTCATATCTAACAAAATCCCAAATCAATTTGATGTTTCTTGTTGATTGTGCAGGTTGGTAAACTAGGCCGAATGATTTGTGTCTGGTTCTTGGTCATGCGACCCAAACCCTAATAAAAAATTCACATTTGTTGTTTTGAATAAAATCTAATATATATAAAAAATGATATTGTATGGTAAGCTATTGGCTAAGCTTGATAAAACTTGAGTTGACCGCACGACCATGGACCCGACTAACATTCAAAAAGAACAAAAGACGTCTATACCCAAGACCGGTCTGATCACCGGACCTGATCAATTTAGGCCAAATTATAAAGCAATCCAAATCTGAATATCTGATAAAGACTCAAATTTAAGAAATTGTAAATTTTTAGAAATTATGAAATTATATTTAGTTTAAAATTATTGTTTTTATATTAATATAGAAAGTAAGAATAAGTAGATCATACATATCTCTTTAAGATAAGTGCAATTTTTGTAATTTGAGGAATTATAACTTTCTGAAAATAATTTCCACGATTTATTTTTTAAACAAAATACAGAAAATAAATGTATTTTCTGAAAAAAATAATTCCCTATAAAGTGTACGTAGCACGAACGAGACGAAGGGTAAATATATCTAAATGGCCTAGTATGACATCTATTTGAATTGGAAAATAACTCTTAATTGAACATATCTTACATATCCAAATTCACTCGTCCTGAAAGCTTTCGATAAACCGACACTACCCAACCCGAAAACCCATAGTCAACTGACACGATATTATATGAAAACTCTATATTATATTATTACATTTCACTTGATTTTTGACTTTACCCAACTAGATAAATAACTGACCAGATGACTCAAATTAGGCAGAGATGTTATTATAACCCACGTGACGTGAATCTGAAATAACTTGACAATACTGAAACGACAAAGTCCGAAACCAACCGTACCCGACCCATATTGGTAATTTTGATGTCATCGGTTATTTATTATGTTCGAAGTTCGATCAAGACTTATGAAGGTTCGGTTAGCTCAACGCGAGCTAAGAAGGTGTGGGGTGCACACCCGTATGTGAGGACTCAAACTCGGGGCATCTAATGTCACACTTCTCGGATTAGCACGGCGGTCCAGTCCCGCTATCTAGTTAGCGGGCGAGCCCCACACCCTACCTCAAACGGTACAAAACGCTAATATAGTGAAGTGTACGGACCGTACGGTTTTCTGAAGCGTAATTTCTCAAGGATTAGAGAGTGCACGATCTAAGTCATGGTCCGTGCGTTTCGGTGCACGGACCGTACGGTTTTCTGAAGCGTAATTTCTCAAGTATTAGAGAGTGCACGATCTAAGTCATGGTCCGTGCGTTTCGGTGCACGGACCGTGCGATTTTCTGAAGCGTAATTTCTCAAGTATTAGAGAGTGCACGATCTAAGTCATGGTCCGTGCGTTTCGGTGCACGGACCGTGCAATGCTCTATGTGAAGAAAGTGCACAGTCCGTGAAGTTGGTGCACGATCCTTGCAGTTGTCTATATAAAGTAATTACCCATGGCGCAAATAAGTGCATAGTGTGTGCGGTTTGGTGCACGGTCCGTGCACTTGTGCAGTAAGTTGGTTTGGTGCAGTTTTAACTGACTTAACCTCCATGTAACTATAGTGTCCGGCCTATGTCCAATTTAAGGGTACGATGTGTTAGGGTCAGGTTTTGGTGTTTTAAGATATTGATCTCTCTTGTATGAGTTTACATCCTAAAACCAAAAAAACTCTACGGGCTCGTTTGGTTTGAGCTTATGAAAATGGTAACAGAAAGGAAACGAATCTAGTGTACTTTGACATTATGATACATTGAGTCATTGATAAAAAAATAATATATTGGCTTGTGTTCCAAAATTTGTGTGCCAAGAGAAGGAAAAAAATAATTTCATCATTCTACAATCCACAGTTATATTGGGAAAACAAATATTTTCATTTTAGTGCCAAAAGGAGGGGGCAAGGAAATAATTTCATTATTTTGATCAATGAATAATGACATTAAATTAGACTAGATTCATTTCTTTTTCGTTACCGTTTCCATAATTTAAGACAAACAAGACTTAAGTGTGTCTCTTGGATTGTTGCCTAGAATCAAGAGAACCGTTTGTCGTATCCCAATTTGAATTGGGCCGACTTACTATTTTTAGAAATAACCTCGCACGATTCAAACCGATATGAAATCCTCACCACGTTGATTGATTGTTCACACGATGTATTTCAACAACCCTTGTAATAGACATCTCTAATTTTGGATGGTAATTTACAATAAAGTATGAATAAAAAGTGATTTATACAAACATTTCTATAACGAATGGTTAAGTGCGTGCAAGTGAATATAAATGGTGGTTATGCACTAAATATTTTCTATAAATGATGATGGTTTTCTGCAAACATGTGAAAATAAAGGCTGGGTTTTGTTTATGGAATCCAAATTAAAATTATAGTTCAACGGGTAAGATTTTACTTGGATATGTAAAGTCATGGGATCGGAATCTGAAATGATATATCAATCATAAATGTTTGAACAGCTTATGTATCGAAGCAATTTAATGATCGAAGATATAGATTTGTGTCTCTCAAGTGGCTAGCTAGGATAATGAAAGTACATGAATAGAGAAATTAAATGGCAAATAAGTACTACGTACACTAACCTGGAATTGGATCGACCGTACGTTCCCCTTGCAGGAAATTAATTAAGCAATATTGTTCTTCGATCAGCAGACGTTCGTCTGGCAAAATGTAGCTGCGTATCCATGCCCATAGAACACCCATCAAATAGTTCTTGCTAATCATATATATATATATATATATATCCTAGCTAGCTACCTAGATCGATACTTGTAGTTTTGAATATGCGATTAATAAGTAATAATTCCCCCGTAGTTGTTGACTTGCTGCCACAATAATGGTGTTAGATGTGTATAAAAATATATTAAGACGACCATCGATGACACTTTTAGTGAAACTAAAGACCAAATTACCATTGACCATGTGACTGATGCTCTTGGTCGTGGTGGATGAGTCTTTTTTTAAGATATTTATTGTATCCGTTTATTTTTAGTTGTCTTGTCCTTTAATTTTGTTTATAAATATTTGTTTTTATAAGATTTCAAGACAATTTATCTCATAAAAAACATAAAATTTGTATTGGAGTTTGGTTATGTAGATTTTTTCTTTTCATCTATTGGTTATAAAGGGTGGTACGTGAGTGATTAAATGTAGTAAAAATTCAGATTTTCAAAACACAATTAATGACTTCCTTAATATGTATGTAAAATTTTAAAAGGATAAGTAAAAATGAACGGTTGGAGTTCGAGATATAAAGAATACTTTCTTCAACAATGGGCCAGTGCAAGACATTAAAGGAAATGATGGGAGCGGGAGAAGAGGTAGTACATCACTTGGCTAGCTGTTTTGAGTTCTTAAGGGAGGTTTAGATTGTGAGTCAGGCCCGACCCTTATAGGGTCCAAGCTGTCATTTTGAATAAGGCCCCCAAATAAAGTGAATATAAGGGAATAGATGAAAAAAAAATCTTAACAGGCCCGACACTTGTAGGCAAGCATAGTAATTGATAACGTACTTTCCTCTTTTATTTTTATCCAAGGGGTAAATTTGTTTCTTCTTTCTCCAGCCTAAAGCAAGCCTATATTATAGCTTCTAATAAGTACCTAGTTTTTGGATTAAATAAACTTTTAAATTTTATTATCATGCTTTTCATTAGCAGGGCCTCCTTTTAGTAATTGTACAGGGCCCTTCGAATGCTCGGGACGACCCTGTTGTGAGCCTTTAGAAAATATCTTTGGTGTCGAAGAAGTGGAAGGATTTGATGGAAGGGGAGTGTGGGTAGATGATGAAGGATAAATGGTTGGAGTAGAATCTTGCTACTTTTCAACAAGAGTAGCAGTAGGGTGAGTGCAAATGACAATGGACGTGTTTGAGTTAGTAAGAATAGGTTGTATTAATTTGGTAGAAGTAGCCAAAGTTAGGACATACGAGGCGGATGGTGGGTTTGGGAGAAGTAAGGATGGACAAAGTTTTTTTGTGATGGGCATTGGAGATGAAGAATTATGGCTAGGGAATGATGGAGTGAAGTGAAAGTCTTTCTACCTATTTCCAAAGGTTTAATTTGTATGTGCCAATCATAATGGATTCCTTGATGAACAAGATTATCTTTTGGGTCTCTGAAACCGATTTCAATTTTGAGTTCATGTTTTGTAAAAACATCGAGTAGTATATGCACTAATGATAATCTCTCTTCAAAGGTTGTAGAGGTATAAATCAGAACGGGAATACCAATGGAAGATCCCAGTTTACTAAGAACTAGTTTAAACCCTCGTGCCATGCACGAGCAGACTTATATTTATGAAATAAAATTTTAGTATACGAATAAACGTCACATGAGTATAGATTAATGACTATGTGGTTATAAAAGATAAGATATACAGGAAATAAGAATATATTGACGTGTAGTTATATTAGATTTTTTCCAAACATATACATACTCATAGAAAGAAAGTGATTGAATTTATATATATAAACATTATAGGAAAAAAATTCACTCTAAATATATATAAAAATTACGATTGTACATGTTACTTAACCAATTCTCAAGAACATTTTATTTTTGTATATTTAAAGTGAAATAGTATCTGAGATTGAAGTTATCCGACTTATATTTATGAAAGAAAATTTTAGTATACGAATAAACGTCACATGAGTATAAATTAATGACTATGTGATTATAAAAGATAAGATATACATGAAATAAGAATATATTGACATGTAGTTATATTAGATTTTTTCCAAACATATACATACTCATAGAAAGAAAGTGATTGAATTTATATATATATATATAAAACATTATAGGAAAAAAATTCACTCTAATTTAATGTAAAAATTACGATTGTACATATTACTTAACCAATTCTCAAGAACATTTTATTTTTGTATACTTAAAGTGAAATAGTATCCGAGATTGAAGTTATGAATCAAAATATACTATTTTTTCTTCAATTTAATAGGTTAGTACGATGTTATTTGTCAATATTCCAACAATATGTTAGTGATGATATGTTTAGATCTATATTCTTTTTAAAAAATTTTAAGTTTGTTGATAGAATATTACTTTTGTTAGCTTTTGCTTTTTTTTTTATACCTTTTGTAATATTCAATTCAGGTTTTAGACATTGAGATGATATTATTGAAAATAAAATCATATTAATTTACTCATTGTTTTATTATTATATATATATATATGTTGGGCACTTATATTTATTCGTAATCATTAATATACTAAATTAACTCAATTGGAGAATCAAATAAAACCCAATTGAATTATATTTCAAATAGTATATTGATATTTTCATATATAGTTTTTATTCATCATCAATTATTTCAAGTTCATAAATAATTTGTAATTAAATCTTGAAAATGTGAAAATCAAGTGAAGATTTTATTGATATATATAGATATATAGATTGATGGTTAAATTTATTTACAATGTATTTGTCACTTTAAAGTTTGGTTGGTTTTGAAAGTAATTGTAATCTAAATATTTATATATAAATTTTGATTTGATAAACAATTTTTATTTAAAGTGATAAAAAAAGGAATGAATGAGAAAATGACATATAGATATATAGTAGGCCCATAAGCATTCTAAAAGCTCAAAAGGAGAGAACTTTAATATATATAATAGATATTGTCAGACTAGAATTTGAAGTCCAAACCATGTGGGTGACCTAGATTGGAATGGTATCGAGGCAGGAAAGGTCGAGGGAGATTCCATGTAACCATCTCGTCAAGATAACGGTTATGAGACCCCGTATCATCCAAGGCCCATGTTCAAGCATTGCAACCGGATCTCCCTCCTTGGCAGGGGCGGAGCTACGTTGGGACCAGGGGGGCTATAGCCCCCTCTGAAAAGAAATAAAATAAAATAAAATTTTAAGATTTTTTTACTCTTATTGAATCTGAAAATGTAATTTCAATCAGTCCTAATAAATTTAAGCTATAAAAATGAAATTACCTTAAAGTTTTCCTCCTCATCTCATCTGAAAATGCAATTTCAGTCAATTATAACAGATTTAAGTCAAAAACATAAAATTACTTAAGTTTTTTTCCCCTTATCTCATGTAAAAATTATCTTAAGCTTCGTAAAAAAATTAAAATTGATTTTTGCAAAATAGGATTTAAGTCACGTTGAACTTAAGTCACATAAAAAAAAATTCGCACGGGATAATACATGTCCACTTAGTTATTACAAATCTTTAGTACTTGCAAAACTACTTGTAGAGAATGTTGTCATTGAGGTACATTTTGGGTGTGATAATACATGTCCACTTAGTTATTACAAATCTTTTCATTGCCTTAAAGGTATCTTCCCACCCATTCGTCGGAGCACCTAAAAGGTTGAGTTTCCAATGCTTTTCCATTTTAGCAACTTCAGCATGAAGAAAATAAATTATTTCATCCTTAATACTTCCCACAAAGTGGAGTTGAGGCTAAGATTGAGAGGTTTGTGGATTCCAACAAATTCTATGTAAGGAAAAAGGGGGGCTAGGGGAAGAAGCAACGATGTTTGGCGGGGAGGGTGGACTATATTTGTGGGGGAAGGAGTAGGTCTATACTTACAAGGGGAGGTGAGACAGTGATTCAGGCAGTAACAACAAATGTTGCAAGAGTTGGTTTGTAGAGGATGAGGGTAGGCTTTAGTGTTGGAAAAGATTGATAGAATCACTCAGAAATTAAAGAAGAAACAACACAGAGAAACAAAGTTTTCTGCTGAACTTTTGCTAAACTGCACTTTTCAGTCATTTTGATTGATCAATTACACATAGAATAAATAGAGTTTTTGAGGCTTAACAAACTCCCTAATTACTCCCACTAACCACGTCTAACTACTCACTAACTTAGTGGACTAAATAACAAACTAAAACAATTAATTAAAAGCCCTTAAACATAGCTAGTCAACAACTTTCGAAATAACAGAATTCTGGGCAACTGAGTTTGAATCACAATTTTAACACCCTCCCTTGATTCAAACTTATCTTCATTCTTTGATCTTGATGCACTTCTCATCCATCTTCAATCTTGATGCACTTCTCATCTTCTTCCAACTTGATGCACTTCTCATCTTCTTCAAAAGAGAGTTTCCTCTCTTGTTACTTGTGCCATGCTTGCCTCATTCTCATTGTCAAACCTGTAATTTCTTTGTACATGACCAAATCTCTTGCACTTGAAACATTGTGGCTTTCCTTTATGCCAACAATTGTCTTCTTTGTGACCAAATTTCTTGCAATACTTGCACTGGACTGAACTCCTTTGCTCGTTGGAGTCATCATCCTTGGACTTCCCTTTGTAGAGAGTCTCTTCCTTCACTTGAAATGCATCTCCTCCTTGTTCTCAGTTGATCTATTCAACCTTTCTTCATGGGCCTGCAATGATCCCATTAGCTCTTCAAAGGTGTACTCCTCCATGTCCTTTGACTCCTCAATGGCATCTACAACATGGTCATACTTGCTTGTGAGACTCCTCAGTACTTTGCTAACAACATTTTGATTGTACATCATTTCTCCGTATGACTTCATTTGCTGCACAACTCCTGAAACTCTTGACAAGTAATCTTGGACAGATTCCTTGTCCTTCATGAGAGTAGTTTCAAACTCTCTCCTTAAAGATTGCAACCTAACCGTCATCACCTGCTTGTCACCCAGGTATTCCTGCTTCAAGATGTTCCATGCCTCCTTTGATGTTGTGGCAGAAGCAATGCGAGGAAAGATCTCATCATCCAAGGCTTGTTGTATCATAAACAAGGCCTTTGCATCATTTTTCCTCTTCTCTCTTAGAGTTTGATCTGGCTCTTCTAAGCCATCATCCTCGAAGCCTTCCTCCACATAACTCCATAGCTCTTGAGACTTGAATAGAGTCTTCATTTTGAGGCTCCAAAACTGGTATTTCACACCATTGAAAATGGGCAATTGTGAAAATCCAGACCCTGCACCATTGTTGTTCTGCATCATGAACAACTCACTCTTGATCCCTTGTTTCCCTTGTGTCTTCTCTCAATTCTCTCACACACTATCTAGGATCGAAACCTAGACACGCTCTGATACCAATTTGTTGGAAAAGATTGATAGAATCACTCAGAAATTGAAGAAGAAACAACACAGAGAAACAAAGTTTTCTGCTGAACTTTTGCTGAACTGCACTTCTCAGTCATTTTGATTGATCGATTACACATAGAATAAATAGAGTTTTTGAGGCTTAACAAACTCCCTAATTACTCCCACTAACCACGTCTAACTACTCACTAACTTAGTGGACTAAATAACAAACTAAAACAATTAATTAAAAGCCCTTAAACATAACTAGTCAACAAATTTCGAAATAACAGAATTCTGGGCAACTGAGTTTGAATCACAATTTTAACATTTAGCACGTGTGGAGAATTTGAAATCTTTAGTAAGAAGAGGAGGGGGATGAAGAGTAAAATTACAAGCACTAGAGACGTGGGAAACAAGTGGAGCTTTTGGGGATGATTTGCAAAATAGGTCTAAGCTTTGGGCGCAAGAAGGTATGGGGGAACTAGATCTGGAGGAGGCTTTCAAGATAGGGCTATTAACCCTGCAAAGAAAGTCCTATGCATTGGTTTCCACTAAATTGTCGTCATGTTAGAACTAGAGTCAGAGGAGGAAGGACGTTGGTTAGGTCGATTAGAGGAGGGGGAGGACTTGTTTGGAATGGAAGTTTTCACGGAGTTTATTATTTTCATCTTTCCGGTTTTTTTTATTGCTCTTCATGTTGACGGGGGTGCCTCCCAACAGCCTAAGCGGCCACTAGGCGAGGTACAATGACGGAACACTTAGATGCTTTCTCTCCATATGAAAGGGCGTGAGCCGTGTTCTTCATTTCATGTCTAAGGGATTTTTGGTAAAGGGTTGGGAAATCCGGTTTGGGGTCGAGGAATTCTAACCCCATACTTTTTGTTTATTTTAACGAAACGAAAATACAATATACGAAAACGATTTTGTATTATACAGTGGATAGTACATAAAATATTATACGAGTAGCTTACTATACTCTTTTAATATGATACACTCACACACACAACTTCACACACTCTCACTCTCGAGCTCTCTTCACTCTCTAGCTCAATTCTACACTATGAACCAACTCCTCCCATTTATACACGTGTGAAGTCGGTTCACAAATCCAAAGCCACCACCGACCTTCACACTACACAAGGATATTAGCTACATAATTCTAGAGCTTTCCTTAATTAATCTCATCCAAATTGATGCTTCTTCACGGTCACGGTGCTCCATTTGTGCCCATTTGTACCGCATTTTCTGGAGTGTTCCACAACCAGTCATCCATTCAATTTCCACATTTTTTTTGTTTTTAATTGGGCCAATCACCACAAGCCCAATTTGATGATTAATTTAGCCTTCATTTTAATAGCCCAAGTTAGTATTTGGAAATACTAATTACATTCTAACAACTTTTTTGCCTAGGAAAATTTTCGCGGCTTACTTGATTATTGACGCCTAAAAGCGTTGAGAAATATTAAACACTTAGCCAGTCTCGACGGTTTTTCTTGTTGAGATGTTCCTCAACGCTTTGTGGCGTCGAAATTGGCGACTTCTTATTGCGTCTCTATTTGTTTGTCGACACTTTTTGCTGGAAAAATTCCTGCAACTTACTCGATTATTGACACTGAAGAGCGTCAAGAAATACTTTACGCTGAGCACATCTCGACGCTTTTTTATGTCCAATTATTCGACACTTTTTGGTGTCGAAATTTGCAACGTTTGATTGCGTCGTTATTTGTTTTGTCGACACTTTTGTTGGGAAAATTCCCGCAGATAAGTCGACGCTTTTTTCAGTCAAAAAAATGTTGTCTATACGTATTTTTCCAGATATCAACGTACTTTTGTCACTCTATGAATGGATTATTAATGATTGCATGTCTTCCTTCTCTCTTAGGAATTAGACCACCTTCATTGAAGCTATTTGAATGGGTTTGTACATTTTTTCAAGGCAAAAAATATGGATAAAATACAAATATTATGGGCTGTTTTTTTCTTTCTTTTTGATTACTCTCTAAAATTGTATTGATAATAAAATATTCCAAGTAGTAATCATATGGAATAACTCTACCTCTTACATCATCGGAAATTAAAGAAATTTCACCCTCCAAAGGGTTAACCAATACATGAAAATCTTATGAATAAGAAAGAGCAAGAGAAGCAAGTCGGTCAAAAACCATATTGGCCACTCGATAGATATGACGAAATTGAATGGACTAGTCACTATGAAGGAAGCCTTGACATTCAGTTTCTGTGTAGAGAAACTCTTTCAGCTTTTCTTATCTCATAGCACGAGAGAAGAATTGATCAGTGAGTTTGGCCTTGAATATTATCCAACTCAGATTTGGGTGGACATCCAAACCAGGTCCTTCCCACCACTCACTTGATCCGTCTTTCAGATGTAACGAAGCAATGTGCATCTGTTCAGCCTCGGTGCAGACCACATTCCGGAACAGTCGCTTCATATTGGAAAACCAATAGGCAACATTGACTAGTTCGGCGGTCCCATGGTAGCTATTCATACGCATTGAATTAATCGTCTTCAATGCTTGGTTGTAGTTCTCGTCGTTTATTTCGGGAATCACTCGAGGCACAAGACCTTCATGTCCCGCAATATCAGTAACGACCTGAGGAACTTGAGCCGCTTGAGCTTGCGGTATCCCTTGAGCCGTCAATATCTCGACCACTTGCCTCACTATCTGCCCAATGACCGTCGCATCCAACACGATCGGGGCAAGAGGTGGATTGAGTGGAACTTCCCTCGCAGCTTGAGGATCCACTTGTCCTTGATGAATCTCTTCCCGCAGGGGCAGGTTATTATTATGCGAGCCAGATCCCGCGTCATCCCCTTGATGAGTAGCACTCCTCAGCTGAATTTGGGAACCGTTGCTATGACCTTCATTATCCGCTCGGTTGGTGGATCGGGTGTTCACCATCTGTTGATGAACCATAATGTTAAATTAAAATTTTCCAACTTGTACATGATACTTAATCACTTACGTTATGATACGAATTGTAAGGGTCTAAACCAATAACTTATATAAGGTTGACTGACCCTCCACGATTATCCTTAAAACGATCTTATCCTCTTACTTGAGAATAAGGCACATAGGAGAAATGTCAACCTTAGAATGACATCAAACCTAAGAATAGACGATATCCTTACGAATAGGTTGACTGACCCTCCACCATTACTTTTTAATTTTTCTACATTTTAAGATATTTTAAAGCCTTAACCTTAATGCTAACAATTTATTTTTTTCAAACATTCATTAATAAATAAATAAAAATAGTTTGAAAATAGTTTCGAATTGTTTTTTTTTTTTTAATTCTCAAACCTAACAATAGGCCAAGAATTTTAAAACCATTGCTCTAATACCATAATTGTAACACCCCCGACTTATGTCGGTAGTGCCATACGCCAGTGACCTCAGGCGTTAATGTCCCAAGTCACCCTAGGCTTTAATCGAAACAATTAAGCTTGACTAAATAACTAAATGTTTAATAAAGACAGAGTAGCGGAAGACTTTTATAATGAACACTCAATACTGTTATTAAAATTCTTCTCGTAAAATAAAAAAGGACGATAATACAACAAGGTGAAATTACAGCGGAAGACTTTTTAAATTACAACGGCAGACTTTTGAACAAATCCTAAATACATGACCAAGTATAACATTTATTGATAACATACACACCTTTAAAGTATTACTTCTTAAAACGCAACCTTCAACTGCAAGCCTTTTCTTCGATTGGTTACTTTAAACGTCAGGGACCAACCTCTGATGTGCCGTATAGGACGGATGACACCAGCCAACCATGCAGAGAAATGGAAGGTTGGTTAGTCTAATGAAAGACTATGCAAGGGTGAAAACAGATTGGTTCTCGTATCCGTATATAATCACTACCCTTGTTTCCCGAATAAAACTCGGTAAACGGTATATGACTATAGACTTATATCGAAAATAATGAATATGAATGCTTAAAGAGAAGACTCCAATGAATTGAGTCTTATGGGAAATTACATGAAATTGTTTGGAAACATTATAACTATCACACAAGGTTTTAAAAACTTCTCATTGAATATTTAGGTACTCGACCAACCTCACCGCGTAATGCGAATCCATATTGAAAAGGGGACTTACTTTAGACAAGAGACCGGATGGATTCCACGTTGTACTTCTCGCCCGAAAGTATATTAATTATGTGTCACGCGACACTTATCTTATTTAATTACAAAACGTGCATTAACGTACGTTAAGACTTTTATTATTATCCACAACCGATCTCACAATGAGATCTAGAATGGGAATGAATCCCGAATTTCGGCACTAGCTAAGTGCACCACAACTTATATAATATAAGGGTAGGTCATGACCAAAAGTATTAAGACAATAATCCTCTTAATACCAAGTTATAAAGAAACGACTAAACCTCGCAAGAAAATAGTGTTCCTACGAATATTCGTGCTAAACTAGCATTTATAATTCCACACCAATGCACAACAATAATAATATATATATAAGAGTTATAACTAGCATATATACAACCTAATAAAAAGGTTTGTTTTACACAACATTTATACACACAAGTTCCAAACGATAATTAAGAATATTATTATCCCAACGTAATTAAGACAATAGATTAATTAGCAATTAAGAAAAATATGGAATAACATAGCAAGAGCGAACCGCCACTTGTCTTGAATTACGACGAAGGTTGAACGGTGTTTCAGAGATGGTTGCTTTCGAAAAGCAAATCGGCTCCCTCGTTTATTCTCGTTCTAAACGCAATTCCGAGACGTACCCAAACCATACAAAATGAATAAGTTAAATTAGATAATTTATTCAATGTAAGAATTTGAAGTATATCATGTCTCGGTTTTCAATTGAATTTATTTACTCAAATATAAATCAATTTCAAGGCTTTTTGATTAAACGATTATTTATACGATTAACAATTAATTAGTCGTATATTCTAAATAATCATATCATAAATAAATTGATAAAATAATTTATTTATAATCCTCAAATTTTCTAACTCAAAACATTATCATGAAAGGTTAATATTTTAACCATTCATAGTCTAAGATAATACCCAAAATAATTCTAATTAATTTAAATGTTATTTTATAAAATCAAATTAATTCCATATTATTATTTAGTAATTAATATTAATTTAATTAACCTTAATTAAGACAAATAATAACTAAGAAAATAAAAACAATTAAAAATCGGACGAACCGAAAATACCCAAAATCGGCCGATGGGGTTGCTTGCGTTTTCTGGCTAAATTGGCGGTCGACGATGGATGTACGGCGGCGGAACCTTATAGCTTTTGAAGAGGACTCAAAGACGAACCCAATGGTACCACTAATTGCTAGAAACAAACTCAAACTCTCGCTAATTTCGCTCAAGAACAACTCGGACAACTCTTTTAGGAATCAGAATCAGGAATGTCTCATTCTCATTCATGTAATTTATTGTTTTGTATGCTTCCGTTACGAAAGAGACGAGAGAGACGAGTGTAGTTATTTTGGAATGACCCATACTTCGCCTTTTTCATTGGATCAAATTGTTCCTATGGTACCACTAATTGCTAGAAACAAACTCAAACTCTCGCTAATTTCGCTCAAGAACAACTCGGACAACTCTTTTAGGAATCAGAATCAGGAATGTCTCATTCCCATTCATGTAGCTTATTGTTTGGTATGCTTCCGTGACGAAAGAGATGAGAGAGATGAGTGTAGTTTATTTTGGAATGACCCATACTTCGCCTTTTTCATTGGATCAAATTGTTCCTATGGATTGGAATGAAACTTATTCCATATTTTTTCTAACCAAACACAAATACTGAAATGAGTCATTCCGATTCCGATTCCTCATTTCCTTAGAATCAAACCAAACAGGACCTTAGTGAAATTATATCAAGCGCTGAGAACCATCTCTGCACAAGAGCTTTTCTCCTATCAAACACAGCCAACGATCTTGTTTTGATGTTGGTAATGCAAATGGCCAAACATTCATGAATAGAGATTTGTGTACCCTCAAAAATCTGGACGTTGCGGGCATGACAAATGTAGTAAACGACGGCAGTAAATGTAAATGTAATCATCCGAATCCGATATCACTATATCTTTACAAGAAGAAAAATCATGTACTTTTACTTTATAATGAAGTTCATTATACAAGATCATACATCATTTTTTTTAAATGTCAGTTTTTCATACCAAAATCAAAAGAATAAATAATTAACTTGAGGGAAGAAGTCAGGGAAAGGATTTCTTAGGTGGTTAATTTGAAAAGGACATGAGTCAATTGTATTTAAGACCATCTTTAATGGTGGTCTTTTACAAGTTATTGAAAATATTATAAAAATAATAAATTATTAAAAAGTTAATTTTTAGTATGATATTTATTAGATTGAATATCATTTATATGATACTCTTTTCACCTTTTTCATAAAATTTTTCACTAAATCTGACACTCTTTTCACCTTTTTCATAAATTTTCTCACTAAATCTGATATATAATTTTATTTATATTTTTAAAATTAGTTTAGATACTCTACATAAAATTTCAAATACCGTAAATAAAGATGCTATGAAAGAATCACTTTGTTTAATTTAAATTTGTGGTGTAAGAGGGATATACATAGTGAGTGCATGTGTCTTCGTGCGTAGCTTCGTGCGTCACCCAAATCAATATTGGAATTTTTCTCTTCTCTTTATTCTCAGACTAGGATGATACGTCTACACTTCGTCTAAACAAGTGTAGACTAATCCTCCAATAAATACACTCCACGTGGAAGTTTAAAGTACTTTACATTAATTTGTATGTCCTTTTGATAAAAAAATGCACGTCCTTTTTCGTCATTTTATTAGTTCACTATCTCCAAGAAAGAAACACAGTATCAATATGACTGCACTGTTGTTGTTGTCGCCGTCGCTATTCCACCGCCAAGACAACCCGCCACCTCCTTTTCCGACTTTTGTCGTCACGGCGCCACCTCCTTTTCCGACTTTTGTCGTCACGGCGCCGCCTCCCACCACCAGTTCCAACCAGTTTCAATTATTCTTTGCATCTTTTATAGCTTGTTCAAAGATGAAAATTGAATATAGATCTGAAAAAGTTTATGTTTTGTATTAATTTTGCTGGAAAATCGATTGAAAAAATCTTATCCAAACCCCAAATTAGAAGCTTGGTAAGAGGAGGGAGGGAGGCTTCATGTTATTTGACTCCAGGAAGAGCATCAGACGGTTCCCCCAATCGGAGGCGTCGTTTGTTGCTCGCCGGAAATCCCAAGCAACTCTGTCGGCGACTAGGAGATTCCCACTCTAATTCTATTAAGAGATGGTTCACTGCACTTCACATTGATATCTGCGGCCTGCGGGTTGCGTTTTGTCCTTGATGGGTTTCTCTGATTAATATACTTTTAACCTTTAACTTCAAAAAAAAATGCTGAGGTACTAGTTTTGATGCAACTTTTTTGTATGGGAAAGTGAATCCTCCAAACTTTCTCTTGACGTCCCCCTCAATTATATCTCTTATCGCTATCAGTGAATTAAAAAAAATTGTGTGATGTAGAATCGGGCTTATGATAAAACTAGTTTTGATGCAATCCGATATTTTTCAAAGGTTGCAATGAAATTAACTACTTCTAGAAAATTAATTCATTTCTAAGATATTAAAATTATTTTAAACTAGACTTTAATTCATGAACAAATTATTACAAATTTCAGGGGCGGTTCGGGGTTAATTTTTTTGGGGAAATTTCAGTGACTACCTTTGAAAATATGTGGATCAAGCTAGCACAAACAGAATCTAGCTCTCCATAATTTCTATGGTATCTACTCAATGAGATGAGCATAACCTAAGACAACGCCGAAAACTCGAACAACCCTCCTGACGGCGACGGTGAAAGCTACGCCGTCGGCGTTATCGATGGGGTGCTTGTTGAAAATCACCCGGTCGTAGGGCTTGAGATTCTTGGCGCGAACGAAGCGCAGCCACTCGCCGGTGAGTTCGGGTTTCAGAAAGCCTTCTCTGCGGAGCGTAAGGCGAAGAAGGAAAGGGTTTCCGTCGCCGTCTATTATCTTGAAGTCGACGGGAGTCGTACGGAACTCGTGCGGGTTGCTGCATAAGTGGTGGAGGTGCTGAGCTGGAAACGCGAACCTGTGTTTCGTATCGGTTTCAGACAAATCTTTCTCGAATATTTGTTGCAAATAGTAATTAGGGGTTACAACAGATGACATGATCGAAAATGAAGAGGGTATAGATCTTAGAAGAAAAAATTTAATTGCGAGCTAATCAAATAGGTCAAGGATCATGAAACGAATGCGGAGTGATCGAAGAAGAACGAGGATCAACCCTATATATATATATAAGTGGCCGGGTGGGGCCCACACGGTTCAGACACGTCCACTCTTAGACAAACCGGGCCATCCAGGCATCCAACTGATTCTAGCAGTTAGTCTGCACACCCCTAACTTTCTCTTCTTGGATTCTGCAGCTTATAGGCTTTGTTAGTGTTTGCCTTTTGTACTTGTAAATTCTCCCTTTTTTGAATCTAAAAGTTCGAAAAAAAGAGAGATTATGAACTCCTATATATATATATATATAGTATAGTGCATACTGTAGAGCCTGTAGGTAGAGTTTTAAAAGGCTATAATAAAATGCTAAATTCCAGAAAGCTTGGTTTGTTGTGTGGAAGGACATCATCTGCGCTGTTAAGGACTTCTTTTTGAATGGAAAGCTGCTGCGCCAAATCAATCACACCACCATCGATCAGCTTAATCCATAAATGCTCGAAGCTGCGGATTTTCGACCTATATATTTCTTGTTGCAACACTTTGTATACGAACTCCATCATTTACGAAAATCAAGCCGCGTTTGTGCCTGCACAACATTCTTATCTGTAGCGACTTGCTGAAGCATTACTCTTGGGGTGCTACCCCTGCTAGGTGTGCCATCAAAGTGGATTTTCACAAAGCGTTCGATACGCTGGACTGGTCTTTTATTCTCAACTGTCTTCACCATTTGGGTTTCCCTGAGAAGTTTGTGCTTTGGATTCGCAGCTGTACGTATTACCTCGCCCTCCTTCTTTGTTTGTGTTAATGACAGTCTGGAGGGATTTTTCAAAAGGAGGCGCGGCATCCCTTCCAGCTCTCTCATCTGCATGAGTTTTGCAGATGATCTTGTTATTTTCTGCAAATGTGATCTTGGTTCAGTTTCTACTATTAAAATGGTCTTGGATGACTATGCACGTATGTCTGGTCTTCATGTGAACCTCTCTAAGACTAGAATTTCTTTTACACGCAACTATGACAGCATCCGGAGCATTGTTCTTGAGCACACCCGCTTCAGTGAAGGGTCACTTCCTATGCTTTATCTTGGTGTCCTAGTTGTTGGACAAAGGTTTTACGGTACTTTAATCTTTGGCGTTCCGAATTTTGCATGTCAAAATTGAGCAAGAGCTGCTCACTGTTCAGATCACGCGTTATATATAACTAGTATTTCTGTTTAAAATTTCTCTAGGTTTTGGGGGGCGACACTGCATCAAATCACGCGTTATTATATATTAGTATTTAAGTGTAACTCGTATAAATTATGTTAAACCACCCATAATAATGGCTGAGTTCTAAAAATCCTTCAAGTTGTGCAAAGACCACTTTGCCCTGATTTTTTCAAAAATTTACTGATCTTATGCTGATATTCAAACCTGGTTTCATGTTTCTCCCCCCCTCCACGATCCATTGGGCAGTCTGGAATCGTACATCACCATCACCCCGTCGTCTTCGATCAAGTCTCTCCATTTCTGCTCCTCCAACCTTGAATACCTGGATTTCTCCGTGGATATTAGCTAAAATCACGCCTAATAGATATTAGCTAAAATTAATTTGCTCGGTTCTCTATTTTGTCCGGGCATAGAAGTGGTTATGATCGAACAGTGTAAACAACAGGCCGGGCCCACAAAATCCACTTGCTAAAAGATACTTTCAGTGAAATGTCATGGAAACCGGGAGTACTACTTGCGACTTACGACTACTTACTAAGAGGCAATTAAGTCGCTGAAACCTAGGAAAGGAGGATGTTTCTGGGAAACTGTTGGGTCAGCCCATTTTTAAGAATCAAGTTGTATAAATATGGAACTAGGCCTAGAGGCAGTTAGAGGGGTATAAGGGTCACAACTTTTTAGCAGTATAAATATGGAACTAGGCCTCATTGTTTATTATCAAGAAATTTAGTAGTGTTTCGGGCATCTTGCCTTGGGCTCTTTGGGAAGGTGTGTCCTCCCTTTGAGAATAGGCTCACTAGTAGTTGTTCTCCTTTTGAGATTTATCTTATTATCTCTACAGATTTTTGCTATAGGTTTGTGTGTGAATTTGTGTTTGCTGTGTTTCTTGATTTTCTGCTCTATCACAAGTGGATCGACCCAATCATTTGAAGACACAGGAAAACTCGCGAACTTGGGCGAAGGTGATGAAAACGCTGCGAGACGTTGGAGAAAATCTCGGACCACCGGTAGACGATTCAACGTCTCCCACAAATCTCAGGGAAGCTTTACTGGATTAGTTGCAAAACTATTACACATACCAAGAGGTTCCTAATGTAACACCACACTACGCATGTTGTCAAGAAACCCGAATACAATTGTACTCCTTTCGAGTGTTTTGAGCAAGAAGTTTCTCTTCAATCAAGCTCTTTATTCAAGTATTTAAGCTTCTAACGACTAAATTCATCGATTCTTGAATCTTCTTACTCAGGGAGATAAACGTATCCTTGTATTCATTAAAAATAAAAAGTAGTGGTATTTATGTGGGAAAAAAAAACAGCTAAAGAGTGGTTAAATGTAACAATTTCAAATATTTGCATTTTACAAATTCATTTTTAATATTAAAGCAGAATCCTTCTTGTCATGAGTCAAATAATTATGCCTCCACATCAGGCCAAATGTTCTTTTCTACCGATTTTTTGTTTTCACCAAAATACTACTCTCTCTATCCCATATTATAATCAAAGGCGGATCTAGGGGGGGCTTGAAGGGGCGACAACCCCCGCTTCCCCCCGGCGAACCCTTTAAAATATGTTGAATATTTGGTTTAAGTCCCTTTTAAATTTTAAATTTTCATTATGTATACATAGAATGATAAGTAAATGACAATAAAAATACATTGGCCTAGTGGTTTTTGTCTTGGTACTTGTGTAAGAAAAGCAAGAGGTTCATTACTGGTGGGAAAACGTCTTGAAGCCGATTTTTGGACTGTGGATTTTGCTACTTGGTTCAGGACTAATATCATGAGTAAGGAGATTTTGAGCTTTGGTATGGAATGTGGTTGCCTCTTTACTATTGCCTTGTGGTGGATTTGGAAGTGGAGTAACCAGGTTGCTTTCCACAAAGAGGCCTTCTACGATAACAAAGCGAGTTTTATTTCTTCCCTTGCTAAGGAGTTTTTTGAAGCTTCAAGAAAATGATCTGGATTGGGCCCTTGCCAGAAGGAGCTGAGATTGGTTGCTTGGACTTTACCTAATGAGGGTGTTGTGAAGATTAACACGGATGGAGCTTTTCGTGAGGGGCGGGCTGCATGTGGTGGCGTTCTGAGAAATTCGTCGGGTGCCTGGATTTGTGGATTTGTCCATAACATCGGTTGCTGCTCGGTGCCGAAAGCGGAGCTTTGGGGTTTGGTGCAGGGACTCAGGCTTGCCTGGGATAGAGGTCACAGGAGGGTTTGCGTTGAAACAGATTCGCAGCTGGCGATCCTGTTACTTGGCAAACCTATGGATCGTGGTCACCCTCTCTTCAGTCTTGTTACTCTGGTGCAAGACTTCATCGGTAGGGACTGGGCGGTCCAGCTCCGTCACGTTTTTAGGGAGGCGAATTCCGTCGCTGACAGCCTCGCCTCTCTGGCTTTCTCTTTTCCTCTTGGTTTTTGTGTTTTGGATTCTCCGCCTGTGGGGGTCCTTTCTTTTCTTTTTGCAGACTATAGAGGCTTTTGTTTGCCTCGTATGGTTCCTCTGTAATTTTTTGGCTTGCCTTTATTGATTTCCGAGAGTGCCGCCTCTCGTTCCCACCAAAAAAAGAAAAGCAAGAGGTTATGGGTTCAAATCTTCAATCCCCCAACTCTTTTTTTTTTTCTATTTTTGTTAAAAAATTGTGTCTTCATAGCATTATTAAAATCTTTTAGCTTATTAAACATGTTTATTTCTTCTTCTTTTTTTCATGTTTTATTTTTTTTATTAAAAACAAAATTACAAATCTTACATTAATAAAAAATAATTTTTAAAAATGAGAAAAAATAAAATATATATTATATAAATTAGTCAAATTTTAAGAGGTGAATGTGATACTCACCTCAAAGATTTCGTTACTCTGAATTGGCGGCGGGGTTTTTAATTTCCCTTAGAAATATGTTTATCATTTCCGAAAAAACAAAAATATCTGACCAAAATAAGCCATAGTTGTTATTATAACCCACGTGACCCGAATCTGAAGTGACTTGACACTGATATGACAAATTTCGAAACCGACCCAGCCCACCTAATGGACACCTCACACCCCTAGTTTTGAATGGTTGTTTGCAACAAAGTAGTGTTTTACATTTGATTCAAACCAGATGAGAATTTTTAAGATGCTTGAACCATAGACCGGACCAACATTTTATTATTATTATTATTTTTTATTAATTAAATTTTAATATTTTTAATATTTTTATTACTATTTTTTGTAATATCAAACAATATATTTTATTATTAATTTATTTTTATGATTAAAAATAATTTTTAATAGTATTATTGAAAATTAATACATAAAAAAAATCGGTCTATACCAATTCGGACTGAAAAATTCCAAAATTGGACTGGACCATACCGAAATCTCAAAGTGTATGGACCGCTGACCGGACCGGAATACAACCAGTCCGGTTCCAACATTTTCAGTATGGGTTAGTCCAATTTTCTAATCCGGACTAATTATGCACACCTCTAAAAAAATCATGAATTAATGGTGGCTGTATGCAAATATTTCTGTAAATAATGGTTACGTGCTATAAATTGTGGTTATGTACTGAATTTTTCAATAAATGATGATGGTTTTCTGCAAACATGTGAAAATAAAGGGTGGGAATTAGGGGTGTTCAACATTGGACCGGACCGGATCGGAAAAGACCGGACCGGTGAAATTACGGTCCGATCTCCGGTCCATGATTTTTCCTTAATCCGGTTCCGGTCCGGTCCAAACTCGGAAAAAAATCGGTCCGGATCGGATTTTTTTTTTTAATTTATATGTTTTTATATATTTTTTTTAGAGATTTATATGTATTTTTTTATAAATATTTTTCTTAATTTAATAAGTTAAGAGTATATATGTTTTTTAGATATTTTTTTTAGATTTTAAATAAGAATTTAATTTATTTATTTTTAAAATCTAAAATCCGGTCTAAACCGATCCTAGACCGGCCGGACCGGAACTGGACCGGACCGAATAGGTCCGGTCCGGTGTCCGGTCCGGACTTTTGAAAAAATCCGGTCCAGTCCGGACCGGATGAACACCCATAGTGGGAATCCTGGGATTATGCATATAATTCAAAATAAAAGCAATATTCCGGTCCGGTCAATCATAAATGTTTGAACAGCTTATGTATCGAAGCAGTTTAATGGCGAAGTAGATGTGTCTCTCAAGTGGTTAGCTAGCTAGGGTAATGAAAGTACGTCATGAATAGAGAAATTAAATGGCAAATAAGTACTACGTACACTAACCTGGAATTGCAGGAAATTAAGCAATATTGTTCTTCGATCAGCAGACGTTCGTCTGGCAATATGTAGCTGCGTATCAATGCCCATTGATCCCTTGCAAACACCCATCAAATAATTCTTGCTAATCATATATATATATATATATATATATATATATATATATATATATATATATATCCTAGCTAGCTACCTAGATCGATAATTGTAGTTTTGCATGTGCGATTAATAAGTAATAATTCCCGGTAGTTGTTGACATGTTGCCACAATAATTGTGTTAGATGTGTATAGAAATATATTAAGACGACCGTCGTTGACAGCTTTAGTGAAACTATAGACCAAATTACCATTGACCATGCTCGTGGTCGTGTTGGATGAGTCTTTTTTTAAGATTACAAGATATAAAGAATAATTTCTTCAGCGATAGGCCAGTGCAAGACGTGTAAAGGAAATGATGGGAGCTGGAGAAGAGATAATACCTTACAAAGACAAATTTAATTCAGTGGAGCTGGACACAGGATTTTAGTTTAGTGGGGATTAAAATCCTAAAGAGAAAAAAAATATATCATTTATTTTAAATAAAGGCTTAATTTCAAAGTTTATCATCTATTTAAGTCTAATGTCTACCTTACAAAGACAAATTTAATTTCAAACAACAAACACTATATTCGAATTTCAAATGAAATTTTATTTAAAATTGATAAAAAAAATTACACAAATCTAAAACAAATTTCATCATTACTTACTACTTTTGCTGTGTAATTTCAACAAATTTGTATAAAAAGTGCACAGTCCGTGAAGTTGGTGCACGATCCTTGCAGTTGTCTATATAAAGTAATTACCCATGGCGCAAATAAGTGCATAGTCTGTGCGGTTTGGTGCACGGTCCGTGCACTTGTGCAGTAAGTTGGTTTGGTGTAGTTTTAACTGACTTAACCTCCATGTAACTGTAGTGTCCGGCCTATGTCCAATTTAAGAGTACGATGTGTTAGGGTCAGGTTTTGGTGTTTTTAGATATTGATCTCTCTTGTGTGAGTTTACATCCTAAAACCAAAAAAACTCTACGGGCTCGTTTGGTTTGAGCTTATGGAAATAGTAACAGAAAGGAAATGAATCTAGTATACTTTGACATTATGATACATTGAGTCATTGATAAAAAAATAATATATTGGCTTGTGTTCCAAAATTTGTGTGCCAAGAGAAGGAAAAAAATAATTTCATCATTCTACAATCCACGGTTATATTGGGAAAACAAATATTTTCATTTTAGTGTCAAAAGGAGGGGGCAAGGAAATGATTTCATTATTTTAATCAATGAATAATGACATTAAATTAGACTAGATTCATTTCTTTTTCGTTACCGTTTCCATAATTTAAGACAAACGAGACTTAAGTGTGTCTCTTGGATTGTTGCCTAGAATCAAGAGAATCATTTGTCGTATCCCAATTTGAATTGGGCCGACTTACTATTTTTAGAAATAACCTCGCACGATTCAAACCGATATGAAATCCTCACCACGTTGATTGATTGTTCACACGATGTATTTCAACAACCCTTGTAATAGACATCTCTAATTTTGGATGGTAATTTACAATAAAGTATGAATAAAAAGTGATTTATACAAACATTTCTATAACGAATGGTTAAGTGCGTGCAAGTGAATATAAATGGTGGTTATGCACTAAATATTTTCTATAAATGATGATGGTTTTCTGCAAACATGTGAAAATAAAGGCTGGGTTTTGTTTATGGAATCCAAATTAAAATTATAGTTCAACGGGTAAGATTTTACTTGGATATGTAAAGTCATGGGATCGGAATCTGAAATGATATATCAATCATAAATGTTTGAACAGCTTATGTATCGAAGCAATTTAATGATCGAAGATATAGATTTGTGTCTCTCAAGTGGCTAGCTAGGATAATGAAAGTACATGAATAGAGAAATTAAATGGCAAATAAGTACTACGTACACTAACCTGGAATTGGATCGACCGTACGTTCCCCTTGCAGGAAATTAATTAAGCAATATTGTTCTTCGATCAGCAGACGTTCGTCTGGCAAAATGTAGCTGCGTATCCATGCCCATAGAACACCCATCAAATAGTTCTTGCTAATCATATATATATATATATATCCTAGCTAGCTACCTAGATCGATACTTGTAGTTTTGAATATGCGATTAATAAGTAATAATTCCCCCGTAGTTGTTGACTTGCTGCCACAATAATGGTGTTAGATGTGTATAAAAATATATTAAGACGACCATCGATGACACTTTTAGTGAAACTAAAGACCAAATTACCATTGACCATGTGACTGATGCTCTTGGTCGTGGTGGATGAGTCTTTTTTTAAGATATTTATTGTATCCGTTTATTTTTAGTTGTCTTGTCCTTTAATTTTGTTTACAAATATTTGTTTTTATAAGATTTCAAGACAATTTATCTCATAAAAAATATAAAATTTGTATTGGAGTTTGGTTATGTAGATTTTTTCTTTTCATCTATTGGTTATAAAGGGTGGTACGTGAGTGATTAAATCTAGTAAAAATTCAGATTTTCAAAACACAATTAATGACTTCCTTAATATGTATGTAAAATTTTAAAAGGATAAGTAAAAATGAACGGTTGGAGTTCGAGATATAAAGAATACTTTCTTCAACAATGGGCCAGTGCAAGACATTTAAAGGAAATGATGGGAGCTGGAGAAGAGGTAGTACATCCCTTGACCAACTGTTTTGAGTTCTTAAGGGAGGTTTAGATTGTGAGTCAGGCCCGACCTTTATAGGGTCCAAGCTGTCATTTTGAATAAGGCCCCCAAATAAAGTGAATATAAGGGAATAGATGAAAAAAAAATCTTAACAAGCCCGACACTTGTAAGCAAGCATAGTAATTGGTAACGTACTTTCCTCTTTTATTTTTATCCAAGGGGTAAATTTGTTTCTTCTTTCTCCAGCCTAAAGCAAGCCTAGTATTATAGCTTCTAATAAGTACCTAGTTTTTGGATTAAATAAACTTTTTAAATTTTATTATCATGCTTTTCATTAGCAGGGCCTCCTTTTAGTAATTGTACAGGGCCCTTCGAATGCTCGGGACGGCCCTGTTGTGAGCCTTTAGAAAGTATCTTTGGTGTCGAAGAAGTGGAAGGATTTGATGGAAGGGGAGTGTGGGTAGATGATGAAGGATAAATGGTTAGAGTAGAATCTTGCTACTTTTCAACAAGAGTAGCAGTAGGGTGAGTGCAAATGACAATGGACGTGTTTGAGTTAGTAAGAATAGGTTGTATTAATTTGGTAGAAGTAGCCAAAGTTAGGACATACGAGGCGGATGGTGGGTTTGGGAGAAGTAAGGATGGACAAAGTTTTTTTGTGATGGGCATTGGAGAGGAAGAATTATGGCTAGGGAATGATGGAGTGAAGTGAAAGTCTTTCTACCTATTTCCAAAGGTTTAATTTGTATGTGCCAATCATAATGGATTCCTTGATGAACAAGATTATCTTTTGGGTCTCTGAAACCGATTTCAATTTTGAGTTCATGTTTTGTAAAAACATCGAGTAGTATATGCACTAATGATAATCTCTCTTCAAAGGTTGTAGAGGTATAAATCAGAACGGGAATACCAATGGAAGATCCCAGTTTACTAAGAACTAGTTTAAACCCTCGTGCCATGCACGAGCAGACTTATATTTATGAAATAAAATTTTAGTATACGAATAAACGTCACATGAGTATAGATTAATGACTATGTGGTTATAAAAGATAAGATATACAAGAAATAACACAGAGTCAAGTCTAGTTCCTTAGAGTGGGAACCTTTGATAACCAACTAGTTATCCAGGATAAAACCCACTACCTCTCTTTCAAGAGGATTTGAAAGTCTACTTCTTTTATTAATGCTTCGATTACAATAAACTAGGATAGAACACACAGATTAAAGTCTTAGACACACTAAGGACTCTCTACCTAGTTCGACCAAATCAAGCACACAAACAAACAAGTGACTTACACGGTTCTTCTCACAAGAACAAGCACGATTTCTCTTCACGTTCAACTCTGGATGAATTCTTGAATTCGTTATTTGTGAGAGAGTTTGATTATACTATTTATGCAGCTCAACCATGTAGGATCAAGATCTACAACTGGTTGATATGCACGAACAAAATAACCAAAAAGAAATCGGAAAAGATAACATTTGTTACCAAATATTATCTTTAACGATTTTACACATTTTGTTTCCATAAAAGATATACAAGAAATCTCCTAAAAATATGGAAACGGGAATATCTTTATCTTCTCTCTCCAAAATAAAGATCTACCCTAAAGTTCCAGCCGCCACTCTAAATATCGCTTCCCAGCTAGCGCGACTCCATCGTTTCTCTGTTCCTTTGCCAGTTCCCAAAACTGACTTCTTGGTCATTGTTCTTCTTTTCTCGAACCTGAGTTCCCTGCTCAACTATACATGTGTAACTATTAGTAGCAAAGTGTTTGTCATCGTCAAAACTAGGAAAAATGAGGAAGGGAACTAGGTAGAGAACTGGAGTTCCCAAAAGTTCACTTCCTAACAATTTCCCCCTTTTTGATGATGACAAACATGTAGAACCTGACATATCTAACATAGGCATGAATGATATGAAGCATGATATATAAGGTGGGCTAGATGTAGAACGATCATTAGTGAATTGCATATTCCCCCTTAACAAATAACCGGTTCCTGAATTCCCCCTTAAAGAAACAACTAGTTCAGAGTTCCTTTCATCCTATTAGTTCCAGGTTGCAGAGTTGATTCCCCCTTTTGACATCATCGAAAAGAAACAGTTAGATGATAAGCAAAGAAAATTTAGAGAGAACCAATGACTTATTCTGAACTCTAGAGAAATGGCACCGTAATAGAAGTTGAAGGCAAGACTTAACAACGCAAGAACATCAAAATATTTCATTAAATATAAGAAGAACATAGATGACACAAAAACAAAGGATAGCACTCAGATACACACAAAAAGGATCATAATATGGAAGAGGGATCCTAAGGTGATGTGACCCTGCCTCCCATGACGGCCCACGACGAGGACGAAGCCATGACCTTGAGCTCACAAGAGCCAAGTACGAAGACCGCGTTCTTTGTCATATTCCTCGCGTCTGGAACAGAGGCCGCGATCTCCTTCAAGCATCTCTATCCAAGGCCAAAGATCGCGTGCCTCAATGCGTCTTCCTTCAAGCGAGTCAATGATCAACGCGATCTCTTTCAAGCGGCTCAACCTCCTTCAATGATGATCGCGTTCTATCTGAAGATTCTTGCATTCATTGCATTCAACGCGTTCGTTTAAGACATTATCTATATTTGGTATTTCCAACGTGTTTTAGATAATTTCCTTTCATAGCTTTACATAGTTTCCTTTCATAGCATTTTAGATAGTTTCCTTTTATGTATTTCCATCTTTTAGGGTTTGTGCCTTTTGCATGCTTGCATGGGCAAGCCCTTAGGCTCGTTTCGACCCAAGCCCATTAGGTCTTGGTCGAGATACCTTGGCTATTTAAAGCATCCTATGTTCTTGTTATTTCTTTACGTTCAAGTTAAAGTTCAAGGTTTCAAGTCGAGTGTTAATTTCCCCTTCCCTTGATCGGACGTCACCCATATCCCTCTCATCCCCATTCCCTCTGTCGCCGACGCTACGGCAATCGCTTGATCTTCTCAAGCAAAGTCTATCTTCGCATCTCCTTCATCCGCAATCGACGCTACGACACCCCAAAGACTTGTCTTTTCAAGCCTTATATCCTTCACCAAATCGCTTCCGCCACCGCTAACAATTCCTCCATCAAATCGCTTCCATCACCACCGAGTTCCTTGTTGTCGCCACCGCCTTCCTGTTAGGAAACGAAACTCTGGAACTTTAGTTCCCCTGAGAGTTCCTTTCCTCAGTTTCTCTACTTTTGAAGATGACAAATATTATGATACTAATGTTTTATCTCAAAGATGTGCTTTAAGGAACCACATGAATATACCGAAGGCAAGAAAGCCAAATAGGACAAGAGAACCAAAGGAACAAGACAAAGGAAGGAACCCAAAGGAACCCAGGTGTGCCCAGAAACGTAGCATGCGAGGTTGCGATTCCCGAGAAATCTGGAAACACCAAACCTCGGACAAAAGGAGGTGAAAGCGACTTGAGAGAAGCTTCCAAAAGCCTGCCACCATCCAAGAGCAAGACTCCAAGACACCTAGAACAATGAACCTCAGACAGAGAAAGGTGAAAGCGACATGACATGGAACCTGTCGCTGTCTAGAAGACAGTTCCCAAGTGCCCAGATTGTTGAACCTCGGAAGAAGGAAGCTGGAGAACGACTTGGCTGAAGTTGTTGACTAACCTAGAAGGATTCTGATCTGCCTAGGTTGTTTGCACATGCCAAGAACAACGTGGACCAAGGAGAACCACTTATCCTAGGGCAAGCTCAATCTGTGGGAACCCAGAGAAGATTAAGCTGCGAAGAATCCTCTATAAAAGGAAGACTAACTCAAGGGTTATCTTCAAGCATTCACAATAGAATCACACTCCATAGCAAACATCAAAGTGTGAAGCTTCAAACAAGATCATCAAAGCAAACCGAGATCAAGAGGAACCAGTCAAGGAATAGAAGAGCTGAGTGCTAAGTTCCTGTGACTGTAAGTGATAGTTCCTAGATGCGAAGGTCTGTTTCTTGGATTGATTATTGATTGTGTTAAGTTATCTAGGATTGCCTAACTGTGTGTAAGGCAAATAAACTGTGTGTTTGTTCCTAGGATAAGCTGTAACCAAAAGAGATAAGAAATCAAGAAATAGACCTTGAAATCCTTTCGAAAGAAAGGTAGTGGTTTTTATCCTAGATTGCTAGTTGGCAATCGAAGGTTTCCACTATAAGAAACTTGTTCATTTAGTTGATTGTTTATTTCCGCTGCGAAGGGAACTGTAAACTGTGTTCTCAGTTCCCTGATTATTAATCTAACAATCACGATCCTACACTTCCCAGTAGCCGACGTCAACAAGCCCATTCATCGCGATCTTCCGCTTGCGATCATCCCCCTCATCGTGTTCCACAGTAGAATCACAACATCGAGTGACTTCCCACCCAAGACTAGATCCAAAGGCGTCATCTTTGGCAATTTGGCTTGTCATCGGAGGCAAGAACACATCATAAGGGAACTAAGGGCTCCGTGTCATCTGAGTAGGGAGCCAGGAGAACTACTCCTCATGCTTCTGCTCCTCCTCAATTTTCTTCTCTTCGGGCTGCACATATGGCTTCTTTCTTTCAACCCCCCCTTTTTTTTAAATAAGGGAACTCGTAGATTTTTTTTTTAAGAATTGGAAACCCAGATCAACACTACAACGTTTACAAGATCTTTTGCATGATTTTTTCTCGGGAAGCAATGAAATTTCGGCAGATTTGAATTATGGACGTTGAGAGCAATTCCCAGTTCCTTTCCTCAATTTGTGACACGAAACATGATAGATATGGGTACATTTATGTAGGGAACCAAACAACACTCAAGAAAAATACGTACCCATGATCAAGAGAAAAGAGGTTGGCAATTTTGACACCACAAAGATAATTCCCAGTTGTGGACTTAAGATGGATCATAAGGAATTATGCAATGCAGTCAGGCTTATGACGGTTTGTAGTCAATTATCATGTCGGCTTATAATGAAGGATAGATGTGATCAAATTGACTACTATGAGGCCAACAAAGAAATACAATCAAGGTTCAATTATACCATAAAATCATGAAATCATGCAAGATAATTAAGATCATTGTAACACCCCCAAATATATATCCTTGAAAGTATTACCGCCAGTGACCTCAGATTCCACATCCGAAGTCACCCAAGGCTTAACCAGTTTATACAAATCATAAAACAACATTTATAATACAAAATGTCATAGTATTGGATTAAATCAAAGTGTCGGAATTACATCCATAATCCAAATACAACCAAAATACATTACAGCGGAAGTCTTTAGAAATAAATAACATAAAAGTCTTGATCTAGCGATCACACGCCTAGGATCTCAACCTTGGTAAAACACTTCAAAACATCGTCTGTATCCATTATCGTCTCTAGCCTTCTTGGAACGGACGTTTATCTGATGTTCCGTATGAGACGGATGACACCAGCCAACCATGCAAGGGAATATAACCAGTTGGTTAGTCTAATGAAAGACTATACAAGGGTAAAACAGAAAGGTTCTAAGTAGTCGTATTAGGTTAGACTCATCGCTTCTCGAATAAAAGTCGATGACGATAGTCAACCACCATACTCCTACAGAAATATATGAAACAGTATGATCAAGAGAAGACTCCAAAAGAACGAGCCTTATCGAAACATATGAAAAGAAGACTCCAACGAATTGAGTCTTATCGAAAGTATGACAAATGTTGGGGAACATATAAGTTCACACAAGAGTTTAAAATGACTTGGTGTTTCGGTTCACGACCAACCTCACCGCATAATGCGAATTCAGATTGGAAAGAGAACTTTACTCTGACCAAAGTCTAGACGAGTCTTTCCTAGCTGTACTACTTCCTAGCTGTACTACTCGCCTGAGATATATTAATTGTGTGCGACAACGGCACTTATCTTATTTAATTCCAAAAACGCGCATCACGTTATAAGCTTTTATCATGATCACCTCGTCCCGAGACGAGAGACCTCTTGGGAGCAACTCCCGAAATATGTGACACTAGCTAAGTGCACCACCCTTATACTCGGATAGGGGACGGTCATGACCAGAGAAATGGTGTTAGGTCATCCTAACCACCAGGTTATAAAGAAACGACTATACCTCGCAAGGTACTAAGTAGCGTTCCTACGAATACTCGTGCTAACTAAACAGTTCAAGCACACCATAGTCCACATCAATACCATCACGGTAGTAACAGATATAATAGCGTCGTTCTAACAATATACAACTTATTATAATATCATGTTTTAATCATATCCTTTATCAAAACTGTTCCCAACGAAAACAGTAATTCATCCCAAATTAATTAACAATTCAACAATTGATAATTAATATAATTATGGAATGATAAGCAAGAGCGAACTGCCACTTGCCTTAGATCAGACGAACGTTCGAGCGATAATGGTTTCTGGGTCCGGAACGGGGACAGAACTCGGATTTCAGATCCCTATGGAACGACCCATAATGAAACCCTAAGTTAGATTCGACAATAAAATATCCGAATCTAAAGAAAGACGAACCAAAGCGAAGGAACAAAGCCTCGCTCGAGACCACAAAACTCAAAGCCACACCACGAGCCCAGCCCACCGCGGGTGCGCCGGCCTTGACCGCGGGTGCGGTGGAGGGTGCGGTCACGTAACAGTGACGACACGATGAGAGGAAAAAAAAAGCTCACCGGGGAAGATGACGGGGCTCGACTCGTGGTGGCTCCAACTTCTGGATTCCTTGGACTTCCAAAGGACCACTTTGAGAGCACCACCACTTCTAACAAGAGCTCCGGCGATGGCTTTGAGATTCCGGCGAGAGCTTGAGCTTTCCGGCGACAATGGAGATGAGAGATTTGAGAGGGAGAGAGCTCGGATTGGAGTGCTCAACACAACTCCAGATCTCCTTATTTTATAGAGCCCAACAAGCAGCACACAAGCAAGAAGGTGCGTCGATCAAGCAGTTGCGTCGCCCGACCAGAAATGACAAGCAGCTCAGTTCAGACACAACGTCTGAAGTCCGGCGCTGTAGAAAAATCATCATGGCACCGCGGGTGCGGCGAGCCTCCCCAGACCGCCTTACAGAATTGGCCTTCACCGCGTGGTGCGGCCACTTGACCGCGGGTGCGGTCAAGGCCAAATCTGGGCCCTTTTATCCTTTTTTGTCCGGGTTAAGTACGGGTACGAGTTTTTAACCCCGGGTTAAATATATTCGTACTCGGTTAACATCTTTGCACCCAAATGAGTATTCTAAGCCCCGAAAATACATCGATTGTATTTTATACCACTCAGAAAAATATTACAGAGATCAAACAAATTACAGAGTGTCTGAACTTCTCTGAAATTAATCCGGTTTGTGATACGAGAGTTAGGAAAATTATCAAAATACTCTTTATTAAAATGAGGGGTATTACAATCATGCTTTAGAACAACTATTACAGGACATGCGAGGCCATCATAAGATCAAATATCATTAATATTGTCAATGAAATCATGGAAAAGATCAAATCTAGTCAAAGCAAGGGAACTAGTAAAAGCAACCGGAACTACTAGTTTAGGGAAATCATTCCCAGAAGCAACCTTAGGGTCTCAAACAGTTCCCGATTCAATGCTTTGGTGAATATATTGGCAATTTGATCCTCAGTCCTACACTGTTCTAGCAAAATGTTCCCTTTTTCAACATGATCACGCATGAAATGATGCCTTATATCTATATGCTTGGTCCTAGCATGAGGAACTGATTACTACACAAAGTTAAAGGCACTAGAAACATCACACATGATAAGAATAGTGTCAAAGGAACATACCTTGACCACCAAGATGATTCCAACAACAGGACTTGGGAAATACAAGCAGCTGAAGTGACGAATTTCCTCATTTACGTCAGTTCCCCCTGAATCATTGATTTCTGATACTTGTAGTTTCGTTGATAGTATCACTGGGAACTAGCGTCACCAACTTGTGACTCTCGATCATTTCTCTCGGCATTTGAGTTCCCTTCATTGTTTTCTGCCCCTCCAAAACAATTTCCTTTAACAAAGGATTTATTTCCTTTGTTATTCCTCTGAAGTGAGATGAGCGTAAAAATGATGACCGCGTTCTATCTGAAGATTCTTGCATTCATTGCATTCAACGCGTTCGTTTAAGACATTATCTATATTTGGTATTTTCAGCGTGTTTTAGATAATTTCCTTTCATAGATTTACATAGTTTCCTTTCATAGCGTTTCAGATAGTTTCCTTTTATGTCTTTCTATCTTTTAGGGTTTGTGCCTTTTGCATGCTTGCATGGGCTAGCCCTTAGGCTCGTTTCGACCCAAGCCCATTAGGTCTTGGTCGAGATACCTTGGCTATTTAAAGCCTCCTATGTTCTTGTTATTTCTTTACGTTCAAGTTAAAGTTCAAGGTTTCAAGTCGAGTGTTAATTCCTCCTTCCCTTGATCGGACGTCACCCATATCCCTCTCATCCCCATTCCCTTCGTCGCCGACGCTACGGCAATCGCTTGATCTTCTCAAGCAAAGTCTATCTTCGCATCTCCTTCATCCGCAATCGACGCTACGACACCCCAAAGACTTGTCTTTTCAAGCCTTATATCCTTCACCAAATCGCTTCCGCCACCGCTAACAATTCCTCCATCAAATCGCTTCCATCACCACCGAGTTCCTTGTTGTCTCCACCGCCTTCCCAGTCGCCGACGTCAACAAGCCCATTCATCGCGATCTTCCGCTCGCGATCATCCCCCCTCATCGTGTTCCACAGTAGAATCACAACATCGAGTGACTTCCCACCCAAGACTAGATCCAAAGGCGTCACCTTTGGCAATTTGGCTTGTCATCGGAGGCAAGAACACATCAACTAGCATCAGAGCCCAGCAGTCTTGTAAGTCACGAGCTCAAGGTTGCATTTTGTTCACAATTTTTCTTGACCCCCATCGTTTGCTTTCATAAAAAAAAAATCTCACGAGAAAAAGAAGAGAAAAACCAAAAAAAAAAAGTTACCATCTTTGCAACACCTTCGGTTTCTACAAGATCCTATCTTGGCCGAATTTTTTTTCTTGTTCCCTAAGTTTTGGTGTGTTAGGTAATTTGTTATCTTGCCTGCTAGAATATTTTGTTTCCTTATTTCATGCGTGGATAGAGTTTCCTTGTTTGCTAGATATTACTTTTTAGGTTGTTAACCGCAATTTCTATATATAAGATATCATAAAAATCTTATCTTCTCTCTCCTCTATCTCTAAAGATCACACTTGTGATATTCTTGTTACTTAGACCTTTTTATTTTGTTTCCTTTTGCAAATCCGAAAGATCAAAAGATAAGATCTCGGATATTATATATAAAAAAAAGATATCGAAAAGATATTCAAAAAAAAAAGTTTCCAAAGTTAGGTAAAGCCAAAATAAGACAACCTTAACCCACACTCGGTCTAAGCTCATCTTCTATATCTCTCCACCGTCTAGGTAAACTTCCTAGAAGGTGATTTCTTGCTACTCGGTTGCTTTATTTACGTTTGTTTTAGGGTTTCAATTTGTTCTTGTTTGTTTGATTGCAACTTGCTCGATACACCATCTCTTGTGCAAGCCAAGCCGCCCTCACGGCAAGCCAAACAAGCCCTACCTACGTGAACTTTGTGACTTGACTAGTGATTTGCTTGGTTGTTGTTCTTCGTTGTCTTTTGGTTCATTTTTACTCCCATGTCTGGCCGTCTTGTTATAGGAACCATGCCGATTGGACACAGTGAAGGCGAATGCGACGTTGACAACCCAAACCAAGACCAACCGCCGTTGGCTCTACCCCAGGACGCACGCACTCAAGACCCCCTACCACAAGATACCATCTTGGAGTTGACGGAAGATCAAATCTTGATCCAAGCTCTTCGACAAGAGAACGCAGCTTTGAGAGCTCAACATCCAGTGGTACCCCCGCGCCAACTCCAACACCGCTGAGTGCTATGGACGCGCCGCCTCCAACTGGAGCCACCGACGCGGGTCCATCCAAGCCTAGAGTGGACAAAGGCAAAGGCGTCATGCCTTCCACTACCCACAATCAACCACAACTCAATCGTTTGCAAAGTTTCATTATGAATGAGAAGGTCTTCAACCACTTCCAATTACCTACGACGCCTCATCCACAACCTTATGCCCTCCAATGGATTTCTTCAAGTCCAGGTAACACAGTATCTCACCAGTGTTTAATTTCTTTTTCCATAGGGTAATACTGTGATTCGATTCTTTGTGATATCATTGCAATGGACACCACCCATATTTTGCTTGGGCGCCCATGGCAATTCGACAGACGCATGCTCCACGATGGCTTTTTGAACACTTATGTGTTCAATTACCATAGGAAGCGCATCACCTTGCATCCAATGTCTTCCCATGAGCTCTTGTAGGATCAGGTCGAACGTGAACGCGACAAACAATTGGATGCCACAAAGACCGCATCAGAAGCAACGCGACCCACCCCAGATCCAGGGGATTCTTCCCTGAAGCACTAACTCGTATTACATCACGACGAGCTTCCGACCACCGCGTTACAGGGTCGTTGTGATCACCATGAGCTTCTCACCCGGCCCAGGCACTTCATTACAAGTTGGAACAACAAGGTGCCCACTACCGGCATGCACTACTCCCACATCGCCGCGCAGTTGCCACCACCTGCCGCCTCATTTCCAGCAGAGTTCACGGCGGAGTTGCCAGCGGAGCCACCGAACATACTACCAACCTTGCGTAGCTTCCAACACATACTCCACTGGGTGTTTGGTGCCTCCCCGCCACGCTATGACACAAGATTCGTGTTCGACACCGGAGACCTCCATTGGGCGCACTTGCACGAGAATGTCGAGCACCAGTTCAACGATGGTGAAGCGAGGACACTTCACAACCAAGTGGGGGAGGGTGATGTGACCCTGTCTCCCATGACGGCCCACGACGAGGATGAAGCCATGACCTTGAGCTCAGAAGAGCCAAGTACGAAGACCGCATTCTTCGTCATATTCCTCGCGTCTGGAACAGAGGCCGCGATCTCCTTCAAGCATCTTGATAGGTGCCATTTCAGGCACCTTAACTAGTGATTATTGACGTGATTTAGATGGAGTTTTGGTGTAGATTTAGGCTAAGTCTGTAATCCAGAAGAATAGTTGAGAAGTGAAGATATCATAGGATTTACAGCTTAGTGGAGAAGATAGAAGATGAAGACTTGAAGAAGCTGGTCTTGCCGCCCCGTGCCACAAGCCACTGTGACCCGGCGGTGGATCTCAGAGAAGGCAGCACAAGCGAAGCCACCGCCCCGCGGTGGAGGCCGACGCCTCGTGGCCAGCGATTATTTGTTTCCGATTTTAGCATTTTCGGATATTATATTTGCTATTATTTTATTTCCTTATTTTGTTTGCTAGGTTAATTTTCTAAAACCTATTTAAGAATCTTTTCTAGTTTTTGAGAAGGAGTTCGGTCCTCTCTTTTATTCATTCCACTTCTAGGGTTTGAACGAATGGAGAGCTAAACACCTTTGTTTCGCTAGACAATTGAAGTACTGTAATGAATTGGTTGTGAGATTTCTATTCCTCGTTCTATATCTTATAAAGTTGGTTTAATTCTCTTGAGCATATTGTCTATCGATTTGTGTTGATTCTTCTAGCGTAGCTAACTAGGTTTTTCGACATCTATCATAGTGCTAGGATTTGCATATAGGGGTTCCGAGTACAGATCTTGTGGCAAACACGATTGTTGCGTATAGGGGTTCCAAGCGTGCAATCGTGAGTGAGAATTATTTGCATGCTAAGTAGTAGGGTGTCCTTCTATTTGCATGTATCCTATATCCTTGTATGCATTGCTATTGTTGTGTTAGTGGTAAAGTATGCCGACAACTGTGAGAATCGGTGGTACTTTACCAGTGACATAGTAATAAGTCTATCGACAACTATGAGAATCGATAGTACTTAAGATCAGGGTGGGAACAACTATAAGATTGTAAAAAGAACTTGGAACGATAGTTTTCAGTGATCAACCTATTTCATCTGTTGTGTGGATATTTGTCTAGTGGAATACTTTTCCTCATCATATTTCTTCTTCTGTTAAATCTTGCGTCTTTGTTACTTTGCAATTACTCTAAAACCCCCCTGTTAGAGTAATTGCAAAGTAACAAAGATGCAAGATTTAACAGAAGAAGAAATATGATGAGGAAAAGTATTCCACTAGACAAATATCCACACAACAGAAGAAATAGGTTGATTACTGAAAACTATCGTTCCAAGTTCTTTTTACAATCTTATAGTTGTTCCCACCCTGATCTTAAGTACTATCGATTCTCATAGTTGTCGATAGACTTATTACTATGTCACTGGTAAAGTACCACCGATAACCGACTCCCTGTGGGATCGACCCTGACTTGCTTGCTATACTCTTTAATAGGTGAATTAGGATTTCTTTGACAGGAAAACGACACCGGTTTCCGGCCTTGTCAAATTTGGTGATGTTGCCGGGGAGTCAAATACTCCGTTTGTGATTATTTGTGATTGACTGCGGTGTGGATCTATCTTACGGTTCGCACCTTTGCTACTGATTCGCTACTTGTTGAAGTTGATACAGAGACATGTACGAATGGCTCAGACACTCCGACAGTTGACTGCACCAGATCTGATACAGCAGCCATTGGCTGTAATCATTCCACCCCTTGCTGATGGTGTGACGTTTGAGCTCAGAACATGAGTGATACGGTTGCTCCCGAGATATTATGGACGAAGTGGAGAAGACCCCATTGTTCATTTGGGTAAATTCCATAACGTCATTATGAGCATCAAACCAGCCGACGTCACTGAGGATCAGATTAAAATGAGAGCCTTCGGGTTCACTCTTAAAGACGATGCTGAGGACTGGTATTATCATCTGCCTGGCGGAAGCATAGATTCATGGGCTAAGCTACATAAAGCTTTCCTCGCGCGTTATTTTCCAGCCAAGATGGCGAATACCTTGAAAAGGGCGATTGCCAGCATTGAACAAGGAGAGGAGGAGACCCTTTACGACTATTGTGAGCGGTTCGAACGACTTTGTTCTAGTTGCCCGTTCCATGGTTTTGACAAGAAAGCTCTGGTACTCTATGTTTACAACGGGCTGCTGGATGATGAAAGAAGAATTATAGATGCTACTTGTGGTGGTAGTATCCTGAATATGACTCCTGATGCAGCCATGACTAAACTTCATGATATGGCCGAGAGCACAAGGGATTTTGATGAAGCTCCAAGGTTTAAAGAAGTTACTGCTGTCATCTCCAATGATTCACATTTATTATAGGAAATTGCTTAATTGAAGGAGGTTATTGTGAAAATGAGTAAAACAGAAGCCCCTCAACAGCAAAATGTCTGTGGAATTTGCGTTGACCCATTTCACAACACCAGTGCTTGTACCCAACTTCAGGACGTCACCACTGCTGAGGTGTATGCTGCTGGAGGCTACGGGCCTATTAGACCTCGACTTGATCAACAAAAGTTACAACCACCGTCACAACCTCACCGTGATGAGCCACCAGCTGCTCCCCAAACTCGTAGTTCCCCTTCGACTGACGACATGCTCAAGACCTTAACAAAGCACTTCGCAACTCATGTACAAACAACTGAGGCCAACATCGAGAGCCTGAGGGCACAAATGGGTCAGTTGACAGATGTGGTAACCAGATTGGACAAAAGGGTTGCAGACGAAAGTGTAAATGCGGTTACCCTCCGAAGTGGCAAGAAGTTGCAAGTCGCTCCTACTGATGAGAAGGACAACAGGATTGGAATTGACGATGGCCATAACCCACCGCCCCGCGGTCCCCAACACCGCGACCCGGCGAAACCGGCCAGTTATGTGGAGCCAATACCACCGCCCCGCGGCCAAGAGCACCGCCCTGCGGTGAAACCAATGCCCCACGGTGAAAGCCCAGAGATCGATCATGCTGAAGAAGAGGACACCTATGTTCGTCCTAATTTCCCTCCTCTTGGATCGGAAAAGCCCCCTGCCCCCTTTCCGGAGGCACTAAATGTAACACCCCCAAATTTTAACACCATTTGAAAGCGTTACTGCCGATGACCCCGGACGTAAACCCCGAAGTTACCCCAGGCTTTTCCGACGTCATAACTGACTTAAAACATAGTTACAATACTAAAATCATAACTTTTATTAAACCACATGGTCACGGAATTACACGATTCCAAAAACGACCCAATAATCAGAAATACAACAGCGAAAGTCTTTAACAAAATACAAAATAGCACAGCGGAAATCTTTTAAACAAGGCGACAAAACAACTTGTCGAAAACACCGTTCATCTTCATAGTCGTTCTAGCCTTCTTGGATCTTCAACACACCTGATGTGCCGAATCGAACGGATGACACCAGCCAATCATGCAAGGAATATAACGGTTGGTTAGTCTAAATGAATAGACTAACAAGGGAACAAAGCAGAGTGGTTCGAAGCAGTCGTATTAGGTTAGACTCATCGTCCCTCGAATAATAATCGAGTACGCTAGTCAACCATCATACTCCTACTAGAATATATGAAGCAGCATGAACAAGAGAAGATTCTGGAGACCGAGTCTCACAGCAATCAATCCCAAAAGAAGACTCCAAATGAAATGAGCCTTATAGGAAAAATGACAAATGTTGGGAAACTTAAACAAACACACACACACATCATCACAATATCGCATACGAGCGACTTACAACTAAGACGAGTTTTTCCTAGCTGCACTAGCGCCTAGCTGCACTACTCGCCAAGGCATATTAATTATGTGCATAGTCACCGGCACTTATCTTATTAAATTACCACACACACACACATCACGTTATAAGCTTTTAACATATATGTCTCGCCACTCGCGGGACACATATCGAACCGGGGTTTGTGACACCTGCAGAGTGCACCACTTCTACACTCCACCTGAGTATAGAAGTTAGTCATGACTCACCAATTTTTATAAAGAAACGACTGGACCTCCATCCATCGTCCCTACGAATACTCGTGCTAACTACACAGTTAAACACACAAACACACCACACAGAACCATCACGGCTCTTCCTGCACAACTATCTATTTATGCCCACCTGGAAAACATCCTAGATTTAATAATCTAAACACACGCACAATAAAACACATCAAAGTCCCTTAAGGTCTTCACCTGCACAAAATCTACAATATACTAGTGTCGGTTCTAGCAAAATATACAACCTAGTATAATATCAGTTTTTAATCACATAACGTTATCAAAACAATTCCCAACATAATTAACAATCATCCCAAATTAATTAACAACAAAACTATTGATAATTAATGAAAGTATGGAATGATGAGCAAGAGCGAACCGCCACTTGCCTTAGAATAGACGAATACTAAGACAACTTCTCAAGAACGAGTCATGAATCCTGAATCTGGAACGAAACCTGGATAAAATCCCATTGGAACGATCCAAAACGAGACCCTAAGTTAGATTCCATACACTTATATATGAATCTAAAAGAATACAAGAAGAAATCAAAGGAAACGAGCAAAGCCCAAAGCCAAACCAACAAGACACACAACTCGGACGCCCTCACCGCGATCGCGGCGAGTCGCGGCCAGTCGCGGTATTCGTGTGGCATGACAGTGGCGAAGCTCGACAGCTCCCATGGAGTTTTTCTTACCCCAAACCGATTTGTTTGCCTTCGATTTGTCTATGGTTCGATCTCCCAACACCTCAAAGCTTTAGTCAAACACTTGGGCAACCTTCTCCAACTCGTGAGCCTTCTCGAATCGAGCTTAAACAGCCCCGAAAATGGTGATTTCAGAGGGGAGAAAAACAGAGAAAAAGAAGAGAAAGAAGGAAGAAGAAGAGAGAAAGAAGGCATCGGTTCGAGCCCTTTTATAGCACAAATCTGAGCCACCAAAGGGGGAACAAATCGGGGACAAGGGGACATGCCAAAGCCAAGTGGATCGAGCCACTTGCCTGCCCCAAAAACAGAGAAAAAACAGAGTGCTACAGTGGCCGCCTTCACGAGGAAGACGACACGGCCTGGCATTGGCATTACCGCGAGCGCGGCGAGTCGCGGTAGGTCGCTGCAGATCGCGGCAAGTCGCGTCAAGTCGCGGTTTAAAGGCCGACTTTGTTAATTCTTATCCGAACTTGGTTTGGATTAAATTTCTTAACTCCGGGTTAAATATATTCGTACATTAACCCCGAAAACACCTCAACTGTACTATATAATGCTCGGAAAATTTTACAGAGCTCAGACCCCTTTTCAGAAGGTCCGAGACTCACTGAATTAAATCCATCTAGCAAAACGGGCATAAGAAAAATTTAAAATAATTCAAAATACCCTTAAAAATTACGGGGTGTTACACTAAAGGAACGGAGAGTGATTGACGACAAGGATCTCTTCGACACTTTCAGCAAATGTGAGGTGAACATCCCACTCCTCAAGCTTGTCAAGAGTGTACCGAGGTACGCTAAGTTTCTGAAGGAGCTATGCACCATCAAAAGAAACCAGAAGCTGAAGGGTAAGGAAAAAGTCAAGGTTAGCGAACGCGTATCCGCTGTATTCCAGAGGCGTCTGCCAAAGAAGTGCGGCGATCCAGGTATGTGGAGCATTCCTTGTATTATTGGTGACACTAAGTTTGAAAGAGCTATGCTAGATCTCGGTGCCTCCATTAATGTTTTGCCCTATTCTCTCTATGAATCTCTTGGACTCGGACCTCTACAGGAAACAGAAATTGTAATTCAATTAGCTGATAGGTCTAGTGTCTACCCTAGAGGAATAGTAGATGACGTTCTTGTTATGGTTGATAAATTGATATTCCCTGTAGATTTTTATGTCTTAGATATGGAAACAGATACAAAGGCAACCCCTATACTGTTAGGTAGGCCATTTTTGAAAACTGCTAAGACTAAACTTGATTTGCAAAGTGGGACACTTTCCATGGAATTTGATGGGGAGAATGTGGAATATAACATATATGAAGCTATGAAACACCCCAATGAAGACCATTCTTTATGCTCAATTGACGTGATTGACTCTATTGCACAAGATGTATTTGATATTTCTGGTCCTGATGAGTTGCAATCCATTGTTGAGAATAATTTGGATTTGTCCCATGAGGAATACTCTTTACCATCTAACATGCAGGAAGTCATAGCTCAGCTGGATGCATATGGTAAGTATCTTTTGGAACCTTTGGGCATTGGCCCCAGTTTACTAAATCCGAGCGAGAAGCTTGTTCCCTCTGTTGAACAGGCCCCCGAGATTGAATTGAAGCCATTGCCGGATCATCTCAAGTACGCCTTTCTTGGAGCCAACGATACTCTGCCAATCATTGTGTCTAGTAAGCTATCTGCAGACCAGGAAATGAAGCTATTAGGCGTGCTTAGGGAGTACAAGACTGCGATTGGATGGACCATTGCAGACATAAAAGGGATAAGTCCCTCGACTTGTATGCATAGGATTCTACTTGAAGATGGAGCCAAACCGTCCAGGCAGCCACAAAGAAGGCTCAACCCTCCAATGATGGAAGTGGTGAAGAAGAAAGTACTGAAACTCCTCAAAGCTGATATGATCTTCCCTATTTCAGATAGCCAATGGGTAAGCCCAACCCAGGTTGTTCCTAAGAAAGGAGGTATCACTATAGTGGAGAATCAACAAGGAGATTTAGTGCCCACAAGGACCACCATAGGATGGAGGGTATGCATTGACTACCGTAAGCTGAATGCGGTAACTCGGAAAGACCATTTTCCCTTGCCCTTTATTGATCAAATGCTAGAACGCCTTGCTGGGCGCCCCTATTACTGCTTTCTCGACGGGTATTCAGGATATTTTCAGGTGGCCATTGCGCCAGAAGACCAGGAGAAAACCACTTTTACATGTCCCTTTGGCACCTTTGCATACCGCAGAATGCCATTCGGATTGTGTAACGCATCCGGTACATTTCAACGATGTATGGTTAGTATCTTCTCTGAATATGTTGAGAAATTTATTGAGGTATTCATGGATGACTTTACAGTGCATGGGACTAGCTTTGATTCATGTTTGAACCATTTGGCACTTGTACTTAAAAGATGTGTTGAAACCAATTTGGTTTTGAATTATGAAAAGTGTCATTTTATGGTAGAACAGGGAATAGTACTTGGTCATATTGTCTCTACCAGGGGTATTGAGGTCGATAAGGCGAAGATTGATGTAATTCAGTCTTTGCCTTATCCTACTAATGTGCGTGAAGTGCATTCCTTTTTAGGTCATGCAGGTTTTTACCGAAGATTTATCAAGGACTTCTCTAAGATCTCTTCACCCCTATGCGAGCTACTGAAGAAGGAGGTGACCTATTCATTTACTGATGAGTGTAAGAAGGCGTTTGATTGCTTGAGAGAACGCCTGACAAGTGCACCTATCATTCAGGCACCTGACTAGTCTCGCCCATTTGAGATAATGTGTGACGCCAGTGACTATGCAGTTGGAGCAGTTCTAGGACAGAAAGTGGGACGTGCCTCCCATGTGATTCATTATGCCTCAATGACTCTGAATGAAGCCCAGAGGAACTACTCCACTACTGAGAAGGAGATGCTGGCAGTTGTCTTTGCCTTGGAGAAGTTTAGGCAATATCTTTTGGGAGTCAAGGTGATTATCTATACAGATCACGCTGCTCTTCGTTACCTAATGACGAAGAAAGAAGCAAAGCCAAGATTAATCCGATGGGTTCTCCTTCTCACTGAATTTGATGTGGAGATCCGTGATAATAAGGGAGCGGAGAACCTAGTAGATGATCACCTGAGTAGACTCGTACATGAGGAAGATAAGCCCGAAAAACAGAACCCCATTCACGGAACCTTCCCAGACGACACACTCTTTATGATAGAAGAAAGTTCCGGAAGTAACCACCGCCCCGCGGTCCCCATTACCGCTACCCGGCGACTTGTAGCCAGTATGAATCTGGAGGATTCACCACCCCGCGGTGACACTCACCGCGACCCGACGTCATATTTACTTGAGAACCAGGAAAGCTCATCGCGGCCCGCGGCAACAACACCGCCCCGCGGCAACATCTCTGGTGTCACACTTTGCTCTGTAGACACTTCTGACTCCTCTCCTCACATAGCCAAGGACGTCTTCGGAATCCGTTCTTTCAGACCGTGGTACGCAGATATCGTGAACTATTTGGTCCGAGAGGAACAACTATTACAGGACATGCGAGGCCATCATAAGATCAAATATCATTAATATTGTCAATGAAATCATGGAAAAGATCAAATCTAGTCAAAGCAAGGGAACTAGTAAAAGCAATCGGAACTACTAGTTTAAGGAAATCATTCCCAGAAGCAACCTTAGGGTCTCAAACAGTTCTCGATTCAATGCTTTGGTGAATATATTGGCAATTTGATCCTCAGTCCTACATTGTTCTAGCAAAATGTTCCCTTTTTCAACATGATCACGCATGAAATGATGCCTTATATCTATATGCTTGGTCCTAGCATGAGGAACTGAATACTACACAAAGTTAAAGGCACTAGAAACATCACACATGATAAGAATAGTGTCAAAGGAACATACCTTGACCACCAAGATGATTCCAACAACAGGACTTGGGAAATATAAGCAGCTGAAGTGACGAATTTCCTCATTTACGTCAGTTCTCCCTGAATCATTGATTTCTGATACTTGTAGTTTCATTGATAGTATCACTGGGAACTAGCATCACCAACTTGTGACTCTTGATCATTTCTCTCGGCATTTGAGTTCCCTTCATTGTTTTCAGCCCCTCCAAAACAATTTCCTTTAACAAAGGATTTATTTCCTTTGTTATTCCTCTAAAGTGAGATGAGCGTAAAAAATCTTCAATTCTGTGTCCCAATAATTAATTCTCAATTTGTAGGGAACTAGGCATCTCACTTCAACCTGCAATTCAATTAAGACTTATGCACCCAGACAAGCTTGACTTTTCTGGGTTTGTGGGAATGAGAGTTCCTTTGCTCATGCAGGTTAGCTGGGTAATACACATGACCACCAATCTCAGCATCCAAGTTCCTTTTCCTACGACTTTCTTCAATTTCTCTTTTCTTATAAATGCAATCATGAATATAATGACAATTTTTACCACAATGCCAACAAACACGGTTGTAAACAACATGACCATATTTACCACGACCAGGCCTAAAGGGATTTTCCATTTTTCTCCGTTGAAAGTCAATTTCTTTACCTGAGTTCCCTTGGGCTTGGTTAACATACATGTGATGAGCATTCTGACCATGAAACTAATCCTTTACTTTTGAGGGTCCCTGTTCAAGAACCTTAACCTTTTCTTCAAGAAATTTATTTTTATCACGACATGTTTGAAGAGCTTTATCAAGAATGTCATTTTTCTCAACTAGTTCCCTAGACAGTTTTTCTTTAGCAAAAGAGCAACTATCATCAGAATCCTCGTCACCATATCCAATTTCATATCTAGATTTAACAAAGACAGTTTGATTGACAGTTTTTTCATTAATAGAAGTAGTCAACACATCAAGCTTATCTATGATCTCAACAAGCAAATCATTTTCTGGAGTAAGGGAACTCTGACAATTCTTAGCATGCTTGGGTTCCTTTTCACGAGTTAAACATGAATCACACTTTCTAGAGGAATTAGCAAGCAATTTTTCAGTTTCATCAAGTTTCTTGCTCCAAACAGAATTCTTAGTAGATAAGCATGAGATTTCTTCTTCACATTCATCTAGTCTTTCATGAAGGGAACTGTTCTCTTTTCCAAGTTTCTTAATGATCTTGATCAATTGTTTCTTATCACATTCAAGAAGAGATTTAGTAAAGTTAGAAGAGGATACCTCAGAATCATCAGATTCAGTTGAATCTTCTTTACCCATTAAACATCTTCCTCCATAAGTTCCATTCGTATCCAGTTCCCCTTCAGAGTCTTCTGAGTCGTCTCCAAAGGTGGCAAAGAGAGCTTTCTTCTTCATAGACTTGTCATCTTCATTTGAATTCTTTGGACAATTCTTAGCAAGATGTCCTCTTTCCTTGTATTGATAACAGACATAATCCTTGAGGTCCCTTTTTCTGGAAGGATTTCTTGAACTTTCCCTTGTTGAAGTGCCTTTTGATGTGCTTTGTGACAAGAGCGGCCATCTCATCTTCCTCTTCTTTGAGATCAGAATTTTCTTCCTCCATTTCCTTATCAACAACGCCATCACCATTTTCAATCACACGCCAACATTGATAATCATTGGTTTTGATATGGTTTGTCATGCATTTCTCCCACCATTCTTCTTCTCCCTTCTTTCGGATGTGGGGCTTGTTGATGGAGATTCCCAAACTGAATTCGCTTGAACTAGTCATCTTGAAACCTGTAAACTAACACAAATCTAGAGCGCCTGCTCTGATACCAATTATAGGATCGTACGTGTTAGCAATCAAAGGGAACTGGGAGTCCATTTCCTTAGCAGCGGAATATGTAAATAACACAGAGTCAAGTCTAGTTCCTTAGAGTGGGAACCTTTGATAACCAACTAGTTATCCAGGATAAAACCCACTACCTCTCTTTCAAGAGAATTTGAAAGTCTACTTCTTTTATTAATGTTTCGATTACAATCAACTAGGATAGAACACACAGATTAAAGTCTTAGACACGCTAAGGACTCTCTACCTAGTTCGACCAAATCAAGCACACAAACAAGCAAGTGACTTACACAGTTCTTCTCACAAGAACAAGCACGATTTCTCTTCACGTTCAACTCTGGATGAATTCTTGAATTCGTTATTTGTGAGAGAGTTTGATTATACTATTTATGCAGCTCAACCATGTAGGATCAAGATCTACAACTGGTTGATATGCACGAATAAAATAACCAAAAAGAAATCGGAAAAGATAACATTTGTTACCAAATATTATCTTTAACGATTTTACACATTTTGTTTCCATAAAAGATATACAAGAAATCTCCTAAGAATATGGAAACGGGAATATCTTTATCTTCTCTCTCCAAAATAAAGATCTACCCTAAAGTGCCAGCCGCCACTCTAAATATCGCTTCCCAGCTAGCGCGACTCCATCGCTTCTCTGTTCCTATGCCAGTTCCCAAAACTGACTTCTTGGTCTTTGTTCTTCTTTTCTCGAACCTGAGTTTCCTGCTCAACTATACATGTGTAACTATTAGTAGCAAAGTGTTTGTCATCGTCAAAACTAGGAAAATTGAAGAAGGAAACTAGGTAGGGAACTGGAGTTTCCAAAAGTTCACTTCCTAACAATTATAGCAATATTAATTTAAATGTGTCATGTATTACTCAAAATCTAATGTTATATAATCAAAAACATTCTCTTTGATTAGCCACCAACTACTCCCTAATACCATCCACGTATCGACAAATTCATCTGTAACTACATCATGATAAACAAAAGGTGGAATACCAAGTAGTAATTTTAGAATGTTTTACATTTCAAAACAACAAAGTTATGTAGGAAATATGTATAACACAAATTATCATATGTAAGAGAGTCATCATAATCACTTCTAATGCCGTCTTCACCAACGAACGCATAATATATCTGACATAATATAGCAAACTCATGTGAAATCTTAGGTTGGATAAGTTAAGAAAAAACAAAGTAGTATGAATTTGAAAATCTAAGATCCAAAATTTCCCATTATAGAAAATGTCCAATACTTAGTAAGATGTATTTGAGATAGAAGCTAAGCAACTACCAACTTATTAAGATATAATTAATATCAATTGAATAGTCTAAACATGTAATTACCAAGCTATAGGTGCCTTTAGGAAACATGTAAGCTGAAGTGCATGTGTTAATTAATTAGTACATGCATTAAAAATTAGGGTCAATTACCGAAAACCACCCGTCCAATAGGCCATATTGCCAGAAACCATCCGGATAACGACTATTTACCGTAAACCACCCGTATATCCATCTCCGTCCAACACGTACCACCCTACCCCACTCTCCGTCCATTAGATCGTTAACGTAATTACAGATTTAAGCCGAACTTTTTATTTTCATTCAATTTCTCCACAACTTCAAAACTTGGGTAAAAATTGTAATTAAGCTAAAAATTATTAAAATAGAATTATTAAAATAATTAAGTTTGGGAAAGTTTGGATAATTTTTTGTAATTTTTCAAGAATTATGCAAGGGCATTTTTGCCCCAACTTGGAAAGTTGGGGCCAAAATGCAATTAATCCAAAATCTGGGGGGCCCCGACCAGTTACTGTTCATCAGCATCAACCTCATGCCAGCCGAGCTCCATTCATGGCTTCCAATGGCGGATTTCGCCGAATCGAACCTCCATTTGGGCTCGTTTGGTTTAATTATCCCATGGGCTTTTTAGTAGGGGATTAAACTCGTCCAACCCAAGTGATTTCGGATGGAAATAATCAAAGACGAGATCGAATTTGAGTATTTATGGAAAAAGAATTTCGGTTTTTAGCTTTATGGAAATTGGACGATATCGGGGCCAATTCGATATCGTTTTAGGTCAAACTTTATACGATTTCGAAGCTCTCCCCGAGACCTTTCCAACCCCTATAAATAGGGCACCTTTCAATGAGTTTTCGGTATCCAATTTAATCCCAAAAGCTCAAGAACCCTAGCTCCGCGGCCGTGTCTGTTCATCGAAGAAATTCGTCGACCACCGTCCACCGTTGGAGTCGCCGCTACCACCAAAAGTTGCGTATGGAAGTTAGCTTCCAAAGCCACAAGCTCTCACCGCCGATTACCCACCTCTGGTCGCCGCATTAGCCAGAAAACCGAGACAGCTCCTCCGCGTCGATCCAAATTGGGTATTTTCGAATTTTGGATTAATTACAATTTTTACCCAAGTTTTGAAGTTGTGGAAAAATTGAATGAAAATAAAAAGTTCGGCTTAAATCTATAATTACTTAACGGAATTTTAAACGGAATGACGAGTTGGGTGCTAACAGTGTAACGGACATGGTTTAACGGGTGGTTTACGGTAAATAGTCGTTATCCGGGTGGTTTCTGGCAATATGGTCTATTGTACGGGTGGTTTCCGGTAATTGACCCTAAAAATTAAGCATCTTTTAATAAGTAATTTTTTTTTAAAAGAACAAAAAATTATAAAATTAAAAATTAATTCTTATCATATTTACATTTTTACCACTCTATATCTTTTAATCCTAATTCTACATTTTTAAGATTTAATTAAAGTCACCGGTACTCCCCACGTACTGTTCACCATTCCCTCTCCACTTAGTTAGTGGCCGGAATATTATAATGATTGGCGTGTTGAAGATTAGCGAAAACATAGTAACATACACATGCATCTTCCATAAACGACGATGAAGTGGTTGATAGATAAATGATAATTTAATTCAATTTTCATGTTATAAAAAGACTCCTACGCAGTATTTGAGAGTCCGGCATTAGGCAATGATATAATTAATTATAAATCCACAGCTTGTCGATCGTCTTCTTGGTCCTATATCTAACCCGCCACTAGCTAATTCTATATCGATGGTGTCAGCAATCGTCGCATAATGATAGAATTAATTATGTGATAATTCTGCATCAGCAAATGAATTAATCAAGATCCCGGATCAGCTGCAAGCTGCTAGGAGAGGCACCACATCAAGAAAAACTCTTTGGTTGTGAATAAAACTTGCCCGGCTGATTCTCTTTATTGTGGTTGAAAGTTCGCTGTTTCTTCTTTTTAGTATCACGAAATCAGTAACCTTCGTGTGGATATATATTTACAGAGCTAGTATATATGGCCGACGTCTGTTGAAGAAGCAGCACCGAGCTGATGAAGCAAAATACCCAGACATGTCTACGTTGACCCGGCCCGGGTTAGTTTCGCACGGAAATTTATTTTGCTTTATATATACTTTCGTATTGCATCTCAGTCGAAAAATATGTTTGATATGTACAGATAGCATGTATCACGGTCATACACTGGTGGAGTTTTAAAGAAATTTTGTGGATATATTTCAAAATGATTAGGTTAAGCATACTCGTGAAAGATTTGCTAGATATATATCACTAATTTAAATATTTTATATTTTTGTATAAGGGTTTAAACTTTTTTTTTATTTAGGATAACAGTACTCTGTAAGAGTAAGCTTAATCTATGTTTCATAAGTTAGAAAAATCGATTTTAAAATCCTACTGTGAAAAGTAAATCCGTGACAAAAGAAAGTAAAAAAAATTATAAATAAATATAGAGATAGAAAAAAAAAATTAATATTATATTTTTATGTAACGGTTAAGATCTCTTATTTTTTCCATCTCTACTGGACTAAACCCCTCAATTAATGTTATGAGATTTATGCATTTTCTCATATCTCGCACATGTAAACACAATCTCTCGCATCTTCTCCCACCTTTAGACACTCATACTTGTACGGATCTACCATTAATAAAGGCATCAAAAGAAAAGCCTGTATGCAGATTCGAGCCAGTCAACGTATATATTTGCTTCCTATATGCTCCTAAACATCATTGGGAGAAGTGATTCATCATATTCTCTTATATTAAAGGAAGATCTATTTCATCACCTTATTTACGTTATTTATATATATATATATATATATATATATATATATTACATTGTTATACTTACATTTAATTGACATATATGCTATCGTCTATATCATTACATTTTTTTTGGAATGGTAAATATATTTTCAAAGGGAGAAGACAACCCCAAAATTTTTACAAGGACCATTAGATTTCAAGGACATACATATCTGCTGAAAAGCTCTACAAAAAGAAATTCAAGGGATGGAGAACCAAATTCAAAATGGAGAAATCATCTCTGGGTACTTTAAGGGGTCCGAGTGGAATTCAGTTTCTCGAACCACTGTCTCTCTGTAATTAAGTAAATTGAGATGTTAGTGTATTTTTCGCCCAAACAACGTCCATGATTCCTCTCCGGTGACTATCACATTTGGTTCTTAAACAAGCCATGATGGAGAGCGGCGAGGGAGCGGTATACTTTCACAATGGCGAACATCGTTGATGAGGATGATGACGGCTTGAAGATTGTTAAAGTCCGATGGGCCGATAAATGGGTGACGTGTCAGTCCGTGCGCACATGTGCGTATGGGCCTAGCACATAAGCCCAGTGAAGTTCCATCCTAAAACCAATTGACAATAAGAGGAGTAGTCTACTAAGCTTATATACTAGGCTATTTAGTCCCAACTTTTCAATGTGGGATGAGTTATCTTCACAAAGATACTACGATACACTATAGAAGGACGGTAGCATTTAGGCGAAGGCAGAGAGTAGTGCATGATGGAAATCATATGAAGAGCGGCGGGAGAGACGAAAAATGACTCCTAAGATCTGTGAGGAAGAGAACGAGATTGTGAGCGGGGATAGAGAATGAGATTGTGAGCATAGAGAGGCTACAAAAAGAGGGATATATCAAGTTTTTTTTTGATAAGGTAAGAATTTAATTTACCATACATAACAATGGATAAATTGAGAGGCTGAAAACAAGGGCTAGACAAACCAATATGAAACAAAAATAAAAAGTAGTAAAAGAATACAAGAAAAGTCTAATCAAACTAAGAAGAAGAGGGATCAAGGGTTTGATAAAAGGGCACAAGTGTTTTTTCAATAGAAAATGAATAAAAGAACTTTCAACCAAAAAATAAAAGGACTTTGGATTATTTGCTACGATCGGGAAAACAATAACATTATAAGCTGGCTGTTCTAAATCTGAGATACGCCCGGATTATATCTTTTAAATGCGATTGTTTTTTATTAAAATACCCCGCTTTTATAATATTCGGGTTACATAAATCTATTATTCTTTTTAACGTAAATATAGCCTGTGATTACACTCGGGCTATACTTCATGGGTCAGGGTTGTTCATCGGGCCAAAACCGAATAAAACCGATCCGAAACCAAAATTTTGGAATTTTGTGGACCGAAAACCGAACCGAACATACTCGGTTCGGGTTTGGTTCGGTTTTATTCGGTTCCGTTTTGACCCGAAATAACCAAACATTCTGCAATTATGTTAATTTAGGTTATTGAAACAAGTTTTAGTGCACAAAACCGAATTAGACCGAACCGAACTTGGACCAAACTAGACCGAACTTGGACCGAACTGGACCGAATCGAATAAAGTTGGACTAATTTATCTAGAAATCTAGGTTTTTCTTTTTATTTTTAAAAATATTCGGTTTTGATCGACCGAAAACCGAATATTTTTTTATACGAACCGAATATAGTCGGTTCGGTCCAAAAAACGAACTCAATGAACACCCCTATCGTGGGTTATTTTGACAAATCTATAGTTGTGTCCTCTGACATCTTCACATTTATGAAGATTATGTTAACTTTTCTTGAGGTAACTTACCTCAAATTATGAAGAGTGTAGTTTGTGTGATTATGATTTATGAAGCCTCTGATCATCACATTTCCAGTACCCTCGACCTTCAACTTTTCACCTATAGCTAAGCTTAGGTAACCAAACTCTCCATCCATCTTCAAGGTGTCGAACAATCCTTGATCTTCACACGCATGCATCGAGGCGACACTATCCATCACCCACTCGGATTTGGCAACATCATCACTCGTTGTCAAGTAAACATCCACATCACTGACTGCATTCATGTGAGAGTCACTGGTACACGTTCACAACCACATCTCTCTCAACTTCTTCAAGTCCCTCTTCATCAGGGAACACATCGTTTGAATGTGAACCTTCTCCCGGTAGTAGTAACACTCAACGTCACTCAAATCCAGATGTTGACGTGAGTTTACTCTCCATCTTAGGTCACCTTTCCCCCTCGCTTGGTTCCTCCCTCGCTCACGCTTCCCCGCAACTAGTTAGCGATCTCCTCCCATGTCATCATTCCCGCACTCTCCCGCAAAATGGACATCACCTCATCTAGAGTGAGAGTCGCCCTCCCTACAAGTAACGTTTGCACCAAGGACATGTAGGACTTTGGTAATGACGCTAACAACAACAACAATGCTTGCTCTTCTTCCTTTATATTGTCACATGCATTCATCAATCGGCATATATACTAGTTGATTAAATGAGTTAATGTGGTCGTAAAGATTACCTCTTTCATCCATCTATGAGTACAACTCCATTAATTTTCAAACATATCCAGTTCGTCAACAACTTCGTCGTGTATATGTTGTCGAGACTGTCCCACAACGCCTTCGGTGTGGTCTCCATCAACAACTAATTCCCTATTTATAGGCTACACAAGGTCGATTGGTTAATGCTTCACCACATCAAATTTTTTGTACCCTAATTATGCACCCTTTTATGTACCCTTTAAGTTTTACTTATTTATTTTATATTTTAAACTTTAAATTATGGTTAATAATTAAGGTTTAGGGTTTATAGTTTAAGATTTAAGGTTTATGATTTAAGGTTTAGGGTTTATAGTTTAATATTTAAGGTTTATAGTTTAAGGTTTAAGGCTTAGAGTTTGTGATAAAGGGTTTTAGGGTTTAGGGTATAGGGTTTATGATTTAGGATATATGGTTTATATTTTAGGATTTAGGGTTTATATTTTAGAATTTAGAATATAAAATAAACAAGTTTAGTCTATAAGATACACAGAAGAGTGGATAGAAAGGCTGCAAATATTTGTACAAACCAAATCTAGAATTTTCCATCACCAACATCCAAATTGCAATTCCACTGGTTGGATCTTTCTCAGCCGATCGACTTTCTATTGAATTTTGGGCCCAAAAGTCCATCCCAACTTTAAGATTGTAACCAGCTTTTAAACAAGCCCCTTAACCCACTTTTAGATCGAATATATGGAATATGAATTATCATACCAACATAGACAAATATATGTTTTCTGAGCAACGATTTCATCATGCCAACATATATAAATGAAAATTCAGCTACCTCGCCGGACTGATCAAATCCAGCAAAGTAAATAGCAATACTGTTTCAAAGTAAAATCTCTCATTTATTAGCTAGGGCATAGTACACAAGCTTGGTACGTATCTGAAAATCAGAAAACTTAACCATACTATATCTTAGTATATATGACATATACATGTCTAGAACTGCAATTGTACGTACCACAGGCCTTATTTATTGAGACAAAGACCAGTAGACCATCATACATAAAACACAGAAAGAGCCAAAGCATCAAAAACATTATATATATAGTATCCTTAATTGTTTTTGCGCTACTCCAGCACTGGTGCATAGCTAATGGCAGCACCAAACAGTAGAACCGCCCTCCTGACGGCGACGGTGAAACGCAGTCCACTAGAACTGATTGGGTGTTTGTAGAAAATAACCTTATCCAAGGGCTTGAGGTTTTTGGCGCGCACGAAGCGGAGCCAGTCCCCTGTGATTTCCGGCTTCAGGTACCCGCCTCTTCGAACGCCGAGGCGGAGGGTGAAAGAGCTTCCGTCGAGATCGACGGCGGCGAACTCAACCGGAGGCTGCGACTGATCTGGGCTGAGCATGAAGTGGTGGAGGTGCTTAGTTGGCAAAGCCAATCTGTTGTTGGTGTCGGTTTCGGAGAGTTTTTTCTGGAATATTTCTTGCAGGTTTGGAGGGATTGGATGTAGACCCCAAGACATGGCTGTCAACTGTGAGCGTGATGATCGATCGATGAGATTAGAAACAATGTTTCAACTGCTTTTGCTGATTCCTTACTATTTGTAAGGGTTTATTGTACACGGATAGGCTCAGAAGTGGGTCCCAAAGGATAACGAATTCGGCAGACGCTATTGTGGAAGAAGTCCAACCAATGGACGTGTATATGTCGGAAAGAAAAAAGTGAAATAGACGAGTGGGCGTGCAACATGAAATGCAATTTTATCTCCTACGGAGTAAAGATTTATAAACGGAAAAGTTTTGGCACCTGATTTTTCTACCACGTAGGCACGTACCTTGTTTTGTAGGCAGCGTAGTGGCGCCTAATTTTATTTTATTTAAAAAAAATTATTCGTTTCTTAAAAAATCGGTTCAAGAAAAAATAAAGAAAATAATTATTAAAAAAACCGGGTCAATGTGCTATCATGTAGCGCATTGACAATAATAATAAATAAAAAAATCATGTTCGCTACTATATGGCACATAGAAAGGCGCTATATAGTAGCACCGTCTTCTTCTTCTTTCCCATCTGGCCTAAACCTAACAACTCAGCATAGCAATGGCGACTAGTGGCTGCGAGAGCGATAATCTTACGACGGTGGAGGAACAAGTGCCAAGGGCACGGGCGGATGAGGAGGAGGCGACATTGGTGGCAACAAATCTAAAATTTTTTCCAGATTTGGGAGCAGGTTGTGAGGGCGGTGGGACCCTTAAACCTACCAACCATACTGGAAAATACAATTATCCTAACGAACCCTTAAACCCGATGCCGCCTGTAGAAATTCAAGGGTTAGTATACGTGCAAAATAAATAAAGGTTAATGATGATTGATTGTAAGAATGCATACCGGTACAAAATGGTCATGGTTGCTATCGTATGCACTGTACTGCAAGGAGGCTGATGTGACTCTGCTCTCCATGTCGGCTACAGAGGAGGAAGACGCCGTGAGACTTCCGCCTACAGGTCCCATTACTCGCTCCTGAGCGAAGAGAATCCAGGCAGCGACACAATCATTGGTGATCAAACTTGTAGCCAGTCACGGCCAGATCACTACAGCGCCCGAGCTTCTGTGTCTCGTCAGCTTAGCCGTGACTGACTCCTCTACAGCTGCAGATATCCCAAGCTAGTTTTAGTCGACTTTCTATTTTAGAATGTCTTTCTATTTCTAGTTCATACTATCGTCATGTAGTACTTTCTGTTTACAACATTTCCATTATTGGTAGTTTCTAGTTCTGGAGTGGTTTCCATTTATGTTGAATGGGCCGCCAGAATTTGTAACTAGAGAGTCTGGCCCATTAAGCCAACTCTCTAGTATAAGTAGGAACGATCTTGTAATTCATTCCAGTTTACGTCAAATTAAGCCTAAGTTTCAAGTTGAGTAAACTCCTTAAACCACGGGCCCCGACGTCAACAATTAACGCGTTTCTAGTTGAATTATCCTGGCGCGTTAATTCGGTTACCCATTACAACTCCGCAAACCCTAAACCTAATCACCATCCCATACGATCGCCGCCACCTTACACCACCTTCACGCCGCCCCTCGTGTCGTCGGAACCCTAATTTCCGCCGCACTTCTCCTGCACCGCCGCACCCCCATCATTCCATTCCTGCTTCCACCGGTTCCCCATTCTTACAGAAGAGTTGATGCGTCCTACTACGCGTTCATCGAATCCTTGACAACAACTTGTAGTCTTTCCGTCGGGCAAGGTTACATCAGAGGCTGTGCACCCGAGGTAGCCTATAGTGGGAGGCATGTGTGAGGTCCACTCCATGATAGAACAACAAGAGCCACTTGTAATCTGGTACCAAACGCCAAGCCGACCATAGGAACTTTCATCCAGTAATGGCTTAAGCACTCTCCGGTATAATTGACTAACTTGATAAGTCGGGCTATTAGGGTAACAATACTAGCTGGTCTGTACAACTCTCGATGTTGTTGTAGTTCCTTGGAAAACTCCCATCGGACGTAGTCATAACTCTCTTGGCCCTTGCCTCACTCTTCTTTGTCTTAGATTTGTTTTTTCGTTTAGGGGTTGCCTCGGGACCCTCAACCTAGCTCATTCAACTTCACCGCCGATCTATACGACCTAGACTTCTCACACGACAATATGACCTTTCTAGCCCATGATTTACTTATAACGATCATCATACACAGTCCCAAACCGACTGGCGAAAAATCACTATCATTAGTACCGTCCTATTTATCTAATGAAACTTTATATATTAGAGGTTTTCCAAAGATCGATGTAGGAAAACTAACATAATATCGACTAAGCTAAAACATAATGTATAAGCTAACACATGTTTAATGTCTAAGCCAAACCATGTAATTTTTTAATGATTTCCACACATAATATCTATGCTAAAACATGTAATTTATTAGCAAAAGACTAACATAATGTATAAGCTAACACATATAATCATCCTATTTATTTCACATATAAATATACATTAGAGGATTACGTAAATAACAACTAAAAAGACTGACATAATGTCGACTAAGCTAAAACATGTAATCATATATCCTATTTATTTCACAACTATAGAGGATACCAAAAATACCACCTAAAAAGACTAACGTAATGATCATATGTACGTTTTAATGAAACTATATATGACATCCGGTTTTAATTGACTAAATTTGTAATAAATTTGGGAAAAAACATATACGTATTCGTAAATCCTCTTGATTAATCGAATCAAGACCGGGTGCATCATTGTAGCTTGAGGACGACATTCTCTCACTAGTATGTGATTTCAATTTGATGATACATCAAAGCTTGAATGTAGGCTCTCCTATATATTACCGTTGAATTCAACAATAACTTTTTTGGATGATACGTCGTAGCAATAAGAACCGGTTCAATATTTTCAAAAAAAACAATATTTTTATTAGAAGAAGCGGGTTTTTATACGCCAGTAATAGCGCTGAAAAATTACGGTTCGAAACTCAACCGCATTTATAAGATGTTTGAAAATATAGTCTAGGATAAATTACATCACATACATCATCTACTTTGACTTGTAATAGGCATATCACTTTTTCGACGACAAAAATTGGGCAATTTTCTTTCATGGGGTGGAGTGTGTCACTTGTGGACTTTAACCAAAGACAAGAAAATAGATTACCCAAAACGCAATCTAAGTAGATAATTATCTTTTCAACCAACAAATAAATAAATAATTATCAATAGGAATAGGAGTACATAAGATGGATGAATTCAGCCATTGGTGTCTGATGTTACGTTACCGGAAACCGGTTAGGTACAAAAAGTGCCGACATTCTGATATATTCTTCCCATTTTCCGGACCCTTTTATTTCCCTGTATGCAATGCAATAAATATTATATTGATATATTCTTCCCATTTTCCGGACCCTTTTATTTCCCTGTATGCAATGCAATAAATATTATATTCAATAGAGAATTTCTTATAAGGTCTTTTACTTCAAAAGAGAATTTAACTTATGCATATACTTGACCAAAAATAAAATACCTTAAATTTACATATATAAAACCAAATCCAAACTATGTATTTCCTGTGTCATCCATGCAATATGTCCCCTAAATTTATTATTCTTTAATTTAAACTAATCGATATAGTAAAAAATTATCAAAAATTATAAATTGGTAGCAATGATATTCCAATATAAATATATACAAGAAAGTATGCCCTAAACTTCGGTGAAATCTCCCCAATTTTTCACCGGAACAGTATATACAGCCCATGTTTTGTTTTACTGATTTTACAATATATAGTTGCACTATCAATTTATAGTTTTTGAAGATGTATTATTTTCCTAATTGATAAACCTTAGCGAAATTTCTTATTAATGTCTCCATTTGCTTGACTTTAACGGAGTAGGTTACCATTTGTATCACCATCTGCCTTTCTCGTTCATCTTATTTCATGGCCACTAAATTATTATACTAGTATATTTATTTAATAAAGAGAAGACATATCTGCTGCTTTGTTTAAAATAAATTACTTTTAAGAAAAGTTCGTTTTCAGCCAATTGATATATATAAATTAATTCATGTTCTTGGTAGCAAATTAAAGGCCACACGATTCAGTACTTCCTACGGTATTTTATATTAGCCTTCTCCTTATTTTTTGTCTATAATATATCAATATTTGGTTTATTTTTCCTTTTATGTACTGTATAATGTTATTTAAATAAAAATATATATGTCTTGTAGTTAAGTGTTTGGTTTACTTCTCAACTCACGTATACAAATCTGTAATTCTCAAACTTAAACTCCTAAAACAGTTTGTGCCAAACATGATCGAATAAGGTGTTAGCTAGCTAGCATGTCTTAATCAAAACGTTATCTATGCGACTATGCAGTGTGCAACTGTGCATGATTACTGGTTAATTTCCTTACAAGAAAAAGAAAAGAAAAGGAAGTATAAGTAGTGGTGGATAAGATCATAAGACGGTTTGGGTGATTAAGAAATATACGACGAAAGTAGCGTTCTTTGGCATCATTAGCAAGTTGAACCAACAATTGAAAACATGAACCTTTTCGTTCCCAGGAGCTGCCCTCACTCGATCCACACCTGGAAAAGCTAATCCAGTTGTACGTTTATGGCAGTTAACAATGGCGTTGTCGTGTCGGATTTGGGCTCGCGCAGTCGTGCAACTGGTGTGGTCACACTTCTTTATATCATTTTTCCTTCATATGAATATAAATCATGAGGTGAATTCTCATACATTTGTCTCTTAAAGTAAGAAGTAAGAAACATTGTGGACCTTTGGGTTAAGGGGATGAGGGATGAGATTAAAAGAGGTGAAAAAGAGTGAATAGTGACACAAGTGGTATAACCGTAAATACGGCAATTTTTTTTTTCCAGTCAATAAATTATTATTTTTTTCCGTCTCTGATCGTTCTGGAATAGACAATTATTGACTTTCACATCTAAGTACTACATGTTCATTTTCTATGCCGTAAGGTTCACATATAACATGTTTATGTTCAAAATATGTCTTTGTAAGTTTAGTGCTTATTTGTGAACTTGAGTGTACAAATAAATGAACATTAAGAGTTTATTTGTGAACCTTTTATATAAGCTATTCCAGAATGATAAGGGGGCGAAAAAATGTTGAAAAAAAATGGCCGAGATGACTTTGTATTTCGCACCTTGAGTCCACTTCACACCTGATCCCAAACCTATAAATCATATTAGAAAGAATATAAAGCGTGAATATCAATCAACCTCTAATGAATATCAAGCAAATCAGGGTGATCAATATCAATCAACCTTTACCCAAAAAAACAAACATAATCCTCGAAAATTCAAAACAACACATCATCCAAAAATCAAAGTATCCAACCATGACCATATGAAATTAACCGATCAAATTTATCACCAGATGAAGAAAATTTCAATATTACAGAAAGTTGTTACTCGTTTTTAATTGTGAAAAGTCCTAAACCTAAAAAGCGATGATATTTGAAGGAGATGAAGGACACCCGAAGAGCTCTTGAGAACAAAAGATTTTTAATGGATAATTAGGGTTAGCACTTGACGGAAGGGACTAGAGCTTCGAGTTAAGGATTCAATGGTGATAACGTCTTTCACGCGATACCAGAACACTTTTCGTAGGCGAAAGCGGAATCGAAGTCAAAGCCGAAGTCTAAACCAAAGTCAAAGTTGAAGATGAAGTCGGAGCAGAGAGGGGTTGACTGGATTCGAAGATGAAGCCGGAACAGAGAGGCATAGAGAGGGGAAGAATCTGCAGTGAGGATGATAATGGAGAATATCCATTGAATGTGGTAATTAAGTGATATCAAATATATGTATTTGGTTGAGTTTTTATATTTGAAAAACCCAGATATTCTAATTCCTGGGATTTTTAATTCTTACAAAACATAGGATTTCCAATCACCTAGGGAGGGGTGGGTAAGATTTTCTCCCCCCATATTTCCCATGATTTAGCTTTTAACCAAACAAAATTTATCAATTCTCATGAATTCAAATTGCCATGATATCATTTCACATGAAGTAATTTCCTAGGAATTACACTTCTTGTATTCAACCAAACGAGCACTAAGTGAATATATGAGATTGGAGAGAGAAGATTGATATCCTAAATTATCTCTACTATAAATGATTTCGTATGAACCTTGTATCCTTAATTCACATCTATTTTCAAATAAATATCAACCATTAAAAGGTTCCGATCTAATGGACTAAATTAGTACTTCTGTTATACCATAACACCACGTTTCACCTGTTCCTAATACTATATATATATGGATTTTGCTATTTATCTCCCCTGGGGTGACGAATAAGATGTCAAAAATATAAAAAAATTCTGTGACGGGTTTATAGTTTCTATTCTAGGATTTTAGTTTCTAATAAATTTTACCAATATTTATATATAGTGAGTTGTTTGTTAAAAAAATATATACTTGTAGTAGCTAAAAAAAATACAATTTTTAATTAAATAAATTCCTATATTTAGCATCTTATTTATTGCCCCGGAGGCGATAAATAACAAGAATTAGGCTCTAGTGAAACAGTCTATTAGGGTAAAACGAGTGTATTAATTTAGGACGTTGGATGAGAGAAAAATAGATGACTCTGATTTAATAATGGGTTCTCTAATTTTATATGGTGGATCTGACCACACCAGATCCACTCAAATCCTAAAATCAAGGGATTACAATATTCACCAAATCTTTTCAACTTCCTCTTTCAATCTCTCTCTCTCTTGTTTCTCTCAGTCGCTCGTCTTCCCCTTGTTCTCTCAGTCGCTCGTCTTCCCCTTGTTCTCTCTCTCTCTCTCTCTCTCTCTCTCTCTCTCTCTCTCTCTCTCTCTCTCTCTCTCTCTCTCTCTCTCTCTCTCTCTGGCACTGCAGGGAACCACCATTGACGACCTCACCGAGCTTCGTTTCTCCTTGTCGATCGCGCCTCCTCGTCAACGTCCTCTCTCTCGTGTTCCTCTCTACCGCAAGATCGGTGGGGCTCGACCACCGGACGTCGTCGGATCATCAATTAGCGGATGGAATGGATAAGGATATTGACGATCTAGTGTTCGATGTCGACGGGAACAGATCGATCGACGGCGAGGAGTTTCGACCGATGATGATGGAGATGTTGATCACACTGGCTCTAGGGATCGGGTCAATGTCGGTCATCGTCGGCGTCGAGGAGGATAGCCTTTTGATGAAGGTTTATGAAAACGAGTTGTCGAGAATCGATTGCAAATTGGATGAGGTCATCGAATCGAATGGGATTCAAGTTGTTAGGAGGGATCGAAATTTGAAGAAGAAGAAGAGCTAGAGGATATTTGGGATTTGTGCTTGTAATTCTGCAAGGTATTTAGGGGAAGACTAAGAACAATTTGCACAAGGCTAAATCAATTGTTATTATGCACAAGTGATGGAGCTTAAATTAATTAGTTATTTCTATTAAGTTTATATTTATTAAAATATTTTTGTTATGCAATTAGATAATTGGTCGAAGACTTTATTAATCAATTGAAAACCTCGTGACTTCAGGGTCGTTTGTAATGGTATAGAGCCTCCTATAGAAAAAATAAATAAAAATTGACCACCTACAGACATTGTTCTAAAAATCCTCGTCTAGGCAACATGTGGTCGTTCAGAAAAGCATTTCATCGAACTCGTCGCCGTTCTCTCTCTCTCTCTCTCTCTCTCTCTCTCTCTCTCTCTCTCTCTCTCTCTCTCTCTCTCTCTCTCTCTCTCTCTCTCTCATTGTCTATGTATGATATTCAGATATACTTGTATGATATACAATTTGTAATTATGGATTATTTCTTTGGCCGTGAATGTGATATTCATTTTTGTGGATGAGATATGCATTTTCCATACAGTGATATGCATAATATACAATGCTTTAAATTCATAGGCTCTTTAGGATTGTCACCGTCCTCCTTTACCGCATAAAATCTATTGAGGTGCTTGATCTAACATCAAGAACCTCAACATGAGCACGACTAACAGATATTCAGAAATACTTGAACGATATTCACGATATTTATTTTGATATGTACAAAGTTTCAAATAGTTTGAATACAAATATTTTAAATTGGAATATCAACTACCACATAGTGCATATATATTCAGAGTTTATGAATATCAGTATGTATGCGACTGAACATGATAACGAATAACGGATATTCAAAAATACTTGAACGATATTCAAATAATGTGTTTTGATATGGACAAATATGCACAATTTTTTTCAATTCAGTGGATGCATTATATACATAGTGAATAAGTACTCACAATACTTGAATATCAGATATAAGATAGTGAATATCAGCATGAATACGATGGAACATGAACAAAATTAACAGATATGCAAAGAATATTTAACGATATTCACAATTTTCGTGTCGATATGCATAATGTTAATTTTCAACTAATTAAATATATTGATATGTACAAACTTCCACTAAATATGTGTATTAACTAAAAACACAATGATATACGATGGGGATTTGCAGTATCTTTATCTCTCCAAATCTACATTTAACTTCCTATTTTGGAGGTGATTAATTAATAAAATTCAAAAAAGCTTTTTGTGATATTCATTTCTTGATTCACGCCCCCACTACACCCTCTTTTCTCTCTCCTAATCTAGCCATTTATCACCCTCAATCCAACTTTCCAAAATTGTCCACTCGTTTTACCGTAAGAGTCGTTTTACTAGAGCGTCAAAACCCTATATGTATATATAAATTCACGTAAAACGAGTATTGTGTTAAAGGAGGGACAAATAGGGATTGATGGATGGGGATACTGGACAGTAAGGATGGGCATCCGGTCCGGACCGTAAACATATTAAAGTATGGACCGTGGACTGGACCGGACCGTTACGGTCTGGACCGGGAAGAGCGGATTTCGTCTTTTTCATTGGGTTTGATTACGGTCCGGACCGTAAAAATTACGGTTCGGACTGGACTGGACCGTAAAAATTATAGATTGGACCGGACCGTAAAAATTATCAAAAAAAATGTTTTAAACCTTTTTTTTATTTTTATGATTCGACCGGTCCGAACCGTAAGACCGGAAATGTAAAATTCTCGGACCGTGGACCGGACCGTAAATTTACGATCCAGTCTTATGGTCCGATCTACTTTTGCCCATCCTTACTGGACAGACGAATTTGGAGTTATTTGAGGGTGCATTTTGTCCGTGTACCATTGGATTGGATAGAATGGCATGCATTTACATAGATGGAATTATGTTATTGATTTTTACATATTAAAAAGGATAGTATCTGCATGATTTACCCTCCCCAAATGAGAACACGGACTTCTCCTTCCAGAGATCATCTTTCCTTCTTTCAGCCTTCATCTTCTTTGCATATTTTGTTTATGTATTCAAGACGCAACTGCAAAAATCTCCATATATCATTTTTGACATGGCCTGCATATTCTTAGCGAAGTTTCGCATATGTTGTTTCCGAGGATCCGCATCCACAAATTCATTGGAAGGAAGCTGTAAATTCATAAATATGGAACAATGTGTGTTTGGAACAAGTTTCGTTTTTGTATTTAGGTCATGGAATTCCCCCCCCTAAATTAGGTGTTCCAGGATCACTAGATTCGTAATATTGATGGTTTGTGGAAGATTTTCATGAATATCGTTATGCAATTTTGAATAGTTCAGTCAACTTACTTAAATCTCTTTTACAATGGTATCTATGAGTTGTGTAGTGATATTCATGTCTTTGTATGTGATATTCATGCATATAACTTTTAAATACTCATGAATATCGTTATGCCGCTTTGAATAGTTCAGTCAACTTACTTAAATCTCTTTTACAATGGTATCTATGAGTTGTGTAGTGATATTCATGTCTTTGTATGTGATATTCATGTCTGTATAATTGATATTCATGCATATAACTTTAAATACTCATGAATATCGTATATGCATTTTGAAATAACGTATGTATGCTTTGTCGATAACAATAGCCCTAAGGCGTTTAGCAAGCGAATCGTCATGAATATCATATAGTAATAACGTATGTATGCTTTGCCGTTGTACATTTACATTCATTTTTTTTGTAGAGAAATTCAATTATAAGTTAGATATTCATGTTTACTTTTTTTCCATGAATATCATTCATGTCGTTATGAATATCTCAGTGGGCTTGCATAAATCCATGTTATAATGATATTATTGCTTGTGTAATAATATTCACATTCTTGTGCATGATATTCATGTATACAATATTGATATTTATGTATATAATTTTCTAGACATGAATGTCGTTTGTGTAGTTGTTTTGGACAGATTTTGTATCGTGACACTATCTGCTTATTTGTGGAGTATAGGGTCAAGGGTTACACACCGAATAAAAAAATAATGAGTTGATCGTGAGAAAAGTAGGAATTGTATTATTGCAAGATCGTATGAGAGTATCTAAGTATGTATGATCGCATATCCCTTACAAGGTATTGACACCCCCTTTGTATAGAAGTCCAAGGGTGATTCTACAAGGAATAAGATATTATTGGAAGGATAGAAACATATTTTATCTTGGGGCCTAAGATAAGATAAATATACATGGTAGAAGGTATTTCCTTTTATCATATAAGGAAAGTATATCTCCAACGAGCATAAGTCTTGACGCTCAAACCATGCTAGCTGTTGCGATTCTCTAGAATTAGGGCGTGCTATATTAGGAAAGAAGATCTTTCTCATCGCGTCGCATAGCACTAAGTTTTCACGGTCTTATATGACATTCATATATATATTGTCTTTCGGCATCAAGCTCGATCCATGCCTCTCCATCTCAACACGTCTAACCTCTACACGTCGACACAATCTTAGGGCCTAACAATAGCCCTAAGGTGTTTAGTAAGTAAATCGTCATGAGTGTGGGAAACTCTTCATTACGTCGTCTTGGAAGTCGAAGCCCAGTCAAATCAACGGTCATATCATGGCGGAAAAAGGATAACTTTGCCCTAATTTCTCTTTTATTCTTCTATGTACGATTAACTCTGCCCTCATTTCTTTCTGTTGGCAATGAATAGTGACGGCATTCTAACAAGGGAGGAATCAAAGGTGAATGGGGAGAGGATTCTTGAGCTTTCAGCGTCGGAGATGACTTTCACAGAGCCATGTAATATGATCCCGCGGTTGAAGAAACTTTCTATGCGACAAAGACGTGTAAGTCTTCCGTTCTCATCTTCTTTCCTTGACGTCGCGATATAATTGCCACTGACATATATTTTTGGTTGAAAGTCATATGCAGCTTTAAGGTCTAGATGGGCAGAGTCCGTGGCGGAAAGGATAGATGCGAAGAAGAGGAAGATGTCTGGCGAAGGTGGTTCCGCCTCTGAGCCTGTCATGATCTTGTCGGATGCTCCTAAATTGCCAAAATCTACCTCGGTCATGGAGAAGGAAGTTTCCCAGAAGAAGCTGTCTCACCCATGAACATGTAGAAGCTCTCAAGGCTACTTGTGTCGTCGTCGGTTCCCGCGAGACATGTCCTACAAATGGTGTTGGTCGTCTGGTCGTCGTCGGCCAAGGAGCATTACAAGGACGCGGACAAGGTCGATGTTGTTGGAGAGTCCCTTTTCTACGCAGTGGCAGGTAAGACCGTCTCATATTGATCATGTCATTTTTATTGTTGTTATCTCCATTATTCTTACAGTCTTTTCTTAACCATGGCCTCCAAGCGACGTTGTGTGCCTAGTATCACCTCAAGGGGCTATCTTCCAAAATGGACTATTTAAAGGAGTAGGTTGAGACTGACAAGGGAACAATTGAAATCTTAACTTCCAGGAATTTCGAGTTGTGTCAGAGCATGCTGATTCTCCAGTAGTAGGTGTTGAAGCTTGATGATGAAAAGACTCGTCTCAAGGAAGAGAAGCTAGCGGCGGCGGAGGAGAATGAGCGTTTGGCAGCAGAGCTTGATGAGGCGGTGGCTTATTACTCTTGGTTGGCCAAGGTGGAGTCCATGGAGGATGTCGTTGTTGGGAAGCACGTGGAACGGGACATAGTCGCTGAAAGGAAGGCGTTTCAAGATACTTAAAGTTGAATACCCTACATAAGTCAAGAAGGACTAGTATGCTCCCACTAAGGTTGTGGTACCGGAACCACGTGCCAAAGGGAGCTCTACCGATTCTTCAGAAAACTTGTGAGGGGACTTCAATAGAAGGGGAGAGGGAGTGGTACCTAAACCAAAAAAACATACCACATATGGTTGAGACATGCACAACGTGATAAACCGTCACGAATCGCTTTCATGCTCGAAAGAACAACAAAACCATATGGTTAGGGGGAGCAAGTATGTCAACCTCAAGGGTCACAAGGTGTGTTGGCATTGTGGTAAAGCATGGCACTACAAGCAAGGGTGCCGTCTTATAATTGAATATGAGGCGAATGCTCATGCTTAGAGGGAGAAACACTTAGGACTAGTTGAGAATGATAAATATTAAGGTCCTATACTAAAATCTAAGAGGGTTTGGGTACGTAAAAATTGATCCCTTAATTGAAAAACGAAGAAGGTTTTACCTAGTTCATAGATAGCGGATGATCAAATCGCATGTAAGGTACGCGAGAAAAGTTCATCTCACTTCGTGAATACACATGAGGTAATATCACCTTCGAAAATAAAAGTAAGGGAGAAGTTTTAGGGATTTGAAAAGGTATGTGTATCTGACCTAATCTTTGTGAACTATGTGAATTTTGTTGACAATCTCCACTTTGATCTCTTAAGTGTAGCACAGTTATGTGATAAAGGATCGAACCGGTAGTGTTAACTTCAAATGATTGTCAAATTGAAGAGATGGTTACATGTAGAGTCCTAATGAAGGGGACTTGTGCGCATAATGTGTATAAGGTTGATTTTGACTACATACCCGAGGAAAGGAAATATCTCACTGATACCTCTGAAGCCACTGAGCTATGGCACAAGATCTTTGGACATGCAAGCCTTCAACCTCTAAGCAAGCTTCATCAACATGACCTTGTAGTAGGTCTGCTCGGAATTGACAACACTGAACGAAACCAATAACGCTTGTTGCACTTTTTACCGGCCCCAATCAACATCATCTAAGTGAGAACCTGCAACATACATTGTCGATTAGTAAGAGTAAGAACGCAATTTTGATATTTCATGAGTTGAGTAGTCGAGATCATATTTCAAAAAAGCTTAGGCACATATAAGACATTTTTTCGGTATCACCCTGTAATTGGAAACAACGTTTCCATCTAGATTTGTAGTAGTAGCACGGCCATCACCATCAGTTAACAAAACAGTGGAACCATCAACTGAATCAATACCAGAAAGGAGACTTCGATCAATGTTTATATGAAATGAAGCTCCAAAGTCGACAATCCAAGTAAAAGAAGGCTTACCAATCATGTTGTCATTGGAACCATTGACATAAACACTTAGAAATGATGAAACGAGGTTACCCCACTAATCATCATTAAAACATGAAAGAGCACTTTGATCTATCAAAGTCATCCCGGAAGAACCAATCTACGCACCAATAGACTGAGCGTCGTTGGCAAGTGATAACATCCATTTATTACATGTTTACTTCATGCATTTTTGTGTACGGATTGGGTCTTCTCATGCACTTCTTATGTAATAACCCTCAATTTTAGTAAGGGTATTTATGTAATTTTTTCAACTCTATTTCTAATAAAGGAATTCTTGGTATTTATTTCATAATTCCAAAAATATAAATGAAATAGAGATTCTTAATATAAGTTGTTACAACTTCAAAGTTGTGAGTTATTTAAATTTATTGATTACATTATGTTGATTCTAAAATTAAACAAACTTATAAAATTTAACCTAGAAATATTTATATCAAGTTTAACATTTTTTGTTAAATTATTTAAATATGGTTAAAGCCATAGGAATTGTAATTTAAGCTTATGTTAGTCTAAGTTAAGCTTATTATAGCCTAAGTTAATTTTTCTAAATATTAATTTTAGGCTAAATAATATTAGAAACTTAGAATTATTAAAATAACTAAGTTTGGGAAAGTTTGGGTAATTTTTGTAAGTTTTAAAAAAATTATTCAAGAACATTTTTGCCCCAACTTGAAAAGTTGGGGCCAAAAACACAAATAAGCCAAAGCTGGAAAGTACTGTTCACTTTCCCTTCCAAAAGCCAGCCGTGGAGCTCCATGCCTCCATGGCTCAACAATGGCAGTTTGGCTTCAATCAGGCCTCGTTTGGGCTCGTTTGGGCCAATTAAATTATGGGATTTGAATATATACTTATCCTTAACCGAATTATATCAAAATCAGGATTTATAATCATCTAGATTGATAGAATTTTATATTCTAAGTGAAACAGCCCGATAAATTAAAAAGTTTGGTAAAATCTAAAATTCGATCTCGTTTGAGATCGGATTTAGACTAAATCGGTGGGGTTGGAAAGCTATCGGATTTAGACTAAATCGGTGGGGTTGGAAAGTTATCTTTAAGGGATTCTAAAACCCTATAAATACCCCTCACCCATTGGAGAAACTTACCTAATTTCAAGCTCTAAGTTTCCAGCCGTCCCCAAAATGTTTGTACACTTGCGGTAGCCATATCTCTCTCAACTCTGCACCTCTAGTTACGGGTTAGATATCAAAATCTTCTTCTTGAAGTCTAGTTTCCAGATCCGCAAACCAAGCATCATTTGGAGTTCTGACGAGGGAGATACGAAGCAAACGAGGGAGTGTCAACAAGAACGAACTGAACGAATTCGGTAATGGCTTTTTCGTCCCCCTATTCGGTTTTTGGTCCAATTAATCATATTTAAGCATGCTAATTAGGTTTAATTAGATACATACTGGATTAATTTAATTTTAGAAGTATTAAAATTAAATTAATTATATTTTATGAGATTATCTCAAATTGTAAGTTGTTAAGGAATAACACTACAATTGGGTAATGTGTTGAGTCATTTGAGATGATAAATAGATTGAGTAATTTATTTATGCTATGATTGTTTAGAATATACAACTAATGGATCTTAGTATCGTATAAATAATCGTTTAATCGAAAAGCCTTGAAATTGATTTACTTAGAGTTAAGTAATTCAATTGAAAATCAAGACTTGTACCCCTCAATTGTTGTTATTGAATAAATTATCTAATCATAATTTATTTATCCTTGTGATTCAAGGCAAGTGACGATTCGCTCTTGCATATTTATTCCATTTTTATCTTAATTGTCAATGAATCGGTTGTGCTATTAAGTTGAGATAAATAATTATTTTCTTGTTTGTGAACTTGTGTGAATAAATGGTGTGATTAATTAAACCTCATTATTATGTTGTATAATATGCTAGCTACGACCCGTATATATATATTATTATTATAGGGTGCTAGATATACTTGGTGTGGAGTTATTGTGCATTGGTGTGGATATATAAATGCTAGTTTAGCACGAGTATTCGTAGGAACGTTATTTCCTTGTGAGGTTTAGTCGTTTATTTATAACTTGGTGTTAGGAGGATTATTGCCCTAACGCTTTTGGTCATGACCTACCCCTATCTGAATATAGGTGGTGGTGCACTTAGCTAGTGCCAATCTTCGGGATTTATTCCCATCCGACATCTCATTGTGAGATCTGTTGTGGAAATTAAAAGCTTCAACGTTAATTCACATTTTGAAATTAAATAAGATAAGTGCCTTGTTGCACATAATTAATATACCCTCGGGCGAGAAGTACAACGTGAAACCCGTCCGGACTCTTGTTTTAAAGTAAGTCCTCTTTCCAATCTGGATTCGCATTCTGCGGTGAGGTTGGTCGTGGACCCAAATAATCAAGGTCGGTTTTCAAACTTTGTGTGGAATAAAATTTTCCCAAACAAACATAAGTTTTCCCATAAGACTCACTTCCTTTGGAATCTTCTCTTGTTACATTCTTTTCCTATCATTTCAGTGAGAGTATCTGGGTTATGTATCGTCTATCGGCTTTCATTCGAGAGAAAATGATAGTAACTGGATACAATCACCAGAACCATTCTGTTTGAGCCCTTGTTTAGTCTTTCATTAGACTAACCAACCTTTCTTTTCTTTGCATGGTTGGCTGGTGTCATCCGTCCTATACGGCACATCAGGTACAACTTCCCAGATCAAAGCCACGGAACGAAGACGTTGAAGGCAGTTGCATTTCCTTTGTCGTTTGAATAATTGTTGAACAAGGTTTAGATACTGTTATGTTTTGGATATTTAAGTCTTCCGCTGATACTTTGATATACATTATTGGGTTGTCGTTTTTGCAACGTCGATTTATAATACAATTTGTTTTTGATATTATATATGTTATTGTTTGTTTTAAATTATTATTCTACGATCAATACTGTAAAGCTTTGGGTGATTTTGGATATGTGATCCGAGGTCATTGGCGGTAATATTCCTAAGGTAATTTAGGGGTGTTACATCCTAGGTGTTTTCTTGCATTATTTGTTAAAATTCTACTATAGATGTATACACCCAAGATTTGCATGATTTCAAGCACCTTGAAAAACCTTCGAGCTTAGAAGATGAATAATGAAGATTTAAAGACTCAAGTGTACTATCTGAGTATGTATAAGCTAGTTTTGAAGAGCATTAACCCCCATAATACTATAGGAAAGTAACGCTAAAACCCGGGCTACGCACCAAAGTTGTCATTTTGACATCTCTGTCTTACAATGCTTCATTCAGGAGCTACAATTATCGAATTGGGGTCATTGAGATGGCGTTGGAAAGATTGCTCGACGATATATACTTTGTCTTTTTACTCCGAGTCCACAATCCCACTCGAAGGGGGACAAAATCACACATCGCTGAGATGCACGGTCTTATCCACAACCGGAGGCAGTCCGTGCATTGTCCCTAGTGAAGGTGCACGACCAGTAAGTAATCTGTGCACTCACTTGAGTGCATGGACCGTGAACGTATCTCACTTAAAGCGCACAGTATGTTGGCAGTCTGTGCACTTGACTGCACAGACATCTAGGGGACCGTGCACACGTGTTTTTCCGGATTTGATGGGATCCGGTCCAATGCTATGTTTAGACATTTTTATATAATTTTCTAGGAAATTTTTCAGACTTCTCTTCCATCTTTGACATCGTTGTTCTAGCTTAGTGTGTTTTGGAGTTTCTTTCGAAGATTTCTGCAAGATTCAAGATTGTTTCCCTAGATCAGATCAAGTATTTTCTTCTTCTAATCTAGTTGAATGTTCTTATGAATTTTTTGACTGTTTTTCCAAGCATGTCTGGCTAATTCCATGTTTCTAGGGTTGGGATGATCCCAACAATGTGTAGGTACACTTGTATGTGATATTTGCCTGAATTGAACCCTGGAAACTTTGTTTGATTCAATTATAGAATTCTTAATACAATTGTTGAAAGTTGATTAGATTTCCATTAGGTTTGAGACCGACCTTCATATATAAATCAGATAGGGTATGAAACCAAAAGGAGATTATTCTTATCAGACTATATATCAGGAATTGAACTTGTGTTTAATTTATGCGACAACTTAATTACTCTTGTGAAATACTAAGTTATCATAGAAACCCTAGGTTTATCTAGACTTAGAGGAACGTGACAACGAATGTTGATTCGGTTTATCCCTAGATTCTAGGTGCCCAAAAAGCGTCTACATATGATTAGCACTACGCGACATCGATTGTTAGTTAAATTTTTTTCACGTCTATTATCATATGACAGGAGTTAGTATATACTTTGGATAGCTTACCCTCACACAAGTCCAAACAATTTTCAAGCATGTATCTAGTAAGTTTACTAAGACATTATTGTAGAGATCACTGGTCCTAGAATTCCTCCTCCATTGCTATACAACCATGCTCTGCAGATTTTGTTTAGTTCTTCTTAGTCATAGTTCAACAAAACTCACTATTTACCAGTTCTAGTTACAAATGACACTACATAGTCTTCGTGAAAACGATGCTTGAAAAACTAAAACTGATCATATACGCTTGTGGATAGGTTTTGATCCTATCAACAACTCCCTCTGTCAACTTTCCTTTGTCGCGTCATACCGATGAACCAAGAACCACTTCCAGCATTACGATCCTCCTCACAAGGCAAGCAATCGGGATATCTTGTTAACTGAAAACATGAACGCACTGCATGACCGGCTTGACCGCAATGAGTACAAGTGGGTTGATCTGAGTGTCGGTTGGAGTCACGTTTTCCAGAATCACAACGATTGGAATGAAATTGGAAAATTTTGCCACCTTGAATAGAAAACGCGCTCCCATCAGGTCTTGATGACTAATTAGGAGTTGTTTGGTTGTTGGGGTTGAGGAATGGGGTTTGGAAGGGTTAAGAAATCTCAACCCAAAATCTAGTGTTTAGTGTTTAATATCTTGGAATCAAATCCAATCTCCAAACCTAGTCAAATCCAAGTTATCAAACCCCTCAATTTCTTTGGGGTTGAAATGAATAAATGAGGTATGAAAAAAATTGATAAAATGAGCTTTAAAACTTCATTACAAAATACTAACGAAACACATAAATTCATCCATCACGTTTCAAATCCATACCTTCTCAACTCAATACATCATTCCAACCCAATAGCTAATTGTATGGCCTCTCCATCGCTCCTTCCTAACATTGGCCTCGTCTCCGTCGGAGGAGCCCACGACTTCCAGGTAGCAAGAAGGCTGCAATTCGTTGGAGGAGACTGCAAAATTTGCAATTTTATAATTTTATAAGAAATCTGGAATTTTTCCAGCTAGCAACAAGTACCTCCTAATTTGACTGGGGAAGAGAAATCTGCAATTTTTTGTGGTCAGATTTGAGAGAGATGGAAACGAAGGGGGTGGGCCGGTAGGGGAGGGGGAAAGGTTTGAGATTTTTAATTTAACTTTTCAGAATTAATAGGATCAACTTTATTATTTTAAAATTTTCTTTGTATGAGTGATATTACCTCTTTATCTATGTAATCATCCCACAATTCTTTGAATTCAAGGTACACAATAGGGGTGAGCAAAAAAATCCGATCCGGTCGCTCCGAACCGATAATCCGCCAACCTGAATCCGAAAAATCCATATCCTAAAAAATCCGTTTAATTTTTATTCGTATCCGATCCGGGTCATTTTTTTGGATATCCGGACCGGATACGGATATCTAACCAGATATCCGCGATCCGAAAATATTACGTATAATAAATATATTTTTGAAAATTAGAATGATATATATAACTATATATATAAGTGTTTTATTACCTAATATTTTGAATTGAACAAATACAAATCAGTAATAACATTTAATACCAATTTCAGGCAAGCCCAATTATACTTATAATTTCAGTCAAGGCCCAACCCACCTTTCACTAAAACCTAATCTCCACTTTTCCTCCGCCACTTTCTTGATTCTTCGTCTCCTTCACGGCTTCACCGATCTTTCTCTTCCTCGCAGCTTACCAGGAAACCTCGCTCTCGATCGAGTCTTTCTCTTCCTCGCTCGAGTCTTCATCATTGGAGTCTTCCACGCTCGAGTTCGTCTCCGGTCTCCTTCACTCGCCGACTTCAGAAGCCACCTTTCTTCTTCGTCTCCTTCACTCGCCGGCTGGTGTTCGACTTCAGAAGCCACCTCCCTTCAGAAGCCACCTATCTTCACTTGCTCGAGTTCGTCTCCGGTGTCCTTCACTGTTCGCTCGTTCAGTTCTGGTCACGGATTTGATTATCTCGAAAGGTGAGTTTCTAATTTCTATCACTTTTGAGGTTCTATTTAGTGGAATCTTTTGTTCATTTACTGTTGTCCGAGTGTCCGGTTGATGATTGAGTTTCCGATTTCTGTTTCGAGTTATGTTCTCTTGCAATTGATAATTTAGGTCGCAAATTGCTTCGTCGTGCATTATTAGCTGAGATTCCTAGACATCGTTGACTCGTGATATAGTCGTTTGAAATGCGTAATTTGTGGTTTCATTGTCGGAATTAGCGATTAACTCGGCTGATGTTGGAAATGGATTTCTGTCATGGCACTTAAAAGATTTGATTGCGATTGTTAGTGCTTATTGCTCTGCAGTAGATCAAGTCTTGTTTGAATGCAGCGTAATTTCAGTATTTGAATCTGTTTTGCAGCAGCTAGTCATCTTCATCTATGGAGTTTCTTTTTTACACCAGTTGGTTATTTGTTTTTGTTTTGTTTTTGAAGCTTTCAAAGGTTATATGTATGTGTTTTGGCAGCAACTAGACTAGTTATTCTGTTTTGGCAACAACTTAAGATTTGTAATATATGATTTGTAATATGAAGTGGATTAAACAGGTATTGTGTATTATGAATGATGTTGAATTAGTTGTTTTAGAAGTGGATTAAACAGGTATTTGGTTTAATTTCAGTCACAGGATATCCGGCTATTTGGTACATGATTTTTAATTTGTAATATATGATTTTTAATTCCAGTCACACGATTAAACAAGTATTTGCCTATTTGGTACAATCCGAATATTTTGGATATCCGGTATAATAATCCGATCCAATCCGATCCGAAATAGCCGGGTATCCGACTTGTAACGGATCGGATATGGATCGCTGTTTCACTAAAAAAATAATCGGATATCCGGTATAACGGATCAGATCGATCCGAATGCTCACCCCTAGTACACAATGATCCAGATCATACTTCAATTGTTGAATTCAAGGTCCATTCCTGTTAGGAAGTGAACTTTTGGGAACTTCAGTTCCCTACTATAGTTCTCTTCCTCAGTTTTCCTAGTTTTGATAATGACAAACATCTTTGCTATTAATGTTTCTATTAGTATGATAAACAGGGAACTTAGAACTCGGAAAGCAAGGAACAGAGACGCTATCGCCAGACTTGGGAACTGGCGAAAGGAACCCAAGCTAGTCGACGCCAGAAACACTTGAATAATTATGTGAAGGCGGCGACGAGCTGTTTTAGGATAGATCTTAGTTAGAGAGAGAGAGCTAAAGATTCTATCCGGTTTCCATATATAATAGGAGCGTAAAAGATTATCTTTCATGGAAACAAAGTTGTAAAAATCGGTAAAGATAATATTTGGTAACAAATGTTATCTTTAAAGATTTCTTTTGATTATTTTATTTATATGATTCGGTTATTGAAGATTCACTATCTTATTAACTAAAATCATATAAGTAAAACGGTAAAACCTCTCATTTAATCACGCATTAACGAAAACAAGCTTTCTGAAGTGAAGAAGAAGAATTGTGCCGTGTTCTTTGAAGAAGAACGAAGTAAGTTACTTGCTTGTTACTTGGTTAGGTTGAACTAGGTAGAGAGTCCTTAGTGTGTCTAAGACTTTAATCTGTGTGTTTTATTCTAGTTGATTGTAACCGAAGTTTTAATACAAGAAGTAGACTTTGAAATCCTCTTGCAAAAGGGGTAGTGAGTTTTATCCTGGATAACTAGTTGATTATCAAAGGTTCCCACTCTAAGGAATTTGTCTTGAATCTGTTCGTGTTTACTTATTCCGCTGCTTAGGGAACTGAACTTTCAGTTCCCTCGATAACTAACAACGTACGATCCTATAATTCCTGATAGAAAATCGATGCTTCAAGTCATCCCACAATTCTTTTGTTGCCTCAAAGTAAGTAAGTGCAGAAAATAGATGCCTCAAGTCATCGCTACAAATGAAAACACAATAGAAGATAATCAGTAGAGTTAATAATATTTGAGTAAAGATGATTACATAAAAGTACCTAGGTAATGAAGACATCTTTCAAATAAAAAATGGTATTTTCCTTGCAACTCTCAAGGCTTTGTCTTTCGATTTTTGGCATAACACCTCGGTAGGTGATTCAAATTTACATCAACTATGCCCAAATGTAGATAAAAATCTAATTGTTGTATAATTTATAACCACCCATAGATCTTGGGATTATGGAAAACTCCTATCACTACTACCGCATCACATAATACAACACATTAGCAAAATCAAAGTCCGAATTAACTTACCGAATAGTTGACCGCCTCATATGGCAAGAATCAACTTTGGGTGAACATACGGCCAAATCGGCTGCTTCAAATACTTAATATAAAACCAATTTGAATAACCAAATAGATTTTTCGTGGAAGTCATGGCTATCTAAATTGCCACCAAGAATTAAATTTTTCCTTTGAAAGGCATGTATCGATGCATTGCCTACCACAGAAGATCAAACAGACATTATAATAGAGTACAAACCGAATGTAGTTTATGTAAAGAAGCAAACAAGTACACAATTAACAACTTGAACTCGATCTAAAGTTATCCCTAGTAATGATCCCAACCTCATTCCTTCTTCCTTCTTTTTAGACCTGATCAAACACGGGATCGGACCGGATTCATTTTTTAAACCTTTTTCAGCGGGTCGGGTCCGAGCCAGGCCCGTTATTCGGGCCATAACCCTTAATCGGACCCGCCCAGAAGGCCGATTCGGTTAGTCATTTTCAGATTTTTTTTTATTCTCCAAACTAATTATTCAACATCAATAATAAGAAAATGGTAAGTAATCTTATATTATATTTTTTATATATTTAAAATAGTATGCGGGCCGAGCTAGGCCGAACGGCCCGTTAGGAACTAAACATGTAACAGTACCCGGCCCGCTTACCCGTCTGAGTCGGGCCAAACGGCCCATTAGGACTTTAATTCTTATCCGAGCCCGTATTATTAGACATACGGGTCGGGTGGGTTGGCCCGTGTTCGCTCATCTAACGGGCCAAATGGCCCGTTAGATGATCCCGATTACCACAACTTCCTGCCATCAATCTCTCAGACATTTTTACCCGCCCACCTGGTCTCCTGAATACAAACTATTGTACCATTTCCAAACATATATTAGAATCATGAAATAACATCCCTCGGAAAAAAAAGTCATGAAATAACCTGAATCATATAAAATAATTGAGAAGGAAATATTTGCATACTAATTGGCACGCACAAATTTTTGTTTTGTAATAAAAATGGTACTAACTATCGATAGAAATTAAAGAAAAACATCAACCCGATCGACATTTTGAGAAATCATACACCATTCGGATTGAGAGAGATCGAGGTATATGATACGTGAAGAGGCCTCAGACAACATTTTTATACATTCAGCGTAAGTCATACGATGTCGGTAATGATAAACCATCATAGGCCTCTGTATAAAACGGTCAATTGACCTTCTTTTATCAAAATAATAAAGTATTCTATATATATAATTATTGAAAAATGAATAATCTCGCTCTACTGATCAGCTAAGCATCTTTCAAATAAATATATAACAAGCTAGTAAACTCGATCACCCTTATAAAGTGCAGATCATGAGAGCTAGATTCGGCAGAGTGAAGGTATATATATATATATATATGTTGCAGCCATCTCGAGCTCGATGTAGAAACGTTGGTTGGCTACAGCCTACAGCTAGCATGTCATGGTGGTGGTGCCGGTGGTGGCTGTTAATGGCAGTGGTGGTGCTACTGCTGGAGAGCTGGTGGTTGATATGTATGTGGTGAGTGCTGGTGGTGGACGTGCATATTTCCTATGAATGGCTGTACAAAAATGCCGTATGTTATATATATACATCTGCAAGATTCTGCATCGCTTTATATAAAAAACATCTATAATGACCATATATATACCTTCATAAAACAAGCTGGTGCCGACATTCAAACACGGGCTGATTTATATAGGGCCCAGAGGGTCGACAGCCCCCGCTAAAAAAAAAAAAAACTTTAAGCTTTTCCCCTACATCTTATCTGAAACGTAATTTCAGTCCGTCTTAACAGATTTAAGTCATAAAAATATTTTTTTTTAATTTTTTAACTCATCTAATATGAAAATTACCTTAAGCTTCATAAGAAAATTAAAATTGATTTTTTGCAAAATAGGATTTAAGCCACGATGGATTTAAGACACACGAGTTTTTTATCGCGCATGATTTTAGCCCCCTCTGGGATAAAATTATGACTCCGCCCCTGGTGTCGAGTATATATATGTAGTTAGTAAACGACTCGGGTGAGAATGGTGGCCAGGCGAGAACGTTCTTATATAAGAGGAGAAGCCACACGGTGACATTTTTATTTGGCCAACTTTAAGAAAAGAGGCTCAACAAGTAAATTGAACTTTTTAAAATATTAAACCAACTTACTACCCTTGGTACAAGGGTGAGTTGGTTTATGATTTTCTCTAGGGGTGTTCAAAAACAACTCGGACCAGAAAAATGGATCGGACCGGAAAAGACCGGACTGGACCGGTGAAATTACGGTCCGGTCTCCGGTCCATGTTTTTCCATTAATCCGTGTCCGGTCCGGTCCAAACCCGGATTTTAACCGGTCCGGACCGGTGAATCAGATTTAAAAAAAAAAAAATAGGAGTTTAATTTTTTTTATAGATATTTTTCTTAATTTAATAAATTAGGAGTATAAATGTTTTTTTTAAAATATTTTTTAGATATTAAATAAGAATTTAATTTTTTTAAATAAGGACCGGTCTAAACCGGTCCTAGACCGGACCGGAACCGGTCCTAGACCGGACCGGAACCGGACCAGACCGAATAGGTCCGGTCCGACATTTTGAAAAAATTCGGTCCGGTCCGGTCCGGATGAACACCCCTAATTTTCTCTATTTATTTTAATTATCCAAATAAATCGGAATGTACAATAAGTCAATAACGGAGAAGCATCAAATGAGAATAGTAAAATAGGAGAGAAATGAGAATAAAAGGAGGTCGTCGGATCGGAGTGGAATCAGCGCTCCAGATTAGACTTTCATTAAAAGCCGTATAATTCGGGCGTGCCGAATTTTTCGGCCGTATTATTCGCGTTTTATTGGCGAATAATACGGATTTTGGCTTTTTTTTGCTGGGTACTTTTTTTGTTCGCTGGCATTGAACAATTATGTTCAACGCCTTGAACACTTGCATCCAGGACCATGAACACTGATGTTTCAAGCCTTGAACACTTGTGATTTTGCTTATTTTTTTGTTGGGCACTTTTTTTGTTCGCTGTCATTGAACAACGCCTTGAACATATTTTTGATGTTCATCGCTGTTCTCATAAATGTTCATCACTTTCATACAAGATGTTCAATATTCTAGCCGAATTTTACCCGTATTTCCCCCCAATTTTGACCGAAGTTTTTCCGTATTATACGCGTTTTGGGGGGGAAATATTTTTCACTCGTTGTGCACATATTTTCGATGTTCATCACTTTTTCCATAAATGTTCACCACTTTCATACAATATATTCACTGTTTCAGTCGAATTTTACCCGTATTTTCCCCCAATTTTACCCAAATTTTTATTAAGCGCATTTTTTTTTGGAAAAACGCTTTCACTCGTTGTGAACATATTTTTGATATTCATCACTTTATCCATAAATGTTCACCACTTTTAATCCAAATGTTTTATACTAGTATACTGTGATGAACATCTACGAGCAAAACAGTGAACATTTATGTTCACTGAAGGGTTGTGAACAAATTTTTGTTCATCACTTTGTCCATAATTTTTCACCACTTTCATTCTAGATGCTCACTATATTGTGATGAACATTTACGAATAAAATAACGAACATTTGTGCTCACTGAGGGGTTGTGAATATTTTTTTGATGTCCATCATTTGTTTTACACAAACATGTGAACAACTATGCCTACATGTGCATCACAAAATACATACAAGAAAAAAGTACATTTTACTTACTTTAAACTTGATTTTATATTAAAGATTACTAATATTGCGTCATATAAACATGCAGTGAACATTAAATAATTATTTTTATAAAGATTTGAGAGTTTAGAAAGGAAAAAAAAAGAATAAAAACACTAGAAAATTCAATATTTTTTAGTGTAAAGTGGTGAATATCGTTGTATACTACGATGAACATATACGAACAAAACAGTGAACATCCGTGTTAACTGGGAACATACACACGCGCGAGGGAGGAAACGCTGCTGATACGTACGTTCTCAGTTCTCTCCTAGAATTTGGTTCTCAACAGAACCGGATCCAGTCAATAACTATATTTTTAAAAACAAAAAAAATTATTTTCACCCAAAGTAGTTACAAATTTTTTTTTTTTTAACTTTTTATATTTTTCTGGTCATTATGTTCATTTAGTTATAACGTGAATGTGCATTTGGTTATAATATGAATGATTGAATGTGCATTTGACGAATACTATTATGTATTGATGTGCATTTGGGTATAACATGAATGTGCATTTGGTTATAACATAAATGATCATTTGACGAACACCACTATGTGCATTTGGTCACCGCATGTGGCAGTGCTAAGTCATCACTTTTTTTTTCGAACAAATTTCTTTATACAAACAAATTTGTAATTTTTTTTTATATTTTTTTGATTTTTGTTGACAATATTTTATTTATTTTTATTTATTTCTTTATTTTTTTTCGAATGATTTTTTCTCCGGACGGACTGGGCCTAATTTTCCTAAATCTCACTTAACGAACTTGGCCTAGTTTATTTGGGTCATACTAGATGTGCATTTGCTTATAACGTAAAATGCATTTGAGAAAAATTAGGCCCAAATTGATAAATTTTTGCTGGAAAAAAATAAATAAATAAAAATTGTTCAAAACAGATAAAAAAAATTGTTTGAAAAAAACATTTGTTTGGCAAAATGAAAAAAATGTTAACACAAGAATAATTCTCATCATTCTCCCCTATTCTCACCAAAGTGCTCCCTCTATAGCTAATTGCAAAGTCAAAAAAGGCGGGCCTGCGTTCAAGATGGAGGATAGATTAATAATTTTATAAACCAATATATCATGATATTAATGAATATTGAATAGATTTCCGTGGGATATTTATGGAAGACAACCTTTTCGGTAGTACAAACTAACCTCCAATCACGTTTTATAAATAAATTATTTCACATCATCCTTAAGTTTTATAAATAAATTATTGTTTTTATTTAATCTACACTCAAATATCCAATCACGAAAAAGTGAAGACAATGAAAGGAAAAACACCTTATACCACATACTGACGATAAATCTCAATTATCTGTAGCAAGGAGTGCTTTATTGAGATCGATATATAAGCAGCTTATCATATGCATATTTCTAAAAAAAATAACGGATTTTTTTTAAAAATAGATACTTCTATTATACTTCGTCCATATAAAAAAGGTTATCATTTTAGCCCATAATTTTTGTAAAAAAAATATTGTCATTTTAGATATTTATGTAATAGTTTATTGGTAAGTTACGAGGTTTGACATTAAAAATTGTATTTTTTGGTCTTTTTATACAAATTCTCTATATTTATTTACTATAATTTAGATGAGTTATTAAATAATTGTAAATTTCAAGAAAAAATTATGAAAATAGGATAATCATTGTTATTCTTAATAAGTGTATCAAACTCTAAAATGTCAATTTATTTTATACAGCGGGTATCATTTTTTTTCCTCAAAGGCTTGATTGTGTTAAGTATCCTATAGACTAGCCTTTACGTTTGGCAACCAAGTAATGGGAAGAAAGGAAAGTGAGAGAAAATATGAAAAATTTAGAAAGGAAAGGAAAGGGAGAGGACCTTAATAGAGGGAAGGGATTTTATGTTCTTTTTTTTGTTTGGATGAAATGGGGTTTGAGGGAGAAAATTGAACTAAAATTTATTATATTTATTTAATGATTTTTTTACTTTCCAAACTCTCATTAGAACTTTTCATCCAAATTCTATCATTTTGGGGTGATCCACTTTCCCTCTCGTTCTCCCCTTATTTCTCTCTGAAATCCACTCAATTCTCCTCTTAGGCTGTGTTTGGCAAAATAAGGTTTTTGAGGAGGTTGAGATTTTTTAAAAGTTTTTTACAAGGTTGAGGTTTTTTAGAGGTTTTCTTATAACCTTTTAAAACTAGTATAAAACCTATTTGAGTGTTTGGTGAGACAAAGTTTAATATGTTTCAAATAAAAATTATCATAATGATTGTTTTTTTTTAAAAAAAAAAGAGTGGTATGAAATTTTGGATATTTTGAAAATAAAATTATGATAACTTTCTCAAACATTCAATAACATTTTTTTAGGAGGTTCCTATATTCAATTTTTAACCTCCTAAAAAAATCTCTTAAAATCTTAACATTTTAAAAACTTTATACTACCAAACAAATAAAAAGATAGGTTTTGAATATATACAAACCTTTAATAACTTTCTATAACCTGCGCCGAACACAATCTTAGTGTTAATGTGAAATCTACCTGAATTATTAGAATTTTATCAAATATCTATTTTTTTGGTTATGTCGTGGTAAGTACGTACTATAAAACTATGTTTACAGAGATATTTAGTTATTAACTTCATAATTATAAATTAACATATTTAGTAATTTAAAATAATTTTCAAATAAAAAATAAAATATCACTAAAAATTATTAAACTTAGTTTATGCTACCGTCTGCACCATATCCAAAAGTTTGGAATATTTTGGTAAAATTTAAATATTTTATGATAGAGTCCGCAATTATCTTATAATTTAGGATATTATACACAATTTATACCCTTTGTCAAATTGACACTTTCTTATTTTTAGAAGATGAGAGTATGAATTACTTTCTATTTATATATTAACTATTGCAGGAGTTTCTTTCTAATTTTTCTTAGAATATGCACGACAAAGGTAATGGAATTAATTAGAGATTTTTCTTCCCAACTTTCTCATTATCGTTCGTTTCCGATACTTTTCATGTCAAACAAGGCAGCTCGATCCAGTACTTGGGCTTCAAGCACAAACTTCCGTGGACCCAATCGTCGCTTTGCAACTCCCCTTGCTGTCCAAGCAAGAAGAATGCAACACAAGACATCCACGTGTACGATATACTTGGGCTGTACACAAGAACATATGTTTCATATTATGTCAAACTAGCATAGTGTCGTGTCCTGTACGGGATCGAATTTATTAAATATTTTTAATAATATAACTATATTTTGTGTTATTAAAAAATGATTCATTTTTATATATCAGTTCTCACAAATGTCATATTACAATTAATATGGCTACAATTGATAATTTTTTATCATTATCAAATTTTTTTCGTTATTGATAAATTTATCAATTATATGAATAGTTATTAAGCATTTTCCCAAATTAATGTTTTTTTCGTATATGGTTTGTCATACTAAGTTTATTTTCTTATAGATTAATACGTATTTTATTATAAAAAGTAAAATCAAAGTTAGAATAGCTAATGTATTTAATATGATAAAAATCTAATCATAATTTACAACTCACTTGATAGATACTAACTACGAATCTATATCTATCAAGTCATGATATGGTTTTATTAGTTTTTTAGAATTAGATATGCTCAATAAGAATATTTGTAAATATGAATTTACATTTATTATATAAAATCTATTAATATATTTCAAAAAATATAATTAAAATTAATTTTTATTTAATAAAATTCAAACAATGTTAATCCAGAAAATATAAAATCATACCAAATGAGGACCAATATTAAAGAAAACGTAGTGAAATGCATAGTAAGTAAAACAAAACTATATATATGGAATGGGCCTAAAATCAGGACCAGAAGAATATTTCAACCAATATATTTTTCGATTAAATTGAAATCTATTTATACGGAATTAGTTTCATTCCAAAATCTTCCCAGTTTTATAAATTATAATTCACAACACATTTAAGTTATAAGTGACAATGATATGAACATTTGAACACAAAAACCATTTTACATATGAGATTTGAAAATTGATTAAATTATAACTTACAAAAAACTAAACTCAAAGTTCTTTAATTAAAAAGCATTGAGCTAATCATATTAATTTTATCAATAAATATATTTATGCGAAAGTTTCATAGGTTATTAAAGTTTCATTGAGCTAAGAAGTAAACTTCTTGTAATTTTTTGTCAGATATTTTTCAATCAAACACATGTTTTTTATCATGCTTCCTAAGATATTCTAATTTATGGAAATTCAATTGTCATTATAAATCATTTTAAATAAGTATATTTCAAACTTTTCTTAAACTATTTCATGAACTTTGTTTTTTATAATCATATATTAGTTTGTTTTATTATTAATTTATTTACATATCAATGTTTTTCTAACACTACATTCATGGAACTTTTTTAAAATCATTTGAGATAAGTGTGTCCACTTAAATTACTAAAGAGTATATATCTGTAATTATATGTCATATTATTATAAAATAAAATAGTTTTAAAATCATTTAAGATAAGTGTGTCCACTGAGATTACTAAAGAGTATATATTTGTAATTATATGTCATATTATTATTATAAAATAGTTTTAGCTTATCTTATATTATGAAACATTTAAGATATATGTTTGAATGTTTCAAATATTTTTAAAACTATTTCCTAAACTTTATTTTTATAATCCTATGGTAGTTTACTTTATTACTATTTTATTTACACATATAAATACTTTTCTAACTATACATTTATATTAACCAAATTTGATAACATATGAAGTTTTCTCGAAAAGATAAGAATAAAATCTATAGGGTTGTAAAATTAGTTATTTTCTTAATAGAAATTAAAATTAGTTATAAGCTAAATTAATTTATAAAGGGCTCATAATTATAGTTGTCAAGATATATAAATTTAATTCGATATAGTCGTTTAAGGATGAAAATGAGTTAGGATTTTATAGTGGAGAATTGAATTCAAAATTTGGTTATGTGATCAAATCAGATTTTTATAAAAAGGAAGTTGCTATTAAATTTATAACTACGTACACAAGTAATTTATTAAATAACAATAGTACTGTTGAATATGAAACTACATATTTTACGTGTAATAAGTAGACTTATTGTGGGTTAGTCAAATATTTACTTAAGATAAATTACGTATGTCTACCATAAAGATAATTCTAATTAATAAAATATATTTATTATTTTTAATATCAGAAAGTCATAGAAGATAAAGTTTTTGGAAACAAATAAACAATAAGATATTATTTTTAATATCACAAAGTAATAGAAGATAAAGTATTTGGAAATAAATAAATAATAACATAAAGCACAAATAAATTTTTAAAAGGCCGGATGATGTGGCAGATGATGTGGCGAAAGAGGTGACATAGTTCAGAGACTGACACGTAGGCGAATTTAATGTAGTGACGACACGTATGCGAATTGAACGTGAGACCGACACGTAGAAAATAGGCTTTTGCTTTAGTATATATATATATATATATAGATTCGAACTAAATATTAAAACATTAATAATAGTAACACGGATGAAATATTTAATTAATATTTTATTCTATATAGTTAATTCTTAAAACCAATTATCTTCTAGCTAATCGAGGATAAAAAAATAGATAGCTTATTCTATTATCAGCCTCCATAGCCTCTTCTCTCTTTACGAATCAATTCTGACTTGAGCGTCGGAGTGTCTTCTGAAGAATCATACCCTCATTGTTTCAGGTTTGCGAGGATTAAAGGCGATTCAACAGATTCTCCGGGTGATTGTTCTTTGTTTCAACATAATTAATTGTGGTACGTAAAATCTATACTATAATTTGGCGCTGTCAGTGGGAAGAGAAGACAAGAATGGTCACCAGGAGAACCGCGAACAGTTCGGCGGCGGTGGAAGAAGGCCATAGGGCCGAACTAGATCAATCCCTAGACTGGCAACGTCGGGAGTTTGAGGCGACATTGGCTGAGAAGGAGAGCCATGTCATTGCGGCTAGGGAAGAGGTTGTGGAGGCTCATCGTTTGCTTGAACGAGCTCGTGAAAAGCGCCCGGTGGATAGAGTTACAACGAACGGCGAAGGAGGGAGCTTGAGGAGTGTCATCGAGATGATGATGTCGCGTGACCTGGGCGGACTGAAGGCGGTGAGCGGCGGTCAGCATGGTCGCCCGTCCACAAGCACCAGCCCTCGCAAAGACCGCGGACGCAATCAGACTCGGGATCGGGTTAGAGCGAGAACATCCTTATCTGCGTCCCATCATGAGCCTCGCCGAAGCCTTAATCGAAGCAAGTCGCGGGAGGCGCGGTCTAATCACGAAGATCTCAAGGAACACCGACAGTCGCGCTCTCGGGAGCATAGATGCAGGGAGAGAGACGGATGAGTTGATTCGGGTCGGGTCAAGGAGCGCAGATCCGATCGGGTTAAGGATGTCGAGAAGCGTTTGATGCGTTTGCTTGACAACCAAGGAGAGTCATTGATCAACGCTCAAGAGCAGGCTGAGCGGAAACTCGCTCAAATGACTTCCACACCGTTCATTAGAAGAATCAGGGATCAACACCCTCCAGCAAAGTTCTCGACTCCCTCCTTTGGATTATATGATGGAAAGTCGGACCTTGTTAATCATATTACTATGTTTTCACATAAAATGGCTTTGTGGATTGCGAATGATGCCTTGATGTGTAAAATGTTCCCTGCAAGTCTAGGTAAAATCACAACAAAATGGTTCCATTCGCTGAGAGCTGATTCAATCTATTCTTGGGATCATTTGTCAAAGAAATTTGTGTCTCGTTTTATTGCAAACAACAGAGAGGATGCATCTGTTGATTCCTTATATGCCTTGAAGATGCATCGGGATGAGGGGTTGAGACAATTTGCTTCAAGATTTATGGAATGCTACTCTGACATTGATGATTGTGATGAGAAATATGCAATTCGTACTTCAGGCTTGCTTTGGCCCCTGGTAGCAAGCTTAGAGAGAGTCTAACGTTGAGGCAACCCGCTAGCATAACTGAATTGTATTAGCATTTGAGGCAGTACATTAAATTAGAAGACGATTCTAAGTTGTTCCGCTCACCTACTCGGAAGCAGGGAGGCTCAGATTCTCAAGATGTGCGAGCTCGTCCCTCCCAAGGGCGTGAGGGTTGCCCCGCTAACTTCCACACATGCTGTCCATACCACCTTCAGAATCCCTACGTACGAGATTCTAAGATAGATTAAGGACAAGCCATTTTTAAGGTGGCCAACTCCAATGAGAGAAGGCCCAGATCGGGATCAATCAAAGTTTTGCTTCTATCACAAGGATAAGGGGCATGCCTCTGTCGAATATAAGGCTCTCATGCATTTTTGGATCAAATGGTTGAAAAGGGAGAGTTGCAGAAATTTTTGGCAGGCAAGGACGCACCCAGAGGCACCCAAAGTGGAAGGAAAGTCCAAGAAAAACCAGCTGATAATGCTTCGGAGCCTTAGCGACGGGTCATACATGTGATTAAGGCATCAGTCAAGCAGAGTCCATCATCCAGACATGATTATAGGAAGAGTTGTCATCATCTAGAGGTGCTGAAAACGGAAATTCATGAAACTAAGAGACTGTGTGTGGAGGAAACTAAGAGACTGTCATTTTCTCATGATGACCTAGAGGGCGTTCAACTCCCGCATAACAACCCTCTAGTTCTCACCATTGAATTGGCAAAATTTGATGTACGCAGGATGCTCGTTGACTCAGGGAGCTTAGTTGATATTATGTACTATGAGATGTTCAAAAAGCTTGGGAAAAGTCAGGAAGATTTGGTTCATGTTTCAACTCAACTGATGGGCCTGGGGTCGTTTCCAATATGGCCCTTAGGCATGCTCAGGGAAACTGTCAGGTTGGGAGGGATGTCAGTCACAGCAGAGTTCTTGGTTGTGAATGTCCTGTCTGCTTACAATGCTATACTAGGACGACCTTGGTTACACGCCATGGAATCAGTCCATTCAACTCTTCATAAAGCGATAGTATTCTCGTTTCAGGGAAGGGTGGTGCGAGTCAAGGGCGATCAAAGAGTTGCTCGACATAGCTTGGTGCGAGTCAGGAGTGGAAGGGACTGTCTCTTCGATCCACACCATCCGAGCCGACCCCCAGGTCCTCGATGAGATCGGCCAGTTCCCATTGGAGAAGTCAATCAAATCACTACAAAAAACCGTTGTAAGTGACTGAACCCGGTAAATTCTTTCTTGTTCGTGCTAACATTTCAGGGGATGAATTAAAGTCTTTGACCGGACTCTTAAGAAGGAACAAATAAGTGTTTGCTTGGAGCCCTTACGAAATGTCAGGGTTAAGCCCCACGATTGCATGTCACAAGCTTAGCGTTCATCCTGACGCAAAGCCTGTGGTTCAATAAGCAAGGCGGTCTTCGGTCTGGATGATGTGATTGCTGGATTAGACAAGCTGATTGATGCTAGGGCAGTGAGAGAAGTTCAGTATCCTACATGGGTTGCTAATACTGTGGTTGTCAAGAAGAAGAACGACAAATGGAGAGTCTGTGTTGACTTCACCGATTTGAACAAAGCTTGTCCCAAAGACTTGTTTCCGCTCCCTAAGATAGATCAGTTGGTGGATGCGACGGCTGGACATTCCAGGATGAGTTTCCTGGATGCTTACAAGGGGTATCATCAAATCCCCTTGTTGTAAGAGGATCAAGAGAAAATGGCGTTCAATATGCCCCGAGGTATTTTATGCTATAAGGTCATGCCTTTTGGACTCAAAAACGTTGGGGCAACCTTTCAAAGAACAGTTGTTTCCTTGTTTTCTTATTTGATTGGGTCCAAAGTTGAGGTCTATATCGATGACACGGTGGTCAAAAGCAAGCAAGATGTTGACCATCTGGGAGACCTACAGCAGGTCTTCAATATCATGAAAAGTTGCAATCTACGCCTCAACGCATCTAAATGTGCATTTGGTGTTAGCTCGGGCAAGTTTCTGGGGAACTTGGTGACACGCATGGGAATTGAGGCTAGTTTGGATCGAGCTATTAAAGCGATTTAGAGTCCGACTTGTGTCAAAGAAGTTCAGAAGTTGGCAGGTATGGTTGTTGATCTCAATCGATTTATTAGCAAGTCTTCAGACAAGTGTGGAAGTTTCTTTAGGTTACTGAAATGGGACAAAATTTTCCAATGGGATGATGAGTGTGAGCAATCATTGTCTAAATTGAATAGTTATCTCCAAAAGCCTCCCATTTTTACAGTTTCGGAGCCTAGAGAGGAGTTATCTCTATACATGTCAGTTTCAGATAGAGTTGGTAGCGATGTGCTGATCAGGGAGGTTGACGAGGTACAACTAGCACCCGATTTACTATGTTAGTAAGGCTCTTTTGGATGCAGAAGCCATGTACGCACTGATGGAGAAGTTGTTGTTAGCATTAGTAGTGGTTGCAAGGAAGCTAAACCATTATTTTCAAGCACATGTCATAGTTGTTTGATAGGACAAAAACCTACCCACAAGCATATGGGATCAGTTGTATCTTTTCAAGTGTCGTTCCCACGAGGACTATGTAGTATCGATTATAACTTTGACTGGTAAGCTAAGCCAAAATATGGGAATTTTTGTTGAACTAATAACTAAAATTAAGAAACAAATGCAAAATATGATTGTAATCAATGGAGGGAAGGTTTCCAAGGAAAGGGATCCCGCAACTATGCTTTAGTTGACTAAACTAGATAAAAGTATGAATTTAGCCTGACTTTGTTGAAGATAACTATCTTAGGTAATTTACTAATTCCTCTCGGATGATAGTAAATGTGTCTAGATTCAATTAACATCCACTCTCGCGACTTGTTAATCAAGATCTAAACCCCTTGGGCACTTAGAATCTAAGGTCAAACTGAATTAACATCCACTCTCGTGACTTACTAAATCTAACCTAATCTTAGGGTTTCTATGATAGTTATTATTCTACAGGAGAAATTAAGATGCTCTCGCAATGATAAAATCTCATATTCAATTCCTAGGATTTCAATAGAAGTTATTACCTCTCGGTCACAAACCCAATCTGATTACCTATTAACCCTTTTACCTCTCGGTTGCAAACCCTAATAGGATCCAATTCGCATAAGCTAATATGGGCATTAAGCATCTAGGAATGAATCAAAAAAGTTTCAGATTTCCATTCAGGCAAATATCAAACAAGTCTACTTACGCATAGTTGGGATCACCCTAACCCTAGAAATATGGAATTAGATAGACATAATTGCAAGATCAACCAAAGAAGACATAATAACAATGGAAATCATAAACAAGATTAAAGAGAAAGATGAACTTAGTCTCGAATCCAGAAGAAAAATCTCCAAAGTTGCAATCTTCCAAAGGGAGGCGAACAACTAGGTCTAGAGAGTTAGAAAAAGTGGCAAAATATCCATCTAAAAACCTAAAACGAAATATTTATACATATTCTAAAAATAAAGTCATCTGGGTAAAACGCACGGCCAAAATGCTACAGGTGTGAGACCGCACAACCGTGCGCAAAACACACAGGCAAATTGCGAGAAATCACCGCATGCACGGCTATGCGGTGGAATGCACAACCCCTTGAAGGAAATTCGATCCAAACGCACGACCTCCCACGTATCTTGCGCAACTCTCAGTTTAGCTCGAATCTGGTCCGAATTCTTCACGGCTCGTCCCGTTAGCCTCCAGACGACATCCATAGAAAGCTCTAAAATCCACCTAAGTACATGAAAACACACATTTTATCGTGTAGACCTCCATAACAAAGAAAATAATGCAACTAGCTATAAATGCAACACAAAATGCACAAAACAATTTAGACTAAACACAAATGCATCTCCTAAACGTGTAACAAATTGGATGTCATCAAATTCCCCCAAACTTAACCCTTGCTTGTCCTCAAGCAAGTACATAATCAATGAATCCACAAAATATGTTAAGGTTGTTTCTATCCAAGAGACAAGTGAGCAATGATCATGAGAATTCAAACATAAGACAAGTGCCATCATAACATGCTTTGCAACCAATGACAAAAACGTAGATAGTTCCTCAACCCCAAACCTCACAAGGATAAAGAAATAAGTCACTCCACTCATGTGTCTAGGTTTGTGTTTCACTTAATTCTTCACTATGAATGCTAAACTACCATAGGCTTGCAACAATGTTCTTAATCTCCACTACTAGGGATCATGTACACAACAAAAATCATGAGGTCTTTACAGGGTTGTAATGGGGCCAAGGTATAGGATCAAGGTAGGGATATATTTAGGCCATGTAGTGCTAAATCCGGGGAAAAGAATTTCCAAGACGACACCAAGCTTAGGACAATCCTTCACTTCCAATTTCGATCTTCAAACTCGTACAACAAAACTCTTTTATGCTAAATTGTCTCCTTTCTTTTCTTTGTTTGCTTCTTACACTTCTACTTTTCTTTTCTTTCTTTTTCTTTTTTCTCTTTTTCTCTTTTTTTTTGCAGAAGAAGGAAAAGAAGGGAGACCTAATACAAACATCACATCCAACCACTAACACATGCAACCTCCCCCAAGCTTGGCTCAAATCCACTCTTAGCAAAACAAATCAACTATCCTAATCCCCGGATGGGTAGGATGGATAAATAGCCTCGGTATGCTTTTGTGGAGCTTCCAAAGTAAAGGCAATTAAGGCACAAATGGGCTTCAAGCAGAGGAAAACATATATAGGGTGGTCAATGATAAATGGATAATATAAAACAATCTCTCAATCATATTAATGTCATCTACATAAATCATAAGCGTAGCCTTGAAAATGATTTTAATGCAAGTTCTAGAGTTAGCAAACAAGTAGAGATTCACACACAAGAGAAATAAGAGGACTCATGAAATTATAGTCCATAAAAGGCTCAAAAGCTCACTAGGATGCTTGTATAGAGTGTTGGTCCTAACACATCTCAATCAAAGGTCACATGCTCTTAAGTGCATGGGCCCTGCAGTGCTCTCGAAGTGAGAAAAATTAAAATAAAAAATCTGAACAGTTATAAAAAACGCACGGCCGTGCACTTTAGTGCACAGGCCGTGCGGTGCTCTCGAAGTGAGCAAATTTTTTTTGTCAGCGAAAAACCGCATGGCCGTGCACAGGCCGTGCGTCGCTCTCGAAGTGAGCGACAAAATTCAAGAAATAGAACGCACGACTGTGCGTTTTACCGCACATGTCGTGCGTTGCTCTCGAACAACGTTTTTTGGCCTTTTTTTTCGAAAAGTGAATGAACGAAAATGAGAACCACATACCTTGGGTTGCCTCCCAAGCAGCGCTTGTTTAAGGTCGTTAGCTAGACCTTCCATCAGCTTTAAGTACTCGGATTAGGAGGGTCGTTGGTGCCCTGCTTGATCGGAATAGGTGTGACAACATGCTTCAATCGACGACTCCGCACCTTGAACTTTCCAGAGTTCTTATGCCATAACTCAACTGTTTCACCTCTCAGAACTTGAGTCACCCTATATGGTCCTGGCCATCTTGTCCCCTTAGGACCTGGAAACATATTAGATTTTTCATGGGATAACAACACCATATTTCCACTCTTGAACTCAACCTTTGTTCTGGACTTCTTCTTTTTCTTTGGAGTTTGCCTTTTCATTGTCTTAGCAGTCTTACCATCATCTAGGTATGGGTCTCCCAAAGATATATCTAGTAGACGAGCAATGTCAGATATGATCTCATCTTGCTCGGGATCAACCTCAATCTTATAATATGTACTTGTGATAGGAGTGGGTGGAGTGTCTTTGTATATCTCAAGGAAGTAATCCTTGAAATATTTATACTCAATCTTCTCTTTCCCTATCGTGAATGAAAGCTTCCCATTCTTGACATCAATATTAGCCTCAACAGTGGCTAAAAATGGTCTCCCAAAGATGATGGGAGTCTTATCACTAACCTCCATGTCAAGTATCACAAAGTCTCCTAGTATGAAAAACTTTCCCACTTTCACAAGGACATTTTCTATTATGCCAACAGGATGAGTAACAGACCTATCAGCCATAAGGAGACGCATCTTGGATGGAACAGGCTCACCCAATTTCAGTTCTTTACAGATTGACAAAGGCATAACGTTGACACTAGACCCGAGATCACAAAGACAATTATAAGTCAGATTGCCAAAATATGCAGGGATAAAAAATTCACCCGGATCTTGTAGTTTCTTTGGCATCTTCTCAGCACAATCCATTGTTAGGGCCACAGTCTCATAGTCCTACATCCTTCTCTTCTTGATCAGAATCTCTTTCAGGAACTTAGCATACGCAAGCATTTGAGTGAGGACATATGTGAAAGGTATGTCAACATATAGCTTCTTTATCATATCCTTAAACTTCACAAATTGGTGCTCTAGTTGTATCTGAATCCTTCTCTGAGGAAAAGGTAGAGGTGGCTTGTATGGAGGGGGAGCAACATACTTGGGTTCTTCTTGTTGTTGCTTCTCTATAGGCTCCTTTGTCGCTTCTTTTTCTCTTGGACTGTGCTCCTCTAATTGTTTTTCTTCACTCAGAGAGACAACCCTGCAATGCTCCATGGGGTTGACTTCAGGTTGACCAGGAAGTTGACCAGCCGGTATAGGAACATTCATAGCAATTTGGGCCAACTTACTCTCAAGATGGTCCATCCTCTTAGGCAAGCTCTCGAAGCTGTCAGCCTTCTTAGACAACGCTTCCAACTGAGAAGCCATGTTCTCCTAAACTTTAGCTATTTCCCTTAACACGAACTTCAGTGTAGAGTTCTCAGAAGTCTGAACTTGAGCTTGATTTTGTGGTTGTGAGACTCCTGGTTGGAACCCATGAGGCAGTCTTTGTTGAGCATCGTCTTCCTTGTACGAAAAGCTTGGATGATTCCTCCATCCAGGATTATAGGTATTGGAATACGGATCATTTCTTAGACCTTTGTTGAAGTTATTCATGTAATTCACTTCTGCCTGAGACTCGTTCTGGGAAGTGAAGAGTTGACAAGATGATATTGTATGGTCACCCTCTCCACAAAACTGACAGGCTACACCAGAAACAGTCTATGTGGATTGCCCTGCACTTTGCGCCTGAGACTTTTGCACTAACATATTCAGCCTCTTGATCTCCTGTGCCATAACATCTATTTGAGCTTGTTGGTGTGTCTCAGAGCTAACCTCAAACATCCATGCATGCTTCTTGGAACTTGAAGTAGAGCGAGGATCACTGTAATAATGAGAGTGTTGAGCAGCACTCTCAATCAAGTCCCAAGCATCATCAACTTCCATACTCATGATTCTTCCATTCGCTGAAGCATCAATGATTAGCCTGGTAGAACTGTCAACATCGTTGTAGAAGACATGCAGCAGGGTCCATTTTTGTTGCCCGTGATGGGGGCACAACATCAGCAATTCCTTGAATCTTTCCCACCCCTCGTAAAGAGACTCTTCATCCTTTATCTTAAATGCAAGAATCTGATTCTTCATCTCGACAGTTTTCTTTGGTGGCAAGTATTTTTTGAGGAATGCCTTTTTTAACTCGTCCCACGTTGTTATCGAGCCAAGAGGTAGGGCCTTGAACCAAGCTTTGGCCCTGTCTCGTAGAGAGAATGAAAAGGCTCGTAGAAATAGTGCATATTGGGATACCTCATGGATCTTCACAGTATCCATTAGCTCAATAAAAGTGGCCAGATGTTGGTGTGGGTTCTCAGAAGGTAGACCTCCAAATTGATTATGCTAAACCATGTTGATTAGGGAAGGTTTCAGCTCGAAGTTACGAGGTTGCACCGGGGGTCGGACCACACCAGAAATAGGACCAAAGTGATTTGGCATCACATAACACCAAGCATCATGCGTGGTTCTTGAACTCCTAGAGAAGGATCTTGTGCCACTCTGTTGTCACCCATTGCTTGTTCTCTGGCTTCGCGTTGTTGTCTTCTTCTAGCATGAAAAGTACGCTAAGTTTTGGGATCGTAGTCGTTGAGATTACCAGCGCTCAGGGCTCTTCGCATCTAAAGAAAACAAGTCTGAAAGCAAAGCAACAAAAAATAAGATTAAAATAAAACAAAGACTTAGTCGAACCAGTTGTAGGAAAACAACTGATACTAGCAATAATCCCCGATAACGGCGCCAAAAACTTGATAGGACAAAAACCTATCAACAAGCATATGAGATCAGTTGTAGCTTTTCAAGTGTCGTTCCCACGAGGACTATGTAGTATCGATTGTAACTTTGACTGGTAAGCTAAGCCAAAATATGGGAATTTTCGTTGAACTAATAACTAAAATTAAGAAACAAATGCAAAAAATGATTGTAATCAATGGAGGGAAGGTTTCCAAGGCAAGGGATCCCGCAACTATGCTTTAGTTGACTCAACTAGATAAATGTATGAATTTAGCCTGACATTGTTGAAGGTAACTATCTTAGGTAATTACTAATTCCTCTCAGATGATAGTAAATGTGTCTAGATTCAATTAACATTCACTCTCGCAGCTTGCTAATCAAGATCTAAACCCCTTGGGCACTTCGAATCTAAGGTCAAACTGAATTAACATCCACTCTCGTGACTTGCTAAATCCAACCTAATCTTAGGGTTTCTATAATAGTTATTATTCCACAGGAGAAATTAAGATGCTCTCGCAATGATAAAATCTCAGATTCAATTCATAGGATTCTAATAGAAGTTATTACCTCTCGGTCTCAAATCCTATCTGATTACCTATTAACCCTTTTACCTCTCGGTTGCAAACCCTAATAGGATCCAATTCGCATAAGCTAATATGGGCATTAAACATCTAGGAATGAATCAACAAAGTTTCAGATTTCCATTCAGGCAAATATCAAACAAGTCTACCTACGCATAGTTGGGATCACCCCAAACCCTAGAAATATGAAATTAGATAGACATAATTGCAAGATCAACCAAAGAAGACATAATAACAATGGAAATCACAAACAAGATTAAAGAGAAAGATCAACTTAGTCTCGAATCCAGAAGAACAATCTCCAAAGTTGCAATCTTCCAAAGGAAGGCGAACAACTAGTACTAGAGAGTTAGAAAAAGTGGCAAAAGATCTATCTAAAAACCTAAAACGAAGTATTTATACATATTCTAAAAATAAAGTCATCTGGGTAAAACGCACGGCCCGTGTCTTGACTGTGCGGAAAACACACGGCCAAAATGCTACAGGTGTGAGACCGCACAACCGTGCGCAAAACGCACATGCAAATTGCGAGAAATCACCGCTTGCACGGTCGTGCGGTGGAATGCACAGCCCCTTGAAGGAAATTCGATCCAAACGCACGGCCTCCTACGTATCTTGCGCAACTCTCGTTTTAGCTCGAATCCGGTCCGAATTCCTCACGGTTCGTCCCGTTAGCCTCCAGACGACATCCATAGAAAGATCTAAAATCCACCTAAGTACATGAAAATACCCATTTTCTCGTGTAGACCTCCATAACAAAGAAAACAATACAACTAGCTATAAATGCAACACAAAGTGCATAAAACAACCTAAGTGGGTCGTGGAGCTTGGATGTCATCACTATTGTGACTGCATTTCCTCTCAAGGCGTTGCTTGCAAGTTCTGATTTGGTAGGTCGAGTGTCTAAGTGGGTCGTGGAGCTTGGTCAATACGAGCTTTGATATGTGCCGAGGACGGCAATCAAGGGCCAAGTGTTAGTAGATTTCATCGCTGACTTTGTGAGGGAAGCACCCGAACCAATGTGTCCTGTTTGGAGCCTCCGGGTTAATCTTAAAAACACTTGGGAGCTCCAGGTCAATGATGCCGACATCAAACAGAAGGGGTTCGGGTACGGGGCTGGTTCTTAAGTCGCCTTTCGGAAAAACGATTCACACGGCGGTAAGGTTGGGATTTCTAGCTACCAATAACAAGGCAGAGTACAAGGCGTTGATCCTGGGCTTGATGGTTGCTCGAAGCAAAGGAGCTCAGGAATTGGTGATTTACTCAAATTCATAATTAATAGTTAACCAGGTTACAGGGGAGTATGGGGCGAAGTCGTCTCGCATGTTGGCTTACTTGGAAAGATTCCACAGCTTGCTGACAGGATTTTGAGAGTTCAGGATGCATCAGATCCCCCGATAACAGAATGAGGTAGATGATAGGACAAAAATCTACCCACAAGCGTATGGGAACAATTGTAGTTTTTCAAGTATCCTTCCCAACGAGGACTATGTAGTATCTTTTGTAACTTAAACCGGTAAGCTAAGCTGTAAGAAGGGATATTCGTTTGATTAATAACTAAGTAAATAAGAAACAATAATTGCAAAGATGATTGTAAACAATTAGGGAGAAAATTCTATGACCAGGGATCCCCACAACAATGTCTTGGTAAACTTACGGATATCTGTCTGAAAATAGTTTGAACCTGCCTGAAGGTAAGCTATCTAAAGTCTCTACTAACTCCTTTCAGACGATAATATATGTGCCCAAATTCCAACTAACAAGCGCTGTCGCGCAGAGCTAATTAAATCTAGACCCTTTGGCCACTTAGAATCTAGGGTCAAACTGGGTTAACATTCGTTGTCGCGCTCCGCTAAGTCCATGCAAGTCTAGGGTTTCTATGATAGCTTGGGATTCCACAAGAGTGATTTGGTTGTTGTCGCACAAATAATACTCAGGTTCAATTCCTAATGATCTGATAAAGCAATCTTTTTTCATACTCATACCATATTTGAGTTATCTATTAAGATTACATCCTTTTAGACTCAAATCTAATAGAAATCTAATCAACATTCATCAATTGCATTAAGAACTCTAGGATTGAATCAAACAAGGTTTTAGATTTCAATTCAGACAAATATCATGCACAATCTACCAATTCATTATTGGGATCACCCAAACCCTAGAATTATGAAATTAGACAGACATGCTTGGAGAAACAATCCAAATCTTTATTTGAACAATATAAATCATTCAACTAGATTAGAAGAAGAGAAATACTTGATCAAATCCAGGGAAACAATCTCCAATCTTCAAAAACCTTCAAAAGAACTCCAAAAACACCTAGGGCTAGAAAGAGTGGAAAAAAGTGGCAGAAGAAGCTGCCAAAAACCCTAGAAAGTATTTATACCATTCTAATATAAAAAAAAGGGTCGAAAAATAATAAATCCGGACCGCGGGTGAATTGGCAAGGTTTATGACAAAATGGCGCGATTTGTCACAAACCGTGCAAGTTTACAGAACTTTGTCAGAGGGCACGCACGGTTTGTGGCACGGTCTATACACACCGTGCCAGACTGCAGAAACGTCTTCCAGTGCGAGTTATAGGTGGCACGGTTAGCAACATGGTTTGTAGCAAATCATGTCGACCTGCAAAACGTTGTTATCCTTCGTTCGTCTTTGTAGTCGATCGTGCACATCTCATTGGCGCCATACATCTTCTCTTTGGCTAGTGTAGTCCACCCATTTGGCTCGAGAGCACCTTCCTATGACGTCCATGCCTCGTAGTGCACCTCAGAAGTCCACTAATTTACCTGAAAACCACACAGAAAATAATGTAGACATCTAAACTAAAGAAAACGATGAAACTAGCCAAAAATGCAGGATAATAAACGTGGAAATGCCTAAACTAGCCTAAATGCATGTCCTAAAAATGTATGAAATGGATGTCATCAGTGGCAGATGCAGTCGCCACTCTAGATTCGTCTAACTAACAACAGTTGTCATGTAGAGTTAATCACATTCAAACCCTTTAAACACTTAGAGTCTAAAGATAAACCGAAATAACATTTGTTGTCGGCTTGTTGCATTCCGCTAAATCCAACTCAAATCTAAAACATTTATGATAGTTTGTTAATCCTCAAGAGTAATTAAGTTGTTTTCGCGTAAATAACACTCATGTTCAACTTCTAGGGATTTGATAAGAATAATGTCTTGTTGGTCTCATACGTTATCTAGGTATCATATTATTTTTATCTCCTGTCGGTCTCAAACCCTAATAGGAATTGAATTTGCATAGTCTACTATGGACATAAAGCACATAAGGAATGAATCAATATTGTCTCAATTCATGCAAAGAAATAATCTATATACATACACATTGTCATGATCACCATAATTCTAGAACTAAGAATTTAGTCAAACATGATTGAAGATATATACAATAGATTTAAATTAGTCATCAACATGTATGAATTATTCAATATAAGTGAGAGATAAGAAAACTTACTCTCAATATCGAAATAATTCAAATTGACAAGCTAGAACAATAATAAAAAAAAATCTTCAAGCAAGCCAAAAGGCCGAAAATTCTCATGAAATCTCTACTATGTGCGGCCGTCCAAAAAGCCGGAAAAATTAAACTAAACTAAACTATCTAACCTAAATTAAGATCAGCTAATTTATATATATATACTAAAACAGAAGCCTAAATCCAACGTGTCGGTCTCACGTTTAATTCGTCTACGCGTCATCATCACGTTCAATTCACCTACATATCGGTCTTTGGGATATGCTACATCATTTGTCACATCATCCCACCCAAATGAATATTATAATATTATATCCTTAATTATTATATATTAAATATTTCAATATCTCCATTTAACATAAATTTAAATTCAAAAAATAAACTAATGGAACCATAATCTATTAATTGCATCCCTAGTAATTAAAGCCAAACACGATTTCAATACATGTCAATTGTCATTCATGAACATAATTAAATAAAGATTTTGAAGACAGTTACTAAAATATTATTGTATACTTATTTATCTATATATACACATTAAAATCTAATGATTTGTGCACACGTGTTAGATTTAATTTAACTTTTGTAAGTTTATTATATAAATCTAATGTATAGATAATTTTTATAATGATTTAGCTATTAACTAGTTGATGACCCGTGCCATGCACGGGGTTGGGTTTATTAAATATTTTTTATAGTATGTCATTAAAATTTTTACGTAATGTGATACTAAAAGATTAATACTTTTATATGTTAATATTTATTATAAATAGGAAATACCACAATAATTGAAAGTAGCTATTCAATCTAAATTTGTATGTCAAGTAAAAAATTACATACCTAGTCATATCAGATTTTGAAAAACTTCCTTATATACAACATTTGTAGTGGTATTCTGAGGACAACCTTAAAGATCACCAATTAAGATCTTCAACCCATTTTTACTTATAACTCTAGAAAATGCAACGTAAAGTTGTCCATGAGTAAAAACAGGTTTTGAAAGAAACAGACTCACTTGAGATAGTGATTGTCCTTGACTTTTGTTATTGGTCATGGCAAAACAAACAACCATTGGAAACTGCCTTCTTTGAAATTTGAATGGGAATCGAGTGTCTGATGGTGTAAGTACCATGCGTGGAATACATACTCTGTGTCCAATATGGCTTCCAGAAATAATTTAAGCTTCTACAATATGACTCCCAAGTCGAGTGACTATCTGTTGGGCCTGGATTCTCCAGAGAAGACAGATCGAGAGGACCGAGCCCAAGCCCACTGCAAATCGGGAGAATGGCAGACGAGTTCAGAGGAGTCGACAAGGCTTCTCTGGTCGAGCGACACCCGACAAAACCTCTCCAGTCAAGAGTCGTCCGACAAGATCGCGGAGATCTCGCCACGCATTTAATGCTCAGATCATGCAACATCTGCAACGTTCAAACACCTTAATTGCCAGTAATTCAACGGCGAAATCCTTGCCATTACACTCGGTATTGAAGATAAAAACATAAAAATGGTGCAACGGCCACAAGAGTAAAGGGACTTACCATATTTGGAACGACGAAGAAGATAAGATCAGGGAACTCACAACTACGCAAAGGACACACATTCTCACTTAGCAAACTCACCAGAATAGCACTCTCGCTCTCCATCTAGCTCTCCAAACGGCTGCCTACGCTTGACCCATGTCGGTCGCCACTCACAAGTCACCGGTCGAGTCCCACTCGATCTCTGATTTTATTACGATAAGTTGTATTGCGATCTAATCCGATTCACACGATATCTAATAAAATCATCTTGCTATTATATATTTATTTCTTGTTTACCTATTATTTGCTTGGTTTGGATTATTTCCCATCGTCCGATCGACTAGTTACCCCGTCTAAGGCGATTTAGGTCGTCCGATCTTTTCGCCCCAAAACAATTTGGCGCCCACCGTAGGGCAACTTGCCGATCATCCTTCTGAAACTTTCCAACCATGACTATCGATCCTTCTACTGACAATCAAGAACCACGTCTCGAAGACGAAACCCAAACTACAGAAAACCCAACCGAAAATCCTACTCCAACCCAGTTCCAAGAACTCTCTCAAAAAATGGCCGCCCTTCAAGAGGAATTAGCCCAACAACGTCAAAAAACTGAAGCCCTAGCCGTTTTGTCAACCCAATCCGAAGCCGAGATCGCGCAACTAACTCGTGAAAATGAGTCTCTTAAGTCACAGGTACAATCAGGGGCTTCAGGATCTAGGAACGCGCCCGTCCACGGCGGCGTCCGAACACGCCTCGACATGGACAACATCGAGCCAACGCCTTCGAGCGTACGACGCCCTGGACACACTGAGGGTACGTCTCAAACTCCTTTCGCTAGTCCATTTTCGACTAACCATGTCACCTTTTCCACACCGATCGGGTCTGTTGGGCCCCGAATCGACGAACCACAGGTTGCCAATCCGCCAGATATCATGGCTCTTTTCCAGCAGACGCTCGACCGACATATGAAGACGATTGACGATCGCTTCAACATGCTCCCAGGAGTCCCGCAACCGATCGAGAGAGAAGCGTCTGGCGGATTCGAAGAATCCCCGTTCGTCGAAGAAATCGCAAGGGTCGAGATCCCCAAGAAGTTCCATCTCCCCAACATGGCGACGTTCGACGGCACCACCGATCCAGATGACCATATCTCTCTCTATAAACAAAAACTAATGGCTGCATCTGTTTCAAGGGAGAGCCGCGAGGCCGTCATGTGCAAAAGCTTTGGCACAACCCTCGCGGGTCCCGCACTAACTTGGTTTATGCGTTTGCCTCAGGGAACGATCACATCATTTGCGGATCTAGTCAACTCTTTTAAGAGCCAGTTCGCCAGCAGTCGGAAGCATGAGACACAATCGAGTGACCTCTACCGAGTCACACAAAGGTACAATGAACCTCTCCGAAATTATCTTAACAGGTACAACAAAGAGAAAGTGGGAATCCCCCACTGTGACGTCACAACGTCTATCGAAGCATTCCGACAAGGCCTGGTCAAAGACAGCAATCTCTACGACGAGATTACCAAGTATCTCTGCAAAAATTTCGAAGATGTTCAGGCCAAAACTATGGCCGAGGTAAGGCTGGAAGAGGACCGTGATTCGCATAAAGCCTCGCGCGGACCCGATCCATCCGATCGCAAACATTCCTCCGACAATCGTCGGGACAGACGTCCACATCCCTATTCTCGTAATCGAAACGAAGCAAAACAAGTAAATTCTTTCCAAGACAGGTCACAAGAATGGAGAGACGGTTCTGTGTTGCCTCCTAGGGTCCAGTCTTATAACTTCAATGTTTCCGTGTCGGAGCTCGTCAAGAGTTTCGACAAGTATGGAAAAGACGTAAGATGGCCCCGAAAGAGCGACCGACCGGACGTCAAGAAGGACATGAGTCGATGGTGTGAATTCCACGGCGACCATGGTCATTCGACCGACGAGTGCATCGCCCTACGAAAGGAGGTCGCTAGGCTGCTATCACAGGGGTTGTTACGCGACGTCATCTCGGAACGGGCAAAAGCCACCATGGAACGCCGAGATCAGGTAAAACAGAACAAACCCCCATCTCCTATCCATACGAAAGTTGTCAATACCATTTCAGGTGGATCCGACATATGCGGGAACACGTACTCCGCGGCTAAGCGACATGCCAAGGAAAGCAAAGGCGACAAGCCCGAAGCATTGAAATTCAAACCAAGGAGGGCATCTAACCTTCCGACGGTCACATTCGACGAATCCGACTCCGACGGGTCGGATAGTCACCATGACGGTCTGGTAATCTCTTTGTCCATCGGTAATTGCTTAATCCGGAGAGTACTAATCGATACAGGAAGTTCGACAAACCTCTTGACCCTCGACGCTCTCAAAGAAATGGGTCTGACTGAGAACGACCTAATCAAGAAATCGACCCCACTGGTCGGGTTCAGCGGTGAGGTTAAGCACACGACTGGCGAAATCATTCTGACCACATACGCTGGAGGAATCAACCGACAGGTTAAATTCTTAGTCCTAGAATGTCCGTCTCCCTACAATTGTATTCTTGGCAGGCCGTGGATACACGCTATGAAGGCAGTACCTTCAACATATCATCAAGTCATCAAATTCCCCACCGAGTGGGGAGTCTAAGAAATCAAAGGAGATCAAAGGACCGCAAAGGAATGCTATGTCGCTTCCATGAAGAACGCGGTCGAACACAAGATCGCATAGCAACCACAGATTGGCGAAGGACCTAGTCGATACGTTGAACCAGAAATAGAGAAACTCGACGAGATCGCACTAGACCCTTCAAAGCCAAACCAAACGGTAAGGGTCGGGTCGGACCTGGACGACTCGACCAGACAACAGCTTCTCGACTTTCTCAAGACTAATGCCGACTGTTTCGTATGGTCACATGAGGATATGGTCGGGATATCTCCCAACGTTATTACTCATAAATTAAATATGGATCCATCTCATCCCCCTGTCAAGCAAAAACACAGGAAATTCGCCCCCGAGAGGAACAAAATAATCGACAACAAAGTCAAAAGCTTATTGAAAACCGGAAAAATCAGGGAAGTCCACTACCCTGAATGGCTGGCCAACGTGGTCGTGGTCCAGAAGAAGAACGGCAAATGGAGAGTCTGCATCGACTTCACAGACCTCAACAAGGCTTGTCCCAAGGATTCGTTTCCTCTGCCTCACATCGACGCCATGGTCGACGCCACAGCAGGGCACAAAATGCTCACCTTCATGGACGCCTTCAGTGGCTACAATCAAATCCTTATGGATCCCGACGATCAAGAAAAAACAGCGTTCATCACCAGTCAAGGTATCTATTGCTACAAAGTAATGCCCTTTGGTCTGAAAAATGCAGGGGCTACATACCAACGATTGGTCAACCAAATGTTCAAAGACCAAATCGGAGACACAATGGAAGTCTATATCGACGACATGTTGGTCAAGTTCAAGAAGAAAGAAGATCACATCGACCACCTACGCGACAGCTTCGAGGTACTCAAAAGGTACAATATGAAACTAAACCCTACTAAGTGCTCCTTCGGAGTATCGTCAGGGAAGTTCTTAGGATATATGGTGACACAAAGAGGAATAGAGGCCAGCCCGGAATAGATCAAGGCTCTCATCAACCTTCGATCCCCCCCGATGCATCAAAGACGTACAGAAGCTCACAGGTCGGATAACAGCTCTGAACAGGTTCATCTCCAAATCATCCGACAAGTGCAAACCATTCCACGACGCGCTCAAGAAAAATAAGTCCTTTCAATGGACGGAGGAACATGAAGCAGCATTTCAGAACCTCAAGGACTATCTAGCCAGTCCTATGTTACTAACCAAACCTAAAGGCGACGAGCCCTTATTTCTTTATCTTGCAGTGTCGGAATCGGCCGTAAGCGATGTACTGGTCAGAGAAGAAGATGGAAAACAGTCGCCAATATACTATGTCAGTCGTACGCTATCATCAGCCGAAACGAGGTATTCGTCACTTGAAAAACTCGTATTATCATTAGTAATGGCTTCGAACAAGCTCAAACCATACTTTGAATCCCATACTATCACTGTGCGCACTAATCATCCCATGAGGGCTATCATGAGGAAACCCGAGTTCACAGGAAGAATGACAAAATGGGCCATACACCTCAGTGGTTACGACATCGAATACGAGCCGAGGACAGCGATCAAGTCGCAAGCATTAGCCAACTTTGTGGCCGATTTCAGTCCGACCCTAGAGCAAGAAGCCGCAAAAGAAGCAAATCAACTACTCGCGATAGACGAGACAGGTACATGGGAGCTCCACACAGATGGGGCATCGAACGCCAGAGGATCGGGGCTTGGGGTCGTACTGAAATCGCCACAGGGGGACAAGATAGCCCAGGCTATCAGATGTGAGTGGGATGCGACTAACAACGAGGCCGAGTACGAAGCACTCATATTCGGACTCATCTTGGCTCGCGATCTGGGAGTCCAAGAGATCGAAGTCGTTTGCGACTCCTTACTGGTCGTAAACCAAATACAAGGATCGTACAATGCCAAAGACACCAGAATGATAGCCTACCTGGAGGTAGCCAAGAAACTGATCGGACAATTCCAAACATTCAACATCCGACAGGTGCCCAGGGATCTTAACTCCCAAGCCGACGCGCTCGCCAATCTGGGATCCGTCCTAGACCCAAAATAATTTCCACACATACCATTGGCCCACGTTATGACGCCGGCCGTCCCAAAGACATCCGTCGAGTTGACAACACCACTTGAAGAACTCGTCGCCATGGAGATAGGCGATCGACCAGAAGAAGACATCGTCGACACCAATGACGACTGGATGCTACCTTACATCAAGTGGCTAAAAGATGGTATTTTACCAGACGACAAGACAGAAGCAAAAAAGCTTAAGGTACAAGCACTCTCTTACGATATTATTGACAACATCTTGTACAAAAGATCTGTTACAGGGCTACTTCTACGATGCCTTAAGACTCCAGAAGTCGGACGTATCTTACAATCATTACACGAAGGAGAGTGTGGCAACCACACCGGCGGACGAAGCCTCTCGGGAAAGGCCCTACGAAACGGGTACTATTGGCCAACGATGAACAAAGACGTCATGGAATACACCAAGAGGTGCGACGCCTGTCAGCGGCACGCACCCGTACATCATCAACCATCGGAGCTCCTCTATCCGACCCTAGCTCCATGGCCCTTTATGAGATGGGGAATGGACATCGTCGGAAAGCTCCCTCCCGCGTCGGGTCAAAGAGTCTTCTTCCTCGCTATGACAGACTACTTCTCTAAATGGATCGAAGCCGAAGCCTATAGAGAGGTAAAAGATCAACACGTCATTTCATTCATAAAACGCAACATCTTGTGCAGATTTGGCATCCCATCCGAAATAGTGTGCGACAACGGCTCCCAATTCATCAGTCATAAGACTCGAACCTTTTGCGACCAATGGAACATCAAATTGGTTACATCTACACCTCGGTATCCGCAATCCAATGGACAGGCCGAATCCAGCAACAAGATCATTATCAACAACCTCAAGAAACGCCTCACAGGGGCTAAAGGCAAATGGGCAGACGAGCTCTCACTCATTCTCTGGTCCGACAGGACCACTCCAAAGAATGCGACTGGGCAATCGCCTTTCTCTCTCGTCTACGGGAGCGAAGCAGTCATCCCGGTTGAGCTATTGGTTCCGACCGCTCGCTGCAACCTCCAAACAAATGAACAAAACGACATCGAACTAGCACATAATCTCGACACTGTGGACGAAATAAGGGAGAAAGCTCGAATCAGAATGGTCAAGTTCCAACAACAAGTCACGAGGAGCTACAACAAGAACGTCTGGATCAAGGCATTCAAGGTCGGAGACTGGGTCCTAAGGAAGACATTCCAGAACACCAAGAACCCATCCGACGGAAAGCTAGCACCACAATGGGAAGGACCTTACTTGATCACCAAAGTGGTCGGACAAGGAGCATATCAACTAGAAGACAAAGACGGACAACTAATCTCGAGGAGTTGGAACGCAGCACATCTTAAGCTCTACCATTTCTGAACCAATAAGGTAAAAACATCACACAAAACTCTATGCATCGCATGTTATCGCATGTACATTGCCACTTGTCGCATACATATCGCATGTTATCGCATGTACATTGCCAATTGTCGCATACATATCGCATGTTATCGCATGTACATTGCCACATGTCGCATACATATCGCATGTTATCGCATGTACATTGCCACCTGTCGCATATATATCGCATGCTATCGCATATACATCGCCACTTTACTTTATATATCATCGCCTTGACACCAAGCGAGGACTTCCTCCTTACAAGAATACAAATGCAGAACAACATTTACATTGGACCCAGTCGTCCGCAAATGGATCCTGTCATCCGCATATAGCGCTTACATTACACGATCGATCGGATTACGGGGAGATGACAACACAGGCATGTCGGCACACCGCCTGCCTTATACAAAACATAAGGTACAACACCTTATTACATTCACGCAATTAAACATAAGGAACAAACACCTTATTATATATTGCTTACCTCCCCGGCATAACGTCATGACTAACACATACACAAACACATCGCAGGCCTGCTCTACATACATACATACGGTGAAACCCCACTCGACGGAGCACACGGGCGAAACCGACATACACGACATACTAAACGTCGTCGACAACTTGCTATCTATCGCAAACATGTACGAAACACGCTAGTATACAATTCTACGTGTAAAAACACATTTTTGCATCGAAATAAGAAGCATTTTCTATAAATACGCGACCCGCGATGGTGGACGGGTCGCCAAACCATAATTGTCTGCCTACACATCTGTAGGACTTTATCAAACAGAAACATCTTGCGACCCGCGATGGTGGACGGGTCGCCAAAACATACAGACACCAAATGTCTAAAAACCCAACACAAAGGGGACAAATAAGTCAAGCATGAGACACACCAACATTATCTTCGACGGGGGCTGGCTCCAATGGGGCTGTCTTGTCGGCCGGCTTGGCATCGTCAGAATGAGCTTCGTCCTCATCGATACCTTCATCCACCGCCTCCTCTCCGACGCCGGCTAAGCAGAACAGCTCTTGACCAGGGTCGCCTTTTGGGAACATGGAGTCCAAAGTCTCCCTCTCCGCCTTCAGGTCCCAGAGCTCATGCTTGCCCTCATTGAATTCTTCAATCATATCAATGCGCGACTTCACAGCATAGAAGGCCCCCACATCGCCAGCAATCTGACCGTCGGCAATCCTAGCTCGCTTCACTTCCTCATCAATGCTCGCCCTGCACTCCTCAAACTCCCTCTGACATGCAGACATCTCCCCTTGGCAGCTCTTCAGCTCCCTGGTGAGACGACGCTCTGTCTCTCGACAGCGACTCTCAGCTCCCTCCAACTTGGTCCTTAAAGAGGCGAGGTCGGACTCTGACCTAGCAGCCCTGTCCTCAGCCTTAGCAAGCATTGCTTGGACACCGGAATAAGCTCCCAAGAAATACTGAAAAGCCTGACAAAAAGGCATACGACAACGCAAATACACAACTCAGAAAGCGAAGTCGAAACAAAAGAAATACAAAACGCACAAGACAAGGGCCAACATACCCTCCACGCGGAACTGCCTGCTTCGCCAATGTAGTCCAGGGGAGAAACATCCTTAACCTCCGACTTCAAAGTCGGATCTTGAGCACGGAAGAGATCAACGATCGATGGCCCAGCGACACCAATCTTGTCAACCCCCTCGGCAGTCACGCCTTTCTTCTTAGGGATGTCCTCCATCTTAGCATCGTCGGAACGAGCGCTCATTTTTCTCTTAGAGCCAGCTTTCGTCGCAGTCGACAGGTCAGTCAGGACCGGCTTACTCGACGCCGCCTTAGCTACAGCTTTCCTTTGCTCGATCAAACCTTTTCCAGATGCCACTCTCAGTCGAGCACTCGACCGACCACCAGGGGAACCTGACACGACAGAGCATCAAAAAGGGAGAAATCCTAAAATACACGACAAAGCGAAAAACAACGAAAAGATTCCTAAAGCCGAAAGTCTACCTTTCGCACGTGATGAAGAAACATTCGACATATCTTCCTGTGGAGGAGGAGTTGGCGCCAGCAAATTGACGTTGATGAATTTCCTCTCAGACGCGGGAACTTCAAGCACAATCTTTGACAAAGCCTCCGATCGGCTGCTAGCTTCCAATTCTTCCGGTTCAGGGACTACAAAAAGGGAAAGTTAAAAACAGAGTGTTAAAAACGCATAAACGCGTGAAAGAGAAAACAAAGTACATACTGTCGATCCGCCACTCCGACAACAGAAAAGGACATTCTCCTTCCTTCTCCAGAGAAGATCGTTTGACAAAAAAGTATTTCGACCCCCATCCACGGTCGTTCACATCGGGAGTTTTGATAAGCACTACTTTGTAGGGCTTAAGTAAGAGTTATTAGAGGGTTTATTGGTGCCATTCGGGTAGATTTAGACACATTCATGTGTATGGCGTTTGGGGGCGAAGTTTGGTATTTTTGGAGGTGTTTGAGCTGTTTTGGAGATCATAGGAAGCCACAAGGAGAAGACGCCAAGGAAGTGAAGAGAAGAGTAGAAGAACAGTGTGCTGAATTAAAATGGTTAGTTCTCTCTACTCAGATGTCCAAATGGAGTGATTCCAATTCGAGGAGTTAGATCTTGAAGTCTACTACAAGTCCTCAAAATATGAGCGCAATCCGAGTTGAGAATCAAAAGTTATGGCGTTTTTACTGAAGTGTCGCAGAAGCTGAAGTACTGGAATCCCACCGCACCCAGCGGTGGGCACTGCCGCACCCGCGGCGAGGTCGTCAGAGAACTGGAGTTTCTGTTAAATGGCCGCACCCGGCGGTGGAGCCACCGCACCCGCGGTGGAGACATGCTGAAAGTCTTTTACGAGTTTTCTTATTCCCGTTTTATTTTATTTCCGAAACTTTATTTCCAAGTTTGTTATTTTTCTTTTCTTTATTTCTGAATTATTACTTTAGTATTTAAGTTAGGTTTAAGACTTTTTAGAGAGGATCCAATTCTCAAAACCTAGTTGCCACAGAGAAAATAGTTAGACCTAGTTTCATTCATCGTTGTTTTTCCCTTTTGCTCAGGCAGACAATTGAAGCCTTTGGATTGATTGAATTGTGAGGTTATTCCTTTACTCTTTCTATGATTGTATTAATTTTCTCTCGTGCTTAATCTCATTGATCATATATCGATTCCCCTTGATTTGTTGATTAGGAAATCAATTAGATTGTTAATAGTAGTTCCCTCTAGTCTGACAACCTAGAGAAATTAGTATTATGCTATTGGTTCCCCTTTTCCATACAACCTGTTGAGATTGTTATTGATCATACTACTAAGGATTAGAGGATACTGGTTGAGAATCTAAATCCCTTAGTTTGTGTAGAGAATTAATTGCATGCAATGGTATGACTGGTTGCTACACTTGCATATACCTATCTATTCCTGAACTTCCTGCTGCTATTGAATTAAATCGTGAAGGTTAGTAGGGATTTGTTTAATAGTTAGGGTTATCAAGACTGGTTGGACTGGTAACTATTTCAGAACAAGAATTAGGACTTTCATGAGTATTGAGGACTAGGAATAACCAATGATCGATCTATCAATCTGAAGTGTGGATATTTGTTTGGCTGAGTTATTTTTCCAATTTGATTTCAAGTCTTTGTTTTTATTTATTTTGGTTTTAATCAGCAAACCCCCTTGGTTACTTGTTGGTATACAATTACATCATTGGAATAGTATTTGATTCTCTGTGGGATTCGACCCTTACTTACCAGACTACATTAGTTAGGTTTGTTTAGGATTATTTTGTATAGGTGTCACGACAACGCCTATCAAGTTTGCACCAAAGGCTTCCGACCTCGTCGGGCACGCAGTTGCACACGGGAAGAACTCTTCGACCCGATGAAGTAATTATACCACAAGGCGTCGAAATCAAAACCAGCACTAGTTTGCTCATTCACTAAGTCTAAAACCCTAAGGACTCTCCAAGATTGAGGCATCACTTGACACGGCGCTAACGCCAAGGTAGCTAGAAAATCTCTAACAAGAGGAGAGAACGGGAACTTATGCCCTATCCTAAACGGGTACACATAGAAGAAAATCCACCCTTTGTAGCGTGCGTCGGCCCTCTCGTCCGGCTCAGGCAGCGTAGCAATCGTCTCCGGAGGAAAGCCCCCGACTTCGAGGACTTGAACCAGCTCTGCCTCCGACAAATTGCTAACCAGCGCGTTCGACTCCGTTAGGAGGAAATGAGGAGAAGTATCGCCCTCTCCGGCATCGGAAAGAGTCTTCGACGACTCAGAAGCCTCGAGAGAGACCATGTCGAGAATAGAGAGGGGAGGAAATCAGAGAGCTATGGCTAAGAAAATCAGAAAGCAAATGGCAAGAGAGACCGAAAGGCTTACCAGAAACTTGCAAAGGAATGAGATGAAGACTAATCGCTCCCCCTGCTCAGAATTTATGGAAGGAAATCATGATCTGCAGAAGACGTCGCATCGTGCCCTAATCGCGCGCCACGTCGACCTGTGCAACCGCACCAAAAAGGACGGTGAAGATCGTGTCCAAGGAAGTTGCCATGGATCCCGGTCTACTTGCCTAAACCGTAAGCCCATAACAACTTGGGGCTATTGTTGGGCCTGGATTCTCCAGAGAAGACAGATCGAGAGGACCGAGCCCAAGCCCACTGCAAATCGGGAGAATGGCAGACGAGTTCAGAGGAGTCGACAAGGCTTCTCTGGTCGAGCGACACCCGACAAAACCTCTCCAGTCAAGAGTCATCCGACAAGATCGCGGAGATCTCGCCACGCATTTAATGCTCAGATCATGCAACATCTGCAACGTTCAAACACCTTAATTGCCAGTAATTCAACGGCGAAATCCTTGCCATTACACTCGGTATTGAAGATAAAAACATAAAAACGGTGCAACGGCCACAAGAGTAAAGGGACTTACCATATTTGGAACGACGAAAAAGATAAGATCAGGGAACTCACAACTACGCAAAGGACACGCATTCTCACTTAGAAAACTCACCAGAATAGCACTCTCGCTCTCCATCTAGCTCTCCAAACGGCTGCCTACGCCTGACCCCTGCCGGTCGCCACTCACAAGTCACCGGTCGAGTCCCACTCGATCTCTGATTTTATTACGATAAGTTGTATTGCGATCTAATCTGATTCACACGATATCTAATAAAATCATCTTGCTATTATATATTTATTTCTTGTTTACCTATTATTTGCTTGGTTTGGATTATTTCTCATCGTCCGATCGACTAGTTACCCCGTCTAAGGCGATTTAGGTCGTCCGATCTTTTCGCTCCAAAACACTATCAATCTGGTACCATTACATAGCCCTGTATATTGGTTAATGTTCCTAAGTAGCATAATGGGAACACTTACCTTCAACTTCAACACCTGACTTGGTATACCAGAAGATCGAATGCCATTGAGGAATTCAACTGAATAAACACTAACATTATCAAAGCCGCTTTCATCTGTTTTGCAAATACTATCTGAGCTAAGATACACTCTTTCATCCCCTTGTAGTAGAGACAACATGTATTCATTCACCTTATCAACAATTTCATAGGTGGGTGCAAGAATAGCTCTCTCTCGATAATACTGAGCAGGATCTTCGATATCCAGAATAGAAGGATATATAGCTTTAACAATTGTTGGAATTGGTTCAGAAGCTTCAGTTACCAACAAATTAGAAGGAATCTCAATAGTTGATTCACCGTCATTTGATCTGCCTTGATCACCGTCTCCAACTCTTAATATCCATTATGAAAATTCTTTTGCTTCGGCAACTTCTGATTCTATACCTCCATGTTGTAGTCTCGTATTTCTTGTCAATCTTAGAACCTTGCATGAATTCCATAAATATGAAGAATTTATTGTGGAATAAACAACATCTTGTCTGCTTCCTCCAGGCACCACAGGTAGTATTTGTCTAAAATCCTCATCAAATACCACAACTTTACCTCCAAAAGGTTGATTCAAGCTATTTGAATTTGAAGATCGCATCACATCCCTCAAAGACTTATCTAATGCTTCAAAGCAAAATTTGTTAACCATTGGAGCTTCATCCCAAATTATAAGCTTGGCCTTTGAAATCAATTCATCGAGTTTTGTACCAGGCTTGATATTGCAGGTGGAGTCCTGGTGAATCTGAATAGGTATTGCAAATCTTGAATGAGAAGTTCTTCCACCTGGAATCAACAGGGCCGCAATACCACTTGAAGCAACAATAAGAACTATTTCACCTCTAGAACGAATAGCAGCAGAAAGAGATCTCCATATGAATGTTTTTCCTGTTCCACCATGCCCATACAAAAAGAAAACCCCACCATTGTTTGATTCAACTGCAGACATGATTTCATCATAAACCTCTTTTTGCTCATTTGTTAATTTAGAAAGTAAGCTCTGATGCTCAATTATCAACTCTTCTCTATTGTGTCGAAGCTCATCTTGAATCAACTTGTTGAGGACATATGAAATCAAACTCTGATCAGGTTGCGGCATCGATGGAAAATATTTCAAGCTACTTCCATTTTTGTGTAACAACTTTTCTATTTATGCAAGAGCAAAATTCTGCAATTGTTCCTCACTAAGGCATAAATTTGCACAAACAATTCATATTAATTTTAATTAGTTGTAAGAATTTGATTAAAAAAAATCATGAGGAAATTGATAGGATAAAACATTGTTTAGAATTTCTCACATATATGAGATGACAATTGAACTAATATATATAATTCAATAGATTGTACAAAATCATGATAAAAATCTTATTTCAACTGGTTATTATCAGATTAAATGGTAGAGCGTTATAGTCTCAAAAGAAAGATAGTTGTTACATACTGTTTTTTTAACATAAGTAATTTTATTATACTAAAAGTAAAAAAAATTACGTGAAGTTATTTGGATCTTTTATGATAATGTTGTAACAGGATATTTATCATGATAATGGTTCAAAAAGGCATATTCAAATGTGAATTATTAGATAAATAACAGGATATTTATACAAAACCATACCTCTCATTCGAAGAATTCTTCGTTGATGAGAAATAATATCATCGGATAATACTTTCCATGTAGATTCCCACACATATTATGGTCTAGACATACTACCTGACATGAGAAGCATAACAAACAGATTTCGAAGGTAGTTTGCAGTGCCCCAAAAACTTGCTTCCAATATACCATCAATATATTCCTTTTCATCGTCCAATATACCAAGTGCATAGCATGCTTCTCTAAATGTAGGATAAACTGTACCATCCACCGTCCTGATATCCTCATAGCAAGTGGGACCTTTTACATGATTTAACAAAATTCGCAAGTAATATCTTTATCCACTTCCTGGGGAAGCATGGTAAATTCTACCAACTGCCGTCGGCCCTTTATTACGCTTTCTTTTCCTCCATTCCTTGCTATCTTCTTTTCATACATAATCTTTTGGAAATTGATAGTAAGTCATATTTCTTGCTTCTGCAGAGCTCTTATTATATTCCATCTAAGCCAAAAACATTGAGCCATCTATTCCAGGTCTTTCAATTACAACATCAATAGGATCATCATTATCGAAAATGACACTTTGTTCATCTGGAAGATGAAAACATAACCTATGCACTGCTGTAGTTCTATGATGAATGCTAAAGGAAAAGAGTCGCCAAATTGCTTCAGGTGGAGATATATACCTGTCGTATAAAACAAATTGTCAAATATTAAAATGTCCTATGCATTATGAGACAACATAATATACATATATATAAACATATCAATATTAGTTTTTATGTCCGTATTAAATATGGATATGATTTTACTCGTTATAATCTTAAATAGCTTAACCAAGCCTTGTAAACCAAGTGCAAAACATTAGAGTTATAATAATACACATGCAATTATATTTCATGGTAAATTGGGAATGTAATTATGTACCTGCAATTGTAGTACTCTTTGATCTCATCAACACCGTTAGACATTGATGATGTAACACGATCATGTCCTTTATTTATATACTTGAACAAATATTTGATTGTTTGTTCCTGGTTACACCATTCAACCTTTATCATCGAGAGTTGTTATTTCCACAAACTCCTTTAGATAGTGCTTCTTGCATTTGGCACCTTTCATACATGGCGAATTCATATTAAATGATCCACACGGGCCATGGATCATACGCTCAGTTACAACACGGAAGAGAGCAGGATCATTCACTGGATCTGGAATCTCAGCATAAATTATTTTGTCAATATTATCAAAACTTGAAGTTGTATCCGTCCGATCCAAGAAGAGAAGAATATGAGCATGGGGTAGTCCTCTTTTCTGAAACTCAACAATATATATCACTGCAATTTACATATAATATCAATTAAAACCATTTCTTTACCAGTGATAACATCCTTATAATTGTATAGAGTTCTATTCCACATATGCAACACACGAACTTGAATCTTCCAAGTGACATTAGTCTTTAACTTGAGATCTTCAATGAAGTGTAAATTTTCAGCCATTGTACCTTTAGAGGAAGAAGAAGAGGTTTTTGGAGAGTAAACTAATAAGACTATAAATTAGGGTGAAATAAGTACATTTATAGAGAGTTTAAATAAAGAGAAATTGATATACAATACAATAAAAATATATATAAATTATCTTATTTTTTACCAATAGGTAACCTATATTCTAAACTACCTTTGATAATGAAAAGTAAGATTTTTGTTCCTAAAGATAGCTTAACGCACAAATATTAAGAAGGCTAACCGATGTAAGAGAAAATATAGGGAATTTTACTTAGTTATAGATTCGGACTAAGTCTCCAGCTATAAGATTTTTTAAGATTTTCTATATGGTAATTTTACTTAGTTATAGATTATAGGATTAGATTAGATTGATAATAAATAAATAAAGATATATGTAAGAGAAAATATATTATTATATAAAATTATTATATCTTATACGTAGAATGTGTAATTAATATTTGCTGTAAGATTTTTTAAGATTTTCTATATGGTAATTCTACTTAGTTATAGATTATAGGATTAGATTAGATTGATAATAAATAAAAAAAGATACATGTAAGAGAAAATATATTATTATATCTTATACATAAGGAAAGTGTTATTAATATTTTAAGCAAATTATATCTTTTTTTTTGGTAAAAATAAGATATCTATATCTATCTCTCTAATAATAATTATTATTGTAGATTAACTAAGAAGATAATATCTTCTTAGTTAAATTATCTCTAAAACAATTTCCTATTTTTATCTCTAATAATTATTATATCTAATAATTCGAATTTACTATTTTTGAAGTGAAATAATAAGATAAAACTTTTATATTGTCAAAGTTAAATTAGTTTTAAATAGTTATGGTAAAAATATTTATTATTTAGTTTTAAATTAGTATATATATAGATAGTTATGGATTTATTATTTTTGGTAAAAATAATTATTATTTATTTTAAATTAGTATATATGCATAGATAGTTATGGATTTATTAGTTTTTAAATCATAAATATTTATTATTTAAAAAATTAGAAATTACTATTTTTAAAGTGAAATAATAAGATCAAGTTTTTATATTGTAAATATTATTTAGTTTAAAATAGTTATGGTAAAAAATCAGAAATAAGATAAGAAGGATATAATTATTATTTAGTTTTAAATAGTTATGAAAATAAACAATAAATAAGATATTAGTTATGGAAATAAACAATAAGATAAGATCAATAAATAAGATATTAGTTATGGAAATAAACAATAAGATAAGATATCGTATGACGTGGCGGGTGATGTGGCGGATGAGGTGGCATAGCTCAGAGACAGACACATAGGCAAATTAAACGTGGTGACGACACGTATGCGAATTGAATGTGAGGCCGACACGTAGGATTTATGCTTCTACTTTAGTATATATATATATATAGAGGGTCGTTCGGATGGAATTGCCTCTTAAGATAAACACTATGAAACAATCACAACCGTAGGATGGAGCCAATAGACGGCCCAGATTGAAGGAGAAGGAAAAAGAGAAAAAAGGTAAGCGAGCGAGTACCTATTGGACGCGGTGACATTTTTTGTAATTAAATCTAAAATTAACACGTTATTACACGTTTGCCCCTAACCTCTAAACCCCCCCCCCCCCCCAAAACGAATCAAACGCTCTCAGACGAACTATCCACCGAACTCGAAGAGGAGAAGACGAAGAGACCAACTTCAGAACTCGATCGATCGAACACGAAAACTGCAAACGAGGAAATCGATCTCAGACGAAGCTCGGAACTAAGAAAATTACAATCCAAAAGAACGTAAAAAACTATCTTACGATATGAGGAGCGACACAGATTACAGTGAGGACGACTTTGGAGGTACGCATATAAGATTTAGGGTTTCGATTTCACGAAAACACCTAGATTACTCAAAATTGAAGGTTTCGAGAGTTTGTTAACTGTTGTTGCACCATTTGAAACACAGACCTCGAAGTTAAGGTTTCTTCAGTACTATTAGGACTTTGTTTTCCTTGCCTGAATTGTATGTTCGTTTCCTGATGTTAATTTTGTGAGTTGGAGGTTCATTTCCTTCTTCAAGAACTCATGCCTTTGTTGTAAAAAAATAGGTTTACCTGAGGTTTATTTTATGAGTTGGGGGTTCATTTGCCTTTATCAGAGTTCATGCCCGTGTTTACCTGAGTTGTATTAATTTCATGAGGTTCATTTGTGAGTTGGAGGTTCATTTCCTTCTTCAAGAGTTCATGCCTTTGTGATTAAAAAATTAGGTTTACCTGAGGTTTATTTTATGAGTTGGGGGTTCATTTGCCTTTACCAGAGTTCATGTCCGTGTTTACCTGAGTTGCATTAATTTCATGAGGTTCATTTGTGAGTTGGATGTTCATTTCCTTCTTCAAGAGTTCATGCCTTTGTGATTAAAAAATTAGGTTTACCTGAGGTTCATTTTATGAGTTGGGGGTTCATTTGCCTTTATCAGAGTTCATGCCTGTGTTTACCTGAGTTGCATTAATTTCATGAGGTTCATTTCTGAGTTGGAGGTTCATTTCCTTCTTCAAGAGTTCATGCCTTTGTTGTAAAAAATTAGGTTTACTTGAGGTTCATTTTATGAGTTAGGGGTTCATTTGCCTTTACTAGAGTTCATGCCCGTGTTTACCTGAGTTGCACTAATTTCATGAGGTTCATTTATGAGTTGGAGGTTCATTTCCTTCTTCAAGAGTTCATGCCTTTGTTAAAGACAACTTAGGTTCATTATGCTTTCCCTTAGGTTCATTTGCTGTTTATGAGGTTCATTTACTTTTTTAGAGTTTACTTCATAGTCTGAGGTTGATCTTACAATTGTGTTGTTTCTCTTAGCAGGATCTACCGGTCCATCACGACAACACAAAGGGCCGACATACAAAGACATCGAGATAGACTATGAAACTACTGAGAGTGAGGAAATTGCAACAACAAGAAAAGTGTCTGCTAAGAAGTCTATTGTTTCAAGGAGAAACCCAAGCCTGCCTCGAAAGAAAACAACACAGACTGCAAACAAAACACGAAAGCCTAGACATAAAATGGTGAGACATAAAAGAGTCAGACAGACCGTTTCCAAGGCTTCAAAGATTCAAAGTTCAAAAGAAGAACCACCAGCAAAGAAGCAGTGCACACAAACAACAACTGAAGATGATTAGCCTTCTCAAACAATTGACAACACACCTGACGTTTGTCAACAAACAATTGCAGAGATATCATCTTCTGCAGAGAAGGAATTAAAAGCCACTGATGAAAATGTGACAACGTTGGTCAACACAACACCAACGGTTCAAACAGCACTGGGTTCAGAGAAGAAAGAGAAGAGTAACACATCCAAAGACACTGACGGAAACCTACAAATAACAGAGTCAAAGAGCACAGAAAGAAAAGGAACAACAACCGACAGAGTGAGTTCAGAAGTACAGGCGAAGGGTAAGGAAGTACAAGAGGAGGAGAGCGTGTGTTCAAAGGAAAATACCAAGATCAGTACATCAGAAAGTTCTGAGGAAACACCATCTTCTGGAGAGAAGAAAGACACAACATCATCAGACAACTGTGATGATACTCAACCAAGGAGACCAAACACCCGGTCCAGGGCTGCAGTTCAGCCAGATGCAGAAGATGAAATAGAAAGTTTGAGTGAAGAGGAGTTTGAAGAGAGCTTGAGGAAAAAACAAAAGACCAAAGAGATTAAAGGTAAGAAAGACAAGGGCAAGCAAAAAATGGAGGTTGACGAGGAAGACAATGCAAAGAAAAGGAAGAAAGAAAAGTGGGTCGTAGTCAAGGAAAGAGGAGAGAGGAAGCTAGTAATTACAAAGGGAAAAAAGGAGAAGGAGAGAACAACAAAGAAGAACAACAAGCTGGAAATTGTTCCTGCACACCTCAAAATCAAAACAGAAGAGGATGGATCCCAGTACAAGTGGTTGAACAGCAGAAATGTGCCAAAAGCGTTTGTTAATGCACTGGAAAGTATCCCTGAACAAATGAAGGCACACACAAAGGTGTGGATTAGAGAGATGGGGTTTGAAAGCATGCTGCATTTGAAGATTAAATGGGTGCCTCATTACATGGCTTTCTGGATCCTCGAAAAATATGATGAGATCAAATGTGAGATAAAGATGGTGGATGGAAGCACCATAAAAGTGTCAGAGGAGGAAGTCCATAGAGTGTTACAGATCCCTAGAGGGCAGAGGAAGGTAGAAAGGAGTGGCAAAGAGGCTGCTGACAATGCCATTATACAAGAATGGAAAAAGTATTTTGACAATATCAAGCAAATCAGGCCAAGTCATGTGGCAGCCAAGCTCAAAGCGTGCACCTCAAAAGTATGGTTCAAAAGGCTATTCATCGTGTTGTTCATGTCCGTGCTTGTGAAAAGCAACCAAAAGGGCACTATTCCTCAGCACATGATGATCAGTGACGTTGAAGACATAAAGGGATACAACTGGTGTGAGCTTGTAATGAGCGTCTTGCCTCAAACAATAAATGAATGGAAGGGGAAGAAAGAGAGGTTCTACAGAGGGCCCATCATATTCCTTGTGGTAAACAACTCTTATTTAATTACAAAAAAAAACATCTTCTACTGTGTATTATGTTGCATGTCATGTGTGTAGTAATATATTTATGTTCTTCTATACAGTTGTTGTATTTAGACAGGGTATCTGTCTTTGGAGATACAAACACAAACAATACACCGGTCTTCCTAGGATGGACTGACGAGATTTTGGAGGAAAGGGAGCGCAGGGAGATGAAGTTTGGGGGCTTTGGACTAGGAACACTGCAACAACCAAGACTAGCAAATGAGAGGAAAGAACAGGGATTCATGAATAACAAACTACAGGTAAACATCAAGCTTCAAGTTCACAAAGTAGTATAGTGGGTTCATCAGTTTAAACATCAAAGTTCATTAGTTTACAGATTGAGACATTAAGGTTCAAAAATTGTACTGAGGGGTCATCCGGTTACACAATTAGCTATATGACTGTAGACATTGTAGTTCATGCATCACACATAGTGAGGGTTCAATGTAAAACCAAGCAAAAATAATGAAACTTTAAGTTCAAAAAATAGTATAGTGGGTTCATCAGTTTAAACATCAAGGTTCATGAGTTTACAAGTTAGGGTTCATTCATGTATTGACCAAGGTTCAATGGGAATTGAGTTGCATGTTCATGTAATTCTGAGTAATACATGAAAAATGATCAACAGGTGCATGAATAAATAGTATAAGGTTCATTAAACTGAATAATAATGTAGAATGTATGATACCGTTGATATAATGTAGGGTAGTACTTTAATGTGAATTTGATTCATGGTAAATGTAAAATCAATCTCTGATTCATGGAGTTGGGCAAACAGGTTCATGAGCTTCAAATTTGACCTTTTTTCCTTAATAGTTATATCAAGAAGCACAAATATAAGTGGATTAGCTTGATTTCCTTCGTGTGTCATGGTATTGTATGCTATTTTTGTTTTTTATTTCAACTATTTACCACTTAAAATTGTTTTCTTGTATGCAGGAGTGGTTGAATAACTTTACAGTCCAACAATTTGTAGTGGCAACAGAGATGCTGAAACTCACAGACATGGTAGAGAATTTACCTACTGAGTTCAACGAGGAGCCAACGGTCAGAAGCATGATTAAGACAGCACAAACGCTGATTGGCAAGAAAAAAGCCGAGGAAGAGGAACAAAATGAGTTTGAGAAGATATGGAATGATGCTGACCACCCTTTCTGGAGCGATCCACAACTTATAGAATGCTTGAGACAAGTTGAGAAGGTTGATGCTTCTAAAGAAAAGATCAAATTCTCACAAGCTGGAGCTTCAACTTCTAAAGCAAACAAGGGCGTGGATGCCACACAAACTTGGGAGGATGTCACCAACATTCTGAATGAGTACACTAATGTGCTCGGAGACAAAGAAGAGGTAAGAGAGCAAGTCACAGAGGTGGAGAAAGAGAAGGAGGACGGCTTAGGTGATGACAGTGAGCAACTAAACACTGTAAGTGAAAGAGGCATGGTAGAAAAGGGACAAGGGTCCATTTCTGTGCATGCGGCAGACGACGCTGAGCAAGAGACAATGGGTGCAAGTAAGAACAGGGAACCAACATCCGCAAAACCAAAAACAAGGAAGAAGGCCAGAAAGTCACCGGATTTGACAATTCCATCCTTCAAGCTTATCAGTTCAGAGGAGTTAGAGAACTTTGATATTGACAAAGACATTGATGAAGAACATGAAGTTCCTGATGCACAGAAGGACAAGGAGGTGCTTATAAGCTCAGATGAGTTAGAGAACTTTGATGTTCAGAGAGACACGAATGAAGAACATGAAGTGGCTCATGCACAGAAGGACAAGGATGTGGCTGAAACTGAAAAACAAAGAGAAAAGGACAAGGGGAAGCAACTGGAGGCTGATGCTGATGTGGTTCATGGGCCAAGGCACAAGAAACTTGGAAAAAAGCTCAGAAGCCCCTACAAAAGCCGGACTGTGGACATCTTTGCAAAGAGAACTGAGGAAGCAATGGTCGTGTACAACTACTGTCTCCACTGCAGCATAGGAGGGTAAGATCTACATATAGCGTTATGAGGTATTTTATTTTATTATTATGCTCAATAATATAGATAAATATTTACTAATAGATAAAATTTCTATTTCTATACAATTGAATAGTGAGCCTCTATTCAAACACAAGTCTCTCAAAGTCATCGGAATGGAGTTGGCTATGGACATGGACATCCACTACAAAGCTATTGATGCATGGACAACAATTTTGAACACTAATAAGGAAGTGAAGAGCATCAACAAACCCATCAGAGCATTCTTGTACGTCTACCAAATGGTAAGTAAACTGTTTTAAAGTTAACTAAATAAGGTGCATGGATATATACCATAAGGTCCATCGGTATATACTATAAGGTTCAAAAGTTAACAAAATGAGGTTCATCATATAAAAAGTGAAGTCCTATAAAGTTCATGTAACAGAGGTCCATTTATTTAAAAAGATGTTCATGGATTATTGAATAAGGTTCATGAAATTCTACATCAAGGTTCAACAGTTTCTCTGTGCAGTTTTTAGCTTGTATATATAATTGGTGTATGCTAACAATAAATTATGAAATGTTGAAACATAATGTCAACTTGAAAGATCAACTAGGAGAGTTCATCAAGAACTTCAACTTCGCCGTGGGTGAGGTGCATGGACGAAAAATAAAGGACGTAGACATGGTAAAATTATTACTAGTCTGAGCTTGTCTGTTTTTTTTTGTGTTGATTATTCTTTTGGAGTAAATTTCAAAGGTCACTAAATGAAGGCATTATTATAGGTTGTTGTACCTGTCATAGTCCACAATGACCGTTACTTTGTCATCGCCATGAACATCAAGAATACATGCATACATGTGCTCGACAGTACGCCAAACAACTGTGATATGGGCGTCTATGCACCAGCTATTCATAAGATTATAAGTGTACAAGAGTGTATAAAACTGTGCTGTTTTGTAGGACTTTTTTTTGTTTGGTGAAAATTGCACGTGAACACACCTATAAGATGAAATATATCCATTTTTTGTGTGCAGGTATCAATGACTACAATTTACCTCCGCCAAAATCACTTGATCAAAAGAGCAAATGACCTCGAAGCTGGACAGGCTAAGGCGCAGTTGATTCATCTTCCATGCCAAACTGACTGTGCACAAGACCAAAGCTCCGGGGTGTATGCCATGCGACATATGGAGAAGTACATAGGGATGCCGAATGCCAGATGGGAGGACCAGATGAACAACAAAAACAAGAACAAGGCCATTGAAGAACTAAGGATCAAATATGTCCATCCCATCATCACCTCGGAAGCTAATGACATCAAGGACAAGACACTTCAGACCATTAGAGAAAACCCTGAAGGACCATATGAATGAACATTGGATGATTGTTAGCATTTTGGTTACAATGATACTAGTTTTCTTGTGTGGATTGTGAAAATTTAGGATTTCAGACTTGGTTAGAATGATACTAGCAGATAGGACTAATCACGTGATTGATTGACTAATTAGGATGAAGATGATGTACACTTCAATAATTAGCAGGTTCATCCACTATAACAAACAGGTTCATTGGTGTTGTCTTGCAGGTTCATTAATTTTATCGTGCAGGTTCATTGATTTTGACTTGTAGCAACAGTTAGTCATGGGTGTACTCTGTCCAAGCATTGGGTTCATTAATTATAACAATTAGGTTCATCATGAACAACTAACAGGTTCATCGAGTATAAGTAACAAGTTCATCAGATATAGAATAGGGTTCATAGAAGCTGGAAAGTACGTTCATTTAAGTTACTAGGTTCATCGACTATAACAAACAGGTTCATTGGTGTTGTCTTGCAGGTTCATTAATTTTTTCGTGCAGGTTCATTGATTTTGACTTGTAACCACATTTAGTCATGGGTGGACTCTGTCCAAGCATTGGGTTCATGAATTATAACAATTAGGTTCATCATGAACAACTAACAGGTTCACTGAGTATAAGTAACAGGTTCATCAGACATAGAATAGGTTATACACTTCAAAAATCGAGCATGTACTCGTTTTGTGTTTAAAAAGAAATTTCGTGACAAAACTCATTGAATAGTTCAATAACTTTTGTCATTCAAGTACCCTAAAAATGAAAAGGTGAATATGTGTTCATAGAAGCTGGAAAGTATGTTCATCTAACTTACTAGGTTCATCGACTATAACAAACAGGTTCATCGATTTTGTCTTGCAGGTTCATTGGTGTTGTCTTGCAGGTTCATTAATGTTTTCGTGAAAGTTCATTGATTTTGACTTGTAACCACAGTTAGTCATGGGTGTACTCTGTCCAAGCATTGGGTTCATGAATTATAACAATGAGGTTCATCATGTACAACTAACAGGTTCACTGAGTATAAGTAACAGGTTCATCAGACATAGAATATGTTATACACTTCAAAAATCGAGCAAGTACTCGTTTAACTCATTGAATAGTTCAAAGTTCAATAACTTTTGTCATTCAAGTACTCTAAAAATGAAAAGGTGAATATGGGTTCATAGAAGCTGGAAAGTATGTTCATCTAAGTTACTAGGTTCATCGACTATAACAAACAGGTTCATCGATTTTGTCTTGCAAGTTCATTGGTGTTGTCTTGCAGGTTCATTAATTTTTTCGTGCAGGTTCATTGATTTTGACTTGTAACCACAGTTAGTCATGGGTGTACTCTGTCCAAGCATTGGGTTCATGAATTATAACAATGAGGTTCATCATGTACAACTAACAGTTCACTAAGTATAAGTAACAGGTTCATCAGACATAGAATATGTTATACACTGCAAAAATCGAGCAGGTACTTGTTTTGTGTTTAAAAAGAAATTGTTATAATGAAACTAACAGGTTCATCGAGCATGTACTCGTTTTGTTTTTAAAAAGAAATTATAATAATGAAACTAACAGGTTCATCAGGTATGGAAACTAGGTTCATCGAAAAATACTAAAGATGAAATGGAAAAATACTAAAGAATACTAAGAATCAAGCACTTCAGTGCAAGTGCGACTATTGTGAGTGGCATACTTGTTGCATCTGCCACAACGCCTTTGCCCTGCACGACTGGAAGCAATAGAAATTTCTCTTCCACTCCGGATACGCGAGCCGCTTCCTTTGTTCTTAGCTTGCTCTGGTGGTAGCATATTAACAACTGAAGGGACTTCAACTCCAGCATAAGACTACAGTTGCTCAAGGTTCGATGGACCAGAACTAGACGAAGCACCACTCGCAGACAACAAAGCCACCTTTTTCTCCTTAAGCAGAATCGAAAACTGTTTCATGAGGTCCGGCTTGTCATCCAATAGCCCCACACAACTATAAAAGTCAGAAATCAACTCATTCATGACCGCCTCACGCTCTTCAAGGGCCGCACACTGAGTGACAATGGTGTCGTCGATAGTGAACACTGGTGTAATAGTGGCATCCTTGGTCCAACGGGCAAGTACATACCTTTCTGGAATCCTATCAAACTCGAGGTTCCTGAACACAAACATGAGATGACAACAAGGCAGACCAATCCTTTGAAACATATGACAACTGCATAAAAAAAACCCCACCTTCAGCTGACTGCTCGACTGTGAACATCTTGGATAAGCAATCCTTGACACCATAGAATTTTGTACCATTAACCTTAGACATGCTCACCATAAAGCATGATAAACAACATTCCATAATCTGATCCTGAACAAGTTTGAAAATTGAGAGCGTGTACACCTCAGACGCATGCTTCTCCAATCTTAAATGTGTCTTAAGATCTGGACGCATAGTCGAAGAATCAAAGTTCAGCTTCGCCTGCTTGTGTCTATGCGTGTCCAAGGCAATGTCAAAGTGCATTACCAACTCAACTAGGCGATAATATTTGTCAGTGAAGTGACCAAAGTAACTGTTTGTAGATTCGGAAACAGAAGTAGTCCTAAGCAAACCGTCAAACATGACATCCCTGAAGTAGGCTGGGATCCAAAAATATCAGATTGCAAACATGTCATCAAACCACCTCCGCTTCACCAATGGGAATTCATCAAGCAACGCAGTCCACTGTGACTCAAACTTTGCAGGTGAAAGGTCATGGGTCCAGACAATGTTGTCCAACCTAGCCCTAAATTCTGAACCAGCGGCAGTGTCGTACTTGGTCTTTGCGGGCACTTTTTTCATGATGTACCACATACAAAGCTTATGGCGCGACCGGGGGGAAACTTGTTCAATAGCGGACTTCATGGACAGGTCTTGGTCTGTCACTATAACCTTTGGCTCGTGCACCATAGCTGCCTTGAATTTCTCCAACAACCAAACATATGATCCGGCATCTTCCTTTAAAATTAAACCAGTCGCAAAAGTAACACTCGACTTGTGATGGTCTAGGCCGGTGAATGGTATGAAAATCAGATTGTACCTATATGGAAGAAATGTAAACAAAGCCAATGATGCATAAGTAAAAAGTGATAAAACACTAGAATAATCTGTAATAAAAAGAGCAATGGAAGGAGGATTCATAAGTAGATAAAGAGGTTCATTAGAATGAATATACAACTACAAGGGAGAAAAAGTTAGACTAGGTTCATCAGGTTTGCAAACTAGGTTCATCAGTTTCAACAGAGAGGTTCATACAATCTAACTAACAGGTTTATTCAATAAACTAACAGTTAAAGAATAAAAAACAGAGTAGTAAATGCAAGGATAGTTACAAGGGAGAAAAAGTTAGACTAGGTTCATCAGGTTTGCAAACTAGGTTCATCCGTTTCAACAAGGAGGTCCATACAATCTAACTAACAGGTTCATTCAATAAACTAACAGTTAAAAGAATCAAAAACAGAGTACTAAATGCAAGGATAGTTACAGTGTAAAAGAAAAAGGGGAAATGTTTTGAAGAAGGATAGCCAATAACCTGTTGGTTCGGTATGTAGCATCAAACGATACAACGTCGCCAAAGAGAGAGAAGTTCTTGCGAGACACGGGATCAGCCCAAAATAAACGCGTCAAAGGATCACAAAAATCAACGTCGTACTAAAAAAAGAAGGCAGGGCAAAGTTCTTTTTTGTTGAACAAACGGTTGATCGTCATTTGAGCATCGGAACCACCAATATAAGCCAACATATCTCGTCGGTAGTTCTTGAAATCAACAGCAGAAGCACCGACTTGGGAGTAGCCGCCAACAAGTTCCTTGAATATTCTATGCGACCTGACTGGACCGATGTGCGCTTTCTCACAATCCATGACAAACTTCTTATGTCCAAAGTCCAGCTTCCTCATAGACTTCATAAACTGTTTATCATTACCAACAACCATTTCATGTGTGTGGCGATCTTCAAAAGCTGTTAGTTTGTAGCCCTGATTACCGGCAAAAGAAAGGGTGAGTTTCGCCTTACAACCAACTCTGTTTGAAGGACGTCGTCGCATGCGTTTTGTGTTGTTCTGGCCAGTTTTAAAACCTTGTTTGGTGCAATGCAAGTACTTCAATGCAACCACACTGCCTGCCATGCGTGATCCGCCGAGCCTCACAATAAAGCCACATTCCAGTGCATATGCCTTATAAAATTCAACCGCTTCCTCCAATGACCCAAACAGCATACCAACAACTGGTTTCAGAGAATCAACACAGATTGGAATGTGGTACACAAAACCACCTTGAGATAAACGGGCAACAGATAAGTCTGAAGACATCTCAGTGTCAGAATCACTTGGATATGAACTAGGAGAACTCTGACCAAGGGATACACTAGCACCAACATACACACTTCCAAGCACTGCAAACATAAAGCACATTGAGGTTCAATTGTATTAGGTATAGGTTCAAAATAATCGTCCATTGAAGAGAGTAAAAACCTAATAATGAAAAGTTGAAGACGAATCTGTCAAAGAAGACAATAGAAACGACACAAACGAACAAATTGAATAGAATCATTCTCATATGACTATCAAGCATAGAACGTAAATAAACGCAACAACAAATTCTGAAACCCTAGAACATAAATAAACAAATTAACTTACCAGAATCCATAAAAACGTCTATGCGAATCAATCCAATAGCAAGAATAGATTGAAAGAGGTGAAATCGATAAAGAACATGAACTGAAACGAGCGAGAACGAACAAGTCCTCCAATGGCGATTCCGGCTATAGCGAAGACGGGAGAGAAACGAGGGAGATCAGAGAACAAATGAAGGTCGAATGACGAAAATGTCCCTCCGTGTTGTTAAATGATGGATCAATGCTAGTCGTTTGATGGTGGCACGTGGACGGCTATATCACATGCTCAATGTTTACTTTAACACTCGTGCTCATTTGATCCTCTCTCTATATAGATTAATAAATTTGTTAATTTATATATAATTATAACTAATTAATATATTATTCATATTTAACCAACTTTGGCACGATCACTATGCTAGTCTAAACTAAAGCTCACCCCTTGCGAACTAATATCTCCTTATATTAAATAGTGGCATCCCTTAAAATGTTCAATTGCAATCCAAGTTCGCTCTTCCCTTCACGTGGGCCTTTAGTCCATCTTTAGCATTTTGGGCCAAGATCTACCAATTGTTGTCCTTGAAAATAGTTTTGTATCACATTTAAATTATACTTAAAATACATGAATTAATAAAAAAATGTTAGTGTAAACTCCAAATAAAAAATATTACAAAATATAGTATATAACACATAAATAATACATACAAATGATCTAATCTAATATGCAACTAGATTCCTAAAATATGTATAAAATAAGTGTTATCACAAGCCCTCAAACAATATCTTTCTTATGAAGCTTGTGAATGAGTTGAAAATTAGCATGTCCAAGCCTCATATGTCACACTGTCGTCTCATCAACAAGAGACACAAAGCATAGTTCCTTTTTAGGCTTGAAGCTTGTGTCAACTATGTTAACATTGTTAAACCTAATTCCTTTTAGCACAATTTTCTTGGTTTTTCGATCCTTCACATAGCATTCTTCAGTTGTAAAGGTGGTCTTGTTGTTTCTTTGATTACACAATTGTGTTACACTCAACAAGTTAAAACCAAGTTCATTGACCAAACTAATACCATTTACCTTAATGTTGGAGCTCAACTTTACTTCTCCATTTCCTACCATCTCTCTTTGTCTCTTATCTCCAAGGAAAATATTCCCCCTAGAGCATTTGCAAAGTGAGGCGAGGTATCTCTTGTTTCTAGTCATGTGGAACGAGCATGCAGTATCAAAGTAACTTGGATCATTCACCCTCACTTCATCATGAACAAAGATGGTTAACGTTACGTTTATCAACTCAGACAAGCTTTGCTTTACATGGTCGGTGATAGACAAAATATTGTTGTTCCTTAGGACTAGCATAGTAATACGCATGACTATCATCATAGAATTCATTAAGATCTGGATCATTACTAGAACTTCTCCTTCTCTTAGTCTAATCTTCAATGACTCTTTTTATCAAAGTTTCTTTAAGTGTGATTGTTACCACAGTGCCAACACAACTTGTAGTAGTTCCTCATGTGGTACTTAGGATTAGGTTTGAGAAACTTGCGCTCTTGGGCTCTAACTAGGTTAGGAAGTCTAGCTTGGTTTCCTTGGGATTGTTTAAGAAAACATTTATGAGCAGGTTGATCAACTTGCCTTCCCTTTGTTAATGGCAACATGTAAGAACTTTGTGGGTGCATGAGATCAACAATGACAAGTTCGTATTTGGACCGGACAATTTGGACAAGGAGTTTCTCATGGGAGACCAGACTTGGACCGGATAACTTGGACAAGGGTTTTTTTCATGAGATTAACAGTAATTTGTCATAAAATTAAGTCAATTATTAAACTTACAATAATATTCAACAGTTATATAAAATTAAACATATTTTAGTTTAGTATAGAGAAATAACATATAGTTTCATAGAATATATTCATAAAATATTATGTTACATGATGAATACTCCCTATGAAAATTCTCATCGGGCATTCCCATTAGAATTCCGCTGGGGAGCGGGCCAGGGCGGGGAACGGGTTGGGGATCATTGTCCCTGCCCCCGTCCCCATCCCCATATAGGAAATTGATTTGATCTACATCCCTGTCCCATCCCCTTTTAATAATCCCATTCCACCCCATGTCAAATTTAGAGAGGTGGGTTGTGGGCCTACCCGGGAGCGTGTGGGTACATATGTGCGCAAATGCGCATATGATTCTAAAATCAATTGGCAATTGGAGAAGTACTAATCCACTAAGCTTATATACTAGGCAATTTATATCCAACTTCAGATGTGGGATTGGTTATGTATGTTATGTGTATATATATATTCTAACAATGACGGGGATTTTCCACGAATTTCAGAAAATCCCCTCCCCATTGATGGTCGAATTCCGACCATCTTCAACAAGTATTAAAATTAACTTGAAACTATCTAATTTGTTTGCAACTGGATTAACTCAATAGCATCTTATCTATTTGATAAAGTCCAGTGGGCCGATCGATGGGGGACATGTTAATCTGTGTGCATATGCGCGTACAAGCCTAACACATAAGCATAGTGGGGTTCCATCCTAAAATCAATTGACAATAGGAGTAGTCCACTAAGCTTATATACTAGGCTTTTTATTCCCAATTTTCTAACGTGTGATGTTATTTCTCACATGCCCCCTCAAGTGCAACTGGCCTGGCCCAGTTGACACTTGACAACATGTCTTGAGACTGACAAACCAAACGGGATAGCCCATATCACGCTTTCATGGCGGGCTAAGCCCAAACAATGTCTTAAGGCCGATAAGCCAAACGAGTTAGCCCATATCACGCAATCATGGCAAGCTAAGTTCAGATAAACTAGGAAACAAACCCAGACTCGGAACCCGCTCTGATATCATGATAAAATCTGGTGGGCCGATCGACGGGGACGTGTTAATCCGTGTGCACATGCGCGTACAAGCCCAGCACATAAGCCCAGTGAAGTTTCATCCTAAAACCAATTGAGAATAGGAGTATTCCACTAAACTTATATACTAGATCTTTTATTTCCAATTTTTCACATTACTTTTCACAATTTTCCACCCACAAAACGAATCGAAATCTTCACGAAAAAATCCAAATGATTTGGACTAATAAACACCTAAGCAAGATTATATGTAAATTGAACCTATCAAAGCACAAAATAACCTTAAAATCAACCAAACACGTGTTTAGTTCATGGAGTGGTGTGGGGTGCATGGGGAAGCGTGGTCCACAGACCCCGTATGTGCGGTACTTGTAATTTGTAAAGTGCATGTTAGTGTTAAAAGAAAAGATCTAGATTTATTCTCACGCCTTTTTCATTAGTCATCAGTTCTAAATTCATTCTTTGATACTTACAAGTTACAAGTTTAGTGGCGAATTTAAGTTCTACTTATGTACACAAACCGCTAAATGAATAGCATCCGTAATCTGATCAATTAATTGACTATGCATATATAATATCAGCGTGCACTAAGCAAAGTATATATTACAATCAGTCAACGGGATTATATAACCTTATATTATACAACAACAAAAGATAAGTAGTAGACACGGACATACACAATAAAATTAGGTAGGTCGACCATTAAAAGACAACATTTAATTTAATCGATTGCTGACTGAATTAATATATTTGTAGAAGTTAAATTCAATACAACCATACTAATCATAATAAAGGAGTCTCCAACTCTGAATAATAAAGCACCTGATAATCATAAAACTCTCATTAGCTCATTAAAACACGAAGTTGTAACTCATAAGTCATAACCTTTTTTAAAACTACAAACATACGAAATACTTATGTTGCATAAACATAATATCGAAGTGCTCGTTTAGTTGGTAAGTAAATTTCCATGATTTTAAATACTTTAAGAAGTGAAATATATGTGTTTGGTTGATTTTTTGTTTTTGAAAAATTCAGATATTCTAATTCATATGATTTTTCAGTTCCTACAAATCACAGAAAGTATAATTACCTAAAGAGGGGTATATAAGATTTCTTTTTCATATTTGTTATGATGTAGATTTTAACCAAACAAGATTTACTAATTCTCATGAATTCAAATTCTCATATTTTAATTTCACATAAAGTAATTTACTAAAAATTATACTCCCCTATTCAACCAAAGCACTAAAGCATTTGGACAACACAATTGTTAAACAAGAATTCAGAGAGTTTTCCTTTCCACACAAATAAATATTTGGAGAAGGAAAGTATTTACTTGATGGAGAACTTGCTTTAGAAGCGCGCTGACGCCTCCACCCCTCTGCACATCACATAGAGTCATTTTATTGCCATCTCCACCCTCCAATTTCTCCTCACCTATATATACTACAACTTCAAATCACAAACTTGAATTTCTGACCCAATGAATGGATTATTACTATAGCACAGTGACAATGTTTTGCAAAGGAGAAATGAGGGGAACAGTTTGTTTTGTGATGATTAATAAATTTGACAGTATTTGAAAAAATTTAAGTGAGAAAAGAAACCAAGGAAATGCATTAATTCTAGGAAGAAAAGACTTTACCTTCTATTGCGAACCCTCACTTTCAGCTGTCCACACATCACTCTCACCAGTAAAGTTCCGGATACGGGGACATTCGAGTTTCTGAAAGGACGTCATATCTGGGAAAATGCCCTTCAGTATTAGCCAATCCATGTCTAAGTTGGACAAATACTTCAAATGCAGAGTCTTGACTTTCCATGTGGTTTGATTGGTTTCGTCTTCACACAATGTTTTGAGATTTCCTCCCACGATGTACAGCTTTTCAAGCTTCTGCAGCTCACTTGGACGTAGCCAACTCGGTGCAGTTTCTGAGCGGAAACAGCACAACACCAGTTTCTTTAGATTGCTTCTTAACGGCTCCTCCTCCTCTGTCTCGTTATGGAGTACTGTCTGCGGTTTCCAACATTTCAGTTGCTGCCATCTAGAGTGCCTCAGTGCTTCCTCTTGTACCTCATCATAATTCTCTTTCCATGTAATGCTTAGGCTGCTAAGATTCTTCATTTGCTTGAATACCCGAAGATGTTCAGTGCGGGGGAAGCTGTCTTTGTTCACAACAAGGTTCAGCTTTCTGAGGCTCTCTAGCTTCGACAATTCTCTGAGGGTGCACGCCTTTCTACTTTGCTGGCCACTAACCTCGTAAGTGATGACGAACCCTTTCAGCACCTCGAGTTTGGACAGCGCCGACAATCCTTTGGGCAACTCGGAAAGGAGGTGACACTGCGTCAGGTCTAAGTAGATGAGATTGACGAGGGATCCAATGCCAGCAGGGAGCTCCTCCAGGTTACTGCAATATCTGAGCTTGAGGATTGTAAGGCTGGTGAGCTTACAAACAGAATCAGGAAGCTTCCGGATTGCAGAAAACGACTCTAAGCTCAAAAGCCTCAGTTGTGTCATGTTTTTCAGCTCCTCCAAGAACTGCAAATCCACGATATCAATTTTCTGCTCAGTTCTAGACCACAAATTCACAAGATGAAGCACAGACAAATTGCGCATAGCGGAGAACCATTCTGTTTTGATATCAACCACGGCCTCATCAATGTAGAGCAACGCACGCATATTTTTGAAGGCGTCTAGCTTTTCAGAAGACTTGGAATAGTCGAGCCAAACCCGGGAAGAAGACATGCAGTTGTCTTCAGATTTCAACAGACAAGCCCTTTGCGAGACAGTGATATGTGGGGAGAGCTTCCCATACTCGTTGAAATCAAACAAGTGCTCTGCCCTTGCCCGTGTGCTCACGAAAGAGTGTACTGCATGCTTCATAGACCACTTTTTACCTTGCTGAATCTGGATGAATCCCTTCTCTTGTAGGATCTGCAAAGTTTCTCGTCCAATTTCCTCAATCGTGTTCATAACCATTTTTGGAAAGGGATACTTGGTGGAACTAGCGCACAAGAGTGGGTCAAAGAATCCCTCACCATACCACAAGTGGATTAAGACGCTCTCCTTGATAGGTTTGTTTCCCCATAGGGATGCAGGAAGACACGCAAAATACAACAAGCAATTTCTTTGGATGTTTGTCAGGGACTCATAGGGGCTGACTAGTTGCCTTTCCATTACCTCTAAGTATGCCTTATAAGCATTAGATGCTTTCTCGTACTCATTCCTGGGTAATGGCTTCTTCTTCATCGTATCCTCCATGACTCTCACTTGATTAGGAGGAGGAGGAGGAGGGACTAGGAGCTTCAACTTGGCAACCATTGGAATAAGTTTATTTAATTTTGTAGAATAATCAATAGGGTAACCGTATTCAAAATTCATGAGGCCTTGCAGAAGCTCCTCGCAACTCGTGCGATTGTGGGAGGTCTCGAGGAGGTCAAATTTATCTCGTATGTACTGCAAATCAGCACGCAGGATTTCAAATTGCTTCTTCAAGGCTTGAGTACTGGTTGCAACAGCTGTGTCAACATAGTTCCTCTCCAATTTTGAAATGTAATTGTCGAGCTCAGTGAATTTACACTTGAATCGATCAAAGCTTGAATTGCTGATAAAAGTGGAAACAAGATGAAATTCATGGGAATTGGAGATTTCCCCCGGATGATTCTTACCGCCCCAGCCTACTAGTTTTTCTTGAAGATTTCCCATTCCACTCGAGTGAGCTCCAGCCCTGTCAATTCCAAGATTGATAAGGTTAGACAAGTCTGCAGGGGTATCATCCGGGAGATTGAGGGTTCGAAGATTGATAAGGTTGGCAAAGGAGGGTAGATTCTTCAAATTTGTTTGGGAGAGGTCCAGTTTCTCAAGGCGTGACATTTGATCAAAAAGACCCTCCCTCAATTCTCTCAAACCACTACACCTAGACAGGTTAAGCTCCTTCAACCTTCTTTGCTTGCTTAAACCTTCAGGTAAATCAGCCAGGTTCCTACACCCTGAGACGTCGAGCACTTGAAGGTTTTTCAGCCATTCGATTGAAGAAAGTATGCGTAACCTAGTACATTCCCTGAGAATTAGGGTACGAAGGTGAGTCAAATTGCAAAGGAAACCTATGGATTTAATGCCAGTTCTTGAAAGATCAAGAGCTTCAAGGGAAGCACAGCTATTTAACATATTAACATCTTCTAGATTTTGGGCTCCAGAAAGATCACACACCCTGAGGTAGTAGGACAGATGAACATATTTGGACTCGTTGGGGCTGCTCACCTGTGCATTTCTAAAATATAGATGAGTGAGGTTGGAACTCGTTATTGGAACATGTGCCCAACCCAAGGCAGTGTAAGAAAGATCAAGCACTTGAACTGTGTGTTTAATGGGTTCTAGTGTTTGCAAAGAGGTGCACTGAAATAGATCAAGAAAGCTTAGTTGAAACATTCCTCTAGTGGATGGAAGGGAAAGGAGTTTAGAACAGCCTCTAAGAATGAGCGAGCGAAGCCGGGAAGAAAGAAATCCAGCAGGTAAGGTTTCAATAGGAAGATGGGATAAATCGAGACACCTAAGCTCATTTAGTAGAGGAGGTTGTGGAAGCAAATGTAAATTAGAACAACCTCTGAGAATGAGGGAGCGGAGATCTGCAAGATTGGAGAACAGGTCCTCTGGTAATTGCTTGATTGGAAGATGAGACAGATGGAGGCTTTGAAGCTGAGTCATTTGGGAGATTGTATTTTCAGCGAGCGCGGTCAGATGAGTGCAGCCGGAGATTTCGAGAGCTGTTAAGGCTTTGAACTTACCAAACGGGAAATCAGCTGCTGGACGAAGCAACAAGTCGCAACCTCGAAGCAGCAACACAGAGGGCTCCTTCATCTTCTCAAGTAAGGGTTTCACAGAGTCTAGGGTGGGATTAGACTGCTTCACATACTCATGCCCTTTCTCGGAGGCAAGGAATTCCCTGGTGTGATAGTCGCCGCCGATCAGATCCACTTCGACCTCAGGATTCAAAAACGTCCGCGAATACAGCAAATCAATAGCTGGAATAGCTTCCCTCTCCACGGATGTGCAACGATTGCCATTTGAAGTTGAATCATCCAGAACCGGAACAATTTCGCCACTCATTTCTGCAACAGAGGATCATGGCAACAAATCAGCACATATAATTTCTTGCACAAATTGATTAATCTATATATATAGGTAAGAATTTAGGATCAAGTAAAACAGGCTCTTAGAGTAAAACGAGAGTACAAATAGGAGTCTTTAGATTAAAATCGAATTAATGGTTCATATTGAATGTAAGAGGGTGCACATTAAGGAAAATAGAATGCACACACATAATCCACTCAAATTAACATAATTATAGGAATTTGATTTACCAAATCTGGAATTTCCAAAATCACATCCAGATTCAAAGATCCGCTCTCCAGATCTCTCAAACCTCTATCATCTTCCTCTCACGTCCCACTACACGGCCTCTCTCCAGATCTCCTCCAAAGGAAACTGTCTCTCGTAGCGGTGAATTCCTTCCCGAAAATCTCAGCGACCTCTCAGTTAAAACGCCATATATTTTGATTCACAACTCAGAAAATTGTCAAATTTTGAGGGACGAAATTAGACTTCCAGATCTAACTCTGGGAGTTGGAATCATCCAATTCCGAGTCCAGACGAAAGAGAACGATCCAGTTGAAGTCACGGTGGGTTCCTACCCGAAAATCTCAGCGACCTCTCAGTTAAAACGCCATATCTTTTGATTCACAACTCAGAAAATTCTAAAATTTTGAGGTACGAAATTAGACTTCCAGATCTAACTCTGGGAGTTGGAATCATCCAATTCCGATTCCAGACGAAAGAGAACAAGCCAGTTGAAGTCACGCTGAATTTCTGGAAATTTGCTGTCAATTCTTACAGAAGTTGAAGAGCAATTCCTTGCACCAGCGTCAAGATCATCAACGCCAGGTACTTGAACCTCTTCAGAACTTTTTCATTCTAAGTCAACAAATCGCCGTTTCCTTTTAACGTACAAAATTAGAGTTTTGATGAGAATTTGGCATATTTGGCATCGATTTTAGGGCTTTTGGATTTTTTTCTAGATTTGAACCTTGAATTTGTCCAAATTTTCATTGTTGATTTTGGTTACAGTTCAATATTGCTGAAACTGGATTTAGTGCAATTTGCTGTTTTTATGAATATTGACTACTTACTTGTATGACTATGCGTACAAAATACGTGAATATCATCACATATGAAATGAATATCGCTATTATAGTATTCAAATTGCTTGTTGATGGTGTTGTTTGTACTATTTGCAATTGATATTCAAATTGTATGATGTGATATTCACTATAATGTTGTTCATATTCATGAGGTTTCATGCGTTGAATAGTCGATATTCAAATTTTATGATATGATATTCAATATAATGTTGTTGATATTCATTATAATAATGTTGATATTCAGGTTGATCGTGTGACTGTGCGACCCAAAATCGACGCGACAATGTCATTGTTAAACCTTACCGCCATGAATCGAAGCTTCAAAGATATTGGGTAAATTTTAAATATTTGAATGAGAGCAAAATCGATTTAGAAAGAAAATATTATCTTAATTTCTCTCTCCTGTAACAACCAAAATTAATTATTTTTTTTATTAATAATATCTATATTTGGTTAGATTTGATGGTTAGAGTTCTACCATATCTCTCCTATAACCCATTAATTCAATCATCCATCAACATCAATCCGACGCTCCAGATTAGTACTTCCGTTTTACCACAATTCTCGTTTTACCGGAGTGTGCCCCTATAGGGAAGTTACATATAAATTATTCTTTATATTTTCATATACATTTCAATTGATAATTTTAAATTTCTAAATAAATATACCATTACATAAACACAAACTATGTATCAATTTTTTTAATTTTGTTTTATTCCTATTTAAATTATTTAATATTACAAACATATTTTATAAGTCAAATCCATGCTTGATACGTGCACTATACTAGTTATATTAGATTCCTAGGCGATCTTGGCAATTGAATTAAATGAATAATCCATTAGGCTTATACATTAGAGATATTGTGGCTGACGTGTCTACTTAGATATTGGCTTTGATACAAGAATTTTATCCTAAAATTAATTAACAATTATATTAGTCTTGGTTATGTTTCAGATACTACTCCAACAAAGATGACATGACACAAGGTATCATCACCAAGAACAAGATGCAACATGAATAAATTAAAGCAATTAGCCCTCCAAAAGAAAGAGAGCGAGAAACATACCCGAAAAGCCAAGGGGGAATTCCACGCACCGGAGAGATGAATATATGAAGAGAGGAAACTTTATTAATAAGTACCTCCTCAACCCATGATCCCTCTTCAACATATATATGCTACTTTTTTCCATTTTCAGCTTACCATTAATTTAAGATATTCATGGCTTTTCGGTTTATTATTATAATAAGGTCAACGATGACAGGGTCAGGGTGTATGTATTGAAGTTTAAACCCAATTTGCGATTCGATGGATACCACTAAGTCATAGCTTATTGATTGTTTAGAATCAAACACGAAGATCAGTTCTAATTTTTAAAAACTAAGCGCAAGGGCGGCACATTTTCAAGCTCTAATTTATTTGATGATAAGTACCTTCCATTATAAATTTCTCATTTTAGGCTATGTTAGGTAACGGATGCTAATATTGATGTTGATATTTATGTTGATGTTTATACTGACGTTGGAGCTTATGTTTATGTTGATACTTAAATTTGATGTTGAAATTATATACTTATTTTCTTATATGTGTTAGGTAAATAATACTTATTAATTTTAATTTTTATATCAAAGTTACCAAAATACCCTTTAGTATTTTATATGATTCAATTGCACGTGATAATCACATGACTTTATTTTTGGGATATATTGAGCAACACATGAGCTTCCCATGATTATTGGTTTGGCATTTACTTGCCATCTTTCACAATTGAACCCTGATTCTCCCAAACCTTGTGTTAGGTAAATAATATTTATTAATTTTAATTTTTAAAAAAATCATTTTTCAAAATAAAAAAAACTCACCCAAACCTTGGGCGCAACCAGGTTACACCCCAAGGAGGGTGCGCCGCAAAAAAAACGGGTGCGAAAAAGAATCCCCTGACAGTATTGGAAAAGAAACCAAGGAAATGCATTAATTCTAGGAAGAAAAGACTTTACCTTCATAAAATGGCGCTAGTTCACTGCAGTACTAGCTAGCACATTACACATCTTTTATTGCGAACCCTCACTTTAAGCTTCCCACACTTGTTTGTCATCAGTAAAGTTCCGAATTTGGGGACATTCGAGTTTCCAGAAGAACGTCATATCTGGGAAGATGCCCTTCAGTATTAGCCAATCCATGTCTAAGTTGGACAAATATCTCAGATGCAGTGTCTTGACTTTCCATGTAGCTCCGTCTTCACACAATGTTTTGAGATTTCCTCCCACGATGTACAGCTTTTCAAGCTTCTGCAGCTCACTTGGACGTAGCCTTTGACAGATGCTTTTCATTTTAGTTTTTTTTTTTTTTTTGATAAAATAAGAATTAGACCGGAAACCACAGAAAGATCGGTTTCTCAGTCTATAGCATCCTTACGGATGAGAACTACAAGTTCTAAGTTATCTCTAAAATCTTCCGGAAGACTTCGTTGGATCAGCTTCGCAATGTGGTCAGCAACAACGTTAGTATCACGGAAGACGTGGAAAATCTGAACTGAAGAAAACAGTTGTAAAACACAAAGGATATCAGAAATTAAGATTTCGATATCCCAAGGACAGTGCCCGATTTTGTTCAGAACGTTAACAATTGTAAGGTTATCACATTCAATTTGGATGTTGTTAAAACCTAATTCGTGCGCTTTAAACAAAGCATTCTTGAACGCAATTGTTTCTGTTTTTAATGGGGTAGATAAACCACATTTATCACCAAAAATAAATAAGGATTCTCCTTTACTATTCCTAAGAATATAACCAAAGCTAGATTCTCCATTAGACTTATTTGAGCCATCCGTATTGATTTTTATAATATTATCTGGTGGTTTTTTCTATTTTTTCTTTTGGGATTTATTATTATTGTATCTACTATTATTATTATTTTTTTGTTCTGTTTCCAAGCAGTCAGGATTCCATTTCTTTGTTTGTTCCCAATTATTGATTTGGTTTTTGATAAAAATAGGAATATCCTTGATAGGATCCATATCGTTGTTTGATATTCCAAAGCTTTGTTGGTTTCTGTAGAACCAGATTCCCCATCAGGAATTCAGTAGTTCTAGGAATTGTATTTTATCTGTCTTTTGTCGGATTTCCTCAATCAATTCATAAGTCTTTTTATTCCCAATGTTTATTAATCTGATCATCCCAAGAGTATGCAGATTTATTTTTCCAATGATTTTCAAGGTATGGGTGCAAATGAATAAGATGTGGTTAATATCTTCAGTTGGAGCGCTACATCGGATACAACCAGGGGGTAGTGAAACTCTTTTTTCAGCTAGTCTTGCTTTTGTTGGGAGACCATTTTTCATGATTTTCCAAAGGAATTTTTTTACCTTTGGTAGGTATCTAATTTCCATATCCAAGACGAATCATAGGCTGTATATTGTTTATTTTCATTAATCATGTTCATGGCAGACTTGGTTGAGAATCATCCGTTTTTACTGGCTTCCCAGTACATCATGTCCTCAATGTTATTAAAGGGGATATGAATAGATGTGATTTGTCTAGCTAGATTAATTGGTACATGTTGTTCAATTTTTGCTTTGTTCCATGTCTTATCTGGCAAAATAAAATCCGCGACCAGGACATCTATATTCTGGATTTGTTGTGTGTTTATGCTTTTGTTTAAGGGACTTTTTGATAACCAATTATCCGTCCAAAATTTAATTGTTCTCCCGTTTCCGACTTGCCAAACGAGTCCCTTTTTGAAATCTTCTAGGATTTCAATCATTTTGGATCATTGCCAAGAACAAATCCGTGCTTTTTCATAGTGTAAAAGGTGTTGTGATTTTAGGTATTTTTCTGTAACGATTTTAACCCAATAATTATTAGGTTCTGCCAAGATTTTCCAAAATAATTTGAATTGTAGTGCTTTGTTCATGTCTCGTGACTTACGAAGCCCAAGAACTCCTTGTTGTATAGGTTTGCAAAAAAATTCCCAGCCAATGAGAGGTTTATAATTGTTGTCTTTGTTCCAGAAAAAACTTTTGTAAGTTTGTCAAGTTCATTATGTGTATTTGTAGGCAACATAAAGCTCTGCATTAGGTAATTTGGTCTAGAGGCCAGATTTGCTTTTATCAAGGTTGTTCGTCCTGCTTGGGATAACGAGTTTGCTTTCCATTTAGTCAACTGTTTTTGTGAGCTTGTTAATAGGTCTGAAAAGGTATTTGAGTTGACTCTACCATTTATGATAGGACACCCCATGTATTTTTCAAGTGACGTCATGTTTGTTATTGTAAGAATTCCCTGAATCGTTTGTTTTTTTATATTTGAAACCTTCTTAGTAACTTGGAAAGCTGGTTTATGAAAGTTTACTTTTTGTCCTGAGATATTGCAATAATCATCAACAATATCCTTGATTTCCTTGCAATTTTCTGTTTTCGCTTTTGAAAAGATCATGATATCATTTGCGAATGCCAAAAAAGGAACTCGGGTTCCTTGTCTGCAAATTTGGACTCCGATAGGTTTTCGAGGTCTGTTTGAAACTTGTTGAAGTTTTCGAGCCAAGATTTCTGATCCTAAAATAAAAAGGAAGGGAGAGAGGGGATCTCCTTGGCGAAGTCCCCTTGTTGGTAAAAAAATTTCCGTCGGTCCATTATTAACTAAGACCGAGAAGGAAACAGTTGTTATACATTCTTTGATCCAGTTTATAAACTTTTGATGAAAGTCGAATTTTTCCATTGTTTTAAGAATGAAAATCCATTCGATTCTATCATAAGTTTTTTTCATATCTAGTTTGATGGCTATGAAGCCTTCCTTTCCTTGTTTACCTTTGAAGGAGTGAAAAATTTCATGCGCTATTAATATATTGTCTTGAATAGCTCTATTAGCAATAAAGGCTCCTTGTAGAGGATGTATTAATTTTTCCATTGTTTTTTTTAATCTTGTTGTCATGATTTTTGATATAATTTTATAAATAGTGGAGCACAGACTTATTGGTCTGTAATGGTTTGTGGAATTAGGATTGTCACATTTTGGTATTAAGGATATGAATGTATGGTTGATCTGTTTGAGTAATTTCCCAGAAAGGAAAAAACTCTTTACGACTTGGATTACTGAGGGGCCTACGATATCCCAGTATTTTTGGTAGAATTCTGATGTCATTCCATCTGGTCCAGGGGATTTGTCTGAGCCAATATCATAAACAGCCTTTTTTATCTCTTCATTTGAGACTTGTTTAGCTAAGTTTTCATTATCTTCTGTTGATACTTCATCCTGGATTAACTCAAGATTATCCCTTAAAAGATTTTCATTCATTTCTTCAGTTTTGAATCTTTTAATGAAATCATTTCTGATTTCATTTCTTATATTTTCTTCTCCAATGATAGTAGCTCCTTCTTGTGTTATGATTTCTTTGATAATTTTCATATTTCTTCTTCCACTAGATATTCTATGAAAATAGCTAGCATTTGTATCCGTGAATTTGATATGTTTTACTTTTGCTCTTTGGTTCCAGAAATTGTTTTGAAAGCTAAGCAACTTTTCCTTTTTCTCAATGAGTCTTAATTGTTTTTGAATAAGGTTATTATTTGGCTGAGAGCAGATTTCAACTTGGATATCTGACATATCTTTTTCTATGTTTTGTAGTTGGGAAAACACATTACCAAAGGTAGTTTTATTCCATGTTTTTGCATGTTTTTTTAATAGCTTTGTTTTAGACACAAGATCATACATTCTTGATCCATGGTAATTTGTTCTCCAGGCTTGTTTGACAACATTTCTGAAATTTTTTCTTGTCATCCAATTTTTTTTCAAATTTAAAGGGTTGGTTTTTTCAAATTTAAAGGGTTGGTTTTTAAAAGGGGTGAAATTCTGCTGTCATAATCAACGTTTGTACAAATTAATTGTTTTTGTTTACAATTGTAGTGCACTCTGAGATTGAGTAGAACACATAGGAAAAATGAAGCATACATGTGGGTCGGTATTTGTATGAGTCGGTTCCTCTGGGCTTGGATGAAATGGGCTGCTGAAATGAGCTATCATGGGCCCATTTACTTGGCTGCTGGAAACAACAACAAAGGCCCACTCCTTCTCTTTGTTAAAAGTGGCCACGTGCAGGAGCAAGGCATATATATTGCTTCTCCCTTCCCAAAAGCAAATCAGGACAAGAAATCAAAGTCAGCTTAGGGTTTGTGCCGCTATTGCACAGAGAGAGAAAAGAGAGGTCTGAGAGAGTGCTCGAAGGGATCGATCGGAAAGAGGAGCAAGGGAGGACGAAGGGCGGTGGCGCTTCCAAGTCCGGTGGCGACTTGGTGGTGTTCGTCGGGGCCGTGTTCGTCTTGGTGGCCCTTGCGGTGGCGCGGTCTGGTGGAGTGCAGAAACGGAGTGTTTATGCGGTGCTTCACAGGGGCGTTCTCTTTCGATCCTTATTCTTGTGCTTCCTTGTTGTTGTGTGCTTCGGATTTCTTTAGTGTGTTTTGCTCTCTTGAGTGTGCTCTTGTAAACGAACGATTGAGGCTTTGAATGCTTAGTGGATTGGGTGGATCTCCCCTTTTGAGATCCCACGGATGTAGGGTAATCGAACCGCATTACAAATTCTTTGTGTTCATACTGTTTTTGGTTGTTTCTGTTTTGGCTTGAATTTGCTTGAATCAGGAAATTAGATTCACATGATTTACAAGAGGTCTTTTCTATCCTGTTCAAAAAGACTTTACAGTGGTGGGTTTTACTGACTCAGACTGGGGAGGTTGCCTTACTTTAGGGCGATCGTTGACAAGATTTTGTGTGTTTCTTGGTCATTCTCTTGTGTCTTGGAAAACCAAGAAGCAAACAACTGTATCCAGGTCCTCTACAGAAGCTGAATACCGCAGCATGGCAGCCACTACTTCCGAATTGGTCTGGACAAGCTTCATTTCGGCTGACTTGCACTTACAAGTTAAGCTCCCTATTACTTTGTTTTGTGATAACAGGGCAGCTCAGCAAATTGCAGCCAATCCTTGTTTCCACGAACGCACCAAACACATTGAATTAGTTTGTCATTTCACAAGAGAGAAGATTCAAAGCGGGTTCCTCTAGACTGCTCATATTTCTACCAAGCAACAACTTGTTGATGTTATGACTAAACCATTAAGCAGGGTACAACATGAATTTCTTATTCACAAGTTGGGTTTCATGGAACTTCCAACTTGAGGGGGGCATGTTGAACTCGAAGTTGTACCATGGTTTAACCGTGGTTAGTCTTTATTTCACTATGGTTAGGTAGTTACAAGTCTAGTTAAGTTTAGCTGGCTTGTATATATTGTTCTGTTATTTCTTTCTCTGCGTTGTAATTGATGACAGAGATCAAAAGATCTTAAAAGCAAATTCTTCTTCTATCCCTCAAATCTATCTCTCGGATTCTACAAAACTTGTTATTGGAACATGTGCCCAAGGCAGTATAAGAAAGATCAAGCACTTGAACTGTCTCTTCAATGGGTTCTAGTGTTTGCAAAGAGGTGCACTGAAATAGATCAAGAAAGCGTAGTCGAAACAAATTTCTAGTGGATGGAAGGGAATGGAGTTTAGAGCAGCCTCTAAGAATGAGCGAGGGAAGCCCGGAAGAAAGAAATCCAGCAGGTAAGGTTTCAGGATGCCAGTAACCCAATCAGATTATTACTGCAATTATTGGCTGCTACTATATGCACTACGTTTTTTGACGTTTTGCACTACAAATCACTATACAGAAACCTGGCGTACGTCAGATTTCTGCGTAGAAGACCAAATTTATCTGTACGCTAGATACCTGCGTAGAGCTAGAATATAATTGTTGGAGATAGGGAGTTGGGGTTTTTTTTTTTGAAATTTGCCTCCTACACAAGGATCTGGCGATTTTTTTTTCTGGACGCAACCAAGTGAACATTATATTTTTTTAAATATGCATTTGACTCTAGTAATAGACGTTATCAAGTAATCAAGGTTACATGGCAATAAATCCGTTTGTATCATGAGATTTAAATATACTTTTATTCATGTATATTTCTCCACCAATTTGTTTGATATTATCTGTTTGTTATTATTATTCTCGAAAATCACATATAACTATGGTTATATATTATAGTTGGATTGACCAGATGTCTCATCCATATTTGGATTTCCGGTCCGTCAGACAGGACCCACATGCAGGAGATCTTGTCCCTCTTGTCCCTCCACCTCCCCCGGCTTCCGCTGTCACGGTATGTCATCATTTTCTTATGTTTATTTTGATGTATTTTATTTATGTTTATTTTGATGTATTTTTTTAATACAGCGCTCACAGCTGGTGGCCGGTGAGATGACGGCTTATCTGGCCCAGTACGACGATACGCCTCCCCGTCTTACAGATCAGATGATCCGTTGGATCGAGTATCTGACGGGTGACGTGACGCCTTCGGCCCCTCCCATTCCGCGTGCGTCCCAGAGATTCTGCGACTTGGTTCACAAGGAGGGATCTGGTAGCGGGCGACATGCAGATGAGGACTAGTTACAATATGTATATTACCTAAACTGTTACGTATCACATGAAATATTTTGTTCATGTTTATGGTATTTTGTTGATGTTTATGGTATTTTGTTGATGTTTATAGTATATAAGTATATTCACATGAAATATAAAGAAAAACTATAGTATATAAGCTTATATCACATGAAATATAAATGAAAACTATAGTACATAAGCTTATATCACATGAAATATAAGGAAAAACTATAGTATATAAGTATATTCAAATGAAATATAAAGGAAAACTATAGTACATAAACTTATATCACATGAAATATAAAGGAAAACTATATTATATAAGTATATTCACATGAAGTAACAAGATAATTCGCGTAATTTAATTTCTTTATATGAAAATTACATTGTAAATAAATTTTAGAAATTTAATGTATTTTTTTTACAAATTAACAATCTGCTAAAAATAATAATCGAAATATAAAAATATAAAAATAAAGAAAATAAAGTAACAAGATAATTCGCGTGTGAAATCCTCCTGCATGCCTCTGATCTTCAAGGCCACGATCGCTGTAGTCATAGCCGCGCCCGCGGCTTACTCTTCCTTCCATGTCCAGCGAACTCCTTCATAGGCCGCGATGGCTGTCCCCATGGCCGCGATCGCGGCTTTGCCTTCTCCGCTTCATGACAACTTCTTCCTAAGTCGTGATCGCGGCTTTGCCTTCTCTGTTTATAGTATATAAGTATATTCACATGAAATATAAAGAAAAACTATAGTATATAAGCTTATATCACATGAAATATAAGGGAAAACTATAGTATATAAGCTTATATCATATGAAATATAAAGAAAAACTATAGTACATAAGCTTATATCACATGAAATATAAAGGAAAACTATAGTACATAAGCTTATATCACATGAAATATAAAGGAAAACTATAGTACATAAGCTTATATCACATGAAATATAAAGGAAAACTATAGTATATAAGTATATTCATATAAAATATAAAGGAAAACTATAGTATATAAGTATATTCACATGAAATATAAAGGAAAACTATAGTACATAAGCTTATATCACATGAAATATAAAGGAAAACTATAGTATATAAGTATATTCACATCAAATATAAAGGAAAACTATAGTACATAAGCTTATATCACATGAAATATAAAGGAAAACTATAGTACATAAGCTTATATCACATGAAATATAAAGGAAAACTATAGTATATAAGTATATTCACATGAAATATAAAGGAAAACTATAGTATATAAGTATATTCACATGAAATACAAAGGAAAACTATAGTACATAAGCTTATATCACATGAAATATAAAGGAAAATTATAGTATATAAGTATATTCACATGAAATATAAAGGAAAACTATAGTACATAAGCTTATATCACATGAAATATAAAGGAAAACTATAGTACATAAGCTTATATCACATGAAATATAAAGGAAAACTATAGTATATAAGTATATTCACATGAAATATAAAGGAAAACTATAGTATATAAGTATATTCACATGAAATATAAAGGAAAACTATAGTACATAAGCTTATATCACATGAAATATAAAGAAAAATTATAGTACATAAGCTTATATCACATGAAATATAAAGGAAATATTTGATGATGATAATCTAATTGATGCCTAGCTAGGTGTGGTAAACAAAATAGGTGAAGGCCGATCGTTGCTCGGATTTGATGTATGAAGGTCTTCTTTCCCCTTGGTGCCCCTAGCCAGGTGACCCATTATTCATGAAGGCTTCTGAATCTGGCAAAAATGCAGTCATTTTAGGGTTTGTTTGAAAGTCGCATTATAATGTTAGATAGGCCCAACTTGGAATATGAAGCCCACCTCCCAGGGGTGGATCTACACACTAGTACAAAAAGGCCATCTAATACCGGTTTTTTACTGAAACGGATACCGGTTATGGTTCCGGTCTAAGATGAGCCAAAATCCTGCTCCGTATACCGGTTTTTGAAAAACCGGTATGAAGCTGGGACACGGATACCGGTTATTTAAAAAACTGGTATCCCCGTATTTGTTTTCCTTTTTAAAAAAAATTATTTATTGTCGATACCGGTTATGTGAAAAACCGGTATCTACCTCCTTGTCTGTTACATATCGGTTATTAAAATAACCGATATGATATTTATTTTTTATTTTTTACAGTACTTTTTTACAATACCCATTCAGCTATATGTTATACCACATGTTTACGTCATTGTATCTCACACAAAATGCTACAACAGTGTACAACAAAATCACATCAAATAATCCATATATAAATTATATATAATAAACTGTTAACAAGCGTTATCTCCTTGAGCTATAAATAACAGAATAACTTAAGAGTTTCATATCTCTTTAAACTATAAATAACAAAATAACCTAATAAAATAGCTTCCAAGAAAATATACTAGTTACTGAAGGATTCACCAATAATCATAAATGGTTTAAAACCTAAATTCATTACCCAAGAAGGTCGACAGGCATTCTCATACTGAACCCTAGATTTCTTGCAATCGACCGGGTAAAGAAGTCCCACAGAAGCAATTTTAGTGGCTCACTTCTTGGATTCTTTCTCTAAACAAGCGTAGAATGTGTCCCTCGCATGTTTCACCCAAAAATTTGGCAAGAAAGAATGCTTAATTGAAAATTTGAATTCAATACATGAACAAAAAATTAAAATTTAGTTTCTTACAACATAAAAAGCATAAAAAGAATGGTTGGGCACCTTGTTCTTTCTTCAGGGTGGAGCCACAGCTGGAGGAGTTTCCAAGTAGCCTTGAATGTCTCAAGGAAGGTGACACATAACGTACTTTCCTGTATTTTATAAAATGGATAGAAAAATCAATATTTTAACACAATCAAGAATCTTCCTATTGTGTAAGATTGTAAAGAGACCTTTACCTAGATGATGAGGATGATGATGAAGGAGTATCACTAAAAGTGGTATAAGAAGCTGAAGCAAGGAAATAATAGTTATGCAAAAGGAAACAAAGCAAAGCTGCAGTGACCAGATATTGCAAAGAAACTTGACAAAAATAATGGAAATGAAAGAATCTACCACTTCTATATTGATAAATGTATGCTCAAGCAGATGAACTGATTATGTCTCTTTGCTTAGTCCTCCAATATTCCAACCAAACAGCATAAACACTTACAAGAAGACTTTGGTTAAGTATTGCAACCAAGGGGGACAACATTAGTAAGCAAAAGGTTCCAGCCAATTACATATAATAAGTTTAAAAGCCAAGAAGAAATATGTGAATCTGGTCTGACATGACAAGCAACACAGCTAATGGATAAATTTAGTCAAGCCAAAAAATAAATGTTTGAAATTTCTAGTTTTAAAACAGAAAACACCGACTTAATGTTATACATGATATTTACAAATCAATATTCACGAGAGGAGTTGCATTACTACATAAATCTCTGGATTATTTTCTTCAAATCCGCATCTTCATTAATATTCCCTTATGGAATTGCTCATTTGATTATATTTCTCCTTCACTGTCTAACACATCTTAGTTTTTTAATGCAAAAACAGAGTTCACTAATTATCTGCAAAGACTATCTTATTGATAAATGGGATAAATATAAGCCTTTCCTAGATCAGTAAAACTAAAACAATATCTTTATGATAATGGAACATACATATATATCCTCCCATGTTGGCACGTGAATCAGCAGCAACCATGACACCTTTTTTGAATATGAAAGCAAGAGTGGTTGTCCCCTTTGCTGGCTTCACCATCTGTACCGCCTCCTTCTGAAATCCATCAAACTAAACAAAAGCCGGAAAAATGTCAAAAATATGAACAAATACTACCAAAGTAAGCTCACTGTGCAGCTACCACATCTGTAGTGGTAAGGAGTTCAAATGAGGGAGACATCAGCACACCATCAGGCATCTCACTGTTGGATGCAAACTGTGGCCTAGTTGATTCCAACCCACTCATATCGAGATTCATAGTGTAGCCTGAAATAGAAATCCAAATTCAGCATAGAGTGCAGAATTATATGAAGAAAAAGATTGTCCAACCAACCCAGGTTCAAGTGAGCCAAACATCTCTAAGCAGCCTCAGCAAAGTACAGAATTTAAAATTAATAAAACCAGACTTCATTTGATCTTCAATTGACAGGCTTTCTGCACAAAGCAAGCAACTGAAGGTTTGATTCAACATGGTGTGTGGATCAATTGAAAGATTAAAAATTATAATCCTCCATAACAAGTTTGCAACTGTTGTGGAGGATTCGAGCAGTAGTGGCACATTTACTGAACAAGCACATTTAATCTGGTACCTACAACTCTTAATATATTACTTATGCCACACATTCACTTTATTGGACTCAAAAGCAGGTCTACGACTGCATTGACAATCACTTTTATAGATCATAATCCAGAATTCATGGTAAAGGTTAGAAGAGACCGACAATCTGCATTTCTGAGTGAGGACGTTGGGATAGAAAAAATATTCATAATTTGTTCAAAATTTCTAATATCAAATTCCACATGCCTATAACAACACATAGAAGAAAATATAATCTATACAAGATAAGATTCATAGTCAGAAGTGGCAGGTCATGCCAATACCCAAATTTCGCAAAAGTTGGGTTCAAGTAAAGATTGTTCAAGGGGTAACTTTTCATATAATGATATTTTCCCTGGATCCAATTTTCATTGCGAGATTTGTTCTTGGCTTCTTATTGACTATCTTTGATCCATATGTAGTCCAGGCAGCCTGTACCTGTCAGCCAAGCATAGATCCAGAGTTGACCTAACAACACATGAAGATTTAAAACAAAGCAGGAGCCCAAGTTCAATCTCCTGCCGGCAGACAGCCAATTTCATGGGGTTCGATCTCGTAACAGGGTCAACAGATAGGGTATCTTTTAAAGGTTGTACACAGAACCACTTATGAAAATAGCAGATCAACCAAAAAAAAGAGGATCGTGGTTGAGCGAACAAATAAGCAGAACAGATTCAAGGGTTTGGGCATCGATGATCGGGTGTACTGAATTTAAGTCGTTGTTGCAAATAGACCAGAAAGGAAGACCTACCTCCTTCACCGAAGCAGAGAGAAAGCATAAAGGTCACCTGATCAGAGTTCGAAGGAGGACTGTTGTGCACCTCTAGAGGACGACGACCACCACATCCAGAACTGGAGGCAGGAAGATGAACGGTGAGGCGCTGGTGCGTGGGGAATCTGAGCTTCAGGTGCGGGGCTGCTGTGGGCGCGGGTCCGAGTGAGTCCAGGAGGTCGAAAGTGATATGGTTCAGTGGTCGTGAGCGGGCGGGGCGCGAGATGGGCTCGTGGTTGGTTTGGATCGAGCGCGGTGGTGGTTTAGGGCATCAGCGGCTCGGTGGGGGTGGTCGTGGGAGTGGTTTCCATTTGGGGTTGTTTAGGGCCGGCGTCAGTTTGTCTCTCGGGAGCGTTTTCTTTTTCTCAGTGGGGAATCAAGAGCTCTCTCCTTAATTAATCGTTGCAAGGTGACATGCATATCGGTTATTATTAATAACCGATATACAATTTTTTTTTTCAAAGATACCGGTTTTGTTCAATAACCGGTATCCGTTTCCAAGTTTCATACCAGTTTTATACAACCGGTATCCTTCCTTCCGGTATTAGATGGCCTTTTTGTACTAGTGACATGGGGTGTTGAGGGGGCGACAACTCTTGCTTCCCCTCGGCGAACCCCTTATATATATTGAATTTTTGGTTAAGCCCTCTTTTGAATTTTGAATTTTTATTATGTATACATACAAAGATGAGTAAATCACAAGAAAAATACATTGGCTTAGTGGTATTTGTCTTGGAACTTGTGTAAAAAAAGCTAGAGGTCATGAATTCAATCCATCCTCAAACACTTCTTTTTTCTATTTATGTTAAAAAATTGAGTTTTAATTACCTTATTAAAATCTTTGTATTTATTAAACATGTTTTTTTTTCTTCCATATTTTATTTTTTTATTAAAACGAAATTTGAAAATCTCACATCATTTAAATAATTTTAATTAAATTTCAAAAGATGGATCTCATAAAAATTATAGTGATTTATATAGTCAAAGTATGAGTTTGGATAATATGCGGAGCACTCTTCCCGTGCGAACGTGCGGAGCATGTACTTTAGGGCCTTATTTGTGCACTTTAATGTCTTATTTGTGTACTTTTTCAAAAAAAAAATCTTTTATAAATTGTTTTCCAAGCATTTTTCAATTTTTTTGCAAAAGTGTACAAATAAGGCTCTAAAGTGTACAAATAAGACCCTATAGTGCATGTCCATACGTCCGCACGGGAAGAGTGATCCGCACCGAAACCGCACTCGTCAAAGTATATCAAAATAAAATGGTCCCCCTTCAACAAATTTATGAAACTAAAATGGTCCCCTTGGACAAATTTTTAGATCCGCCACTAATGCAGCCTCCTATCCCATCACACCACGTAAGCATAGGCCCAACTTCCCTCGGTAAATTATAGATGCCACCTATAGAGTATTTACCTGATTGTGCACACATGGCCTTCTTGATTTCTACATGCAATCGGTTCTTCGGAGATTAGCTCGTCCCGTACCCGTAGTGGTTCGCAAATGGGCTGCATTCATATATCCGTGATAATTAAATGGAATAATCAATGATCTATTTTGTCTCAAAAGCAACCGTATAAAACTACAAAGCATCAGCAATGTTACGTATACACTCGCATATATATGCATCTACATATGACTCACTTACAAATACAAGTCAAATTTTGGATGTTACAAATAAGACAAACCAGCTTACACGTACGTATGTTTTTACGTAGTAAAACACAACAAGCGTACGGTGGAATCAGCTACTCGATGAGAGGAGCATAGCCAAAGACAGCGCCGAAAACTCGAACAGCCCTCCTGACGACGACGGTGAAAGCTACGCCGTCAGCGCTATCGACCGGGTGCTTGTTGAAAATAACCCGGTCGTAGGGCTTCAGATTCTTGGCGCGCACGAAGCGCAGCCACTCGCCCGTGAGTTCGGGTTTCAGAAACCCTTCTCTCCGGAGCGTAAGCCGGAGAAGGAAAGGGTTTCCGTCGCCGTCGATTATCTTGAAGTCGACGGGAGTCGTACGGAACTCGTGCGGGTTGCTGCACACGTGGTGGAGGTGCTGAACTGGAAACGCGAACCTGTGTTTCGTATCGGTTTCAGACAAACCTTTCTCGAATATATATTGCAAGTAGTAATTGGGGGTTACAACAGAAGACATGATCGAATCGAAGAAGAGGATGAGGAGGAGGAAAGAAGTTCAATTGGGAGCTAATGAAATAAGTGAAGGGGGAAAATGAATGCAGAGTGAAGAAGAATATATAAAACCCTAGCAAAGAAGCAGAAACTGGAGCCATCCATAGGTGGGGCCAACACGCTCACACACGTACACGTCCCCTAGTAAATCAATATATTCTTTTTTTTTCTTTTTTTTGTTGTTGCAATTATGAGTGTCCTATATTTATTTACAGCAAACATATACTAACAGACAAACAGTAAATGTAATAAGCATAGGTTAATTAACTAAGTATAAAAATATTTGCTAAATATAATAAAATTTTATATTAATTCGATAGGCGCCTTGCCTTTATTTCGAGCAACAGATTGATCAGAAGCGGACACTTCTAGCATTGTGTTCTGCCTACTACCAGCACTAGATGCTTGATATGGATGTGCCAACCCTTGGCCTTTCCGCCGAGAGTAAGTTTGCATGTGGCCTTCTTTCCCACAAGTATATCATACCCGTTTATCTTTTTGGCAATTAAAATTCTTATGCCCAGCTTCACCACATTTGTGGCATTGGATTGCGCCGCTACTCCAACCCGTGCCTTCAGAGACATGAAGGGTCTTTGTCAACTATCTCCTAATTGGATGTTCCCCTGCATTCCTGCATCCTTCGGGTTAATGATTATTTGGGATTCCTCAACAAGATTAGGAAAAAAAATGGACTCATGGGCTATCAAATCACTCTCCTATGCGGGATGAATTAAACTCATTCGATCTATTCTTTGGGGTGTCACTAACTACTGGATTAAAATCTTCATGCTTCCGAAGAGAATCATCAAAGAAGTTAACAACCTTATGAGAAGTTTCTTGTGGAGCGGTTGCTCAGAGTCAGGATGTTGCCTTATGGCATGGCCTGGAAAGAGGTTACTCAACCAAAGGAGGGAGGACTAGGCCTCAAGGAGGTGTTTTCTTGGAATCGAGCACAAATGGTGAAGCACATTCATGATATTGATGTGGGATGTGATAACATCTTAGTCAAGTGGGGCAATTCGAGATATCACTTTTGGGACATTGAGGCTAAGCAAAGTCATAGTGGAGTATTTCATTCAACACGTTTCTTCTCTTTGTTGTTAAAAGAGTCAAAATAAATCAGTTTAATTAATCCTTAATGTTTTATTCTTCGTGTGAATTTACCAGCCCTCCAAACTCCCTTCAACCCCCAAAGGCCAAAACTCTGATCTTTCTGCCATTCGCCACCCCCGTAAATTAATATGGAGTCGTTATCAGTCAGCGTCTAAACATATTAGATAAAATAATTAAATATGGTCTACGGTACTTACTACTTAGTGATATGGAATCTGGCTTGTGATTAAGACATACTTTTGATTGTCCATTTTCTTTTCGGGAATATATGAGAAATTATCTGGAGTATTTCTTGTAGATAAAAAAATTTCATACTTTTGAATTAAAAAAATAATCTCAATTTTGTACGTATAGACTAAAATCATATGAGCGAATATTTTAGTAAGATTTTCAGATAATTTGATGACATCTAACTATCTAAGATCGACAGAATGATAATTGAATTTTAAAATGGACAGTTATATATCGAGATGGCAAATTTATATATTTTTGAATTCAAATTATAATTAAATTGTAATAAAAAAATTCGGTCAAAGAGAGGCGGATTAAAAATCCACTCATATATTATTTTCTGTCGAAATGTGACAGTTGAAATTATTATTTTTATTTCTGTAAGGAGTGAAATTATTTTTGGTTTAGAAATGATAGTTAAGACTATTTCTGATTTAAAAAAAAATGGGTATAGTTTTAAGTAGATGTGTCAAATGGGTCGGGTTTAAACGTATCGGGTCGGGTTATTTACGGATCAGGTCGATTGCGGGTCAAAATTTGCGGACCGATTATGGGTCGGGTCGGGTTATTGCGGGTCAGGTACGGGTTTGGGTCGACCCGCAGGGTCAAGAGCGCATTGTCAAAATTTTATAAAATAAATATTAAAATAATATTTTAATTAAAATAATAAATCAAAAATCAAAAAATATTATTATATAATATTTTAATAATAAAATATATCATAATATTTAATATACAAAATATAAACACATTTATATTGATCTCAACGGGTCGATCCAACTCTTAAATTTTTGGATCGAACGAATCAGGTTACTTTTAACCCAATATTTTTGGGATTGAGTCTCAATCTAAAAAATGCGGGTTGGGTCGGTTTGTGGGTAGGGTCGACCCAAGCCAGAAATTAGCCAGGCATATTTTAGGGGGTATTCTCAAGATTATCAGCTGCCTAACAACAACGGTTTACATCGATCATGCATATACTAAATTCAAATCCACAAAAAAGATCGATCGATACTATATTAATTACCGCTGTCAGTATAATGAGTAGCAGAATTAATTAATTCACAGAGACTAATTAAACATCTGAAAATCAACAACCTTATCCAGTATAAATCGATCATCTGCACACCCAATTATCTTCATAATAAGCCTCAATTATATTAGAAAGCAGAATTACGTATATAATACGAGTAATATATATAGTTCCGAATACAAATACACTCGCATATTCATATGGATGCCTCACTTACAAATCAAAATTCCGATCTTACAACACAGCTTACACGTATACATATTATAAACGCAGCCAAGCACGTAAAAATCAGTAAAATACAACAATTGTGATCGAGTACTCCGTTATCTATTCAACGAGATCAGCATAACCAAAGACAACGCCGAAAATTCGAGCAACCCTCCTGACGGCGACGGTGAAAGCTACGCCGTCGGCGTTATCGATGGGGTGCTTCTTGAAAATAACCCGGTCGTAGGGCATGAGATTCTTGGCGCGCACGAAGCGCAGCCACTCGCCGGTGAGTTCGGGTTTCAGAAAGCCTTCTCTCCGGAGCGTAAGCCGGAGAAGGAAAGGGTTTCCGTCGCCGTCGATTATCTTGAAGTCGACGGGAGTCGTACGGAACTCGTGCGGGTTGCTGCACACGTGGTGGAGGTGCTGAACTGGAAACGCGAACCTGTGTTTCGTATCGGTTTCAGACAAACCTTTCTCGAATATATATTGCAAGTAGTAATTGGGGGTTACAACAGAAGACATGATCGAATCGAAGAAGTGGAGGAGGAGGAAAGAAGTTCAATTGGGAGCTAATGAAATATGGGGAGGAGGATATTTGTTGGCCAACACGCTCGAATCTTTCTGGAATATTTGTTGCAAAGAGTAAGTAGGGGTTAAAGCAGAAGACATGATCGAATCGAAGAAGAGGAGGAGGATAAAAAAGCTAGTTCTTAGAAGAAAGAAATTCAATTGGGGAGCTAATGAAAAAAGTAAGGGGAAAAATTATGGGGAGCGAAGAAGAACAACAGACGTACGTATATATATGGCTAATTTGCAAATCTATACCAGTTTGGTTTTAAAATTTGTAAAGTAATACTTTTTTTAGAAGATATTACAATAATATCCTAAAGTGATTTTTTTGCATTTTCTTTAATCTTTTTTTTTAAATCAAAAAATCTGAAATTGAATTTATTTTTTATAAATAAAATGATAAAATAAAATTAAAAATATTATAATAATCAATAAAATTTTAAACAAATTTTCCAAATCAGAAATTGAAATTGAAATCGAAATCAGCTGATTTCGTTTGCCCCAAATTCAGAAAATCAGATAAAGCCCTAAATTCAGATTTCGTTTTCCCTATTCATCATCTTCCCCGTGTTGTTCTTCCTATTCATCATCTTCCTCCTCTCTCGCTTTCTCCACTGGAACCAGACGAAGAATCGATCAACGCTACAACGCCGCCTTACATCGCCGGCCTCTCGACTCCCTCCTCGTGTTGTTCTTCATATTCATCATCTTCCTCCTCTCTCGCTTTCTCCACTGGAACCAGACGAAGAATCTCCGCCTCCCCCACCAATGCCGTCTCCACTGACTCGGCCCGGATCCACCTCATCTTCCTCCTTTGTGGGCCAGATCTCATCGGCCTCTCGACTCCCTCCTCTCGACTCCCTCTCGTCGGCCAAATCTCGACCTCGATCTGGCCAGATCTCGTCGGCCTCTCGACTCCCTCCTCTCGACTCCCTCTCATCGGCCAAATCTCGACCTCGCTCCCCCCGCCGTCAACCGCCTCCCCCACTGCCTCCCCACCTCCTCACCTTCCACCTTCAAACCCTAAACCTAAATCGAAGGGTTGAACTCCATCTCCCACAACTCGCCGGCGACCTCCCCCGACAACCTCCCTCTGCCCCCGACGACCTCCATCCTCGAATTGCAGTTTCCAGCTGCCCCCGGCGACCTCCCTCTACCCCGCCTCGAGTTCTCCCCCCGGCGAACTCCATCACCCTCCGCCTCGAGTTCTCCTCCCTCTCCCCCCGCCTCGAACCCTAACCCAGCGAACCCTAACCCTAACCCAGATCTCTCCCAGATCTCTCCCACATCTCTCACAAACCTGAGAAAATATATTTTAAAGAAAAGATAAATTCAGAAACTAATTTACCTTTTCTTTAAAATTTTGAAATTGGGTAATTTTACCAAAACACCCTTATTTGGGTATATTTTTGGATATTGCATTCATATCCAAAAAAAGAATACCTACTTTGCAATTTTGGACACCAAAATGGGTATTTCTTGACATTGTTTCTATATATATATATATAGGAAGCTTCCACAGGTTGGCCAACACGCTCAGACGCGTACACGTGCCCTTGGGCTGTATTTCCCCTTTTTCTTTTAGGGTCAATTACCAAAAAATTAGCTCCCCAATTGGGGCAAACGCAGGTGGGGCAGATGCAGTTGCGGACGCAGGTGGGCAGCCCTACTGGAATTTTGAAGGAATTTTTTTTTTAAATTTATAGGGAGTTTTTTTTTCCTCATCCAAAGTTTTTTTAAAAAAGAAATTTCTAATTTTTTTTCACAAATTTCAAACTAATTTTTATAATTTTCCAATTTTAAAAATATTTTTAACATAGAATTTATTATGCATAACTCTTAAAAATACTAAAAATTGATCCAAATTTGCAAATAATTTTTCAATAAGATATGTAATATTTTCACTATATTTATCCTTATCTGTGTTAAAACTTTCAAAATTTAGGATTTATGGATTTGTAAATTTTATAAATTAATTTTTATACAAATTTGTTGAGATTATGCAGTGAAAGTAGTCTGTAATGATAAAATTTGTTTAATTTGTGTAATTTTTTAGTAAAATTTCATTTGAAGTTTGGATATAGAGTTTGTTGTTTGAAATTGAGATTGTTTGTGTAAAATAGATGGTAGAATTAAAAATTACGGTTTAGGATTTTGTGTAAGGTAGACGGTAATATTTTACTCTTCAAGATTTTAGCCCCCATTGGACTACAATCATGCGTCCTCCCCTGCCTATAAATCGATATTACCAAAAACCACTCAAATAACGTATGTCGTTACAAAATCATCACCCATCCCCTAACTCCGTCTAAAATCCGTTAAACCTGGTCTCACACATCCTTTTTTTAATATTTTATTTGAAATAAAAATAAAGTAATTAAAAAAAGTTAAATTAAAAAACCTAAATTCAGTTTTTCCGCAAATCGTTTTTTTCTGAGAGCAACCAAAATCAATTATAATCAAATCAATCCAAAATCTTTGGAGTGGGGGAGAAGATCTGAGTTGTGCAGTCTTCCGGAGAGATCGCCACCGGGATCCAGAGAAATTATAGGCGACGATGACGCCGGAGAGGAGGCGAGGCAATTCGCGAGAGCGTTATAGAAGCAATATTCGGCGACGAAAGTGAAGGAGATGACGACGACAAGGCGGTAGTCGGATCAGAATAAGATTGGACCGAGGGAAAGGGAGAGGCGGTGAAGGGAGTAGCGGACGGGGTGGGAGAGGAGGTGGAGGTTGTCGAGCACCGGGAGAGAGAAGGATGGCGATGGCCGGAGGTTGTGGTTTCGAACTTGTCAGAGAGTGAGGAGGAAGAAGAGGAGATGTGAGAAGAAGAAGAAACCATAAATCCATGGCATTTTGGATGTTTCAATGGCAACTTTTGGAAATTTAAGTGGCAAAGAAGAGTATTTTTGTCATTTCGGGTATAAAATGACATAAAAAATCAGAAAAAATACACGTGGGTCCGGGCTTAACGGATTTTAGACGGAGTCAGGGGATGGGTGGTGATTTTGTAACGGCGTACGTTATTCGGGTGGTTTGCGATAATATTGATTTATAGGGATGGTTTTGGGCAATATGGCCTATTGGATGGGTGATTTCCGATAATTGACCATTTCTTTTCTTTTATTTTGTTGCAATTATTAGTATCCTATATTTATTTACAGCAATCATATGGTAAAAGACAAACTGTAAATGTAATAAGCATAGGTTAATCAACTAAGTATAAAAATATTTGCTAAATATAATAAATTTTAGATTTTCACTTTTTGTGACGGTTAAGTTTTTTTTATTTAGGATAACAGTTTTAAAACATGTGTGTTTAACCTATGCCTTATAAAGACAGAGATGACAGATTAGTTCAAATAAAAATAAAAAAAACAAGGTCATTTTATCAGAAGATCCCTACCCATTTTATCAATTTCTCTATCTAACATATCATCCAAAATCCAATATGACCGAGCTTTTTAACATCTTATCAATGGGTCTCTCTTTAAGAATTGTTAACATCTTATCAATGTATCATCCAAAATCCAATATGATCGATCGAGCTTGTTAACATCTTATGAATGGGTCTCTCCTTAAGAATTTTTAACATCTTATCAATGTATTTGAAATTACAAATATAAATACCCCTTTATAAATATTTTCGAATCTGGACTTTGCTGGGCTAATAGATTGAGAGCTCACCGCCTTGTTCAAGCTACTCTAAAAAGGTTAATCTTGTTAACAACAGACCCATCGAAATATTTAAACCATCAAGAGGACTTCGACAAGGGGACCCCCTCTCACCTTTTCTGTTTATCCTAGGATCTGAGATCCTAGCCAGAAAACTACAACAAGCCTCAGAAAGACCTCGAAATCCCCTTGGATTTCAAATCACGCAACAAGGAACACGTATTCCTTTCCTGGCTTTTGCAAATGATATTGTGATATTCTCAAAAGCTAAACAGGAAAATTGCAAAGACATCAAAGATATTATTGATGAATATTGCAAAATCTCAGGACAAAAAGTAAATTTTCACAAATCAGCATTCCAAGTCACAAAAAAGGTTACCAACCAAAAGAAATTAGCAATACAAAGAACTCTTACTATCACAAATATGATATCCCTCGAAAAATACCTTGGTTGCCCCAGTATTAATGGGAGAGTCAACTTGAGCACCTTTGCCGATCTCTTAATCAGCACCCAAAATCAATTATCTAAATGGAAAGCGAACTCTCTCTCCCAAGCAGGAAGAACAATACTAATAAAAACCAATCTGACATCAAGACCAAACTTTCTTATGCAGAGTTTCATGCTACCTACACACACACAATGAACTTGACAAGCTAAATAGATCTTTCTTCTCGAACAAAGACAACTCCTATAAACCTCTAAAAGGCTGGGAAAAAATATGCAAACCAACTCACCAAGGAGGCCTTGGGTTAAGAAAAGCAAAAGACATGAATACAGCCCTCCAATTCAAACTACTATGGAAAATCTTAGCAGAACCGAACAATTTCTAGGTCAGAACTGTTACTGAAAAGTACTTGAAAACAACTCACATTTTTCACTACGAAAGAAAAGGAAACTGCTCTTGGCAATGGTCCAAAATGATTGAACTCATGGATGAATTCAAATCAGGACTAATTTGGCAAGTTGGGAATGGAAAAACGATCAAATTCTGGACGGATAACTGGGTCCTGGATACTCCTTTATGTAATAACATAAACACACAATCAACCCTGAATAAGGAAGCCCTGGTAGCGGATTTTTTAATGCCAAATAAAACCTGGAACAAAGATTTACTAGAACAATGGTTATCTGAAGATCTAACAAAAAAGATAATCTCGATCCCCATACCCTTAAATGAGATTCATGATAGAATGTATTGGAAAATTAGCAAAAATGGCTGGTTTTCTACAAATTCCGCTATGGAACTAATCAACAGAAATAAGAACTACACAGCCTATGATTCTTCTTGGATTTGGAAAATGGACACATACCCCAAAGTAAAAAAAATTGTATGGAAAATAATAAAACATGGACTCCCAACAAAAGCTAGACTAGCAGAAAAAGGTATTGCAATCCCCCCGGGATGTATTAGGTGCGGTGCTAAGTTAGAGGACTTGAACCATCTCCTATTTCAGTGCAACCATACCATAAAAATAATTGAGAAAATGAATCACGACACTTATGATGTCATTAGATCCCTAAACCTAGAAAACAAAAAAATCAATGAAATCTTTGAGGAAATTCGACACAAAACTGATAACTCACAATTCATAGAACTATTGGTATCTTGGTGGGGAATTTGGTTTTACAGAAACCAACAAAGCTTCGCCAGAACAAACAATGATGTAGAGCCCATAAAGGATGTACCTAATTACATCAAAAAACAAATCGAGAACTGGAATACGATAAAAAAATGGAACCCTGACTGCTTAGCAGACGATAAAGTAAAAACCAGTAAAAAGAAAAATATTCGGCGACCAATAAAGAAATGGAAAAAACCACCTGACAATATCATCAAAATCAACACAAATGGATCTACTAAGACAAATAGTGAATCTAGCTTTGGCTATATCCTCAGAAACAATGAGGCCCTACCAACTTTCATTGGTGGGGACAAATGTGGCCTCTCAACCCCTTTAAAAACTGAAACGCTGGCAGTCAGAAATGCACTGGTAAAGGCCTATGAATTAGGCATTACCGACATTCATCTTGAATGCGACAACCTTACCATTGTGAATGTCCTGAAACAAATCTGGCACTGTCCATGGGATATTGAAATTCTAATTTCTGATATTCTGTGTGTTTTACAACTATTCTCATCAGTGCAGATTTGTCATATCTTCCGATAAACAAATGCGGTGGCCAATTTCATTGCAAAGAAGGTCCAACAGGTTTCCTTGGAAGATATCCGAAACAATCCAGAATTTGTAATTCTCATCCGAAAGGATGCTATAGACTGAGGAACCGACTCTTTTGTGGTTTCCAGCCTAACTTTTACCTAATCAAAAAAAAAAAAAAAAAAAGGTTAATCTTGTTGATTTAATTTACTGGCTGCTATTTTTTGATGTTTTGTAGTGTAGGAGAAGAAGTAAAAATGATTTTTTTCCTAAATATAGGGTAAGTGTAATCGAGTACCTATATCCGGACAAAACTGGTAATTTTGAGGGAAAGTATTTTTTTCTACAATTAACGGTTTTTTGAATGGTGGTCTAAAATTATTTCGTAATAATATGAGGTAGGTTTCTCGGAAGCAATATTTCTTTGTCAGAAAGCGAGAGTCCGAAAGAAAAGCTTTCATATTTTGGGGCTGAATTTTATTTATTTATACTGATGTTTCTTTTTCAGATTTTTTTTAGAATTTCCTTACTTTCATTGTCTTCATAAGCAATTTCATTTTTTTTATCTCCCTCTGTAACATTTTCCTATTATTAATAATTCACAACTTTTTATTGTTATATACTCCCATATTATTTGTTTTGCTTAGGTTTTTTGAAATAGTATTACATAAATACTTACTTTTATTATTTTGATTTATAATTGAATTGATGTATATAACTATAATAATTATATTTATATGTTATTTAAACAAATAATTTTTAACTTAATATTTTTATTTGGGCATTTCAAAAAGGTTAACGAGTGTAAAAGCATAATAAAAAACTTTGATTAAGTGAAATTAGTTAACTAAGTGAATGTTATATTATAGCTAAGCAAAAATTTAATAAAAAATTGAGTAAAAATTTGGTTATTTTAACACTTTTAATTATTATAAAGGTCTAATATGTGATTTAACACAGGATCCCTAAAATGTTTGAAACTTTGTACATATACACTATATACACTCTGTGTAAAAATTAAATTCTTACACCTCCTAAAATGTTTAACCTTTGTACATATATACTATATACACTCTGTGTAAAAATTAAATTCTTACACCTTTTAACACAGGTAAAATTTAATCATTTTTTACTTCAAAAGTTGAATACAATGGTCTCACAAATATTACATTTACCTTTACACTCTCCTTTTAACATCCCATCTCACTTTCTTCCTCCCCAATCCGAGAGTGAAGAAGACTGTCCATGTGAAACAGGGAGGAGAGAGAAAATCAACCCCCACACCTCCTCCAACGTTCTGCCATTAATGCTCACCTTCCGTCACCACCACCTCCACACCTTATCTATCCCTCACTTCCTCTGAATTCGCGGCGGCTATGGCGTTGATTGTCGGCGATCGAGATGGGACTATCCTCCACACCTTATCTATCCCTCACTTCCTCCACACCTTATCTATCCTATTTCCTCCTACTATTTCTTGCCGGTGAGAAGCTCGGAGTTGTCGTTGTTAGGAGTAAACTTGTTAGATTAAATTCTGTTATGTTATCTCATTTTCCTTGTTAATTAATCTATTATGCACATGTTGTGTCATGAGGATTAAGAGTTAGTTTTAAGTTTGAATTAGTCTTATGTAAGTGCACGTAGTGCACTGAGAAGGTGGAGTCAGTTCCCTTGATTGTAGCTAGTGGTAGTTTCTTCATATATAAGAAAATCGGTAGTGGTTGGTGGAAGGTATCACCACTCCAAAATTGTGTGTGTTCTGCAGTTCTTCAATTCACAGAGAAATAGAGAGTAAACTCTACATTTGGTATCAGAACCCGAGTGAAATTCAGATCCACAACATGCCAAACATAGAGGAAGAAACGAGAGATGGCGTGAGGGTCCAAAGTAAGAATGGATCGATCACCTTGAACTATCCTATGCTGACTAGGAGAAATTATGCAGCATGGGCTATCAAGATGGAGGTCTTCATGATGGCTCAAGGAGTATGGGAGGCTGTTGTGGCAGAGGAGACTGTCGACAACACCAAAGAAAAAAGATGGCGTTGGCAGCCATCTACCAAGGAATTGGTGAGGACACCCTGCTCTAGTTAGGCGCAAAGAAGACTGCAAAGGAGGCCTGGAACATGTTGAAAACGATGAACCTTGGAGCGGACAGGGTAAAGGAGGTGAGAACTCAAACCTTGTGGCGCGAATTTGAGGCACTGAAGATGAATGACTCAGATTCAGTTGATGAGTTCTCTGGAAACTCACAGTCATCGTCAACAAACTGAGGGGCCTTGGAAACACTGTGAATGAAGAACAAGTGGTGAAGAAGTTGTTAAGATCGACATCTTCAAAGTTTCTTCAGATTGCTTCAACTATTGAAGAGTTTAGTGATCTGAAAAACAAGACAACTGATGAGGTGATAGGATCACTCAAAGCCCATGAAGAAAGGTTACTTGGGTTTGGAGGCAAGCAAGAAGAGACTGTCCTTCTCACACGTGCAGAGTGGAAAGCTAAAGAAGAGGCTAAGTCATCAAGGAAACCATTCAGAGACCAAGCAAACACACGAGGAGGCAGAGGCCGTGGTCGTGGTCGAGGTCGAGGCAGAGGAAATGGTGATGCAAATCGTGGGAGTGATGGAGGATCACAACCACCAAGAAAGAAGTTTGACAAAAGCAAGATAAAGTGCTACAGCTGTGGGAAGATGGGGCACTTTGCATCAGAGTGCTACTCAAAGGAGAAAGAAGAGAGGGCACATCTCTAAGAAAAGCAAGAGGATGAGGAACCTGCTTTGCTTATGCTGGAAACCTGTGAACTAGTGAGTTCACAAGTCCTGAAACCTGATGTTGTGATGCTACATGAAGAAAAGATTCACCCTCAAACTGTGACTGAGGAAAGTAGCATGTGGTATCTTGACACTGGAGCAAGTAATCACATGTCTGGAGACAAGAGACACTTCACAGACCTGGATCATTCCATCACTGGGAAAGTGAGATTCGGAGATGGGTCTGTCATAGACATCTGTGGTCAAGGGTCAGTGTTGTTCAAGTGCAGAAACGGGGAGCATTTGATCCTATCAGGGGTGTACTACATTCCAAGACTTAAAAGCAATATAGTAAGTCTTGGACAGTTAGAGGAAGGTGGAAGTCAAGCTGAAGAAATTGATTGTCAAAAGACAATCAAATAGACTGTATGTGGCAAACTTTCACCTAGCAAAGCAAGTGTGTCTCATGGCAAGGATCACTGATGAAGCATGGTTATGGCATGCTAGATATGGCCACCTTAACTTCAACTCAATGAGGAAGTTAGTCAGCCAAGGAATGGTTGAGGGAGTGCCTAAGATTGAGCAGACAAACCAGTTGTGTGATGGCTGTGTAGTAGGCAAGCAACACAGGGCATCCTTCCCACAGAGAGCAACTTTCAGAGCTGAGAAGCCACTGGAACTCATACATGGTGATCTTTGTGGTCCAATCTCACCAACAACATGTGGAGGTAACAAGTATTTCATGTTGTTAGTTGATGATTTCTCACGATTCATGTGGATTTCAATGCTGAAAAGTAAAGATGAAGCCCTGACTGCTTTCAAGAAGTTCAAGATTAGTGTTGAAGTTGAAACAGAGAAGAAGGTGAAGGCATTCAGAACTGACCGTGGTGGAGAATTCACATCTTCAGCCTTCAAGGAATTCTGTGAAGCTGAAGGTGTGAAGAGGTTTCTCACTGCACCATACTCACCACAGCAAAATGGTGTAGTTGAAAGAAGAAATCAGACTGTGATGGAAATGGCTAGGAGTATGATGAAGAGCAAGGGAGTGCCTGCAAAGTATTGGGGAGAAGTTGTCCAGACAGCTGTGTATATCCTGAATAGAGCTCCAACAAAGAGTGTGGAAGGGATGACTCCTTATCAAGCCTGGCATGGGAGAATTCCTAAAGTACATCACTTGCATGTCTTTGGATGCCTTGCACACATCAAAGATGTCACACCACATCTTCCTAAGCTTGCAGATAGAAGCAGACAGGCTGTGCTACTTGGATATGAGGAAGGATCCAAGGCATACAGATTGCTTGACCCAAGAAAGAACAAGGTTGTTGTTAGCCGTGATGTGATCTTTGAGGAAGAAAAGAGTTGGTGTTGGGAAAAAAATGAAGATGAGTTGATGAAGGACTCAGGGAAGATCTTCACTGTGAACTATGATGAGGAGATGCAGTCAACAGAAAGTTCAGTTGAGAATACAGACCCTGTTGCTCAGACTGATGGGAACTCAGTGCCTTCATCACCAACCACACCTCACAACTCGAGTACCTCAAGTTCAAGCTCAGGGAACTCAAGTCCAGGAAGCAGCTCAAGCTCGGGTGGCAGCTCAAGTCCTGGCACTCATCAACAATATAGATCACTCCAAGAGATCTATGATAGTACACGAGAAATGGAGGAAGAAGCTGGCCTTTGTTTTCTGTCCTTAGAGGAGCCAACTTCATATGAAGAAGCCTCTAAGAATGAGAATTGGAGACAGGCCATGGCTCAGGAGATTACTTCCATAAGGAGAAATGGCACATGGGAACTAGCAAGTCTGCCAAGAGATCACAAGGCAATTGGTCTGAAGTGGGTGTTTAAGCTGAAGAAGAATCTTGATGGAGAGATTGTTAAACACAAGGCAAGACTTATGGCAAAGGGATATGTGCAGAAGTATGGTGTTGATTACAATGAAGTATTTGCACCAGTGGCAAGGCTAGAGACAATTAGAGCTTTGTTAGCTTATGCAGCTCAAAGGAACTGGGAGGTTCATCACATGGATGTGAAGACAGCCTTCCTAAATGGAGAGCTGGAGGAAGAGGTCTAAGTCGCACAACCGGAGGGTTACACTGACAAGAAATTTCCACACAAGGTTTTGAAGTTTCACAAAGCCTTGTATGGATTGAAGCAAGCACCCAGAGCATGGAACTCCAAGTTAGAAAAGTGCTTGCAGTCACTTGGCTTTGAAAAATGTCCTCATGAGCATGCTTTGTACAGAAGGGAGCAAGAAGGGAATGTCATGATAGTGGGAGTGTATGTGGATGATCTGATCTTGACAGGAGCTAACAAGAGCATCATCAAACATTTCAAGTCAGAAATGCAGCAGAAATTTGAAATGAGTGATCTTGGATTACTTAGCTACTATCTTGGCATCGAAGTAAAGCAAGATGAGAAGTCAATCTCACTGTGTCAGTCAGGGTATGCAAGAAAGATTTTGGAGAAGCTAGGAATGGGAGAGTGCAATCCTTGTCAAATTCCTATGGAGCCTCGAAGCAAGATGAGCAAACATGGAAATGGAGAGCCACCAGTGGATGAAACCCTATACAGAAGTGTGATTGAAAGCTTGAGATACTTGGTGTACACAAGACCTGATCTCACATACTCAGTTGGTGTGATGAGTAGGTACATGGAATCACCTACAAATGCACACATGACAGGTGTGAAACAGATTCTGAGGTATGTGAGGGGAACTCTGAATTTAGGATGTGTCTACATGAAGGAGCAACCAAAGGAGGATTTGGTTGGATATTCAGACAGTGATTTGGTTGGAGATGTGGACGACAGGAAGAGTACAACTGGTGTCATGTATTTCCTTGGAGAACGTCCTATAACCTGGGTTTCTCATAAGCAAAGGGTAGTTGCACTATCATCCTGTGAGGCAGAGTACATAGCAGCCACAGCAGGAGCATGTCAAGGTGTGTGGCTTGGAAGAGTGCTAAGCAATCTGAGAGGAGATGATCAGATCAATGCAACCTTGAAGATAGACAACAAATCTGCTATTGCACTTGCAAAGAATCATGTTTACCATGATAGAAGTAAGCACATTGATACAAGGTACCATTTCATTCGTGATTGTGTGCAAACTGGTGACATCAAGGTAGAGCATGTCAGCACAGAGATTCAGCTAGCAGACCTATTGACTAAGCCACTTGGACGTCAGAGGTTTATGGAGCTACGAGGGAAGATTGGTATGAAGACCATCATGGCGACTTGAAGAAACAAGTTTAAGGGAGTGAATGTTAGGAGTAAACTTGTTAGATTAAATTCTGTTATGTTATCTCATTTTCCTTGTTAATTAATCTCTTATGCACATGTTGTGTCATGAGGATTAAGAGTTAGTTTTAAGTTTGAATTAGTCTTATGTAAGTGCACGTAGTGCACTGAGAAGGTGGAGTCAGTTCCCTTGATTGTAGCTAGTGGTAGTTTCTTCATATATAAGAAAATCGGTAGTGGCTGGTGGAAGGTATCACCACTCCAAAATTGTGTGTGTTCTGCAGTTCTTCAATTCACAGAGAAATAGAGAGTAAACTCTACAGTCGTCGGCGACCGAGATGGGACTCGTCAAATTTGAATCTCTTTCCCCCCCTCTCTTCGATTGGTGATGAAGATCGACATCGGTCCTGGGTCGGGTAGAACTTGGAGACGCGGTACGGAGTGGAGGTCGCCGGCTACGTGTAGTTCTCCGTTGGGATTCGTCGGTCCAGATGGCGGTGGAAGCGGCGGATTCGTTGATCCAGAGCTTGGAGTACGTGGCGGCGGATCCGGCGGCAATTGCATTGTCGGTCGAAGAGGAGCAACGGCGCCGGGAAATCGTCGGTGGACTTCGATGGCTTCGTATCTGGGTCTTGATAATCCGAGAGAGGCTATGGAGGAGATGGGAACACAGTCACCTACGATTGGAATTAAATTTTCTTTTAATTTTTATAATTCTTGTTTTTTATGAAAGTAAAATCAAAATGAAAATCTGGATGAGCTTGGCAATGGAATGGAGAATTTTAATTGACTGATATAACTATGGAAAAGAGCATAAGAGGATAGTATAGTAATTAATATATTGTATTTTAAATATATCAAATAAAAATTAAATAAACTTTCGAATCTAATTTTTATGGTTTCAAGAAATAATTAATAAAATATTAAATAGTTAACACATGACAAAATTTTGTAAAAGTGTAAATTGGAATCTTTTATACTTGGTGTAAACCTACATTTGTCCAAAATGTTTAGAACAGCCCTGAGCCTTCTTATCATGTGTCAAACAATTATGCCTCCACGTGGAAAAAACTATTTTCGCACTTTAAAACTAAGCAAATGAAAACCACAGCTTTTTCTGCCTCATAAGTCATAACCAAACTACTATATATATTAAACTAGAACATAATTACGTTATATGACACCCCCTCATTAAAATCGTCACATGTCATTTTATGTTTTTTTCAATTTTTTAAAATAAATAAAAAAGTTATTATCCTAAACTTGTCACTAATTTATTCTTAATTTAAATACAAATCAAGCATAAAGATTACAAGTTAATCACAAAGATTACAAATCCAAAATTTCATAATTATATACAAATTAAAAATTTCCTAATTATATACAAATTCAAAATTTCCTAATTATGTGGATGATTGAGTTACGAAATTATGATTCAAATCTGATTTTGATATCAATATTATCTAAATCTATTTTTTAATGCATAATTAATTTTTATAATTATTAAAAAAATTATTTAATATATATATTAACGTAAAAATCCATGTCTGATACGAAAATTACACTAGTATATATATGATGAATTGGATGTTAATGAAGTAATGATGATTGTTAAGGAAGTTGAGAATTTATTTGCTTGTTGCTGTCAAGGTCTCTTCCGACACCACTCAAATACTCAATGCTTTCTTGATTAGATCGGCCAAAGTCGCTTTACGTTCAGACTGGGATAGGCACACGAAGTGGTAGATCTCTTCCAACAACAGTGTCTCCATTCACGCCTCCAATAGGAATCGAACTCAAAATTTCTTGATAGAACGCTTAAGGAAACATAATATCAAATTACTAAGCCAACTGAATGTTGTAAGTTTGTGAAATTTCTAGAATATATGACACGGACGACTATAGCAAGTAGCAACTAAAACAATGTGGAAGCATAATACGTTAATTTTTTTTTTAAATGATTTATAAGGAGATAGGGTATGTGAAAATAAATAAAGCGTGCTGTGCTACCCCTTATATGCACTTGTATTGTATCCCTAAAAATCACCCCGTATAAGACAATTTGCATAAAATCAAAATCACTCCCAAATTAATAAATAAATTACATAAAGCCACCCTTCTAAATTTTTTGAACATAAACTAACCCTAGCTTATTTATACTGTTTGCATAAAACCACCCCTTATTAAAAAATTGCACAAAATCCTCATATCTAACAAAATCCAAAAAAATGAAGATTTGTGAACTGAGACCGTATTGAAATTCCTTGGTCTTGTAGCGGTCCGATCTCTTTCTAATAAAAAAAACACATTTGTTGTTTTGAATAAAATCTAATATATAATAATAATGATATTGTATGGTAAGCTATTGGCTAAGCTTGATAAAACTTGAGTTGACCTGATACAATCGAACTCACCCGCACGACCATGGACCCGACTAACATTAAAAAAGAACAAAGGACGTCTATACCCAAGACCGGTCTGATCACCGGACCTGATCAATTTAGGCCAAATTATAAAGCAATCCAAATCTGAATATCTGATAAAGACTCAAATCTAACGAATTGTAAATTATTAGAAATTATGAAATTATATTTGATTTAAAGTTGTTGTTTTTATATTAATATAGGAAATAAGAATAAGTAGATCATATATATCTCTTTAAGATAAGTGCATTTTTTATAATTTAAAGAATTATAACTTTCTGGAAATAATTTCCACGATTTATTTTTTAAACAAAATACAGAAAATAAACGTATTTTCTGAAAATAAAAAATTGCCTATAAAATTGTACGTAGCACGAACCAGACAAAGGGTAAATATATCTAAATGGCCTAATATGACATCTATTTGAATTGGAAAACAACTCTTAATTGAATATATCTTACATATCCAAATTCACTCGTCCTGAAAGCTTCAGATAAACCGACACTACCCAATCCGAAAACCTATAGTCAACTGACACGATATTATATGAAAACTCTATATTATATTATTAAATTTCACTTGATTTTCGACTTTACCCAACTAGATAAATATTTGACGAGATGACTCAAATTAGGCAGAGACGTTATTATAACTCACGTGACGTGAATTTGAAATAACTTGACAATGCTGAAACGACAAAGTCTGAAACCAACCCGACCCATATTGATAATTTTAATGTCATCGGTTATTTATCATGTTCGAACTTTGATAAAGATTTATGAAGGTTCGGTTAGCTCAACACATGCTAGGAAGGTGTGGGGTGAGGACTTGAACCCGTGGCTTTTAATGTCACACTTCTCGAATTAGCACAACGGTCCCGCTATCCAGTTAACGGGTGAGCCCCACACCCTACCTCAAACAGTATACAACGCTGACATCGTGGAGTGCACAGACCGTGCGGTTTTCTGACACGTAATTTCGCCAAGTATTAGAGAGTGCACGGTCTAAGTCATGGTCTGTGTGTTTCAGTGCACGGACTGTGCAATGCTCTCTGTGAAGAAAGTGCATGATCCGTGAAGTTGGTGCACGGTCCTTGTAGTAGTCTATATAAAGTAACTACATGTGGCGCGAAGGAGTGCATTGTCTGTGCGGTTTGGTGCACGGTCCGTGTACTTGTGCGGTAACTTGGTTTGGCGCAATTTTAACTGAGTTAACCTCCATGTAACTGTAGTGTCTGGCCTATGCCATATTTAAGGGTACGGTGTATTAGGGTCGGGTTCTGGTGTTTTAAAAGATTGATCTCTCTTGTGTGAGTTTACATCCTAAAAACCGAGAAAATTTTAAGTGTGTCTCTTGAATTGTTGCCTAGAACCAAGATAACCGTTTGTCTTATCCCAAGGTGAAATTCGTGTAACCCTTAAGCATTTGAATAAGGCAAAATTGCTATTTTAATTTTAGAAATAACCTCGCACAATTCAAACCGATATGAAATCCTCGCAGCATTGAATGAATGATCGCTTACACACGACACGATGTATTTCAACAACTCTTCTAATAGACATCTCTAGTTTTAGATGGTTATTTACAACGAAATATGAATATGAATAAAGAGTGGTTTATACAAACAACTCTGTAAAGAATGGTTACATGTGAGCAAGTTAATCTAAATGGTGGTTATGTACTAAATTTTACTATGAATGATTATGGTTTTCTGCAAACTGCAAACTGCAAACATGTGAAAATAAAGGCTGGGTTTATGGGATCGGAATCCGAAATGATCGAAGCAATTTAATGGCGAAATAGATATGTGTCTCTCAAGTGGCTAGGATAATGAAAGTACGTCATGAATAGAGAAATTAAATGGCAAATAACTACTACACTAACCTGGAATTGGAAATATGTTTATCATATATTTCCGAAAAAAACAAAAATATTTGATCAAATAAAGCCATAGTTGTTATTACAACCCATGTGACCCGAATCTAAAGTGACTTGACACTAACAAATTACGAAACTGACCCGGCACACCTAATAGTTGTATTCCATTTGGCAAGCTCGGAACAAAGCTATCTTCCAAGGAGTGCGTGTGCCTGCATTCATTCAAACCTGCTTTGACCAGATTCAGATGACAGCGACTCGTACAGTTTAATGGCGAAATAGATGTTTGAGCAGCTTATGTATCGAAGCACTTTAATGGCGAAATAGATTTTTGAGCAGCTTTGACCAGATTCCTGGGTAATGAAAGTACGTCATGAATAGTGTACTAGAATAAATCCGTACCACAATAAATATTAATGACGACGACGAGAACTTCCAACTCCGACGATCTCCGATGTCCTTCGATCATCTTTTCGGTGTCCTTGAGAATCCGATCTTCCACCGAACCGTCTTTGACCTGAAAAAAAGAGGGATTAACCCCCGAAGACACTCCGACGCTCAAGTCAGTAATTGCTACCTCGAAGAAAGGAGGCTAGGGTTTCAGTAAAATCAGAATTGAAAAATAGAATTATGAAAGCTGCTATGGCCTAATAAAGAAGCAGTAATTAAAAGATATTAGGGTTAGAGAATCTTCCTTTGTAAGTCATTAAAGGCCCATCTTATCTATTTCCTTAATTAAAGCCAAAAAGATCTATCCTTATCCAAATAAGATAATAAGATAAATAATTTGATAGTGAAATATTTTATCCATCAATTTGCCCCTCGGATTTTCGAGGCTCGATCGAGGATCGGGAGTCCGAAAAACTTTTTAGACGTACCAGATTGCCGAACATGCCAGATCGGAGCCTGGCACGGTTTATGACAGGAGCGCACGATTTATGACAAACCGTGCGCTCTTACAGAGGAGCCTCGATTCGTAGTTCTGTTGCCCAACACGGTTTGTGACATATACGCACGGTTCGTGACAAACCGTGCGCTCTTGCATAATCTCTTGTATGTCGCTCCGCCTATACCGCACGGTCGACAACTTGGCCCGCACGGTTTATGACAAACCGTGCGGTCCTCCAGGGACCTCTTTTTTCGCCGCTCATCTGACTAGCACGATTTGATACAGGACCCGCACGGTTTGTGACAAATCGTGCGGTCCTCTAGAGTCATCTTTTTTCGCTGGACAGATCACCGCCTGTTTGGCACGGTCGAGGACGGGTCCGCACAGTTTGTTACAAACCGTGCGGCCCTCCAGAGGTCGCTTTTCTTGCTGAGTTCGTACCTGTTGGAAATACGTTGACTTAAACGGTTCGAAATAATAATGACGTGAATTTTTGTGCACCTTTTGAGATGTTAGCCTGTCACAATACTTGTTGTTTAAATTTTAGGGCGACTTCGTGGAGTCGTCTTGGGTGTGACTTCATGGAGTCGGCTTGAAATGACAACGTGGTGTCGGTATAGGTGCGACTTCGTGGAGTCGGCTTAGTACGACATCGTGGTGTCGGTTTACTTCATAGAGTCGGCTTAATACGACAACGTGGTGTCGGTTTACTTTGTGGAGTCGGCTTAGTACGACAACGTGGTGTGGTTTTGGTGCGACTTCGTGGAGTCGGCTTAGTACGACAACGTGGTGTCGATTTTGGTGCGACTTCGTGGAGTCGGCTTAGTACGACAACGTGGTGTCGGTTTTGGTGCGACTTCATGGAGTCGGCTTAGTACGACAACGTGGTGTCGGTTTTGGTGCGACTTTGTGGAGTCGGCTTAGTACGACAACGTGGTGTAGGTTTTAGTGCGACTTCGTGAAGTCGGCTTAGTACGACAACGTAGTGTCGGTTTTAGTGCGACTTCGTGGAGTCGGCTTAGTACGACAACGTGGTGTCGAGATTGTCCAAAGGCTTATAGTATGAAACTTGATGGAATCTCGTATCCATGCGCTCTGAAAGTTGATATAATAAGGATTGAAGGCAACTCGTGCCCCTGCGCCCCGAAGGCTGATATAATAAAGACTGAAGGCAGCTTGTGCCCCTGCGCCCCGAAGGCTGATATAATAAAGACTAAAGGCAGCTCGTGCCCCTGCGCCCCAAAGGATGATATAATAAAGACTGAAGGCAGCTCGTGCCCATACGCCCCGAAGGATGGTATAATAAAGACTGAAGGCAGCTTGTGCCCTGCGCCCCAAAGGATGATATAATAAAGACTGAAGGCAGCTCGTGCCCCTGCGCCCCAAAGGATGATATAATAAAGACTGAAGGCAGCTCGTGCCCCCGCGCCCCGAAGGCGTGTTGTTTCGAACAATCTGTGATATGTTTGAAATAATATGATGCTTTATCAATGAATTCAAGAGGAGTAGTAGAAAACTTAGCTGATAACAACGATGTTCTTGCGTAATGCTCGTAAGCTATTCTGGGTTCGTGTTCTCGCACGATGTCGGTACGCTAGTTGAGTCTCTTCTTTGTTATCCCATATAATGATGGCATGCTTAAGGACTCTCTCTTCTTACTCTAGTTTGCTTTGTCAACCAAAGCTCTTTGGGTCGATTCTCCAGTGTTTGATGGGTCCTTTTAAGTTGTTTCTTCAGCTCCTTAGGAGATGATAATTGACGTGGCCTAAGGTCGTTATTCCAAATCAAAGTAAACCTCAACTTCCAAACTAGTATAGTAAGCAAGCAAGGGTCGAAATCCCAAGAGAATCACAAACGTCTATATTCCTGTCACAAATTGAATATCAATCGAACAATAGTAACAAAAGGGGGGTTTTTGAGGTTTTAATCAAGTAGAAAATAAAACAGAATAAATAGTATGCAATCAAATGTGAGAAAACACTTAGCCAGGCAATTTCCACTTAAGTTTTGGTTGGTTGATCCTAGATTACTTCCAATTCCTTCCTATGATTATTCTTGTCCCGATCTTGTGTAGATTAATAAGGAAACCATCCCTAAGAACCCTTACCAATGAATAACCCTAGCACCACTAGTGATTCAACCCAAAGGCAGCAATGAACATAAGAATTAACCAGGATACACATAACACCTCAACCAGAAGCATTCAACATGTAATCAAATCTCTACATAGATAAAATCCACCAAAGCAAATAAAACATATGCTTTCCACTCCAGACCAGGACGTTAGCCCAACAGTTTCCTAGTCATAGCAATATGAGTAACAATCAATAAACCTAGATGGCCTGTCTAGACAAATCAATAATTATTCAATGATATTCTGCTTAAGAGAAGAGATATAGATCAATAGGAATTAAAAAAAGGGAACATAACCTCACAACCAATAATCAAAACTTAAGCTTCCATTGCCAGACTAAGCAAAAGTGCTTAGCCTTCCATAGTCTTGAGAAAACAACGATGATGTAAAACTAAAACCTGATATGAGAGTCTCTCTAGAATGAGCTCTCTTCATAGGTTAAATAGAAAAGAGAACTAATATGGGCCTAACAAGTTCCTAAGCCCAATAAGAAAAGAAACGAAATAAAATGGAAAAATAAGAAAAGAAATTAGAAAAGATAGACTCGGGAAAAGTCAGAACTTCCAGCGTCGACGACCCGCGATCGCGGCCCATTTACCGCGATCGCGGCCTCTTGTGGCTCCGCGCTCTTCACATTCCTCTGCGCCTGCGGAAAACTCTCGACTTGCCCGAGGAACCGCGATCGCGGCACCCTTGCCCGCGGTCGGGGTTAATGCTCGACCTTCACTCCTTGGCTTCGCCTCCTAACCTCTCGTCTTCACTTCCTTGGCGTCTTCTTTTGGTGGCTTCCTTCCTCAGCGTCTCCTATGATATCCAAAATAGCTCATACACCTCCAAAAACACCAGACTTCGCCCCCAAACGCCATGCACAAGAATGTGTCTAAATCTACCCGAATGACACCAATAAAACCCTCTAATAACTCTTAATTAAGCCCTACAAAGTAGTGCTTATCAATAATTCTACGTAGAGTCATTTTTCAAGGTCTTGGATTTTCATCTCCTCAAACCATTTTGCCTTTACAAATGGGTTGCTTGCTCTGTGCTTTTTTTTTCTCGTTCTGGCTTGTATAGAAGTCAACAACTTGTGCTTTTTGTAGTGTTGCAACTAGCGTGGAAACTTGAGCAACTGTTGTTTCTAAGTTGGTCTTGCACATCCTAGCATGTAAGATCAATATCATTTGCAAAGGAATAGACGGTGCCCCCCTGGCGATACTACATATCAGTAATGTTGACAATAATCAAAAGAAGGAATGAGGGTTGTTGGCAGCTCGTGCCCTTGTAGCCCAAGACTAATGAAATAAAGATTGATGGCGTTCGTTCCCCTGATGCCCGTAGGCTAATAAAGTAAGATGGCAGCTTGTGCCCCTGCAACCCGTAGGCTTGTTGTTTCGAACATTCAATGTTATATTTGAAATGGTATGATACTTTAACATGCATTTAAGAGAAAGAGCTAAAAACTTAGTTGTTGAGTTCTCCTCTGTTGATCATTGTCGTTTGTCAAATGTCAAACCACCTGGTGAGAACATCAATTGCCCCTGTCCTTACTTTCAACGTTGCGATTCTCGGTCTTTCATAGTAGACACTCGGATGCTCCTTTTAAGGAATTGATCATCTTTTCTGAAGGATTTCATATCTCGCTTTAATAAGCGGTTTGCTCTCGAAATAATATCAACATGGCATAAAAACGAAATCAACATGCAAATATTAGATTTCACTAATTCTCTTATGTCATTGGCAATAATTAAACAAAAATTAAACACCATAATATTTAAAATCTAAAATTACCGATTGAATTGAACCCGGTTGAATTTTGATCGGTCTTTAGAACCGGCTTATTGGCCCGACATCATTACTCGCATGGGGGCAGGCCCGTTTCCAAATATTGTAGTTGGTCTCCAAAGTTCAAGATGCACATGAACCTTGTCGTGGAATGAGGCAAAAATGTTGTAGAAGGGTTGCTTGTTGATCAATCTTCGGTTGTCTTGGATATCAATTGAATCGTGTTTTGAACACTTTCCAAAATCAATATTTCGACCCTATACTTATTGCCTCGGGTTACACGAAATCTGATCCGGGATAAGACAATCGCACCTCTAATGATTCAGGCAAATCAAAAGAGAACACTTGAAGTTTTCGATTTTGAGAGATCGTAAGTTCTCGTATCCCCAAGACTTGCCCCAAACCCGCCTTTAAATAGAGCATCTGATTTTAGGCAGTTATATGTCGGTTGAAGGGGTTAAAAAGTAGTTTTAGCGGTTAAGTTAGGTAAAAACCTGCCAAAAACCGCCAAAACTTCCTTCCCGGCAAGAGGCACGATTTGTGACAAACCGTGCCTTCCTCCAGAGAGCCAAAACAAGCCAGAAACCAAGTTCTGGCACACCGCACGGTTTGTGACAAACCGTGCCACAAATTGTGCGGCCCTACAGAGCCCAAATTTGGCTTATGTTCTGTTATGGCACGGTTGGGCCCATGGTGCACAGTTTGTCACAAACCGTGCACGCCCTTAGGACCCCGGAAATCACCCTCTCGGTGTCCGCCTCTTGAACCCCGACATGTTTCGTAACTCCGAGTCCGAAACCACGCACACGAGTGTGCACTCCGCACCCCCGAAACTCGTTATGCGCCAAACGAACTCCTTAAGTCTTGAGCGAATCCCGACTACACTAAATGGCCGATGACACTAAAATCACCAACAAAAAATACCTTAGCCCTCTCCAGGAATGAGGCATTCAATGAGCCCACTTTAGGTGGCCCATTGGTGGCTCGAATGATGTCCGAATAGAGCAAGGGTGGCACAGTCGGGCACACGGCGCTGGAAGGTTTTACCGAAGAGGGGTCGCGGCGGCTGATATCCTCCATCTATGTCGGGAAAGAGGTGCAAACAGTGGCCTGAGAACATTTCGCTATTGTTTTCCAGTATCTACTTTTGTGAGGGTCAATATTCGAGCGGCTCACGGGTGGCTCAAACGACATCCAAATGATGCAAGTCCGGTGTCCATGGACTCGCGGCACTACGAACTTCTCAATGAAGGTGAGTAGTTGTGGTTGATCGTCTCCACCAACGCCAGAAAACCCCAGCTATATAAGCTGTTTATGCATAAATCCAGAAAAATTTCCAGACTTTACTCTTCAACGAGCCTAATTCGGACAACTTGTACGAGCTCAAACGGAGTCTAAACGGAGCTAGTCCGATGGATATGGACTTGAGGCAATGCAGGCTTCTCAACGGAGGTGAGTAGTTGTGGTTAATCATCTCCACCTGCGCCGGAAAACATAAATTATATAAGCTGTTCGCGCATAAATCCAGAAACTTTCACCTTTCTTCCTTCAACGAGCCTGCTTCGGACGGCTCGTACGGGCTCATACGAGGTCCAAACGGAGCGAGGTTGGTGGCTTTGGACTCATGACGCTGCAAGGTATCACCGGAGATGAGCCCTGGTGGCTGAAGTCCCACAGCGGGATCACAAAAGTGGCACAAACTGGACAGACTTGCTGTTTTTGCGCGAACGCAACGGACTTCGAATGGCTTGACGGCTACCCAAACGATGATGCAGCATGGTTGTGTCCCCGATGTCGAGAGGAGTCGACCAATGTGCCTCGACGGCGGGGGCGCTCCCTTCTGCAGCAGCAAGGCTGCCTCGAGGTGGCGTGGTTTACGGGCTTTCTCCTTTGCTAGCACCCGTAAGAAAAGAACATCAAACTTAGTGTCAAACTCATGGTTCGACTCAAAATTTACTCATCTTTAAACGTAAGCAAGATTGATTTCGAATAAAAAACGAATCAAACATCTCTCATTCCTACTGCACGCACAATTGAATTCCTTTGCTAGCCAAGTGAGTTTATCATGAAATTAAAAATAAAGGAAGAGTGGAGACTTAGCTTTTGTAATTCATTGGACAAGTCGGATTGAACCTCCTTTGCTAACAAGTTCCACTGCCGAACGGGGAATTGGAGAGACACATCACGATCAGCAACAAATCGGATTGAACCATGGTTCTTCCGCCATCCCTGAACTTTTTAGATATATTTTCTTCTTTTTTTTAAAAAAATCTGCTATATGCACTTTGGCCCAAGAGGCTCTCAGTTGAGGCCCAAAATCAAATAAGATTGTGTGGGGCCCAAAACTTCATCTTCCCCGCTTGCCCCATCCAAAAATTCGCAGAGGCTCAAGGCTTTGTGCGGCGGAAAACGGCGATGGTGAGACAGTAAGGCATAGACCCTGCTTCCGTCGAGTCCATGATTTGGGCTAGGTGCTGCGACGACGTCGGATTGGTAACGCTGCAGGTGCACAAACTTGCGAAAGCAGACGAACCTGAGTTTGGTGGTGCAAGGGTGGTTTGGCGATAGCGCCGTGCTTGGCGGTGGTGGAGCAACATCGAACGGGCTACCGAACGGAATTGAAATTTGTGTTGAAACATGAATGCAACTTTGGCGGATGTGATTTCGAGTGAATCCAGCCCGTCCTGGGATTGAACCGAGCGGTGCCGGGGTAATAATCTCGAGTCTGAGGAGACTTAGGCACATCCGGTGGTGGATTGCGGATACGAAGTGCAGGCTGCGGCGATCCTGGATCGTGGGTGTCGTTGGAGTCGACGGTTGGGCTCGACAAGGTCTGAGATGGCTAGGTGTGACTCTGTGGCGACGCCAACGGTGTAAACCATCCCTTATATGTATTTATTTATAATAAACCATTTTTATATAAAAAAATTGTATAAAATTACCCCTTGTTTATTTTTTATTATAAACAATCACTCGTATTATAAATCTTTTTAAGCATCATATTGCATATATTAAAAGACTAAAATAAACTTATCATTTTTATTTGTTTTTTATTATATCTTGTGTACTTTCATCCAAACAAGATAAATGAACATTCCAAATTAAGGGACGTCATCGGTGTAAACCGTAATGGATCCAATATTCTTCCAAAACCTAGACCGAAGATCAGACCAAAATTATCCACTTCGTTCCAGTTCTGATTTGGTCCAAACCACTCTGATCTCGATCATGGTCCATGTGATTATTTAAATTTTTTTAATTTGTTCTCTTAATAATTTTGAAGATGTAAAACTAATAATATTATTAAAGTCTAATTGAGTCATATTTATCTTTTAAGTAGAAAATATTAATATAATTAAAATTATGGAATGAATCATGTGATAACGGTCACTCTCGTGCAAACGATTCACATACGACGTTAAATATATGTGAATTTAGGATAAAATTTATAAACTAGAAGAATTTATGCACATTTATGCAAGTTTATATGTGTTTTTAAGTGTATAATTTTTTTGCCTAAATGTGTAAATTATTTACATTGTACTTGCATAATTGCTTAAGTGTATAAACTATAAACTAAAATAATAGCTAAATTGAATTATTTGATAAAATAAAGGTTGGGGTAGTTGTTTGTAAGAAATTATGAATAAATGATGGTTTAGTGCAAATTTTCTTATAAAGGGTAGTTTATTGCAAACAAGTATAAATAAGGGGTGATTTTATGCATTTACCCCAAATATTTTTCCAATGTACGTCTAACTTAAGATGTCATGTATAAATTAATATGAATCATATATTAAAAGAGTAACATACATTTTGATACAAATTTTCTTATTAGAATCAATTTGGAGATGAGAGCCTCAACTGTCACTCATCTACTTGATCAACACGAGCATGATACTAGATCGTCTTGTCACTCGTTTGCTAGAACGGGACAAAAAACTCAAAGCTCTCTTCTTGCAAGGTCACAACCGAACAGGGTATTGTGGGTGGATGTATTTTCTAAACACATGAGATTATGGAAATTTCTTTGTGTCTAGAGAGGGATATATATATATATAACAGTTATATTATCTTATATTTTGCAAAGATAACTTTCCTTATATCAAGTTAACATTTTATTATGTATGACCTTATAGGACCTGCTTATAATAGCAATGAGCTTAATCTAATTTAGCTCATTAATTATATTTGACTTTTTACAAAACACTATGACTAACTAAAATATCTGGATTAGAAATCTCCATTATTAATCTTATTCTATTATTAGTAATTGACATCTTGATTAAAGGACATAATTCTTCAATCTCCCACTTATCCATAAATAAGTGTGCAATGTCAATTTCCTTTGTCACTTCGTGTCGAATTTGATAATATGATGACATCTTATGTAATCCATATTAATGTTCAAATTATTTCTTGAACTTCGAGCTTAAATTGTCCAAGCAAATGATTAAATTTAATCCATTTGAGCACGACCGTGTATTTTCAGTTCTTACTCTTCAAGTGGCCAAGATATTGTTCCTATCTACATATGCATATATATAAATAGGAGGACTTCTCCAATCCTGTATGACTATAGCTCTCACTCAATTTTCAGCAATCCTGATCACTGCCTTTATAACCACCTTTTACGAAACGTCGTTTGACAATGTCAAAAACATATCAATCACTAAGTAAGAGAAATATTACACTCATGTTTGAGGAATCTACTATTCATAATTCAACTTGAAATTCTACAACTTATTTGAATAATCTTAAGGTATGTGTGCCCAATATGTATCCTCTTTATATATTCATGTAATTAATTGGACATCCCTAAGTCTCTATAGCCCATGAAACTCGACGATATCAATCAATTTACAAAATAGCCTTTATTAAGTCATGTATGTCCAACTTAATGACTTAGACTACGGACAACTCATAATTCATAATTTTAGTTCACCTAATAAGGTTTCATTTATCAGAACACTTATGATGATCCTATTTAAAAATTATAAATTATTTAGATATTTTATTTAATTCTAAACCACAATTAAGGAATAATGAAACTATATTTCCAACAACAAACATAAGTGAAAGTTTAACATTCATGAGAACAATCTCCACAAGCTAAAATAATATAATCTCAAATTCATTCTCCAATGTGCTTAACTCTCTTAGCTCTACTGTCATGCTTGGACTTAGGTAAAGGTTTAGTCAACGGATCTGCAATGTTGTCATTTGTATGTACTTTGCACACCTTCACATCCCCTTTTGTTGATATAATCTAGAATGACGTGGAATTTTTTTAGCACGTGTCTAGATTTGGATTTAGAACTTGGTTCCTGTTATGTACCCATTTTAGGGCAATTGGGCTGATAGAATGAATTGGGCCTTTGGGCCAATATTTTCACAAGAAGTGTAACGGCCTTTAAGTCGAGCTCGTCTTTATAATCAACATCGAATAATAGAATTCAGCCTATTCTCCTTCTTCTCTCGATTTTCCTCTCCTTCTCTAAATCTACCCTTCTCAATCCTTTCTCATTCACTTTCTGGTTCGTTACGTTGGTATCAAAGCCATCGACCTGCGGCCATGGCGGATGGAACACGTTGGAAAACGATGGAAGAGAGTCTCTAGCGCAATGAGGCTCAAATTCTGGAATTTCAAGAATTCATGAGTTCCACCAGGGCATTCATGGACAAAACTCAGAAACAACAAGCTGATATGTGCAAGCGTCAAGACGATGGCAAGAAACAAGCGGACGATCAGATGAGGATGATCGCGATTTTGACAAACTTGGTTCGTACTTTACTTCCAAGGGATCAGGGAAGAACTCCGGTGGAAGCGCCGAGTGTGTTAGGAGCCCCAAATGCAGTTGATCGATTGTTTGGAGGATCAGCAAATGAAGCAAATTGCGGAAATCGAATGTTTGGAAATAGACGATCGAAAAATTTGCAACAAGGCGACAGTCAGAATTTTTTGGGGGGAAGCGATTGCAGATCGGTTGCGACTTGTTTTCCTAAGGTTGATTTCCCAAATTTTGATGGCGTTAACCCTAAATATTGGATCAGAAAGAGCGAATGCTACTTCTCTATTTTTGCAATCCAAGATCCTCAAAGAATGGAATTGGCTTCCATGTATTTCAATGGGAAAGTAGAGGTGTGGCTACATGGTGCAACTTTACAGAATCAGATCAATTCTTGGGAAGAATTGAAGGAGGCAGTTCTTGTTAGGCTTGGAGAGTCACAAGTTACCGACGTAATTGACGACTTCAACAAACTCCAGCAGAAAGACGATTTGGAGGCCTATATGGAGCAATTTGAGGAGCTTCGCGCCAATATGTTGATCTAGAATCCACAACTTTTGGAGTCATATTTTGTTGCAAGCTACATCAGTGGATTGCGAAGTGAAATTAAGCCATTAGTCAAGATTGGTAAACCCTCGTCTTTGGCTATGGTTTTCGATTTGGCTCAATCTCATAACAAGGCAATGCAAGCCATTGTATAACCGAGCAAGCATGTATGGAGATCGCATCCCGAAATGTCGATAAATCGTTTCGTCACTTCAGAAGGAAAGTTAGCGTCTCGATCGTTCTTGCCAGCATCATCCAGTAATTTGAGCAGTTTAGTGACCAAACCGGGGTTGTCTAGTTCTTCAGGTTCCAATGTTGAGTCCAGAGAGAAGAGGCGAGCCGTTGGGTTATGCTATCGTTGTGGCGACAAGTACTATGTGGGTCATCGTTGTAAAACACAAACCCTGCACAGTTTACTTACTGAACCACACGACGACATCAATGAGACTGATTTGGGGTATTTCTTGTCAGGCGATGAGAATGGGAGTCAGGGTATTGATGATGATCCAGAAATTTACATTCACGCCATAACTGAGAGTAGCCCCTTAACTACGATCAAGATTCATGGATCGTTAGCAGGGCATGACATCATAATACTAATTGATAGCGGGGCAACACTCAACTTCATAGATACGAGGATTATTAAAGAAGTCGGATTAAGCACTCAGCAGGCAACAATCATGGAGGTTGCAATAACTAACGGTCACAAATTGTACAGTTACTTGATATGCAAGAATTTTCAATGGAAAATGCAAGGTAACAAATTCACATTTGATCCTCGTATTCTCAAATTGGGCGGATGTGATCTTGTACTGGGAGGAGACTGGCTATGTGTGTTTAGCCTAGTCTTGTTCGATTTTAAAGCATTGAAAATTTCCTTCATTAAGGAAGGCATGAAAGTGGAAGTTTGTGGGATCAAGGAGGAATGGAGTCTCAAAGCTATGACCGGGTTAAAGTTACATAAACTCTTGCGCAAGAAAACTCCCTTGGTCATCACACAAATGGCTCAATTGTTCTTTGTCAAAGGTGATGTAGCTGACTTACCATCCTCGATTCAGGAGTTATTAGTGCAATTCAAAGACTTTTTTGCAGAGCCAACAGAGCTACCTCCACAGCGCGGACATGAGCATTCTATTTCTCTGAAGGAGGGCACTACACCAGTGTGTGCTTGTCCTTATAAGTACCGTCACTTGCAGAAGAATGAGAACATATGCTGCAGTCATGCATTATCCATTCCAGCCAAAGCCCGTTTGCCTCACGTACATTGTTGGTGAAGAAAAAGGATAATACATGGCACTTTTGTGTTGATTATCGTCAGCTGAATGAAGCCACGCTTAAAGATAAGATTCCAATTCGTAATATTGAGGAATTGTTACATGAATTACAAGGAGCGTCTTGTTTTTCAAAGCTGGATCTTTGTGTTGGTTATCATTAGGTTTGTCTAGTGGAAGGAGACATTCTTAAGATAGCATTTCGAACTCACCATGGCCACTACGAGTTCAAGGTCATGCCCTTTGGTTTAACCAACGCGACGACGACATTTCAGGCATTGATGAATTTAGTAATTTTCCCTTATTTTCATAAGTTTGTATTGGTTTTCTTCAACAATATTTTAGTCTACAATGACTCCTTGCAGCGACATGTTGCTCACTTATGCATTGTGCTGGAATTGTTGCGAAAACATCAGTTGTTTGCCAAGCAGTCGAAATGCAACTTTGACATGCCTCAAGTGGAATACTTGGGTCACTTGATTTCCGAGTCAGGGGTTACTTGGGTCACTTAATTGGTCTCCTGCTACAGAGGTGCTTTCCAACAATTGAAGCAATCGATGACTGCAACACCTGTTTTGCGCCTACCCAACTTTTCCTTACCATTTGTGTTGGAAACAAATGCGTGTGAGACAGGTATTAGGGCATTAGCCAAGCTTTGAAGGGTACCCATATTCACATGACGACAACATACCACCCTCAGTCAGATGGGAAAATTGAGCGGGTGAACCAATGCCTGGAAACTTACCTTCACACTATGACTAGCGCTAAGCCTCGTTAGTGGACACGTTGGTTAGCTCTTGCCGAATGGTGGTATAACACCAATTTTCACTCCTCACTGAAATCTACACCGTTTGAGACATTATATGGTTATCCACCCCACAATTGGGGATTGATGCTTCAGCCATTAAAACCGCTTCATTGGGCGATTGTGTAAGGCCCAGGTCTTAGAAGCGCCATCCCATGCCAACCCGGAGACTTCTCAGGAGGTCACCCATCCTAATACTACTCCTACTTTAGCACGCTTAATTTCATAGTTCTTTGTCCTCACTTGAACCATGAAAAGGAAGAGCTTTTGTTGATATGGGTAATACTTATAATCCTTATAATGGATCACAAATACAGAGTGTTATAATCACCCACACTTAAACACTTGACGACCTCGTCAAGGCCCAAAGACCGCCCTTGGGTCGAGCGACCGCCCTCAAGGCCAAGTCCACTCGTAACCCAGAGTCGAATCTATTACTATTTGTAATGCCCAAGCCTTAGAAGCGTCATCTCATGCCAATCTGGGGACTTCCCAAGAAGTCACCCATCCTGGTATTACTTACGCCCTAACACACTTAACTTCATAGTTCTTTGTCCATATGTGAACCATGAAAAGGAAAAGTTTTTATTGACATGGATAATATTTATAATTCTTATAATGAATCACAAATACAGGGTGTTACAGATTGGTTGCAGGACAGGGAATTGGCAGTGTCACATTTACGTGAAGGCACAATCAAGAATGAAGTAGTTTGCTGATGCCAAGCGATCAGAGCGTCAATTTCAAGTGGGTGATAGTGTATACTTGAAGCTTCAACCATATCGCCAAGCTTTAATGGTGATACAGCGTTGTCTAAAATTGAGTTCTAAATACTACGGACCCTATGCTGTTACGACGGAAATTGGGTCGGTCGCTTATCGTTTGGATTTACCGGCAGATGCTCGGATCCACAGTGTCTTTCACGTTTCACAGTTAAAGCGTTACATTGGTGCAAATTCAATGACTACAGTAGCTCCACCTTTGACGACTATAGAGGGCGAGTGTGTGGTTGAGCCAGCTGAGATTTTGGATATGCGCATGACTTCTTCTCCAGATGGCGAGCCAATGACGTAGTGGCTAATTCGTTGGGTGAATTTGAATGCGTCGGAGGCCACTTGGGAGCTCGTCGGCCACATCATCAGGCAATTTCCTTCCTTTGTCACCAAGGCTTGAGGACAATCCTTCTTTAATAGGGGAGGAATTGTTATGTACCCATTTTAGGGTATTTGGGCTAATAGAACGAATTGGGCCTTTGGGCCAATTGTTTTACAAGAAGTGTAACGGCCTTTATAAGCCGAGCTCGTCTTTGTAATCAGCATCGAATAACGGAATCCATCCTATTCTCCTTCTTCTCTCGATCTTTCACTCCTTCTCTGAATCTATCCTTGTCAATCATTTCTCATTCACTTTCTAGTTCATTATAGTTCCTTCGATTGTGCAATGACACCATTGTTGTCACAATAGATGTTAATTGCCTTAGCACAACTAGGAACAATACAGAGTTCAATGATGAATTTCCTAATCCAGACAACTTCCATCGCTGCATCTACTACGACAATGTACTCAGCTTCTATTGTAGAATCAGCTATCGGGCCCTTGCTTTAAGCTTCTCCAGCTCACCGCTCCTTCATTAAGAATGAATATGTATCCCGATTGGTACTGGAAGTCGTCTCTATCTGTCTGGAAGCTCGCATCAGTATATCCTTCAACGATCAACTCATCATGACCTTCGTACACCAAGAAATCATCCTTAGTCCTTCTCAAGTACTTTACGATGTTCTTAGCTGCATTCCAATGTGCTTCTCCTGGATTCGATTGGTATATGATGCACATGCTCAAATTGAATGCAACATCTAGGCGAGTACATATCATGGCATACATGGTAGATCCTATTGTTGATGCATAAGGGATCCTACTCATCTTCTCTAGCTCAACATGTGTCAATGGACACTACTTCTTGTTAAGATTTAAGCCATGTTGCATAGGTACGAATCCTTTCTTAGAATTCTTTGTATTGAACCTATCAATGACCTTATCTATATAAGTTCATTGACTTAGTCCAATTAGACTCTTGGATCTATCTCTATGGATCTTGATACCTAATATATACTATGCCTCTCCCAAGACTTTCACTGAAAAACATTTCTTAAGCCAGTCCTTGACGGACTCTAGCATAAGAATGTCATTTACAGTGAGTAGTATGTCATCCATATACAAGACTAGGAAAACCACTTTTCTCTCACTAAACTTCTTGTAAACACGAGGTTCTTCTTCACCTTTGATGAAATCAAATTATTTGATTGTCTCATCAAATCGAAGATTTCAACTCCTTGATGTTTACTTAAGTCTACAAATGGACTTCTTAAGCTTGCATACATTCCTAGGATTTTGTGGATCCTCAAAGCCCTAAGATTATGTCATTTACACATCCTCTTCTAAATACCCATTTAGAAAAGCAGTCTTGACATCCATTTGCGAAATCTCTTAATCATAATGACCTATAATTGCTAGGATTATCCGAATGGATCTAAGCATAACAAATGATGAAAAGGTTCCATCATAGTCAATACTATGAATCTGTTTAAATCTTTTTGCAACCAATCTTGCTTTGAAAACTGTTACATTTTCATCCTTTTTTGTTCTGAGTTTGTAAACCCATTTACATTCTATGGGTACTATCCCATCTGTCAAATCAATCAAGTCCCATACTTGATTATCAGACATGGAATCAATTTCAAACTTCATGGTTATGTTACATTTTTATCCTCGCTTATAAGTAGTAGGTTCCTCGCATTCTAAAAGCAAGATATTGTAGCCCATAATCAATATGAAATCAACATATTTCATTGGTTGTATTGCGGGCCTATCATATCTACGTGTGGGTTGAACAATAGGAAGATTAGCCACAACAATTTGTGAAATCTCATTAGAATCGGATTCTGAAGGGACAATAGGAATGAGGTCTTGAGACTCCACTACTTCTGGCATATGGGTCGCCTCCCCTTGTGGGATTGCGTCACCAAATACCGTTGTCTCTAACCTGGTGTAATCCATCTCATCTTGTTGCTCAGTTTGCTGCTCTTCTCTAACTTTTTCGAGTTTAACATTTCTCCAACTTGACTTTTGGGAAATAAAATATTTTTTTAGAAAGACATTATACCGAGCAACAAACACTTCTTGCTCACTGGGATTGTAGAAGTAGTGTCTTTTTGTTACTTTGGGATACCCTACAAAGAAGAATTTATCTAATTTGGGCGAAAGCTTGTATGAGAGTAAATGTTTTACATAAGCTTCACAGCCCTAGATCTTTAGAAAAGACAAACTTGAAACTCTTTCAATCCATGTTTCATATGGTGATTATCTACGGCTTTGGACGAAGTCATGTTTAGTGTGAATGATGTAGTTGTGAGAGCATATTCCCAAATAGATATTAGAAGATCAGCAAAACTCATCGGAGAGCAAACCATGTTAACAAGGTTTTATTCCTCCTCTCATATACACCATTCAATTGTGGTGTTCCTAGTGGAGTTATTTGTGAAAGAATCCCACAACTCTTTAAATGATGATTTATTCTTAACTTAAATATTCACCACCACGATCAGATCGTAGTGCTTTAATTTTCTTGTCAAGTTAATTTTCAACTTCATTCTGAAAGTCTTTGAACTTTTCAAAAAAAAAAAGCAGACTTATACTTCATTAAGTATATGTATTCATATATACTTAAATCATTAGAAAAAGTTATGAACTATGTGTAACCACATCTAGCTTCTATGCTTATTGGTCCACATACATCTGTATGTATTAACTTATACTAAGCAAGTTATGTCTCAACTTCGGATGTGGAACGGTTAAATATGTTATTGTGCATATATATTCTAACAATGACATTTAAATCCCCTCCCATTAACAAGTAGAATTCCGGCCATCTCAAAGTATTAAAATTAACTTGAAAAATTAAGTCGAAACTACCTAATTTGATTTGCAACTGGATTAACTTGATAGCATCTTATCTATTTTCCATCCACAAAACGAATCAAAATCTTCACGAAAAAATTCAAGTGATTTGGACTAATAAACACCACAAAATAACCTTAAATTCAACCAAAGACGTGTTTAATTCATGGAGTGTTGTAGGGTGCATGGGGAAGGGTGGTCCACAGACCCCATATCTGAGTTGTAATTTGTAAAGTGGATGTTATATATTAACGTCCTTTTTCACAAGTCATCAGTTCTAAATTCAATCTTTGATACTTACAAGTTTAGTGGCAAATATAAGTTCAACGGGAATATATAACATCTATCTATAAATATATAAAGGAGATTGAGAGTTTAATTAATGCTCAATAAATATGAGAAATTATCTTCTTCTTTTTTGTTGATCTTTTATTACAAATTAAATCTTCTAATATGGCTCAATGGTTAAAGACACTCTCATAATGCAATAGGTCTAGGGTTCAATCTCCCTTTTTAATAACTTTGTTGTACTATTTTATCTTGTTATTTTTTTGTTTTTATTAATTAGTTACTCAAATCTTTAAATCTATCTATCTATCTATAAATATATAAATTAGACTAAGGGTGCAATTAATTCCCACTAAATATGATAAATCATCTTTTTTTTTTGATCTTTCATTACAAACTAAATCTTCTAATATAACTCAATGGTTAAAGACACTCTCATAATACAAGAGGTATAGGGTTCAATCCCCATTTTTAACAACTTTGTTTTACAATTTTATCTTTCATTATTTTTTTGTTTATATTAATTAGTTACTCAAATTTGTATATCTATCTATTTATCTATCTATCTACATATAAAATAGAACTTTTGTCCAATTAATGGCCAAATTCATTATTAATATATTTTAAATGCAAATATATATATTTCTATGAAAAGTATGTAAAATCAAATGATACTCCGTATTAAAAAATATGATGGTTTGGACAAAACTAAAAAGACCCAAAAATACAAGCAACTAATGACTAGAACCGTTGAAAATTGTTGTAACCTGTTTTCTTTCAAATTTACGGGGTGATCATTAATATTGAATCTGACCCTCCAATATTCTAATTGTCATTGTAACTACAATAGAATCTCTAGCGTTACACTTTATATGGGACAAAAAAAGCATATAATAGTACATGTACAACATCATAATTGCCAGTATAATTAAGTGCTTAATTCCAACATTTTCATATTCTTACTGTCATTCTAATACTATATAGCAACTGCCAACTGGGAGTGGAGGACAAGCAAACAACACATCTCAAAAATAAAGGTAAAGGAAAAATATATATGCCAGGTTTCATTTGTTTATTCTTAATTTATAATAGAAATGATAATTTAATTTTGCTTTTATGTTTAATGTATTTTTTCAGAACAAGTTCGAGATGATCATAGTTATTGATTTTTTTCTCTCTTCACCGAAGATCTTTAGTCTCCTTAAAACAAATAATTAAGTTGTTGCATCCAAGATTAAAGAGATATGTAAATCGTGTGAACTAGATTACTCTTTTTAAATTAAACTCGCATATATTTTCGTGTTATCTATATTCTTTTAATTTTTGAAGCCCCTTCTTATTAATTAATCTAAATATATTATTTTAACATGATAACCAAAATTTGTTTGCTACAAATAACTGATTTATATAATAAATTTTATAGATTTGTAGGGTTTTAATTGCTAGCTATTTAATCTATTTTTTATTATAAACTTATAAGCTATTAAAAATAAACGGTGAATTACGAAGATGAAAAGTTATGTAATATAGGTGAACGAGTGGTTTCTCGAACAACCTAATATAGTTATCTTTAAATTGTCCTTTTTATTAATTTGGATAAAATTTCATAATTATATTTATTTTAAGAATGATAATATGTTAATATTAAACTAAAATAACATTGATAAATGATAATATGTTAAATAACAACAACAAATTGGTTATTTATAAAACTGAATCGATATGCAAAACAATGTAAAATAGTAAAATGACTTTACAATTTAGTTCATTACTATTTTCTTATTTTGTATTAATTAATAGTTATAAAATTAAAAAATAAACTGTGTTACATGTATTTTCATTTCATATACAAATTTATAATTTAAATTACATAATCATTCAAATCATAAATATTTAATAATAATTGTAAGGGCTATTTTATGATTTTATATATGACTAACCTTTATACACAATTCACTTAGATGAAACCAATAATTCATAATGAGTTTCATTCAACAAAATATAATTATAAAAATAAAAAATCATTTCGGTTTCCTTTTGGTTCAAAATGCTGATTTTTTAAATAAACTATGTATATATTAAGCATATATCTATATAATCTTCTATGTTGTACGAGTTTTTCACCCATAAAGAGTAGTATGTCAATATTTTTTTCCCAAATTATCTTAATTTTTCACCTATATTTATAACCTAAGTTCTTAATATGTATAAAAGTTGTACACTAATCTATGTGTAGATTTTTACAATATATGAATCTCTACAAGGTTTTTATAGATTGTAAAATACTTTGTTTCAAACACTAAAATATAAAATTGTATTATACGTTTACAATATCATTGATGCATAAAAAAATACAATAATAATAGAACAATTCTTGAAATTATTTATTAAAAAAAATATAATTTTAAAACCATTGACTATAATAAATAAAATGATAATAAATAATAAAAGGACTCATGGGTAGAACATGCTATAATGTAAAATAGATTCTGAATCAATAAAAAGTACACATATTAATGAGGAATAATAAAATAACATATACTACAAAAACTATTGAGTTAACAGAGCCAAAATAATCAAACGACATGTGATGTATTTGCACTTTGGAGATTTTACTTATGATAAAAGAAAAATAAAAGAAAACAATCAATTTTTTAAAAAAGAAAACAGAATGAAAAATGATAGTTCATAAATATTAATAAAACGTGAAGAATTGTCATGTGGAGATGTTACTTAAGATAAAATAAAAAATGAAAGATAATAATATGAAATTCCCAAAAAAAAACAAAAATTGAAAAATGATTGTTCATAAAGTTTTATAAACTATAAAACCATATTGATGCATAGTAGTGGTCCACTGAAAGTGTATAACATCTATAAAGACATATATATCAAGCATTTTAATTATATTAACTTAAAAATATTTTGTAGTTTTTTTCATATGTATTTTTCAAAGGCCGATTTTGTTTTATAATTAATTAAATTTAAAAATAATAATTATTCTCAACAATAAATTTTAATGAATCTACAGTCAATTCATACGGGGAGATATTCGGAAAATTAGTATGAGAAACTTAAAATGGTAGAAATTAAAAATTAAAATCAGGGAGTTTGAATTTTTTAACATGTTAAACCTTTCACATACCTATTATGTATAGACCTTTTTTTCTAATTAATTACAAGGTCATTAACGGTTTAATTATGTTGAACTCCATTAGACGATAAGATGGATAGATTTAAAACATTTCAAGAAATATAGACCATTATCTTTAATATAGGAGTTATAATTATTGAAACTAGAAATAAAATCGATTTTATAACATTGTAGGGAGAAAATATTCTTACATGTATCTTTATAGTTTTCATATTATGTATTATAAAAATGACTCAATTTGATCATAAAAATGCTAGGAAGTAAATAAATTATATTTCTAAGATACTAAATTAAAGTATTATAATAATATGATTGTGGATAAGAATTCATTAAGTAGTAACAATGGAAGAAATGATCCTTTTATTTTTTTTGTCAGTTAGAAAAAGTGTTTCAAATTTGTTATAATATGCAACCTTATTAATTTACTGCAATCTTATATATTAACTATGATATCAAGACGACTTGATAGATTTATTGGTCACATGCCACAACTCAAGTACTCAACAGATAAGAAGACCGAAAGAGGGAGTAATGACTAATAAGAGAGCCTTTTTTTAGAGGACTAATAAGAGAGCCTAAAGGTGAAAAAGTGTGTTTTTTCGTTGGGTGATTAGATGGTGGAGATAATGTGTTAATGTGGGATAGTATCAAAGAAAAAAATGATTATATTTTAATTTGAAATTATGAAAAATATTATTTTTATTGATGTCAAAGTTTCATGTATATAATTAGAATTTTTATATATATGTTGTATCGTTTATCAAATTAAAGGTGAAATTAGATCGAGACTATTCAGAATTTAGGATAAGAAATTTTATCATTTTAAATACCAACTTAAATAACTTATCGTGATCTAACAAGCAATGTGAGATCTAACATGTTATACTCTTTTATTTAAAATTTAGTTGCATATTTACCAATATATGTATTTATTTGTTTCCATATATTTAGTCCAATTGCAAAACCTTATCGATTTTTTCAAGTAATAGTGAAACACTATATTCTCTTATGTAAAATTTAGTTGTATATTTGTCAATATTTTAGAAAAAAAAAGTGTTATTAATGCTACTATATTTACTTAAACTAATTCAAATTAGATGCAAGACTAGCATTGGTAATTTACAAATTTAGCAATAAACATGCATTATCTTGATCGAATATAATAATACGCAAAAAATATATTAACAAGAAACGTGTGTCTATATACATATTTTTTTGAGTGAAAGTATATTGGACATTTTATATATAATGACCATACATTAATAATTGAGATAATAGTAAAATTGGATAAACTGAGTTTGTAAGAAAATAATTTTTTCATATTAAAATATATTATAGTAGTAAGAAAAAATAAGCCTCGTACGTAGCACGGACATGACCTCTAGTTATATTATACAACAACAAAAGATAAATTCAATGCAAACATTTATAGTGAACATTAAAAACAATATTTAATTTAACCGATTGCTGACTGAATTAATATATTTGTAGAGGTTAAATTCAATGCAAACATACTAATCACTAGTATAACGCAAACTTTCATCTCTGGAAGCTTCATCCGCTGAATCATACACCATTTATAGTGATCGATCGATGTCCTGTAAATTCAGTAGAATTAATTTCTTTTAACAAATTTGATGATAAAGCCCGTGGGCAAGGAGATAAATAGGTAGATTGGGGGTGGGGTCATGCATATAAGAACTAAATCATATTAAAATTAATTGACAATATAAAGATTAACGCATCAATTAACCTTATATATTGAATTGAATTATGTTTTAACTTTTGATGTGGGATAAAAATATATTATTAATGTAATAATTTGATGTGAATATATATAGCCAAAGTTATTGTGGGGTAAAAAATATGTTATTTATTTTTATCATTATTATTTAATTAATGATATTAAAGAGGGAAGAAGTCCATTAAAAGTCTACTAGGGTTAATTAATTATCCCATAAAAAAGAGATAGGATATTGCATTGATAAAACTGGTCGAATTCTCTATGAAAAAACTCAGTCTCCATCTCTGTAAAAAGAGATCTGACTTGAGCGTCAGAGGGTTTTCCGAGGAAAAAGTCCTGCCATTTGACCGACTTTCTATGTTCGTAGGACATTAGGAATGAGATCTGAGGTAATCTAGATTGCCGGAGTCGCGGGTTTTCGTTGTCGTCGACAAATATTTATTGTGGTATTATATTGAATCATATATAGAACAAAGAGAGAGAGAATAAATAGTTATACCTACTAGGCAATACCTAGCTTGCATGCATGCATGCATAAATCATTCTTCATTGTCATTGATGTTTACACCAAAGAGGGGGACTCTCCGCTTCACACTGACCACAAAGCGTGCGTCGCCATGGCCAACATCTTGATAAAAGATAACTTGGTCACTAGGATTTAGACCCCCTTTACTCTCAAGAAACGACTTCCATCCCGATGAAACGACGTGTTTTGGGTGGCCATTTCTCCGCTTTGAGCAGCGGAAGTCGAAGTGGTTTCCATCACAGGGAAATCAACTTGATGGTTTTGGCCAAAAGGAGGCAACAAATGCACTTGTTCGGCAGGCCAGTGCAACCTATGCACAACGTCGGTGTCGGATAGCTCCTTGGAGAACAGCCTAGCTCCGATGTTTGCCATATATTTTAGCTACAAGTATTAGAGAAGTGTTTGTATTTATTTGGCAATTGATAGAATTAGTGTATGTTCATCTTTGCCTAAATTGTGTTCATTTATATAGAATTATACATGTGCACTATGCAAGTTTTTATAATTAGAATGCAGCTTTTCAAATGTTGAAAATTACAAAAACGGCCTCATTAATATTGTATGTGCAATACACAAATACACATACGCGTTGGATGTACAAGCTATAGATGCATAGACACTACGGATGTGTAAATCATAAAAGCATAGACAATGTACATGAGCAAAGTCAACATGCTCATCAACCCTGTCTAAGCAAATCAACAACCCATAGTAGGTTTTGACGTGCATGGGTTAAATCAGTTTATTTTAAATATATTCAAGTAAGTTATTTATCCCTTATTGTTCATACAATTATTACAAAATTATCAGGTTGGGTAAAAAATGATAGTCATTATTAACCATAATATCGTATGAAGATTATAGGTTATAATAGACCGAACGATAATAGACCGAACGATAAAAGTGATGTATATGCCTTTCTTTATTCTCAATCACATAAACCCTAATATCACAACAAAACTTAGAAATCGGATTTTAACTCACTCTTCAAATCTTTATGTTATTAAAGTGTCATGGGAAATAATGTCAAGCGATAGTGATAGAAATATGGTGGATGAGCTGCATAGTATACATCACATGAAATGTTTCGATATGAAAGTATGAATATCAAGTATTTATTAGTTTAATCACTTCGAATGAAGCAGTAAAAAGTTCATTCGCTTGATCTAAGGGTATTTAAAAAATACGTTCACATGTGTTGTGTATATTAGTTTTGTACATCATGTGTGTCTGTGCATGTTTGTTTTATACATCTTGAACATGCACATAAATACTTGATATGAAAAACAAACATGCACAGACACATGTAATGTGAAAAACCAATGTGCATGTTCAAGATGTACATGTTCAAGATGCGCAACATGTTCAAGATGTACATGGGAATGCCAAAAAGGTTTAAAAGGGAGAAAGAATTCAAGATGTCGTGATGTCCTTTTCAAGAGAATTCATGATGTCCTTTTCAAGATATATTAATACAAACTTTTACATAAATAATTCTTGTGTGATATATGGACAAACTTTTATAAAACAATTTTAAGTGGAAAGTACAAAATTGTGTGGAAAGTTTCCACACAATTTTATCACACTTTCCACCGGAACCCGGTGGAACTAGTGATCCCTATAAATGTGTGCAATTTTTTTTGTACGTACAAAAGTTGTATTATACTCTCTCTGTTTCAAAATATAAGCCTCATTTGACCAATCGATATTGTTCACAGTTAAAGGGATTATTCAAGATTTCTTCCAATATATAGGAAAAAACATAGTCATGTGGGGTCTTGTTTGATTCATCTCAACGAGTACTTTGATAATATCAAAAAATTATAATTTTTAGGGTTATATAATTAGAGATATTAACGATACAAAACCTACATCGGCATTTGAATCTGGTCAAAGTGGGGCTTATATATTGGGACAGAGGGAATATATATATTTTATTTGGACATTTTAATTTACTAGAAGTCTTCGAAGACGACAAGGTAATTAATTTATATTTCCATGTAAAGGGGTACAAAAGCTATGAGTTAAGAAAAAAGAAGATGTTACGTAGGAAAAGCTTGCTCTTGATTTTTTTTCTTTTTGGATTTTGAGAGGATTCGAAATATTTGACATATTTGAAAAATTAAGAGACTGAAAAATTTGGTAATCGGATAAACTGGTATGAAAAACAATACTCTCTGTATGGAAAATATTGTCATTTTAACCCATAATTTTTGTACAGAAAAGATTGTCATTTTAGGTATTTATGTAATAATTTATTGGTGAGTTACGAGGTTTAACATCGAAAATTGTATTGTTTTGACTCTTTTTATACAAATTCTCTATGTTTATTGATTATAATTGAAATGAGTTATTAAATAATTGTAAATTTTAAGAAAAAATTATGAGAATATATGATAATTATTGTATTTCTTAATAAGTGTGTCAAACTCTAGAATGACAATCTTTTTCATACGGAGGGAGTATAAGAATGTATGATAAAAAAAGAAATGAATAAATTCAAATGGAAAGCTTAGATGACACAGGAAAGGGGTGAGTAACACAAAAACACGAGTAAGTAGAAATTAACGCATTGTCGCGTAGTCGTGAGTAGGCTAGCAGAAGGACTATCTCCTAGGGAAGTGCTATGAAACTCCCGGGAATTGTCTCGTCTCGAAGTGTCACCAAGAATCACACAACCACAACTTTATCTCGAGCACAAACTCAATCCAAAAGTCCGAGAACAACTGCACACGAATAAAATGTTTCTCATAACATAACATAAATGTGTTAGTTCAACAATTGGAGTTTATTAGACGAGTTTGTTTGTAATGGTTTTCTGTAGGGCCTTCATCGGGCCAAAACCGAACCGAAACCAAAGTTCGTAATTTTGTGAATTGAAAACCGAACCGAACATACTCGGTTCGGTTTTGGCCCGAAATAACTGAATATTTTGAAATTATTTTGAGTTAGAGGTTTTAGTGCATAAAACCAAATTAGACCGAACCGAACTGGACCGAACCGAACCGAACTTGGACCGAACTTGACCGGACCGAATAAGGTTGGACTAATTTATCTAGAAATCTAGGTTTTTTATATATTTTAAAAAATAATCGGTTTTGACCGAGCCGAGCCGAAAACCGAATATTATTTTTATAAGAACCGAAAACCAAACCGAATATAATCGGTTCGGTCCAAAAAACCGAAAAACCAAACCCGATGAACACCCCTAGTTTTCTGCATTAAAACACATATGTACTCGTTTATTAGTTTTCATCTTTAGTTTTGCTGCTTCAGAACAATATGTTAGTTGTATTACACTTAGGGTTTGTTTGTATCCATCATTTATAATGGCTTTTTAGTTAGAAGTATTAATTTTTAATAATTGTGTTTGGACTAACAACGTTGAAAATAATGTCAAATCAAGAAGAGATAAAATAAAATTATTAACTACGGAGTAGTTTTTATATACAAACTCCTATGTATTACAAGCCTTTTTTTTAAAAAAAAAAACCCTTTATAAATGAAAACCCGATGCGTTCCTACTAGGGACGAAAGGATCTCGATCTTGTATTGGGAGTCGCGCGGTCTTCGAGTGGTGGAATGATGAAGGAACGCGTGAAAATGAGTGTGGCAGCGGATGAAAAGGACTTGAAAGTGATCGAGTTTGAGCCGTAGCGTCGGCAGCGGAGGGGTTGAACTCGAAAGAGATCGAGTTGGGTGTCGTAGCGTCGACGCGGAGGATATACTCGAATGATCGAGTTGGTGCCGTAGCGTCGGCGCGGAGATATTCTCGATGAGATCGAGACGGTTTGCCGTAGCGTCGGCGCGGAGGAAGGGGATGAAAAGCAGAGTGTTTGTGACGTCCGATCCAAAGGGAGGAGGCAAAATGGCTCTCAAACTCAAGCTTTGAACTAAATTGAACGTAACCTTGATACAATGGCCAAAGGGCCCTATTTATACTAGTCTAATCGGGGTCTTAATGACCCAAATCTACGAAATTAATGCTAAGATAATTACATTTAATTACAAGGATCATGATCCAATTCAAATGGATCTTGCATTCAAGGCCGAATATCTCGCAATTAACGCTCTTCAATGCTGAAGATCTTAGTCGATTCAAATAGAACGCGCTCGCCAGATTGTTGGGTGGATCTTCAGGTAGAACGCGTTGTTGATGTTGACGAGTGTCTCGACTGAAGAACGCGAGGAACGCGTTCGAAGGAGATGGCCAAGTTTCTGATGAAGAACGCGATCTCATGCTTGGATGAAGGAAGTTGGATGAGATCGCGATCTCTGAGCCAAAAGATAGATGTATCTTGTTGATCGCGTGCTCTGAGCTCGATGCGAGTCTGTCATGGAAGAATGCGGTCTTCCTAGAGGGCAGGGTCGCATCAAAACCCCTTTATAATAGGGTGTGCCAAACAAACCCTTAATTGTCCCATGAAAGAACCTTTAAAGTGAAGTTTTTAATTTTTCTTATTTCTACTCGAAATGTTTAGATAAGAATCACCCATACGAATATAGAATAAAAAGAGTGTGTATTCTACTTCACATGTTTTATTTAGTGAAATAAGGCTAAGGTCTTGTTTGACATCTATATTTATAAGACATTTTACTTGATAAAGACCCTTTTTTAGAAGAAAAAAATACTTTTAATGCTTTGAAATTTTGAAAACATGTGATTGTGAGTTGTTTGAAAATAGAAACTAAAAATAGTACCTTTTGTGCCAAACACAATTGTTAAAAATAAGTACTTAATGTTTACAATGTCTTTATAAAGTGTTTATAAACGTTTCGTTTGACAAAGCATTTATAAATATTTTATAAATAAAAAAATATTTTTTTCAATTTTATACAAATTCACATATTTCACAAGTTTCAAAATTTTAAAACTATTTTTTCAAAAAAAACAATTTATAAACAACAATTACCAAACAAACCCGAAATTTGGTCATACTCGAACCCTCGTATTGGAAGAGCTCGCCTGGAAATCGAGTTGCTTTAGCTTTTATGTGAAGGCGCGAAAATCGTTACTCGAAGTTGCTTCTCCTATTGATTAGGCGCGAAAATCAAATCAGTCCTCAGAATTGGAAGAGCTCACCAAGAAATCGAGTTGCTCTTACGATTCACTGAATCTCAGAGAGAGCGAGAGAGATGGAGAAGGGTAGGAGAAGAGTTGCGGCGAACAGAGGCATGGAGGAGAATATTATGGCCATCCTCGACTGCTACGGATCCAGGGACTCCCTTCACCACCAGAACGCTGATCGTACCAATTTCTTCTCCATCTCTAATTTTCTTATCTTGATTCTTAACAAGTGTTCATTTTTCCTTTCATCGTAATTTGAAACCCTAGGTATTGCCTTCCTCGATGCCGTTCGTTCCGCCTCCGTTGTTCCAGAAGACGGACCTCCTCCTACAAGGTACGGCTATGATACCCTCGATTTCATGAAATCTGGCCTTTCTGGTTGCAATTTCGCTTACGATTCTCTATTTACTGATGTTTTGGGCAATCGTCTTATGGTATCATGTGTGAATTTTGGCTGTGGGTATATAGCAAGATGTTCGAGGCAATTTTTGGCATCTTCAGGGATACCACCACGTCGTTGGAATTGGTGATGACGAGTTACCAGCTTTTAATTGAGTTAGAGAAGGCAAGTTCATTCCATTTCTGTACTACAGTGATTGGAAGTGTTTGTATGCTTTCTGTGCTTATTATCGGATGTTTGTGAGCATGCAGAGATTTCCACGTGTGTATCAGGGTGAAACCAACCCAAATGAATTAGTCATTATTGAAGAGGTACTAATTTTGTAAGAGCTAAACAAGTTTCATTTCAACAATGAATTCATAGTTTGGTCTTTGAATGCTTTGATATTGCATTTGCACCATTAACTCTGTTCTCACTTGCCTTCAGGCCTGGTCGCCGTTTGCTATTGCAACAGAACTTCCTTCTAGTGAGAAGCACATATCAAAGGAAAAATCTAGTGGGCCTCTTAGCGCTTTGGTAAGTTGAAGTTTCCCATGCATTCTTTACTTTCATGAAATTTGAACTCATTCACTATTTGTTTTAAGGGACATACCCTTACAACTAAACATGCCATCATGCTCTTTTTCTTCTTATAGAAGATAGAGTTTAGGTCTGCTCTATATTACTCTATCCACGTATTCTATCATCTTGCCATTGTAACGTCATGCTAGTATATTTGGAAGTGATGTTTTGAGTTTGCGACCTCTATGCTATGAAACTTATAGCCACTTTCCTTATGCTTACCCTTTTCTACATTATGTCAGGAATTTAATGTTCTGTTAGAAGGGCTAGCAACACAACTGGATTGTGCAAAAGGAACTCGTTCAAGAGATGTAAAAACAACCCAACTTGATGTAAAGACACATTAACTCGATCCATCAGATTGTTTTTCTTTTCCTTATGATATATTGTTGTATCTAGTCGACTAATCCTATGGGTCACGTGGTGAATGACTGTTCTAAGAGTTATACTATATGCAGGCAGATTTGGTGTAAGTTATCTAACTTCGATATTGTTTTATTTTATTGATGCAGCTTTTGGGTAACATGTTTTTATTTCAGTACCTTGTATATGTTCTTGAAGGGGACTTCTGGCCTCGCAATAGTGATTTTCTAGGTAGACTTTGCACCCACCAGACTAGCTATGTGTTGATCTTGCCATTTTTTAAGTTATACTCATTCTCATTTAATCTTCCACTTTCATATCACAGATACCTCAAACTGGATTTCACTGAAGGAATCTATCCTGAACCTACTTCTGGTATCTCCATTATCTCTTTTTCTTGAACCCCATTCCATCAAGTCCATGAATTTGTTGAAACTTCTTGTTTGATATAGTCCAGTTGTACTACTTCCTTAGGGAAATTTAAAGCATAGGTAAAATGATAAAAATGATATTTGGATAGTTTTGAAACTTTGGTTTATGACAAATTGTGAATGGAATTTTCCATAGGGATTGAGACAGATAAACTACAAGGCCTTTGTTGGTAATTGTTTGACCATGATTTCGACACCATTCCCTACACTCACCACTGGTGGAGAAGGAGGAAGTGCTGCAAATGAAGCTCTGGCATTTGCTTTACCTCAAGTTGGAAAGTCCACTCAGAAATCTGTGAATAAACTATTGGTTATGGTAAAACCTATAAAGAATTATTATCTAGAAATAGAATAAGCTTTTGTTCTTTTCCTGATGCTTAATCTCTGCAGATCATGGAGCTCGACTCGTCAAGAAAGATTGCTGATATGAAAGGTCTCATGACAAGAAAGGATGGTGTTAGGTAATTGCTGGTTTATATAATATGACATGTAATATATTAGTGTTCGTTAACTGAAGTAATAGTGCAATTGAAGTAATTCATTTTTTTCAGAACCTCTACAATGGAAATAATTGTGGATCAACTTACTTATGAGAAAGTGAATATTGCCTCTTTCCTTCAGGTAGTCTACTTCCTGTATAAATATATTTCTTGTATAACAATCGAGTTTCTCCACTACCTCTTTTGGTGAAAGAAGCTTTTGGATATGGCTTACCCAATCCCTAGGCATTTTATGACCATCCAAATGTGTGATACAAATTTGATGTATGGTATTTGCGTCTTCTGTTGTGCTGACATGCAATTTTCTTCCCATACTGTTTTTACGGTGATTTTAAACACTATGGTGTGCTCTACAGGCTTTGGATGAACCTAAGTTGAAGCTGGAGGTGGTCTTGCAATATTTTCAGAAATACATTGCAAAAGTAAGTTTCCTTCAAACTACAAGATTCTATAGGAGTGGTGTAAGAAGCAAGCTGTATGGCCTACTCTTGTTGGTTTCTAGATGTCTTCTCCTTTTTGATATTTTGCTATTAACTGATTAGCGGTAAAAAGCCAGTTGTATTTGCCCCTGCGGCCCTGCCTCCCGATGTTTAAGCCATGGAAGAAAGGTTTAAACAAAGCTTCTGCTTCTTTAGATCATCTACCCAAATATAACTAGCCTTAATGTTTCCATTTATGGCTCTGACTAGCCTCTTCATGAGCTAAATTAATGATATCTTTAGCCTAGTTCAAAACAAGCTCATATATGATTCTACACTCCAGTGACATGCAATTTATATTGAGAGAGTTCCTGAAGCAAAACTTGTGTGATTACACCATATATCCAAGTATCCAACAAGGAAGATGGTATATTTCAATAACAGCTTGTGTAATTACATATGCAGCCTTCCGTGCGTACTAGAAGGTCCAACGATTCAATAGATGATCCCACAATTTCTGGTGTGCTGAAGGGCTTTGCGAACACCTCTATTTCTAAGAACATAATCAAGAAAATTGGTGCAGACGTAATACAATTACTGTTAGCGCATACCCTTCAGGTGATTCTACCTATCTTTAGCTCATATGCTCTCTGCAGTCATCAATGTTGTAGTTTTGTGCTTCGTCTTTCCTCTTTGTATGGTCATGGTCATATTGAAACTTGTAAGAAAATAAGGGCTTGAAATGGGTAAGAATAATGTATAATAAAGGCAATGTCGTGTTCTTACAAGAAAGCATTCTCTGACAAGTTTGTGAAATTGCTGTCCAACCTCAATCATCAAAGGAAAATTTATTCACCTTGCAATAATGTTCTATTTTTCTGTTTTTTTAATGTTCAACTTATTTAATTTTGATTTCTTTCAGGCTTGCTTGGCACTTCCAAACCAAGAGCTAATAGAAGTTGTCTTCAATTCAAAGGCTGAAGTTTCAAGCAGCCCTCTGAGGGAACTTAGCAACAACATAGCTACTGCTTTCAAATCCATTCGAAGTATAGACAAGTAAGTATTTTTGTTAGGTTTTCTTGTTTCTATTGTTCATATTTCTAATAGTTTACGACCCTAGATCCATATATGGGCAACTCTATCTATACATATAGGCTGCAATATCACAAAAATGAAGCCAACATGTGCATGTGTCTGAAACTCCCATAAACTACATTCTCGTAATAGAATGTGTTAAACTCACTAGGATTCCAAATGTGTCGTGTTTTGTATAGCAAAGAGATGCATCACTACTGATCTTCCTGATTTATTTAGTAATTTGCAAATCTCTTCATAGTACACATATTACATGTGCAGGAGCGTGGAGATCATCCCTTTAGGAAAGGAAGCATTGTTTGCAGCAGCTACCATACTCGCCACATCTTCATAGGAGCTCTCTGTTAGAAAATTCTAGTTTGAATTCATAGTTAAAGCTTCTATATGCTTTCTAGTTTCTCGTTGTGGTATCCTGGTGGAATGCAATTTTTTAAACCCTCCCGAGGCATCCTAAGTTGGGTATGTGAGGTTATTTTTTCCCTCTAGAATATATACGGCAAAATTGAAGTTAGTGTCCATATATTGTTGCAGGCTTGTAGTAGACTAGTAGTGAATAGTTTTAAAATGATTTTTTTTTTAATAAGGTAAGAATTCGAGTTATCGATTTAAAATGTCATAAAATGTCGGACACCTCGAGAAGCCGATAAATCGGCAACTGAAAAAACCAGTACAGAATAACACAGACAAGCTAATGAAAATACAATAAAGCAAAAACAAAAGCAAGCTACAAGACTAGGGAAAATAGTGAGTCCAGCACAAACGAAACAGTGTCATCAGATGACGGGTCAAATAGAAAAATAATTCTGGAAAGTATTGAATGAACAACCATGACGTTGCCTCCATTTAGATGAAGGATCTTCAGGAGTCTCGACCATCCTGACGTTGCCTTTTGGATCTTCAAGAGTCTCAATACAACCACGATCATAACTGGAACAACTCGATCTCCACCCTGAATCAGCTCAACAGAAGCAAAGAAGTACCACACACAAGCTTGCACACAGATTACGAAACCAAAAAAAAAAAAACTCACAAGAAAAAAAGGAAGCGACATCTAAAAAAAAAAAAAAACTTCAGCATAACCGGGAGCATTTGAGCGGGGCCTCGGAAGGGGGTTTGGTCTCGGCGGGGGCTCGGTTGGAGCGGGAGGGCATGGTTCGGGCCATGGCGGGATCTGGGCATGATGCTATCGGACCACTCTACTGGGCGGCGCAGGCCTGCCAGGTGCTGAACGCGCCGGTGGACTGGAGGGAGACCCAAGGGGCCCACATCTTCACCGTTGACCTCCCGGGTTTGACCAAGGTGGAGGTTGATCACAACGGGGTCCTCCAAATAAGCGGCCACCGTGGCTGCCCCGACGCCGAGGGGAAGTGGCACCGCCTGGAGCGGAGCCGCGGGAGGTTTGAGAGAAGGTTCGCCTTGCTGGAGAACGCGAAACCGGACGACTCGGTCGGAGCGGCGGGGTAGGATTTCCCCAAAGCTGCAGCCAAGGGCTCGGTCGGAGCGGCGTCCGTTGAAGCCGGTGGTAAGATAAGTCGGCGGCGGTCTGGTGGGGGGACGCTGACCGATCTGGGCACGGCGGACTGGAGTGGTCGAGTTTGGTTGGTTCGGTGAATCTGATGTGGGCTCGGTTGGGTGAGGTCGCGAGGGGTGCGGGACTGGTTGGAGCCGATGAAGAGCAGCAGCTCCGGCGATATCATGGTTGGAGCCGATGGATGGCTTTCTAGGGCCGACTCCCAAAGGGAGCTTTTCTGTTTTCGGTGGGTCACAGGATAACTCTTTTAGTTTTCAAATGATCTTGATTTTGTTTATAATCAGCGGAAATATATATTAGTTTGTTTTGTATGTCTTATACCATAATTTCGGTTTGACTTTTGCTCTTTGTTCTGGATTTCCAGTCTAGTATAAAAAGGGTCTAATCCCTTTGTAGTTGAAAAAGAAAGGGAGAAATTATTGGAATATCAGATTGCCAAGCAACCCAGGAGCTGGTGTAACAAACACTGATGGTCTAGTATAAAGCCAATTCTGAAATCTCATTCAGAAAATTCTACAAATCAATATATGTTACCTATGGATTGTCCCACATTAGCAGCAGTATTTGGATGATAATGTCTCAGTTTGAATATATATTTTAGACAACTACTCTCTTTTAAATTTCTCCATAATCAAACAAGGAGAGATTTTCTAAGATTTAATGTCATTTTTAACATTATAATGTCAGATAATACATAATCTAAACAAATCCTAAGCTTGGTGAAACTGCGTTTGGTTCCACTTGCTTTGACTGTTAACAAACTCTCTTGTGCTAATTCACTCGTTTCTTCCATATCTTTTTGCAAGGTGACGACAAGTCAATACTGTATTTGTCAGGATCTTCTAATGAAATCCAAGCTATCCGGTCAGAAAGATTTAAAGCAACTACCTTGACTAGTGCATCTAAATTGGAGCTTAGCATTTGTCAGGATCCAACAATACCTTCCTAATGATCAAATTGTCATGTGATTCACTTAGACCTGTAACCGGTTCACTGAACCGCAATCCATACCGGGTTAAAACCGGTTAAACCCAGAACCGAAGTTTCCTCCCCAACGGTTCAGGTCCCGGTTCGGTGGTTGACTAACTTCCGAAGTGGCTGTTCAAGCGGGTCCAGAAAAACAAAACAACATTTCTTAACTTGAAATAAATGTATTTTAACTTAATAAGCATTAAGTATAAATAATAGCTTTTTTCTTAGAAGCAAATTTAAATCCGAGCTGCCATATCGGACCGAATCAAATCCAGAACTGAACCGGAGGGTTTGTTTATTTCCATCAATTATAAAGGTATTTTTAACTTTAAATACTTCTTTTAAAAAATGGTGTTTGGTATAAAGGGTATTTTTTGCAAATAAGATTGTTTAAAATCAAATGTTCTCAAATACCAAAAAAAATTAAAATTCAAAATGCTACACAAATTCCAAAGCTTTAAAACAACTTTTTACAAACCAATTGCTTTATAACTACAAATGTCTTTATAAATTAGTTTATCAAACAAATCCTGAGGTCTTGTTTAACTTAATATTTATAATGTTTTTATTTGTAAAAAATATTTTTTTCTTCTTACACACTTTTCCATACCATCCAATTTTTAATTTCAAAAATTACTTTTTCCAAAATAATATTTTTTAACCAAAAAAGTCTTTATAAATACTCACCAAAAAAACGAAAAAACCAATTTCCAAAAATGTAATAAAAAAGGAGGTTCCACCGAGATTTGAACTCGGGTTACTGGATTCAGAGTCCAATGTCCTGACCGCTAGACCATGGAACCGCTTTGGTTTCAACACGCATATATTCATTAAACGTATAAATTTTCCAACAAAAAACAATTTGGATATAAACGAAGTACTCTGGAACATATTTGTAATAAGAGATTTAGAGCCAGCGAGTACATAATGCAAGGGCATTACTCTGCCATCACCTACTCAGTACACGCCAAATACACGAGGAACAAAAACAACATATATATACAGAGACAGTACATGAATTTCCAAATAAAAAAAATAGCAGCCCTACTGTTCAACTCACCACAAATCTTTTACCAAAATTGAGATTCTCCACGGACTGGATTGTCCCAATGGATAACTACAAGACACTCCTCCAATGTTTGCATACTCGCACCTCTTTTCTACTTGAATAATGACAGCTATATATCCTTTTACCTTGCTCTAGTAATACCTATGTTCAGATCATAATCATCAGTCCTCTACACTTTGTCTAAGCATGCACAATTTGTTGGTTAACGTCTCCATCCACGAGCATCAGTGAGGAGTGGTGATGGACCATGTACCAGCGTCCGTTGTGGCACTCAAATACATTAGTGACGTTGTAGGGTCCAGCATCCAGGTCAGCGTAGGTTCTCATGGTCACCCAAGCCATATCTGTCAGGACACGAACTCGTACGTCCAGTACATGGAATGCATCTGGTTGCTGTTCCCAATTAAATGCCATCTGCCAGCTCTCCATCACAGCATTATACCTGAGCAGCCAGCAAGTAATTGAGGTATTCATCTTATAACTAAGATGGCAATTTCAAGACACAAAAGAAAAACCATGACAACGATAATGACAAGATGATTCTGGCATGATCAGATAAATAATCTGCAGGAGTAAATGGTAGGGCATTACTAATCTCCCTTTTGTAAACTTCACTTCTGCCTCTTTTAAACTAATTTTTAAGCAATGGATCGAATAACTATTAACAATTTCTTTTCTCTTTAATCACCTATTTGAGCAAGAACAGAGTACAACACTATTGTAACATTGCACCCACATAAAAGATCTTTGCCTAATGCTAAAGCTGGAAAACACTTCCAAGCAAGCAAGCATGGTATATTATATTGGTATACATATGGATAAATAAGTAATCCATATTTGTCCCCTCGTAGCATTAAAAAGATTTTTGTCATACTACCTCATGGTATCGTATCTACAGCACCTAATTGACATATTGCACCTTATCAAAAGATTTTTCACTCTTATCAATGATACAAGCACTGGGAAATAGGAAAAGACCAAAGGCAGAATAAACAATAGACGTGAGGTCCAACAATTCAACAAAATGCATTTCAAAGAACAACTTAGCCAAGCAACTGATACCCTTTCAAATCAGGCAGATATATTAGAAACCCAACTGAGAATTCCCAACAATAATCCATGAAGTAGCCACAAACAAATTATGACATTCTGTCACTCATCATGAATGTTTATAGATAGGAAATGCAAGTTCTCAGGGACCTGCCAGCAGAGACTTTTATGCTTATAGTCAAAATCCAACCACTTGTTCAACAAGCATTATAGTGTGAGATCTGAAGAAGAAACTTTAAACAAAAGTGTTGCCAATTTAATTCTCAAAAACACATCCATTCAGAATATCAGAAATTGTGAACCGACACAATAATGTTTACTAATATTCATGCAACAATTTTTTTTACAAATCAAGCATCTTCCAAACAATTTAAGGAACACCGATTGTAGATACAGAAATAGATATCATATATTTGTAGTCTGATAGAAATGCACAATTCACATGTAATCACCTAAGAATGCACTTATATAGTTGGTAAATCCCCCTTAGATTTCATTCCAATTCAAAATAATGGATTTAATCCATCATTATTTGATTAAATCTTTTCGCTGGCATGTGGTCTGTGTCTAGGCGACTACGGTAAAACTGTATTAGCTCATTCTAGTTGGGTTTGACTTTCAAACATTGCTTGGAAACTAGGCAAGAATTGTGCATAGGGCTACAAGGCAAGAGGTGCTTAGTTAAATGCTCTACCCCCCTGGCTAAATTCTCAGTTTATAGTCTCCTAATTTTTCTTTCTTTTTCGCATGGCACTCTTCAAGGAAAGAGACCTTTGCATCTGTAATACGTAGGGAATCTATCTAATGAAGTCTAACTCCTAACATGGTAGGGAGCTCTCCAACACCATTCAAAAAATAAACCCATATGAAGTTTTCAAGTTGCTTTAATGAAGAAAGACCTTCACTGATGGAGTGATGGGTGATACAAGAGGAATTTTACATGAAAGATAATAAGATGATGAAGATTGATCATATGTGGTTTCTTCATTTATGTTTGGCATACAGAATGTGACAGATTGAAGCATTATAAGTTGTATTGACTATAGTCTTGAAAAGGAATAACACCCCTAATTTCACATCTGCTAGTAGCTTACTACAGTCTACATCTCTTCACTCTTCAAATACATTGCAACTTCAAAGTCATAATCACACTTGAAACATTTTGGTTATACACTAGGTAACATAATTTGAACAAAACGGAATACATTGACTGATTTAAGATATCCATGGAGATGTACTGATATTGGATGGTCGCAACTAAGTGTTATTAACATAGAGTCATAGGCTTCGACATTAATATGCATTTTGAGCAGCAAATTAGCATTTCAATTTCAACCCCGACGGATAAATGTAACCTAGAGATAAATTTTTAAAATCTTGAGATTTCAAAGAGTTCCCAATCCATGCACTGATTACACAGACTTGGAGACAGTTATCTTATTAGACTACTGATAGAATTGCTAACTAAACAATAGTACTGTAAGACACTGTAATCATAAATGAAGCATTCAAAATGAGTTTAAAATTCCCTTCTGAAACTATGGTGTAAGGTAGAATTAATCTATGACGGTAGTATGACAGCAAGTAACATACCTAGTGAAAAGCTCGCCAGAAGAGTGAATACACTTCACATAGTCTGCATCAAGCCAGAAACAACTCATAGCTTGAAGTGATCTGTCCCTGATGATATTAAAGAATTCTGCATTAACATTCACAATAGCTCTTGTAGCTGCATAGTAAGCCTTCCACCCATTAGGTGGTTTAATACTAGTCTGCTCCATGGTAAAATCCTACAACAGCCAAGGAAAAGAAACGTGAATCTAGCGCATATGTAAGTTCATAGCTTAAAAATTGTGATACAGAAAAGAGGAATTTCAGCCTAGTGGCAAGTATGGTCAGAGATCCTCAACACAGCATTTAAAGCTTAAAGTAGGAAGTATAAGTGCGTAATTGACCACTATGAAAGCAGCAACAAAAATCAGAAAAGAATAACGTAACAATTAAAATCAATCCGCACTTTGTGATAAAGCGTCTTCCAAGCATTATCATCGTTCGCAGCCTTACGCATCAGAGAATTCGTCATTGAGAGACGGCACAGACTCGGATAATCCAAATAGCTAAGCGCGTGAGTGGTAATCTCCGGCACTAACTGCTCCATCATCGACGCTCCAGTCTGCCTCTCCACCACAACCGCCGCTGCCAACCCTTTCTTCTCACACATCTCGCCGGCGCTCCCGTTCGCCACCTTCTCACCCACGTATTTCGATCCTTCTCCGTTAAAAACGGCACCGTCGCACGAACAACAACAACTGCAGCTCTTCCTCTCCTTCCTCGAAGCGAAATCAGACTCGGCGGAGCGACCGATCCTACCGCTGACTGATTCCCGCGACTGTGACTTCCAGTTCCGAGACAACAATCGGACGCCGAAGACGCCGATTGCGCAGCAGAATAACGTGAAAGCGGCTAGGATGAGTGATTGGGACAAGAAGGGGATAAAGGCAAACTCCATACATAAGACATGAAAGCCCCAATGTACATAAACGGAAAACCCTAGATAAAAAAGGTAATTTATTCTCGTTGAAGCTTCAAAAAAGTTTGATTTACAGACGCCCTGATTTCTGGAGATGTTTCAGCACTCCAAAAGGACCAAAACCCTAGCGAATTCACAGGAGGAGAAGGAGAGAGAGAGAAGGAGGAAGAGAAATGGAGAGAGCCCGGGTTCGTTTGAGCAACTGAAAATTTTCGATTGTCGTGTTGCGGGGTTGAAGGCTAAAGCGCTTGTGGCCTTGTGGGGAGCCAAGACGTGGGCAAAATAAGAAATTTTACGCAAGGATAGAGGTTATATTCGTAATATCGAAATAAGGATGAACAAAAGTAGATTGGACCGGGAATTTGACATTTACGGTTTACGATCCGGTCTTGGTTTGGACTGTAATTTTTATGGTCCAGATCGTAATCGAATAATTAAAATGGCAAAAATTCTAAAATTCGGTCTTTTCGGTCCGGTCTATGGTCTATATATTAACAATTTTACGGTCTATCGAACCAGACCGTAAATGTCCGGTCCGTATACTCATTCTTATCGTGAAACAAAGGGGAAGTAGAACGTCGTCGTTTTGTTTTGTTTTCTTATCCGATAAATAAATAAATCGCATGATACTCTTGAGATTTAGCCTAATTCGCGTGGTGCGTCAATATTTTGACATTTTTGTGTAGTAATCTTCATGTTATGTTTTATACAGTTATTTCGCTTGATAACCCTGAGGTAGATCTGAGCAAACACGGGCCGACCCGTCCGCCTGACAAAAATGGGTGGATATGATTATTATATTTAGCCCATTTTGTCCGGATAGTCCGACCCACCCTTATAAATGGACGGGATCCAATCACTGATAATATCTCATTTAGTCTAGATAGTCCGAATTAATTTTTAGAAATAAATATATTTTTATATCAAATAAAATTCATAAAATTATATATAAAATAAATAAGTATTTAAACCCTAAACAAACCTAATTCTCTGCACCATTCTTTTCTACTTTCTAGAGTAGCGCCACTTATGATGAGTTTGAGGACGAAAAAGATTCAACTAAGGCGTGATTGTGTGATGTATGCATTATGGTGGAGGCAACAAAAAGAGACAGTCAGCTCTGTTTTCTTTTGAAATTTGCTTAATTGTGTAATGTTGTGTTATTTTGTGGAAAATTTGTTATGACAAGTTTGTAACAATAACTATGTCCACCGATTGTAACAAAAAGATATTTTTTTTATGGGTATTGTGCGTTAAATTATATTTGTTATGTTTCATTTTTTGACAGGTTTGTCTTGTCTCGCAGACTATATGGGACCTGCGGGCTTTCCGAGTCTGATGTCCGAACAGATCCGGGAAGCCTCCCTAGCCTGTTTCCTTGGCTTGCCCGGATTCGGCCCGCCCATCCGGGCATGATTTTTGTCCAAAGCCCGGCCTGGATCCTTCCCGGATCCGGGTTTGATCAGGTCTACCCTGAGGTATCGCTTAATTCGCATGGTAAACCAAAGTTTGGCATATTTCGCGTGGTAACCCTGAGTTTTGCATTTTTTCGCGAAATACTCAAATCGTTAAATACAAATGATTTTTTTTTAAATAAAATAAAATAAAAGTTTTTAGGGTTAAGGGTTTAGACTTTAGGTTTAGGGTTTGAGTTTAGGATTTAGGGTTTAGGTAGGGTTTATAGTTTATTTTTTGGGTTAAGGGTTTAGATTTAGGGCATTGGGGTTTATTTTATTTTAAAATAAATAAATAGAAACCGTTTGTATTTAATGATTCGGTATTTCGTGAAAAAAATGAAAACTTCAGGGTTACCACGCGAAATATGTCAAACTTTGGTATATCGTGCGAATTAAGCGATACTTCGAGGTTACCAGACGAAAAAATTGGTTTTTATTGCGTGACCTTAACATTTAAAAAAATTATATTTCCGTCAAGTCCCTATTTTGCTTAAATAGGAAAAAGAAACTAAAATGCAAATACGGATACAGAATGTCGGGAACGAAGGCGAGATAGACTAAACGCGTTTTGTGAGGGTTAGAAGCAGTGACAGATCTAGAACGAATTATAAGAGGGGGCTCACAGACTTATAACATACTCTCTCCTAACATCATCTCTAATACGAAGATCATATTCATTGATTGGTTTTCGTAATGTCGGATCACTAACAATATCATCTTCACATATAGTTTTCATTTTAGCTCTTTTGGGACTAGATTCACCCACATTGTTATCAATATTTTGGGATTCACTCGGTCCACCCCTATCTAAACCAAAATTTGTAGTTTTTGTAGCTTTTAGTTTTCTGTCACTGGGAATTACTATGTTAATGGTTTAGTTGTATTTTAATTTTACCGTGATTGAAGCCGTGGAAGAACCTCTGGTGTCTAGACTCTTTTGACATGTGCACTCAGCTTGAGAACAAATCAACATGTACTTTTTTACGTTTAGTATGCACGTTATCTTCGATGAACCTTTGGTATAATAAATATGAACCTTTTGTAACACCCCCGACTTAGGTCGATAGTGCCACACGCCAGAGACCTTAGACTTCCAAAGCCACCCTAGGCTTAATCCGAACAATATGCATAAATCATATATAACAAAAGAAATAATAGCGGATCTTTTTTGAAATGAATACTCAATCTTTATTTAAATTATCCACGTAAATTGAGGAGATATAAGTTTTACATGATGATATAAAATTACACCAAAAGACCATGTTATTCTAATACCTTCACCTATTACATTAATGAAGAAGATTAATTTCTATAATAAACTACTTAGAACTATATTTTGAAGGCAAACTTCAACTGCAAACCTTCTTCTCTGTTTCGTTACTTCTAGATAACTTGAGACAAGCTGACTGATGTGTCGTATAGGACAGGTGACACCAGCCAACCATGCAAGAAAAAAAGTTATTGGTTAGTCTAATGAAAGACTAAGCAAGAATATTTTATGTGAGATTGTATGTGGTCATATCTAGTTCCTACAATCGTTTCTCGAATATAAGCTGATAGACGATAAATAACTACAATACTTCACTGAAACGAATGATAGACAAAAGAGATATGCACCAAGAGAATACTCGAAATGAATGTAGGTATTATGAGAATAAGATATATTGCGAACATTTTAAGTCAACACACAACATATATAAAACTCAATTGAATAATTGAGTCCGACCAACCTCACTGCATAGTGCGAGTTGAAGTTGGAAAGACGATCCACTTAAACTGGAGGAAGAGTGATTTTCAAGTTGTACTTCTCGCTCTGGTTCATTACTTATGTGATCACAACATTTATCTTATTTAATTTCAACACACCGTACATTCTCTTAAAACTTGTAACACGTACATTCTCGAGTAAAACAAGAACAACACATGGCGACATTACGTCCAATCCAATTGCACTAGCAAGATACTTAAACACCACTTATCCTTAACGGGTGGTGGATAAGAGGCAATGTCATGACCTAAAAAGTATTAGAGAATTATTCCGACTAATACAATGTTATAACGAGATCATTATGCCTCGTAAGGCCATAATACCTCTTAACACTTAACGGATATGAAGTTCACACTTAATGACTATAAAGTCCAATTTTAAATGACTATAAAGTCCACATTTAATCACACAACGTCCACACACAATGTCTCCGATAATAACTATCAACCTACATACGAAATTATTTAAAGCACACAAGTGTTTCTAGACTTTAATTAGGTTTGAGATATTATCCAATTAATTGTCGGTCAAAGATGAACTCAAATAACAAGAGCGAACCACCACTTGTCTTAATTTCGTTCAATACGAAGATGACATAAAGATTGATGATAACTTGCTTCCGAGGATCGATTCTTCACTTTAATCCGATCCAAGAGCGGTTTCGAGGCGTACCCATAAGTAAATTACCATTGATTAATTTATTTTATTTAATCTCATGAACCATTTCAACAAGGTTTATAAATATCATTTTTAAACTCTAATTGTTCATTTTACTATTATAAAATAACGTAACATTATCTTTTCACCCAAAAAATAATGTACATTCATAATAGCTGGATTAAACCCTAATCAAATTTTAAAGTATGATTATTCATAGGTTTCACCAATGCAATAGTAGAACCATGCATGCATAACAGTACAATGAAACGCGCCACTTACAGTGGGTTCATTGCGGCTCGGACTGCCTCGAGGCGGCTCTAGGGGTGGTACAGAGAGGCGGCGGTGTCGGGGTGGTGGATGGGCTGGTGGCGCGGCTGCAACAGCTATGGGTGATAAAAAAATATCCGATCCGATAACTCGTAGATCCAAACCCTAAAAGTCCGTATCCGAAAATATCCGGTTAGTTTTTATCCGAAACCGATCCGATCCGGATGATTTTTCCAGATACTTGGACCGGATACGGATCAAGATATTTGTTTACCGGATATATGGAAATCTAGTACTTTCATTATATAATATATAGGTTTTTATAACTAATATACAATGTTTAATTAATTTAGATGATGTCAAAGTGGTGCTTATACATTTTTAAGCAATTGAACCCACTTCAAATTTCAATACAACATTCATTATTTTGTTCCTTTTAATAGACTAAAACAACCTTGATTATTATTCTTATAAAATTAAAACCTTAAATCAGTAATTCACGTATTGATTGTCGCCTCATTAAATAGAACAAATATGTTTTTTTGTCAAGACTAAATGTTCATCATTAATTGAATTTTGATTATTTAAGTTAAAGTTACAACTTTATGTGTATTTGTCAATTCCTCTTGTTATATAATATATACGTTTATGGTTTTTAATTTGAAAATGTTAGCAAGTTTAATTGTTTGAAAAAATTAACAAGGACTTGCAAATAATGTTGATGTTTGACATTTAGTTTGCACTTTGCGAATTGTAAGTTTTGATTAAATTAGAAAAAAATAACATTTTGATTTAATTTGTAATAGGTTTTCTAGTATTGGATAATTCGGATATCCGAGTTGAATATCTGATCTGATCCGAATATTCGGTCCGAAATGAATCGAATACGTATAAGAGTTTTGTGATTTTTTTTACAGATATCCAACATACCGCACCGCATATGATATATCCATTGTTCACCCCCAGCAACATCGAACAACTCCAAACGCGCAGAATAGTGGACGATTCATGGCCGACTTCGAAAAGCTCGTACGGGCTCGATCGAAGTTCGAATTGAGCAAGGCGAGTGGATATGGACTCGTGACGTTACTGGCTATAACCGGGTATGTTTGGTGGTGGCGGAGCTCGAGAAATGGTGTTGGAAAACACTCATTATAGTGGCTGGACAAAAATAGAGGGGGAGGAGTTTTTGCTCGTTTTGAGGCAATTTCGATGCTAAAAACGCAACGTAAGGCCTTGAATTTATATGTCTATTGTTTCCTGTAATTCATACAACACAACCGCGCAAATCAGTCGCCCCAATTGATTCAGAATTGATTGAATTCTGCAAATTTCATTTGATTGACTCATGATGCGTCATCATCATCTTGGGATGAATACGAACGATTCTTTGACCAATTAAGACGAAATTTATGGGGCTTTGATAGATGATTGTTTGATCTTGAATGCCCAATTGAAGGAACGCGCCAATTGAATTCCAAAAGCTCGAATTTTAGCTTTGAATCAAGAACCATAAAACGCGAAACAAGGATGAAGAAGGCTGGGAAGAATCATCCCTTTTTTCCACAATTACACACAACCCACCCTATCTTTAGGGTAAATTACACCTTTTTGCCCAAATTTTCAAAAAGACAAAAATGCTCAATTTCAATTACAAAATTATTATAAAGTTGCCCAAACTTTATTTTATAACTTATTTCACCTAGTTATTAGCCTCTTACCTATATTAGTTTTTTTTTTTTGATAAAGTAAGAATTCGAAGTGAAACTTCGAGAGATCAGAAACTGGCAACCGGAAATACTGGCAATACAACAACACTTAAGAGAAGCAAAAACAAACAACAAAGGAAAACAAACTAAGACAAGATAAAACAAACAAGCCTAGAAATGAGGTGAGTAAAGCACAAACAACTACTGCGCCGCCGGAAGGATGGTCATCCTCTACCATGCCGGAACTACAACTCGATTCATCATCAAGGCAAGCTTCATCAACCAAAGAGGGTCTTCCAACAGAACCGAAAAAAAAACGAGGGCTCAAACAAAACCCAAATAAAACAATCCTCTTTCTCACCCCCAAACCACCACAGTAAACAACTTCGAAACAACAGATGAATCGAAACCCAAACAAGAGGAGGACAGGAAAGAGAAAGAGGCAGGAGGGGGTTCGCTGGCGTCTTCCCGGAGAAGGCGGAGCAGAGAGAGAGAGGCGTGAGGCGGCGTCTTCCCGGCGAAGGCCCAAATCTTCAACGCCAACTCATCGCAACCATCGGCGGCGGCGACGGGGGCTCGGACGGAGTGGGGGTAATGGTTTGGACCATGGCGGGATCTGGGCTTGGTGCTCTCGGACCATCGGAGACAACAGCGTCGACGGGGACTCGGAGTAGAGCGGGGGCTCGGTCGGAGCGACGAGGTTAGGACTCAGTCATAGCGGAGGGGGTTAGGGCTCAGTCGGAGCGGCGGGGGTTGGGGATCTCTACATCAGCCCAACCAAAGCTAGGGCCGGCTCCCGGCTCCCTTGGGAGCATTTTTCTTTGCTGACTCCCTTGTTGATTCCAGAGACAACTCTGTCTTGTTTGCATATATTAGTGTTGCATTTTGATAATAAAGTCTCACAATTTTATTTTATAAACTATTTAAGTTTTTTTTTTCTAAATAAAACTCAACTTAATTTATTTGTACACAAATTATTCTAACATAGTTTTTGGCCTTAAGTTAACGAAAATTCAAATTACTCTTCTATAAAAAAAAATCATAAATCATAACCTTTATTATTGTCACACATAAATTCCCATAATACCCTTCTAATTTTCTAGGGTTATTACACCTTTAGTGTACTAAATATGAACATTGGTCTATATGGTTCATATATATACAACTTTTAGAATACTCATACTTGCAATGATTTTTCATTGGTCTATGGGGTTCATACGGTACATGTCAATGTTCTGTAATGATCAGAAGTATGGGACAAATTGTGTAATTAGTGAGTAATGAGGGCTGCGTTGGTAATGACGAGTATTTGTACTGAACAGTGATCAATTTGTTAGTCATTCAACATAAATAACAAACATTCTTCTTTCCTTCTTTCTCTCTCCCTTACATATCTCTCTCTCTCACCTTGGCTTCCATGGAAGCTATCCTATCCTAATCGAGGTAATCACAACTGGTATCAGAGGCGTGCTTCCTCGGCCATGGCAGAAGGCACGCGCATGAAATCGTTCGAAGAAAACCTGAAGCGGCTGGAGCAGATGCAGCAGCAACAAGCACAAATGATCCATCAGTGGATGGAATCGTCGAATTCCAACATCAAGGAGTTTCGTCAAGATTCCGAAGGAAAAAGAATCTTGACGGAGGATTTGCAGGTGCAAATCGAAAATGTTGATCAAAGTGTGAAGAATTCGCAGAAGAACATCGATCATAGATTTGAGAGTCTGGCGGAGATGATTCACAATTTGACTCGTGAGGTGGAATCAACGAATCTCGTCCAGAGGAATGGTGTGAATTCAGGAGGAAATTCAGTTCTTCTTGCGATGAACTCTGGTGTTCAATCAATTCCTCGGAATCAATCGCAAGATCGAGGAAATTCAGGAAACGGGCGCGGGGAATTTCGCCAAGAATCACGAGATCAGAGCAATTCTTTTAGAACTGACAGTTCACGAGGTAATATTCGTATGCCAAAATTAGATTTTCCTATTTTCGATGGAGAAAGACCTCGTAGTTGGGTGAGAAAAAGTGAAAAGTACTTTGGAATCTTTGGAATTTCTGAGGAACAGCGAATTGAGGTAGCTGTGATGTATTTGAATGGTAAGGCCGATGTTTGGGCTCAAGGATTTTTGTTGCAGAACCCTGAGATTGATTGGAAGCAATTTTGTGATGCATTGTGTATAAGATTCGGAGAAAAACAGGGTGTGGAAGTAGTTGAAGATTTTAATAAGCTTTCGCAAGGTGATGACATTAAGGAATATATTGAAAAGTTTGAGGAGTTGAAATCTTGTATGCTGGCCTTTGATCCTCATTTGCCAGAAATTTATTTCGTTTCTAGTTTTATCAGTGGCCTTAAGGATGAGATCAAGTCTCTTGTTAAGCTTGGTCATCCTGTGAATGTGCCAATGGTCTATGAATTGGCAAGATTACACACTGGTGCTGTGCAAGCCATTGTGAAGTTGAGCAAAGGTTCTTGGAAACCAGGTCCTCAGTTTCCACATCAACCATATACCAGACCTCCTTCAACCTTTCACCGTCCTCCTTATACGTCTTTCCCTAACCAAACTTCCACAACTGTTTCACCTCACAACTCTCAAATTCCAAGTAAACCAACCTTGAACACACAAACCAGCCAACCTGTTGAGACTAGGAGAACTCCGGGGGTGTGTTATAGGTGTGGTGACAAATATTTTATGGGTCATAGATGTAAGACACAGTCCATTCATAGTTTGGTGGCTGCAGAGGTGGAAGAAGTACAGACAGGTGAATTGGAAGTGACAGATCAGGATGTGGGAATGGTCTATGAGGAGAATGATCAGGAAGTATACGTACATACTTTGACAGGTAGCAGTTCGATGAATACCATTAGAATCAAAGGAGTGGTTAATGGATCATCTATTACCATTCTTGTTGATAGTAGAAGTACTAACAGTTTTCTGGATCCTAGGGTTGCCATCGACGCCAAATTTGAGCTTCAGGAAGTTGGTGTTATGTCAGTGGCAGTCGCCAATGGGAGCAAGATGTTTAGCCATCAATCTTGACAAGGATTTAGGTGGTCTATGCAAGGCACTGAATTCAACTTTGACATTCAGATATTGAAGTTAGGTGGATGCGACATGGTTCTTGGGGTGGATTGGCTCAGAGAATTCAGCCCTTTGACCTTCGATTTCAAGGAACTGAAATTGTCTTTTATTAAGGACGGTCAGAGAGTGGAATTGCAAGGCTTCAGTGAACAAGCAAGTGTGAAACTGATGATAGGGAATAAGCTGCATAAACTTCTGAAAAAGAAGGATCATCTGGTAGTCACTTATATTGGACAGTGTTGCAGTCTGAAGGGTCAGGATCAAGGGCTACCTGCTGAGATCACTGCCTTGTTGTTGCAATTTGAGGATGTATTCGCAGTACCTAATGAGTTGCCTCCAATCCGACATCATGAGAACCATATCAATCTTAAGCCGGGTACTCAGGCTGTGTGTTCTAAACCATATCGATATCCTTTTCTCCAGAAGAATGAAATTGAGAATCAAGTCAAAGAAATGCTCGCGAATGCTACCATTCAGCCTAGCCATAACCCTTTTGCTTCTCCTACTCTTTTAGTCAAAAAGAAAGATGGAACTTGGCGCTTTTGTATTGACTACAGGCAGTTGAATGAGGTGACAATCAAAGACAAGTCCCCTATTCCCCATATAGAGGAATTACTGGACGAACTAAAAGGAGCTTGTGTTTTCTCAAAATTGGACCTGAGAGCAGGGTATCATCAGGTTCGTATGGCTTCAGCTGATATTCATAAAACTGCTTTCCGTACGCGGTATGCATCAGGGTCATTATGAATTTACAGTGATGCCGTTTTGATGTGACCCTACCAGAGATGACGGCCACTGAGGAGGAAGAGGCCATGTCTGTTAGAAGTGAAGGGCCTGTCACCAGGGCTCGCGCCAAGGCTATCGCAAAGGCAACACAATCAATCATGACGAGGATGATCGCAAGCCAAGGCGCTCCAGAGAACGCGCAAAGCCTCATGATTCTCCTCACCAATGAAGAACGCGTTCTCCAAGACTGAGCTCAAGAGGACAACCCATCAACGCGTTCTTTCTATTATTTTGAGACATTTATAACACTTTCTTATTTCAGTACTTTCCTTTTATAGCATTCTTTCTATTTTTGGACGCGTGCCCATAATTGCATTATGGGCTAGTCCATTAGGGCTTCCTCGGCCCATCTAGGGGCCGATTGCTTGTCTATTTAAGATGCTCTTAACCTATGTAATTAGGTTACGCATAATTTAATCCTAAACGTTGTTGAGAGCTACGCGCCTCCTCTTAGGGTTTGCGTCACCGGAAACCTACTCCTCTTTCTCCCCTTTCTCCTCCGCGCCGACGCTACGGCAAACCTAGATCGACTCCATCGTTGATCATATCCTTAGCCATCTCTTTGGCCTTCACTCGATCTCTTTCGAGTCCCAAAACACACAGCCATCACTTGGCTTTTACTCGATCTCTTCGAGTCCATCACTCCTCGAGTCCTCTCGAGCCCATCCGCAGCCGACGTTACGGCAGATACCACCACCACCATCAACGCGCTACATCAACGCGCTACTCCGCTTCCTCTGCTGTCAAGTCCCTTGAAACGCTACCTTCAGCGACCTACTACAAGACGGGATCCTCCTCTCACGACACTCGTGACCTTCATCGTCTAAGGGACACATCAACTGGCATCAGAGCCAAATGTCTTGTAAGTCGCTTCTTGCCTCTGAGTTCACGATTTTTTTTTTCTTTCCTCCCCATCATAACGCTTCCACCATAATTAAAAAAAAAAAGTTCTTGCGCTAATTTGCATGTCCTAATCGGTTCCTCAAGATACGCTCTTGCCGATTTTACATAAATACCCTCGCGAGATTTTAGAGATTGCATGCTCGAGATTTGCTGAGATTTACTTGCCAAATTTGTTGCTTATCGTGTGATTTGATTGCTTGCATATCTTGCTTGATCTTCTTTCATAACCACCAAATCTCAACGAATCTTCTCTCTCTTCTATCATCGCGATCTTCGGTGATTTCTTTCTCACATTAAGTCACTTAGCCGATTTAATTTTATTTCCTAATTTGAAAACAAATCCGAATCAAATCACCAAGATTTCGGAAATCCAAATTCAAATTTCAAAAGTCAAGTCGAATTAAAAAAAAAAAGACATCGACTTCAAAAAAAGAAGAAGTTTTAAGACGCAAAGCCAAAATAAGGTAATCGTCTTCCCTCACTTCGGCTAGGCTCATTTCTTTATCCCTCTGTGTCTAGGTTCATGCTAGAAGGTCTTGTCTTGTGTGTCGAGTGATTGATCGCGTTGTAATCAAGAAATCTGACGCGTTATTTCTGCTTATTTCTTGCTTGCTTCTCTCTCTTATCTCGCTTGACCTGAACCGCCCTCATGGCTACATAGCCTTACCTTCTTCGTGAACTTTGTTGGTTAGTTGTGCTTGCTTGTCCTTGGTTGTTTTGTTTGTTTCTTGTGCTCCTTTACTTTGATGACTGGTCACATTGTGATAGGAACCATAATCGCGCCAACCGATGGATCTGGAAATGGAGACGGCGCGCTAGACAACCCATCCAACGCGGACCTTCAACAACAACAAGATCCTAACCAACAAGCACATCCCCCCTTGGAACTCACGGCTGAGCAGCGACAAATCCAGGAACTGCTTCGCCGCGTTGCCGAGTTGGAAAGCGACCGCGTCGCCAACCAGACTAGACCAGTAGAGCTCATGCAACACTAGGCACCTAACCCTACAGTTGCAGGCCCAAGCACGGCTCGCCTCGACAAAGGCAAGGGCATCATGCCCTCAACCTCGCAGCAACAACCCAAACTCAATCGCATCCAATCTGTGATTGAGAGTCGCCAGGGTTACTCGTCCCCTCGAGACCAACGCGCTGATGAGACAGCCCCACAGCCCACAGGGCTATTATGCCGAGGACGAGGAGGAACGCGATGAAAGAGGTAATTTTAATGACCAGTATGTTTTTGATGACAGGTTTGTCGCGGACAAATCAGCGCGTGGTAAGCAACACTCACATGGGATCCTTGTGAAGAAGGACAAGTTAGCGCGTCAATCTCATCGTAGCCAGCGAGGATATGGCAAAGGCCACAAAGCAGTCCACGCGACTCCCATCCCTTTCCAGGTGGAAGATTTCTTGGGGCACCAGAGCGCGCGGACACCGCACTATGATTCAGACGGCTACTATTCCTCCACTCCCCTCAACCAAGATGAATACGACGAGTTTGACGACGAGGACATGGAAGACTCTGGCATGATTAACCCAGACAATTTCCATCCTCCACTGGGTGACCCCGCTGAACTCCAGGATCACCCCGACGGCTACATTCCGGCCCCAATGCTACCTCCACAGCGCGCTGTTGGCTACGCGAGGCACGACATGCCTCACGACTACCGCCAGAACGCGCAGGCTCAGGGCCAGCGCCAGCAAGACGCCCAGTTCCGAGATCCTCTAGCCCAGATGGCCAACCATGGCCACCCAGAAGGGCGTCGCCGCCAGCTTGGACACCAAGCGCCATACCCTGGACACGGCCATGCCTATGGTCACAATGATGAGCGGCCCCAACGCGCCGCGCAGGCTGCCCCAGCAGCACCTCAAAGGACTTTTCGCCACGAGTTCAAGGTAAAAATTGAATTTTTTCTTGGTGAATACAACCCAGCTCTTTTTCTTGAATGGTTACAGGCAACTGAGTACACCTTGAGGTCCTGTCAAATCCCGATGCATGAGTGGGTAGCTGCCGCGACGATTAGCGCGTACATGGTGGCAGCGTCTGGTCGATGATCGCGTTCGCAGGAATTTCATTCCAATCACCGAGTGGCACCAGCTCAAGTTTATCATGACACAGAAGTATGTGCCCACTGACTACAGAAACCAGATGAGGTTGGATATCGCGATGGCCAGACAACAAGGCAACGAGAGTCCCTTGGAGTATTTTTCCCGTCTGGAAGACATGTATCACAAGGCCTCCATCTCAGTCACCCCAGCATCGTTGCGGACCAAGTTTCTAAGTGGTCTACACGTGGGCCTCCGCAACCAGCTCGAGGTGCTCCCCATCACCAACTTGACCCAATTGCAGCACGCGGCCATGCAGTTGCACAAACAACACCTCCGCAAGCGGCAAGGGTCATACTCTACTTATGGCCAACAAAGGTACTCTCAAAACCCTAGTGCTTCTCCTTACTCTAATGTGCGTTCCAGTGCTGCAGGGAACAACGCGCAGAACCAGGGCCGTCAACCAAAGGCTACGGCGCCTAATTCTTCTACCAAGAGCCACCCAGTGCAGAAACCTGCTTCAGAAGGACCAGCGCGTCCCTCCCAGATGGAGTGTTACAAGTGTGGTGGCCGGGGCCATTATCAAAAGGATTGCCCCAACGCCAAACGCGTTCTTTTCTCCGCGATGACCACTGGCTACGAGACGGTGGACGACGATGAGGAGACCGCGTTAGCCACCATCGAGGAACGCGATGAAGCTGAAGAGGAAGAATACACTTGCGAGGCGACTGACCTCCATGCTGGAACCCCTTTAAGCCTTGTCACAAGGCGAATACTGACCGTTAAGGAGGCCACACTTGAAGATCAACGAGACAACCTTTTCCACACAAGGTGTCTCGTCCAAACTGCCTCCCTTAGTGTCATCATCGACGGTGGGAGCTGCTGCAACATCATAAATGAGAAGGTCGTCAAGCATTTCAACTTGGAGACGACACCACACCCGCAGCCCTACGGTCTCCAGTGGATTAGCTCCACTTCAGGTAACACTGTCTCACGACAGTGTCTCATCCCGTTTTCAATTGGAGCTTATAGTGACACGATTTTATGTGATGTGATTGCTATGGACGCCACCCATCTCTTACTTGGGCGTCCTTGGCAATTCGATCGTCGCGTGCTTCACGACGGGTACCTAAACACTTATGTGTTTACTTACAACGGGAAGCGCGTGACCCTCTTACCCATGTCTCCTCATGAGATTTTGCAGGATCAGGTTGAGCGCGATAGGCAGAAAGCCATTGAATTGGCCGCGGCACAAGCTCAAGCACAGAGGAAAACAACGCAACAACGCGTTGATCCAAACCCTGAAGATTCTGCTTTCACACCAAGTGCAGTGTTCAAGAAGGCTAGCAACACACCAAGTGACGCGCCCAAATCAACGCGTTCCCCTAACGCTACGACGTTGCAAGGACGCTGCGAACCGCGTTTGCTTCTGGCCAGGCCTAGTGATTTGACACCGGCACTGAAGGGAAACAAACCATGTTTCCTCCTGGTACCCACCATTGCAGTGGAGGACAACGCGGAGAAGAGCTTACCTCCATCAATTACCGCGTTGTTGCTTGAATTCGCTGATGTCATGCCGGAAGAATTGCCACAAGGATTACCCCCATGCGTGGCATCGAGCATCAGATTGATCTCGTACCTGGCGCCTCCTTGCCAAACAGGGCCGCGTACAAGGTAGGTCCAGAGGAGACAAAAGAGCTCCAGCGCCAAGTGCAGGATTTGCTTGACAAGGGCTACGTCAGAGAAAGCCTGAGTCCCTATGCAGTGCCCGTGATCTTGGTGCCCAAGAAAGATGGCTCCTGGCGAATGTGCGTGGACTGCCGCGCGATAAACCAGATCACGGTGAAGTATCGCCACCCGATCCCCAGATTGGACGACATGTTGGATGAACTCCATGGCGCTTGTGTCTTCTCCAAGATCGACTTGCGTAGCGGGTACCATCAGATCAGAATGAAGGAAGGGGACGAGTGGAAGACTGCGTTTAAAACCAAGTATGGTCTGTACGAGTGGCTAGTGATGCCATTCGGCCTCAACAACGCGCCTAGCACCTTCATGCGACTCATGAACCATGTCTTGCGGGAGTTTCTAGGTACGTTTGTTGTAGTTTATTTTGATGACATTCTTGTGTTTTCTAATAGCTTGCAGGATCATGTGGGACATTTGAGACAAGTGTTCACCAAGCTACGAGAGGAGAAGCTCTATGCAAACCTGAAAAAGTGTAGCTTCGTCTCGGCGTCCACAAACTTTTTGGGCTTCGTAGTCTCCAGAGAAGGTCTTCGCGTGGATGAAGACAAGATCATCGCGATAAAGCAGTGGCCAACACCAACAACAGCCACGATGGTGCGATCTTTCCTTGGCCTCGCCGGCTTCTACCGCCGTTTTGTTCGCGATTTCTCCACCCTGGCCGCGCCGCTGCACGAGTTGACCAAGAAGGGGACCATTGTGACTTGGCTTCCAAAGCATGAGTCCGCGTTCACCGCGTTGAAGACGGCGCTTTGCAACGCGCCTTTGCTACAACTTCCCGACTTCTCCAAACACTTCGAAGTCGAATGTGACGCGTCCGATGTTGGAATTGGAGGATTCCTTCACCAGGAGAAGCGGCCCATAGCTTTCTTCAGTGAGAAGCTCACAGGTGCAACACTGAATTACCCAACCTATGACAAGGAGTTGTATGCGTTGGTTAGAGTACTCAAGACGTGGCAGCACTATCTATGGCCGCGCGAGTTTGTCATACACTCCGATCACGCCGCGCTCAGCTTCCTCAAGAGCCAAACTACCCTCAACAGGCGCCACGCGCGATGGGTAGAGTTCATGGAGACGTTTCCTTATGTGGTAGTGCACAAGAAAGGCAAGGAGAACGTTGTGGCCGATGCCCTCTCGCATAGGTACTCTCTTATCACTCATTTACAGACTAAAGTTCTTGGTTTTTCATTAATTAAAGACTTGTATTTGAGTGACGCGTTCTTCCAGCCTATCTATGCGCGATGTTTAGAGAGTCGTGAGTGTGATACTTACTTTGTGGATGAGGGGTATTTATACAAGGCGGGAAGGTTGTGTATCCCTAGTTCTTCCCTTAGACACCTCCTCATTCAAGAGGCACATGATGGCCGATGCCACTTTGGGATCGCGAGGACCTTGGCCGCGTTAAGAGAACATTTCTTTTGGCCACAAATGGCGCGCCAAGTTAGGAAATATTGTGAGGGTTGTGTGAGTTGCCAGAAAGGGAAAGCGAGAGCTAGCCCCCAAGGTTTATACACACCCTTACCCATACCTGATGGCCCTTGGGAAGCCTTATCTATGGATTTTATCACAGGATTGCCTAGGTCTCGGAAAGGCCATGATTCGATATTTGTGGTTGTAGATAGGTTTTCCAAAATGGCCCATTTCATACCCTACAGGACCACAAACAATGCTAGTGAGATAGCCGGGTTGTTTTTTGAGCATGTGGTTAGATTTCATGGTGTACCGCGATCAATTATGAGTGATCGCGATACTAAGTTCGTGGGACATTTCTGGAGGACTCTTTGGGGCAAGTTAGGGACCAAGCTGCTGTTCTCCACCTCTTACCACCCACAAACCGATGGCCAGACGGAGGTCACAAATAGGACACTAGGTTCCCTCCTCCGAACCATGCTCAAGGCCAATCCCAGGCGTTGGGAGGATCTAATCCCGTTTGTTGAGTTTGCATATAACAGGTCGCGCCACAGTGCTACGCGCCTCACTCCCTTTGAGGTCGTGTATGGAAGGAATCCCTTAACACCTTTGGACATGCTGCCCAAGCCTCTTCGCGATGGTGAACACATTGGCGCAACTCAGCGCGCTGATCAGATTCAGAAACTACACCAGCGGACGCGCGAGCAGTTGGAAAGGCGGTCTAAGCAGTATGAGGCCCAGCACAACAAAGGACGGCGCCGAATCACATATGCTCCGGGTGATCTCGTTTGGTTGCACTTACGCAAGGAGAGATTCCCTGCTCTTCGCAAAAGCAAGTTGTCCCCACGCGGCGATGGCCCTTTCAAGGTTATCAAGGCTATTGGTGACAACGCCTATGAGTTGGACCTTCCCCCAGATTATGGAGTACATGCTACATTCAACGTTGCTGACCTCTCTCCCTACATGGCTCCAGAGTTCGACGATGGTGAAGCGGGGACGCTTCACACTCAAGTGGGGGAGGGTGATGTGACCCTACCAGAGATGACGGCCACTGAGGAGGAAGAGGCCATGTCTGTTAGAAGTGAAGGGCCTGTCACCAGGGCTCGCGCCAAGGCTATCGCAAAGGCAACACAATCAATCATCGCGAGGATGATCGCAAGCCAAGGCGCTCCAGAGAACGCGCAAAGCCTCATGATTCTCCTCACCAATGAAGAACGCGTTCTCCAAGACTGAGCTCAAGAGGACAACCCATCAACGCGTTCTTTCTATTATTTTGAGACATTTATAGCACTTTGTTATTTCAGTACTTTCCTTTTATAGCGTTCTTTCTATTTTTGGACGCGTGCCCATAATTGCATTATGGGCTAGTCCATTAGGGCTTCCTCGGCCCATCTAGGGGCCGATTGCTTGTCTATTTAAGACGCTCTTAACCTATGTAATTAGGTTACGCATAATTTAATCCTAAACGTTGTTGAGAGCTACGCGCCTCCTCTTAGGGTTTGCGTCACCGGAAACCTACTCCTCTTTCTCCCCTTTCTCCTCCGCGCCGACGCTACGGCAAACCTAGATCGACTCCATCGTCGATCATATCCTTAGCCATCTCTTTGGCCTTCACTCGATCTCTTTCGAGTCCCAAAACACACAGCCATCACTTGGCTTTTACTCGATCTCTTCGAGTCCATCACTCCTCGAGTCCTCTCGAGCCCATCCGCAGCCGACGCTACGGCAGATACCACCACCACCATCACCATCAACGCGCTACTCCGCTTCCTCCGCTGTCAAGTCCCTTGAAACGCTACCTTCAGCGACCTACTACAAGACGGGATCCTCCTCTCACGACACTCGTGACCTTCATCGTCTAAGGGACACATCACGTTTGGCCTCACTAATGCACCAGCCACCTTTCAATCTCTAATGAATGAAGTTTTTGGTGAATATTTGCGACAATTTGTATTGGTTTTCTTTGATGATATATTGGTTTATAGTGCCAATTTGGAAGATCATTTGCAGCATCTGGAAGTCGTGTTGAGTTTATTGAGACAACACAAGTTGTTTGCTAAGCGAAGTAAGTGTGATTTTGCTCAACATCAGGTGGATTACCTTGGTCACATTATTTTTGGGCAGGGTGTGGCTACTGACCCCTCTAAGATTACTGCTATGGTTTCTTGGACCTCTCCCAAGTCTGTCAAGGAACTTCATGGATTCTTAGGCTTGACTGGGTATTACAGGCGATTTATTCGCAATTATGGAGTGATAAGTCAACCTCTAACTGAGCTTTTAAAGAAAGATGCTTTCCAGTGGGATTATGTGGTTGAGCATGCTTTCCAATCCTTGCTTACTACAGCTCCTATTCTTAGTTTACCTGATTTCTCTGTGCCATTTGAGGTTGAAACCGATGCTTGTGGTCATGGGTTAGGGGCTGTGTTAATGCAGAAAGGTCAACCTTTAGCCTACCTTAGCAAAGCCCTACATGGCAGTCATCTTCTTCTTTCGACATATGAGAAAGAGTTATTAGCCATCCTCATGGCTGTAGACAAGTGGAGGCATTACTTGGAGCCCGCTCACTTTATTATTCGTACTGATCATCAGTCTCTTAAGCACTTACTCGAGCAACAACTCACCACTCATCTGCAGAGAAAGGCAATTCGCAAGTTGCTGGACTTATCCTACTCCATCGCTTATAAGCAGGGTAAGGATAATAAGGTTGTTGATGCCTTATCTCGACGATTTGATCCTATTGAGGGTTATTGTTCTGTTGTGTCTTCTGTGGAGCCTGCTTGGATGCGTCAAATTGTGTTAAGCTATGAGCATGACCCGATTGCACAAGAATTGTTGTCAAAATGTGCTATATCAGAGCCGCCTCAATTTTCTTTACAACAGGGCATTTTACGACATAAAGGGAAGCTGTATATTGGAAATTCTACTGAGTTGAAGCAACAAGTTGTCCAACCTTTACATGAGGAACCGGTTGGTGGACATTCATGTATCCATGGTACTTATCATAGGGTTAAATCCTTGTTTTCTTGGCCTGGCTTAAAGCAATTTGTTGAAACCTTGGTTAAGTCTTGTGACATTTGCTAGCGCAGTAAGCACGAGCATATCTCATACCCGGGCTTACTCAATCCTTTGCCTATTATCTCTCAGGCTTGGTCACATATCAGTTTAGATTTCATTGAAGGTCTGCCTCGTTCTGCTGGTAAGGATTCCATATTGGTTGTGGTTGATAGACTTACCAAGTACGCGCATTTCATTCCTCTTACCCATCCATTTACTGCTAGCACGGATGCTCATATTTTTATGAACAACATTTACAAACTTCATGGCCTTCCTCAAGTCATGGTTTCAGATAGAGATAAAGTTTTTGTCAGCCATTTTTGGCAAGAGCTTTTTAAGGCTCTTAGCACCTCCTTACACATGTCCTCAGCCTATCATCCACAAACTGATGGACAAACTGAACGTGTGAACCAGTGTCTTGAGACATTCCTTCGTTGTATGACTGCTGATCATCCTTCCAGGTGGGCATCTTGGCTTTCCCTTGCTGAATTTTGGTATAATACCAATTTTCATACTTCTCTAGGTACCACTCCCTTTCAAGCCCTGTAAGGGTATGCTCCACCTGCCTTGGGTGCGTGTCTCAGTGATGTGACTACTGCATCTGTGGATGTGTGGCTCCGTGAAAGAGATCATATGCTTTAGTGCTGCAAGGATCACCTTATTACTGCTCAAGCCAGGATGAAGCAGTTTGCAGATGCTCATCGTACAGAATGCTCCTTTGACATTGGTGATTGGGTGTTTCTGAAACTCCAACCATATCGTCAATCTTCTTTGGCTCTTCGTCGTAACCTCAAGCTCAGTGCCAAATTCTATGGGCCATTCCAGGTGCTTGCTCGCATTGGTCCTGTTGCTTATCGTCTGGATTTTCCATCACACTCTCGTATCCATCCAGTCTTTCACGTTTCTCAATTGAAGAAGTGTATTGGTCATGCCATTCATGTCTCGGTTTTGCCCCCTGTTGCTTCTGCTACTGGTGCCATTGAGGTCGCCCCTGAATCTGTTTTGGATACTAGAATGCATCATCTTTCTAATGGTGACCCCGTTATTGAATGGTTGATTAAGTGGAAGAACTTATCTCCTGAGGAGTCTACCTGGGAACACGCTGCTCATATTCTCAATCAGTTTCATGTGTTTTCATTACAACCTTGAGGGCAAGGTTCCTTATGGGGGGTGTGATGTAATGATCAGAAGTATGGGACAAATTGTGTAATTAGTGAGTAATGAGGGCTGCGTTGGTAATGACGAGTATTTGTACTGAACAGTTATCCTATCCTAATCGAGGTCATCACATGTTCATGTATAGTCATTAGTCATCTATGGTTCATATTTATTCTTCAAAAAAATTCATCTCATTTTCTATATTGTGCACCATAAAAATAAATTAGATTTCATATAGTATCATATAATGTTCGTATTTAATAACATCAATGTTCATATTAAGGAATAAAGGTGTTTAAATTAAGATCAATCTGTAATTAATTTGGACGGAGAATAGAAAACAAAAAAATGTGCTTAAAATTATAATTGTTTTGGACGAAAAATAGAAAATAAATGTAGACGTGCTTAAAATTGTAGCTTATTTGACAATTATGTGCGTTTTGGTAATTAAATAAAAGGAGAAAGGAAGAATCAAAATAAAACTCAAGGAGCACGGGACCTCATGGTACTGCCCCACTCCAAGTACCAGCTGTGCTAACACGCATTATTATTTTAATTGCTAGAAAAAGAAGTATACATGTTGATTTAAAGCCACACGACTGAGCAGATCTGATGGACGTGAATGGTCATCATTTTACACGGAAATAGTTGTATACATTTGATTATGTACCATCATAATATTATATAATAGGTCTTGCATGACAAAGATAATTACACTAATCTTTCTAAAACATTAAAGAAGAAGGCAAGTATGTGTAAATAAATTGAACCAAATACAAGAAATAAATACAAACAACATTTGGCAAATTCTTCTGTTGCCATGTGTACCTTCTTCAACTGAATCATTCCCCACTAGCCAAACAACATTTCCATGCTCTATTGCCCTTCAAATGCTGCTTTCAACCTTTTTGAGGAGTAAATTCAATTTCACGATTTTTATTGAACCAAATACAAGAAATAAATATACTTTATGGGAAAGTTAAACTTTCTAAAAAGTGCAACACGAACCAAACGAGGGGTAAATTGAGTTGGTATTTACATAATGGTGAATAAAATAAGAATTTTGAATCTACCAAAAAGTGTATAGTTTTATATGATTAAAATTAAATCCATTGCTAAAATATAGTTTTTATTTTTAATCAAACTCGTACAGGACAAGGGTTCATATGATTTGCATTTTGTCTTTGCTATTTGACATTATACTCCATCCGTTAAGTTTTAATTGACGTTCTAGACTCAAGTCATTGTTAAGTTTTAATTGTCATTTTAGACTTTTTTATCTATTTTTTTCAGATTTACCCTCATGCTTAGTAATTTTTTTATTTTTTATTTTTTGGGTTCTCGATTTTTTATTCATTGCTTCCCCATTTTCTAGGATTTACGTAACCAGAGGAGATTTCCTTTTGATTTTCTGATTTTATTTTATTTTATTGTGAGATTTCATGAGCAGTAATAAAAAAGTAATTAGTCACTAATTATAGGAGTAATCAAAAAAATAATTGATTTCTTATTTTGTCTGAAATTTACTAGAACGTCAATTAAAATTTAATGGAGGGAGTATAACTCTGATTTAGGACTTGTGATGTATCCCGATCATGCCATATGAGACCAAGTTAAATAGAGTAGCTACCTACCAATCCCCTTTCGTTAAAAAACACATTTTTTTGATGTATTTTATCTATATACATTCAAATTAAAGGAATGTCTTTATAAAAAAGATGAGTCATTTGATTTATTGTTAATTTGACGCATGCAATTATTTTTTTAATATTTTTTTATGAACGACTATCTCACTATTTCTAAGATTTTTTTTCATTTATTTGTATTAGTCTTATTTTTCAAAAAAAAAACCTTTTTAGGATAAGAAATACAAAATTTAGTTTATTTTAAATGAAACTTTACGCTTCATGTATAATGTTTTATCAAAATTTACTATACATCATTAACTATGTTTTTCTGTTAAAAAAATGTAAATTCTATTTAAATTTTATATATTCAATAATCTATATTTAATCAAACTAATATAATACCCATTATTAACTTTTTGTTAAACCCCTACTTAGGATTACGTGCATGTGGAAGACTTTAAGTGTATTCTTTCATTTTCTTACACTTAAGCTAATTAATATGTGCGACATTTTATGAGATTCGCATATAGTAATAAATGGAGTTGGAATATACCCTTACACCTCCTATCCTAAGTCAGAATTATGCACTACTGTACCTTAATTAACTAGACACTTGCCATTTAGTTTCATAATAACACCCACATTATTCTGTAAATAATTTAAACGGCATATATAGAATTATATAGAATCCCTTTCCGCTTCATACGGTACCATTTCACCTTGTACAATATATTTTTCTCATTACCAAAATCCGAAGATTTCCATTCGTAATGATTCTAATGAATTCCACAATTTCAATTTATAGCTATAGTATCTCTCAAATTTTAATTCTGGCTGGCATGTAATTTGGGATAATTCTAATTGGTACTCCAATTAGAATTATCCCAAATTAGACGATTACAAGATCTCGTTTTGCCTCAGACAAAATTCATCAGCTGCCATTGTCGAATTTCCTGAGTTTACTCTCTCAGACATTTTTTCAAACAGCTTGTCTTCATTCTTTCACATTAATTAATTGACCAAGGATTTTGATCGCACTTTTGAGATAATTGGGTCTAATATAGAAGAAACAACAAAAATCCAGATGCAAGTTGCCGTTCTTTGATTCAGTTCAGGGTCAAATTCATCGAGCATATAAATCGAGCCTCACTTTAGCCAAGGTCCAGCCAAACCAAGGTTTAATTTGTCGTCGCCGCCGGCATCGCCGCCCACCGGGTCAGCATCGTCATCCTCGTGGAGTCGTGGTGACTTTCCCCTGTCGGTGTTGGATTAACTAGTGTAATTCCCTGACATGTCCAAGTTTTTACGTCGTTGAATAAAATATATTAATAATTATTAAATAAATTTATATATTAAAAAAATAAATCTATATAATATTAATATTGAAATTATATTTGAATCATAATTTTATATTTTAATTATTCATATAATTAAAAAAAATAGATTTATATATAATTAAAAGATTTTGAATTTGTATATAATTAGAAAATTTTAGATTTGTAATATTTGTGATTAACTTGTAATCTTTATCCTTGATTTGTATTTAAATTAGGAATCGATTAGTGATAGATTTAGTTTTTTTTAGAGAGTGTCATGTCACGTAATTGAGTTCTACTTTAGTTAATATAGTAATAGTAAATTGTTTCATTTTAGTTAATTAAAAGGTTTATTTTCTCTTGTTATAAAGACTTTTTTTCTTTTATAATGATTTATGACAAATTTAAGCTAGCTTGTTCAACTATAAGGGCACGAATCGAACTTTACATCAAAAAAAGGGAATATCAATGGAAAAAAATATTCTTAGAACATCAAGTGAATAACCAACTAAAATTTCTCAATATATTGATTTGAATAATCTAAACTTGTATCCACAACAACCTACAAAGATATGAGCTTCCAAGCTTTTTGGGGTCGCCATTTTTGACAAGTACAAAAAATCCACAATAATTCAATCAAATTGTTGGGTGAAAAACGGAGAAATTTGGAAGATTAAAACTAAAGTCCAAAATAATATGCAACCGCTAAGTAATGCCCAATTGCCCACATGCATTAATTGGTGACCACTCTACAGGAGAGTAGCTAGACACATCAACATTTGGTCAAAACTGCAATTAATCCAGAATCATTCAAAAATTACAATATTAAAATTAATTTACACCCAATATACCTTACACTAATTAACCCTCTACCCCTTCAAAGTCAATGAAAACACAGTAAGATCTTTACAAGAAAAAAAACACCTCATCTATTTTTGGAATTTTAAACCCCATAAGATCTTTACAAGAACCCACAATTTGGATAATCCTTCTATATATATATATATAAACAGCTCCCTTATGAAGTTTCAGAGCCTTGTAAGAAGAGAAAACATATATTAAAATTTGGATTTACATAATCCTTGTAATTACACTAGATGGGTTGCACACCTTCAAAGAGCAAGAGGAGAAAGAGTGCTTCTTCTCTTGGAAATCTTGAGTCCGCCATTCTTGCATCAGAAACTCCTTGTAAGTTTATTATAAGCTTATTTTTGGATGCTATATTATACTCTCCGTTCTTGTGTTTGATCTGTTTTGGGTAATTTTTTAATTGTTAACAGTTACTATGAACGAAGTTGAGGCTTTGTACATCCTTTATAAACAACTGAGTAGATCTATAGTCGACGATGGAATAATCAACAAGGTGAGATTAATTCATTCATTGATTCTCTCTTTCCAGTAGCTCTGTTAATTCATTTCAATACTTTTTTTTCGGGTCAATAAGATATTTTCTGGTACTTGTGTAGTTAAAACTCTAATATATATACTGTATTGATATATATGATTTTCTGTGCTTAATTAACAGGAGAAGTTTCAACTTGCACTTTTGGGCAACAGTAACAAGAAAAATCTTTTCCTAGACAGAGTATGATCTCTATTAATTTTTCTGTTTTATTTATGAAAAATCACAAAAATAATCCCAACTTTTATTAGTAGACCAAAAATTATCACAACTTTCAGTTCAAAAAATAATAATCCCAACTTTAAACGCATGAACAAAAAAAGAATCATTTACCACGTCCACCTACGAAGAAATCTCGAATACAGGTTATCAAATTAGTAGGAATCTCAACCAAAAAAACATTGGAATTATTTTATGATTATGGGTTTAAAGTTGGGATTATGTTTTGTTGAATTGAAAGTTGAGATTATTTTTAATAATTTTTCCTAAAATATTCTCTAAAAAAACAGTTTATAGAGTATGTCCATGAAAACAATAGAAAAAACATGAATTTTTAGAGGCCTCTTATAAAATTTCTGTTAAGCATTGGTGAAGTTTTTGGCTTATTGCGTAAGTTGCGACTAGAAGGAATCATAACTAAGTTTTATAACTTACCATACTTCAAGATTAATATATTATATAAGATCAATTACATTAAAGAAATTAAATTTCATGTATTGTGGTTTTGCTCAAGATGGAGATATTTATGACAGGTGTTTTCCCTGTTTGATGTGAATCAAAATGGAGTGATTGAGTTTGGGGATTTTGTACGCTCCATGAGCATTTTTCACCCCAGGGCCTCTCAAGCTGCCAAAATTCAGTGTATGAAATCAAAATATCTACTTATAACATCATGCCAAAATTCAGATAATGATCTTTATTAATTTGTCTGTTTTCCCTGTTTGTTGCAGTTGTGTTCAATTTATATGACATACGACACACAGGCTATATCGAACGTGACGAGGTATATATATATATATATCACAAACTCCACAGTTCAATTTACAACTATCTTAGTTCTTGTTATATATAACGTGACATGATGTGTGTATGAACATTTGTCAAATTGATTAGTTGAAGGAGATGTTATTAGCAATACTTGAAGAACTTAACCTAGTGCTTTCTGATGAGTCAGTGGAGGCCATGCTTGATAAGGTAATTAACCCTTCATAAATATATACTTAATTGAATAACATAATACATATATTTTGGTACATTAATGTAACTCCCAAAAATTACGAACCTCATTGGGCTTATGTACTGGGCCTATCTACGTCTATAGGCTCACGGACTTTCACAATGTCAAATAGTAGTATTTTGAGGTTATCATATCTTAACAACTATCTTTGTCACTAACTACTAAACAACTTTGTTCTTTGTAAAAAAAATGGAACTTTACCTCTAAAATTATCTTTTTGACCTTGCCAAACACGCACTAATGTCCACGTATGTGTTCACCAATGTTCATGTATGCTAATGAGAATATCTGTCGAAAAATAGTATTTTAAGGTTATCATACATTAACAGTTGTCTCTGTCACTAAACTACGCCTTTATTCTTTTCTAACAAAATGAAACTTCACATCTGTAACTGTTTTTTGACCTTGTCAAACACACACTAAACTATATTTACAAGTACTCACCGTTTCTTATATTTTGACACCGCGTACATTTGCGTATATATAGACCTTCATGGACGTGGATTCAAAAGGAGATGGGAAGATCGACGGAGAAGAGTGGAAAGAGTTCGCTGCAAGGAATCCATATCTCATGAAGAACATGACTCTTGAATATCTCAAGTACGTAAGCAGTATCGATCAAATCCTCATCTTTTTTTTTTAGCTTGTATACACATATGTTATAAGGATTGGAATGAATTTTTTTGTACGTAGGGAGTTAAGCATTACATTTCCAAGCTTCATGATGAACTCCCAAGTTGAAGATTCGGATCTAGAAGGTAACGGACATGATAACCGCTTTAACTGTCACCGTGTGGTGCCCAGCAAAGTCCGCGTCAACACTTCCATACTCAATCACAAGGCAAATTAAAGATCCATGTGTACTAACATATAATTTTTGTTGATGAGGAGTTTATAATGTTGGCTTAAGTTATGATGTGTTTTTTTGGTCAATAGCTTAAGTTATGATGTTTAGCTATTATAATAGTCAATCTTGTAAATTTCAAAATGATAAAAAGGTTGTTTCAGAGATGTTTCTCCTAATCCTATAATATACATCTTTATGATATAAAAGAGTTATGATTTGGAAGAAATGGATTATCAACACACTCGATCATCTGCACTCCCAATTTTGAGCATATATACTTATCTTACGCCTAAAATACTTTTATGACAAAAAAAAGTTATAACTTTGAACAAATGGAAGATCAGCCTTGTAAAAAAACATGGATGATCAGCAAGCATATCAGAGTGGTTTTAATCAATAGAATATCATGACTAGCCAGTTATTCCTCTTAGTATTTGTTTGGTTTAAATTTACATTTAATAGATTTTAGTCGCGTTTTTTTATATTCTAGAGAATTAATTAGGATGTGTTAGAATATAAGTCTATCCTATATGAGAAGTGAGTGTATTTTAATGCCTAATATATGAGTAAAGATCTTCTAATCCATTTTACTAGTCCATTTTACGGTTTATTCATTTTGATTGGCTCAAGTGGATTTTTCTTTATTATTTCTTTCAAAATATAATAATTATATTTGACATTCTTATTTCATTATGACCAATTAAAATAAAATGGACCACAAAATGAATTATAATAATGGACTAGGAGATTTTAGGACTAATATATAAGGTTGGTGGACTATTTTTTTATTATAAATTAAATTATAATGAAACTCTAATACACGTATGTGATGGGCTTATTTGTACAAAGAGAGGAAGAATATGTGAGAATCCGATACGTTCTATTCCATATATATTCTCGTCAGAAACGTTCTATTCCATATATATTCTCGTTAGAAAGATAGTAGTTTAATTCTCGTGTCCTGTACGAATTGATTTATCACGGAATTTATTTATCATATTATTATTTAGATGTTTAAAAAGATAAATTATATCTTCAAAGTATTTATGAAAGAAAATTGTGCGATTTATTTAATCCCTTCATAATCTATGAAGGAAAAAAAAATTGATTAACTCCATTTTCAAAAGTCACGATCTTGATCTTCATAAGATCATCAACCAATATGTATAGTATATTAGGAAATGATCAAATATTTGTTATATATTTTCATATTTTAAAAGGTAAAATTATATTTTCAAAATATTTATGGAAAAAAGTAGATCAAAATAATTGGGAAGCGTGTGCAAATTCGGCTATTATAGGTAGTATTTTGTTTGATTTTATTAGTTTTTTGACATATCTGTCGAAAAAATATGAAGACGGCACATGATAAATTGAATACAGAGGCGCCACATGACAACGTAAATTTCGGGCTCATTCTGCGAGTGTCACGTGGCGCAGTCAATATTCTGCTTTAGTAATTATATACTAGATTAATAAGATGACATGAGAGTTAACAAATCCTAAGCCACCTTTAAGGGTGGGCCTATAAGGGGGCTTTTAACCCCAAAATATAATAAAAAATGGGTAATGGGCTAAAAGCCCCAGATCAGGTCCCAAAAATGGAGCAAATCTTGGGACCGTCCCTTATGGGGCTTTTAGAGTATTCAGCGCCACGTGTCGCGCTGCGATTGACGCCCGCCCGATGCGCGACACGTGGCGATGTAACCGACGATCATGATTAATTTCTGGTCGTTCGATATTTTTTTTAAAATTTAATTTATGAAAAAAATACAAGTTAAAAATAAAATAAAAAAATACCATAATTCTAGTTATATTTTTCTCTATCTATAGACATCAATTTTAGATATATTTGGTAGATTTTTATTTTTTTTTATGTATTTTGGATATCATCAAGTGAAAATAAATTATTTTACTATTACTTTTGGTGGTTTAAAATAAAATAAGTATCAATTAAATTTCTTCATATAAAAATGACATCATAAAGAATTTTTATAGATTTTATATATGAATTTTTATAGCTTAATAATATAATATAATTGTAATTTAAGGGTAGGTGTACTTCTATTTTTCAATAATGTAAATGAATTATTTATAATTTCAATCCAAACCAAGGATATAATTGTACATAAAACTTATCTAAAAGCCCCATCTAAAAGCCCTTCACTAAAAGCCATCAATATACCATGGGACTTTTAGCAAATAAATACATTCAAATTCTCCTAAAAGCCCCAACTAAAAGCTCCCCGTTAAAGCTGTCCTAAAGAAACTCTATCTATCCAAGATATTCTGAACTAATTATAGATCTTATCAAGAGAATAATAATAGAAAATACAAAAGAGAATTACACATTTCATCTGAGAATAATTATTATCGTGTAAAATGAGAATGACGCGTATATAGGCAAAAACGTATACACATACAAGAAAAAACTTATGCACTTTAAAAACTCATGCATGTAATAAAGAAAAATTTTAATGCACTTTAAAATGTGCACAATTTTTTGCTGACAACAAGCTCATGATCAGGAATGAACATGCAGCTTGCCCCGCAGCCCCCCCCCCCCCCCCCCCCCCCCACAGCAAAAGAAAACGATGATTGCATGTCAACAACCTTAGAGCACCCACAATGCAAGAGTTTTTTAGGGGATTTTTTAGCCTTTTTTTTATTTTTTATTATTTACCTTACCTAAAAAAAATAATCCACTTTTTTTTCACATCCCTAGTTTTTTAACCCAAATTTTTTAACTACATCTTTATTTATCCATCAACTATTTAAATATATAATAATAGTTTGAATAGTATACATACATCACCAAATCAAATACGAATTTCATTTTATAAATTAAAACAATAAAAGATATCACTCACATTTATTCTATAATAATATACATACATCACCAAATCAAATACGAATTTCATTCTTATGATAAACATATGCAATATGAATGTCTATGAATAGATAAAAATAAAGTGAAAATATTGAAAACAAAATTAATTTTTTTTAATATTATTCTTGGGCTAGAAATTGGCTAAAAAACTATAAAATCTCAACCCAAATTCTATTTGTGTGAGCCGTTCAAATTTTTTCCATCCAATGGTTATAAATGCTTGTGTCATAAAAAGGAAGTTTTTTAGAGGTTTCTTAGCAAGAAACCGGATAGTGGATTTTTTAGTCATATTCCACTGTAGCTAAAAAATCAATAATATTAAATGGCTAAAAAACCTCCAATGTGACTGCTCTTAGTAAAGACATTAGCATATGTCTCGTGCCCTGCACGGGCTTGTTTAATAAAACTTGAAATTGAAACATTATTAAATATTATTGAAACTAATATGGTAAATTGTAAGTTTGATCTCTTAACACATATGATGATAAAGTTTTAGTATGATTAGAATTGAAAGTATATATGCGGTATTGTATATAAAAATAGAAAATAACAGGAATTTCACACAAATAACTGAATAAGAAAACATATAAGTTTAGATTTAAGTAATATAAATGTTAATTATGTATAGTTAATTAAAAGGAAAAAAAATAGTTAAATTATATCACAAATTTATTTCAAATATTTTTAATATATATTACCACTTTTGAATCATGAATCACATATCACCAATTATGTTCAATTATACGGTACTAATTATATAAATTTAAATATTAAAACTATTAGAAATAATGTAACACTTGAGTAAAAAGACGCTGAAGTGGTCTAACGTCAAAATCCATTAGACCAACTACATGTCGTGTTATGCATATCTTACTCTTATTCATCACTACTTTGTTTTGATCATTAGATTTGAACCTTTATATTGCATATACTTATTTTTCTTTGCAAGTTCTATATTTTCTTCATTCTTATTTTTCATCAATACATATTTGGGTCTCCTCTATTAATTTAACTCAAATTATCAATATAAAAATATTATCGAATTTAATGGCAGACCTTCTTTATCATTTATCTATTAATAAATAAACTTATGTATTTTATATGATTAATAAATTGATTTACTTTAAACAGTATATATATAATTAGCTTTTTATTAAAAATTTAAGTAGAATTAGTAGTCCATACCCTTTTTTACAAACTCCTTTACAAAAATACCATAGTTTTTACAATGTTGTAAAAATGCCTAAAATAGTCATTTGGGTTTCCCAAGAGAAGAAGGAGATGCCCAAAATTATACCAACAAATGCCCAAATTCTAAAATAGATTTTTTTAGGAAAAAAGTAAATTCTAATTTTATTAATAATTATTTTCATTTAAAACAACATAATAAATTCATCCATGATTTCTTAGAGAAAATCAATAGGATACAATATGCTATGCGACAAGAATAAGAGTAAGATATGTATTTATATATTTTCTGGTGACAGGATAAATATTGAAGAACGTCAGGATAAACTTGGAGGTCGATGAAAATACTCAAAATATTGTGAGATTGAAAGTGTATTTCATTTATCATCGATAATCAGAGTAAGTAAATAGTTACATCGACCTAACAAATACACAAACACAACAACGTACGAATATTACGCCCACAGTAACATTGAAAAACAATCCCGTCAGGATAATACTTGTAGTGTGATAGGTTCGAAACTTACCCATAGATGCTTCCATGGAGATTACAGCATTGGACTTTGGGGGGAAAATATGATGAAATCAATGATGTATAAGGAACGAAAATGAACAAATTAAGGATTATGATTGATTAGGGTTAAATGAAAGACTGTTAGAATAGAAAATAAACACCGACAAGAAATTAACAAAAATTTTTGATAAAGATTTCACTAAATATTTACTTTTCATATTTAATAAACTTAGTTTCTATCTTTAATAACAAAAATAAAAATGAGTTTTTATGACGCTTTTGTTTACTATTTTGTAATTTTTATTTGAGTTTCTTTTGATAAAAAATCTCTATTTTTCTGATTTTTGTTTTAAAAAATAAACCCAAATAAACATGCTTTACCATTTTGTAATTTTTGAATATTTCTACAAATTTTTATTATTATTACCAAAAAAACACCGGATATATGCTAGTTCATTCGTATAAACCATTGATATTTTGAATTCGTCCCACTCCGACGGTCAAAAACCACCCACGATGATTCATCGGCCAAGAAGAGACCATTGCCAACAAAATTAGAGTGCAGCCGTGCTGGAAACTCAAAGAATGATTCCCCCAAACACCGGTAAAGCTAAACCCCAATCCCTCGCCTTCTTCCTCCCTGTTCTCCTCTCCTTCTCCCTATCCCTCTCAGTTCAAACCTGCCCCAACTACTACTGCCCCAGCTCCGGCGACGGACCCCAACCCCCACCCATCCGCTTCCCCTTCGCCGCCGCCTCCTCCAACTACTCCCTCCGGTGCGGCTACCCGGGCTTCCACCTCACCTGCGACAACCGCACCCCGCAGCCGATCATCGCCCTCGCTTCCTCCGGCGACTTCACCGTCCAACTAATCGACTACGTCAACCAGCTTATATGGATCTCCGATCCGGACAGGTGCCTCCCCAATCGGATCCTAACCCTAGACCTCGCGAACTCCCCGTTCTCCAGCGTCGAGAGAAGCAACTACACGTTCCTCAATTGCACGGCCGGCGATTCGAGATCCCCGTTCAGAAAGGCGGTGCCGGTTCCGTGCCTCGGCGGGGGGAATTTCACGGTGTATGCGACCTCACGCGAGTCGACGGTGGAATTCATGGTTGGATCGGGCGATTGCCGCGTGATCAAATCGGTTTGGTCTCCGAGTCTCTGGCCTCTATATCGGGATCAATCGGGTCCGGACCTAGGCACCGCGTTTATACCGCTCAGATGGAGTGTCCCCAGTTGCGGGGAATGTGAACGAAATGGCGGCGTTTGCGGGTTCAAGAGCAATTCGGGTCTTGATGTTGAATGCTCCGTTTCCATCAGCGGTAAATAATCTCTCTATTGATCTCTGATGTTTTCGTTGTTGTTATTGTTTGTAATTTTCAACTGGAATTGGGAAAGGATGAGGATGAGCTGAGATTTGGTTGTTCTGAAGTCTGAACAGATAGAACGGCGTCGTTTTTTGCTACAAACTGCCGCCATTTGTTTGAAAAAGTCAACGGTCAACGAAAAATGATATCCTACCATTGTTAAATAGAGAGTATGTTGCTTGATGAGAGTAAATACTTCCACATTTTGTGTCATTCTGAGGTGAAATTGAATCCTCATTGATGCTGGAATAATAAGCAGAGTTCTGTAGGTACATGCAATAGTAATTCACATTGGATTGATCTTATTCATTAGTCATTACCAGGTGGCAGCAATATTGGTTAATGTCCAATTAATTTGAAATGTCTGTGTTGCAGAGCGAGTCTTAGGGAAGAGGAGTTTGAACTAGTCATGATTGCTTACATGAGCTGGTGCCTAAAAGTAGAGTTTAATGTGTTGTTTATCATAACATCAATAGTATAGAAGAAGAGATGATATCCACAATTCCACATGTTGGTAGGTGATGAATGTTGACATCTCAACTAGTATCATGGACCAGTTTTTTTTTATATATATATTTGGTCATACTAATTTAGATGTTGAGGTTCAGGTGATTTTAAATTTCTCTTCTAAATGTTCTGTACAACCTAATATGGTGAAAACCTCATTTATTGCTGTCTCTGTGAGCAAGTAAAGGCTTGTTTTCTTATGGTTATGCTGTGTTGTCGGGATAAGCATGCTTCTAAAACTTACAAGTTCAAGTTTGACTTCTTTTATAGATTCAATTTCTGGTAATGTTACAGAAAAGCTGAAATAGCATAAAGTACTTGAATGGTAAGAAATCAAGGTCTGTTAGACTTGGTATAAGTACAATGAGAACATTTAGAAATATGGAACAACTTTAGATGTTGAGTAGCATTCTCATTGATCAAGTGTGAAGGAAAAAAGACTTGAGCTTGTGAGAATCAGTTGTCTGACATGATCACTGAATAGATGATTTGTTTTGGCTCAAAACTACCTGAGATTTGCTCTAAATTTGTGGATAAAATTATCGAGCTAGTTGTCTAGAGCCGTAGACATGATCAAAATCTAGCTCGGGCTAGATTTGGGGTGAGATTAAAATGTATTTTAGCCTACTGATACTGATCTGGTTGACAACAGGTTCAAGCTGAGTAACACATCAATTCTTTTATATCATGTCTTTTTGTATTTTCTGGCAAACTAGCCAGGGCGAATGTGCAAGCCTGATGGTGTGATTTGGGTGATCTGAAATGCAGCTGTAGCTTTTCAGTCTTCACCCAAATGATTAGTTTTTTTTACATGTTCAATTCGACAAAATTCTCCCACAAACTATGCTGGATTACTACTTTTTTAATCAAGAGTCAAGCTTGTCAGTTTAGTAATCTAGTCTAAGAGCACCTTTAATGGTGTTACTTGGAGTATCTTAGGGTCTTATAAAAAGGAAACTTCATGATCTCAGATTTTTGTAGTAAATCAAGATGAGTTTTAGAGTACAGTACCAAGCAGATGATACTGATTTATTGATTTACTCATAAAATCTGACATCTTTTTAATGTTTATGATACTCATATACAATATCATTGTTAAAGATGGTCTAATTTTCTCAGGTGCATCAAGGGCGATCAAGTATGGCCTAGTAGTGGGACTACTCATACCGGGAATCCTATGCACAATTGGCCTGGCATTCTACTTCACCGAGAGGAGGATAAGACACCAACGCCACCTCCAGACAAACACCGAGCTCTCCCCCTCCACCGCCCCACTTCCCACCATTGTCACAGTGGGCCTTGACGGGAAAACAATAGAGTCGTACCCCAAGACGCTTCTGGGGGAGAGCCGGAGACTGCCCAATCCGAGCGACGTTCACTGTGCCATTTGCTTGTCTGAGTACGCAGCAAAGGAAGCCTTGAGAACCATACCGGAATGCAACCACTACTTTCATGTTGAGTGCATTGATGAGTGGCTTCGGATGCAGGGCACTTGTCCTTTGTGTCGAAACTCGCCTGGAAATTAAGGGTCTGTTTGGATTTCATCCGGGAATGCATTATTTGGGGAATCTAAACGGACCCTAAAATGCCTTCGCATTTTCATCATCTTTCATTGCCTATCTTGTCTACTGATTCAAGTCATTGAGCTTCTTGCCTCCCGGAAACTGGAAGTCTTGTGTTGCTGTTGTATGTAGTAGATTATGTGTATAAAATTTTGCAATACCAATTTGATTTTTTTGTTTTTGCACAGAATTTTCTTAGGTTACTTTGTTAAAATAATCTATACAATGTAAACAGGATGTGCACCAAGATAAGTCTTGTATACGAGTTTTCTCTATTCTTTCACTGTTGTAACTTGTAACGCGTTAGGGCTCGTTTGGTTTGAATTAACGGAAAATGTAATGGAAGGAAACAAATCTAGTCAATTATAACATTATGATATATTGATTAAAATTTACATCTTGGATTGGGGTCTACAATTTGTATGTCAAGAGAAGAGAGAAAATAAATAATTTCGTCATTTTAAAACTCACGTTAGTAGTTGGGAACAAATACATTCATCATATGGCCAAGTAAAGGGAGTAAGGAAATAATTTTATCATTTTTATCAATGAATAATGACATTTAAGTGGACTAGATTTGTTTCGTTTACGTTACAGTTTCCACAATTCAAACCAACCGAACCCTTAATTTCACCTAAAAATACCCAAAAAAGAATGTGCACCAAACAAGTTGATTATTTGTTGGTTTTTTCTAGTGTGCCCTCATAAACACACTCTAAGAATTCTATTTTTTTAGTAATAATTTTTTTAGTCATTAGTTTAAATTTTTTTACTAAGGGTTTACCCATTCTCTAAAAGAGAATATTTTGAAGATAATTTCATATTTTAACTTGTTAGCATGTGTCAATAAACACACTAAAAAAACCACTATTTGTTTAATGCATACTTTTTACGTCATAGTCATAGAAAGTTTGTAAATACTCCATCCGTCCCTTAATATAGTTTTTCTTTTATCTTGCATACTTGCCGAGACGGGTTTTGTATCGTTAATATTTCTAATTACATAACCCTAAAAATTATAATTTTTTGATATTATCAAAATACTCGTTGAGACGAATCAAACAAAATCCCACATGACTATGTTTTTTCTTATATACTGAAAGAAATCTTAAAGATTCTCTCTAGTTATGAATAGTGTCAAAAACAGAAAGTGAACTATATGATTGGGTGGACCGATGGATATCAACACTACTCCAATCAACAAATCCAAATCACTTCCTTGAATACAATTAGTTTACATTTCAAAATCAATCTTTACACTTCCTTGAATACAACAAACAAAAGAATCTTACAACCCTCTTTCACCTCCTCCACTCCTCTCATGAACCTTGTTTCCATCTTTTACCACTAAGGGACACTGAATCATGATCACTCGTCTGAAGATCAATCTAAGGGCGAACCCCTCATTTTCAAGCTCCAAAATCAGCCGACGACTTCGCTGCTGAAGAGCTTGAACTGATGTGCATCAAGAACCAGCTTCCTCACAGACGAGAACGCGCCCATGATCCCCACTCCGGTGAAGATGACCATGATGGCGACGTTGATCAAATAGGCGGGACTCGTCTTGGCAGGCTTGTAGGTCATGTTGTAGAGGAGCATGGGGAGGATGAAGTCAAGAGGGATGAAGCCAATGGCCCCCACAACTGCACTAATGTCTCCGAAGAAAGGCAGCATTGCAGCAAGAACGCCGCTCCCTATCATGTACACCGTCCTCAGGAGGATCCTCGGGATCAAGTTCCTCTTCGAGAACATGCCTTGATTCACATCCGCCGTGTTCTTCTCCATGATCTCGAACGCTACTTGCGAGTAAACCTGTGATTCAGATTCAGATTCAGATTTAAGGTAGCGGTGTTGGAATTAATCATTTTTTACACATACACATATATAAGGTTGGGATTCACCTTCTAACACAAAAGCTTACGCTAATGTGAAAATGACAACTACCCTGATCTAGTTGACACTTGAACCATTTTTTTAACGGGTCTAGCATCTCATTCTCTATATAGCTAGCCCATATTTTTTCCGGTTTTTTTGCCAGATAACCCCGAGATATCGCTTAATTCGTACAATAGACCAAAGTTTGACATATTTCGCGTGATAATCCTGATGTTTTTATTTTTTTCACGAAATACCCAAATCGTCAAATACAAACGGTATTGATTAATTTATTTATAAATAAAATAAACACTAAACCCTAAAAATAAACCCCTAACTCAAAAACTTCTTTTAGGTTTTATGGTTTTTTTATTGTATTTTTTTTTTAAAAATAAACGAAAACCGTTTGTATTTAACGATTTGGGTATTTCGCGAAAAAAAAATAAAAACCTCAAGGTTGCCACACGAAATATGGCAAACTTTGGTGTACCGCGCGAATTAAATGATACCTCAGGGTTACCAGGCGGAATAACCGTTTTTTTTTTCTTTTTCCAAATGGGTTATTAACAAGGAAGAATGTGTACCAAGCCAATGGCGAAGAGTTGGAGGAGAACGAAGACGAGAGCTAGGCCTAGGGCCCATGTCGGGGCCAGAGAAGGCCCTTCATTGGGCATCAAGTTGTCGAAAATGTTAGAGCTGGCCACGTTTCCGAACACATAGTACCCGCTGACTGCAACCGAATAGAATGTGACGAAAATCACGCTATAGCAGAGGACAAGCCCTTTGAACATCTTCCCTGTGACCGGAGGAGCCAGAGTTGCCTGAACAAAATCTGGGTTAGATACTTGCAAATATGAATATAGACTGTGTTTAGAGAGGCCAGATTTACTTGAATTTCGGGTAAGATCCCATTCCCGAAAATGGCAGCTAGGATGGAGATGGAGGTGAATGCATTGAACACCCTTGCAGAATCTGATGACCCCAAGGAATAGTCCCTTTTGGGTGCATTTTTCAGAGTCCCTATGGAATTGCAGATATAAAAGTAAGTTGTATATATAAACACAAACTCAATGTCTTTGAATCTTATCATACACTTTCAGGGCCCGTTTGGTTTGAGAGTCGGAAATGAAACGAATCTAGTCCACTTTAATATCATGATACATTAATTAAACTTTTTATCTTGGCTTGAAACTCTAAAATTTGAAATCATTTTGATCAATGTATAATCACATTAAATTGGACTAGACTTTTTTTTTTTTTTCCTCATTCTCGTTTTCATAATTTAAGACAAACGGGCCCTCAGTTTACAGTAGGGTTGTTCATCGGTCGGTTTTTATTCGGTTTTGAACCAAACCGATTTATATTCGGTTTTCGGTTCACATAAAAACAATATTCGGTTTTTGGTTCGGTTCGGTCAAAACCGATTATTCTTTAAAAAAAAAAACATAGATTTCTAGATAAACTAGTATAACCTTATTCGGTTCGGTCCAAGTTAGGTCTAGTTCTGTCCAGTTTGGTTTTCTACACTAAAATCCACTTCAATAACCTAATTTCAAAATGTTCGGTTATTTCGATCAAAAACCGAATCAGAACCGATAATGTTCGGTTCGGTTTTCGGTCCATAAAAATTCGATTTCGGTTCGGTTTTGGGCCGATGAACAACCCTAGTTTACAGCGCAGTGAAACTGATTCGAATCAAGAAGAACAAACAAGAGCTAGATGTCTGGAATTAAGAGATCAATTGACACGTATCTTCGCGATTTACTAACCTGCATAGATACAGCAGCCAACGACGAGGGCAGAGTAACCGAGGCTGAGAAAAAGAGAGAGCAAGTTGAGGTGTCGAAGGGAGTGGAAGGACGGGAGCTGGGAGAGCACGATCATCACTGCAGTCGCCATGGCTATGAAATGATACAGCTTCAGTGTACCATTTGGAGAAAGGCTAGAATACAAGATCTTCAAGACAAAGGACAATATCACAAATCAACATACATATATATAGTTCTACAAATATTACTATCAAAAATAATCTTAACTTTCACTAGTAGACCAAAAATATTCCCGGTGATTTTTTCGGTTGAGATTCCAACTAATTCGATCACAACATGACACCTAATAAGAGATCTTGTACAAAGAAAAATCACTTACCACGTCAAACTACAAAGAAACCTTGAGTACACGCCATCGAATTAGTCAGAATCTCAACCGAAAAAATCATTGAGATTATTTTTAGTTCATGGATTAGAAGTTGGAATTATTTTTGGTTCAATTGAAAGTTGTGATTATTTGTGGTCTAATAGTGAAAGTTATGATTATTTTTAGTGATTTTTCCATATTACTATGTGGGAAAGGAACACAAAACTGAATACTATATATTGTTTTTCAATTTCAGTTTTCAGTATGCATACTTGGAGGCATTGTCCAGAGAAGAGGATTGCTCCAATTCCTACTCCAACGTTGATGGCGGTTTGAATGAGTATCACAAAGTAGAACATCCATCCCGAACCTAAAAACGAACCAAGATTTGATAAAAAACACTCCTTAAGGTGTTGGATTTGATACCAAAAAGGGAATCTAACAGCTTATGTGTTAAAGTCCGATAAAGAGGGACGTATACGTCCGTGTACAAGCCCATCATATAAGTTCATAGGGTTTCATCCTAAAATCAATTGACAATAGGAAGAGTAGTCCATGATATTATATAGTGGTCTTAGTTTTTTTATATTTTCGATGTGTGATTGTTTCTCCCCATCTTATCTTCCACACGCCCCCTCAAGTGGCCAGTTGGCACTTGACATCATGCCTTAAGGCCGGCAAGCCCGTTAGTGTCTTAAGGCCGACAAGCCCAACCATGCCTTAAGGTCGGCTAACCCAAATCAACCAGGAGTCCAAACCCAGACCGAACCGCTCTAATACTATGTTAAAGTCCGATGGGCCGATAAAGAGGGGCGTGTACGTCCGTGCACAAGCCCACCATATAAGTCCATGAGGTTCCATACTAAAATCAATTGGTAATAAGAAGAGTAGTCCATGATATTATATAGTGGTCTTAATTTCTTTATATTTTCGACGTGGAATTATTTCTCCCTATTTTATCTTTCACACATGATGACTAATAGGTAGTAGATCGAATCCGATCAAAAACAGGAGGACAAAAAATATTAAGGAGGTCCGATCGGTGCGGAGGAGTACGCAAAAGGCGGGATATTGTGTTTAGGGTTTATGTTAGAGGTACCACATCATATGGAAATATTTACTAGGCGACTTTAATGTCACCAATAAATGATAGCAATCCAATGGGCTAGTGGCTAGTAGTAAAAACATCAAACCACCATCCTTCTAACTAGTTTCAAGGCTTTGTTTGGCGGGGCTTTGGTTTATCTTATTAAATTATACATATAACGGAGTTTTCGTATGGTATCTTTGAATTTTTACAATTTTTGTAAAATATTCGAAGATTTGGACAATTTCGCACGGTATACCTGAGGTTTTTAATTTCGTCAAATACCCTTACAGTTATAAAACTATAACTTTTAAGCATCTACCGTCTATTTCTACAAATAAAGCAAAAAAATAAATTAAAATTTTATATCAAAAATCATAGGAAAAGTATTTCGCATTTTTATGTGAAATATATTTCCTCTGATTTATGTGAAATCACATGAAAAATATTTGAAAGGGTGAAATATTTCATATAAATTGTGAATTTAGAGGAAAAATATTTCACATAAAATTTTCTTATAGGATTTTAATTATTTTTTTGCTTTATTTATAGAAATAAAGCAAAAAATTTATAAAAACTCCATGAGTAGTGCGTGAAATTGTCCAAATATTCCGGTATTTTGCAAAAACTCAAGGGTGTATACGAAACTTCCGTAAATATAATTGGGTCTTGTTAAACTAGCGAGCTTATATAAGCTGTGAGCCAAACACGCCCTAAGTAGGTAACAGTAACTCCATTTAATCTGCGTGCGTCTAAAATTGAAATTGTGCGAATAATACCTAAGACGTCGGAGGCGAGCTCGCGGAAGCGGATGTGGCGACGGCCTTGTTTGTCGCAGTGGTCGAGGACGAGGGACATGAGGTAGTAGGCGTAGAAGGTGACGGCGCCCATGGCGGTCAGGCAGAAGAACCCCATCGCCCACCCCAGTCCCCTGAACGCGTACGGCAGCGTCAGTAGCGTGGGCCCCACTATCGCCGTCGTCAGATGGTACCCCGCGTGCCACCACTGCCCTGCGCGCCGCCCGTTCGATTCAATTCCGTCAATCAATTGTGATTTAAAATCAATCGATCAATTAATTAATTGATTACTGCGAACGAATCGAGATTCAAGACCTTTTGATTGGAGGACGAACTGGGCGCCGGCGTCGTGATCTCGGGCGTCGGCCGGTGATTTGGAGGCCGCGGCTGCATCGATGCGGGCGTAGTCTGAGGAATTATTGGCTGCTTCGCCCATCTTCGGTTCTAATCACGAATCCACAGAATTGAAGAGAGAATTGAGGTATAGGGAAGGAAATCAAGAGGATGTGTATTTGTAAGGCTACGCTATAATGCTATGTGTGTTACACGTTATGTTACGTGTGAGAGAGTATTAATTATGTTAATTAGTTTAGAGTTAGAGAGAGAGATGAGGTGTTTCTTGCTAATAGCGTGGAGGTATAGCTTTTAGTATTAACAGATTCGCCAGCCGTACCAGCAAAGTAAACGGGGATGCTTTTAATTAATTAGTTACATTCAAATTAGAATGAACCATAATCAAGCCACATAACTATATGTATTTACCCAACTCCGTTTGTTCCTTTTCAATTTCTTTTCTTTTTTTGATGAAATTCCTTTTCAATTTCAGTGAAAAGCAATGCAACCAAAATGGTACAATATTAACTAATATTCCCTCCGTCTAATCGGAAATAAGTATAATTTTAGCTTTTTATTTTTTGTTAGGAAAATATTTATCATTTTAGAGTTTTATGTATTGATTTATTTGTGAGTTACTGAATAATTTTATAAAAATTGTACATATTGGGGCTTTTTATATAATTTTTTTTTATTTATTGGTTAAAAATGAGGTAAATAGTTATTAAATTGTAAATTTTAGGAAAAATTTGTAGTATTAAACTAATGAGTACATTAAGGGGATAGATAGAGTGAGGAAGGCTAGGAGGAAAAACTATTACCTTATAGAATTAGGGATGAGTTTTGGTCTAAAATCGGATCGGACCGAAAACCGAATTTGAAAAAAGTGTGGACCGAAGGCTGGACCGGAAAATATCGGTCCGGTCTTGGTCCCGGTCCGATCCGGTCCACCTCGGACCAGTTTTGGACCGAATTTAATGTTTTTAAAAAATAATATGGAAAAAAACTTTTAAAAAAATTATTTATTTATTTATGTTATTAATATAGAAATATATAAATACATTAAAATATATTTATAAGATACATATAATTTATAATATATAAATATTTTGTAAAAAATACTTTTATAAAAAAAATGGTCCGGACTGGAATCGAAATTTCAGAATTTTCGAACCGAATATCGGACCGGTTTTCATTCGGTCCGATCCAGACCGAATCGGTCGACTCCGGTTCAAAAATCCGGTCTAGACCGAATTATGCTCATCCTTATATATATAGAATTGAAATTAAGTGATCTTCTTTGTGTTTGAGAAGTGAATATGATGAGGAATCGACCCCGCCATTAGTGCCAACCTTTGATGGACCGATCACTAGGTCAAGGTCGAAGGAACTGCGTCAAGAGCTGAAGACGTTTATGACACATGCACTATCACATGACGAAGAAGACAAGTCCAAAGTCAAGACGTTGACTTTAATGGTCAACGTTACCTATGTTTAATAATCTTATTAATTTCTGCATTGGTTATTTTTAGGATTATTATTTAATTGTTTTAAGCGTTCTATTTTCGGATATTTCAGAAATATTTGTAGCTTTTGGGAGAGCATAGGGCCGGCCACTCTTAGGGTTATTTAAGGCTCCCTTGTCTTCTTCCTTAGGCAGATTTCTCATATTGTTAAAACACAAAAACAGAGCTTGGTTTTTGCTTTGAAAACTCGGCTCCCCGTGAGAGTCTCAATCGATTGTTCTTTCCTGCTTAGTTGTTTTCGTCTTTGTCAAGTCCCTCTGGAGTTGGTGATTTCGTACATCATAAGCAATCCTCTCCGTGCTCCAAGTTCGTCAGCGATCCTTGGTTGTGTGGCGTTGTAGAGATCGGGTTGGTAGATCGTTCGACAAGGTTCCTTGCTATCAAGCAAGCGGGTTTTCTCGTCGTTTCTATTGGTTCTTTCAAATTATCCTTCATTTGTTTCACTTCCGCCATTCTCTAATCTCTCGTGTTTTATTTGTTTTGAGATCCGTTGCCTAGATCCATCTCCTACACGGCTAACCCCGTATCAATTGGTATCAGAGCTTTGCGGTTTCGGATCGCCTTTGACGGTTACCAGATTCATCATCAAAAATTGGATCTTCCTGTTTCTCAATCGTCAATTGAATTTCTTTGTTTGAGTCACATTAGTGAATTGATTAGTCTGACTGATTGTTTGCTTTTGTTTGTCTTGGAAAGGAGTTCGTTGTGGTTGATTGTGACTACGAGAATCCACAAAAACAGTACCAAAAACCGTCCCAAACCACTTTTTTTTTTCGGCCCCCTCCCTCCATTGTTGAGCGTGCCCTAGCTTGGCGAGCAAGACAACCGAGGCGTCCAGGTTCGTGCTCGCGCAAGAGATCCGGTTGCTACAATTTTGGTAATCTTCAAGATACTTGCTTGATTTTCTAGAGATTTTCTTTTAATTCTATGGTGTAATATCCTAGGAAAAATAAGTTGCCTCAAAGAAATACAAAAAAAAAAGGGAAGGCATCTGGGATTTTCGTAATTACGATTTTATCTCTAGGGAAATTTTGTTAGATTACCAAAGTTAAGTTGTAACAGCAAAGGAAGGTTTCAATTCAAAAAAAAATAAAAATAAAAAAAATTCGAACCTCACGCTAGGTCACCGCCGTTTTTCATGTGTTCGGCCGCCGCCTCCCCAGCCTCACCTTCACCATCTCGCCGCCGGTTCCCTCTTCTCGGCCATCGCCTCGCACGCCCCCCCCCCCCCCCATCCCCTTGTTGTCGCCGAATTCCTCGCGGCGCCGATCGACCGCCTCGCCCTCGCAACCAGCCCTCCATTTCGCCCCGGATCTGCACAACCCAGAAAACCCTGCCCCACCGCCGCCTTCTTCTCCGACCGATTCTGCAGTGCCCGGCGCGCGTTCTCCCTCGCGCCCCGGTGTCGCCGGCGACTTCGCCCGCCCAGGCCGGTTCTGCAGAAGCACCGCCGCCGCCCCCCCTCTTGTCCGAACCCCTTCCTACCCTTCCACCCCCTCTAGTCACTCTCGGCTCCGACTGGCTTCGTTCCGAGTCGACAATGGTACGTCTTTCTGACTTGTAATTCGCATTTCTTGAGTTCGAAACACATATATAGCCCCATCTTTGGTTGCAATTCATTCTTGTAACTACAGTTGTGTCGCTTTCTTGTTGAGTCGTTCTTTAGTCTCGCTTTTGTTTGAGTCGTTTTCGTCAAACATCTACTTGGCTTGTCTACTACATCACTGCTTGACCTTGAGTTGTTGCGTATATTGGGCACATAGAGAACTTGTCATTTACGAGCCTAACTTCGCAGGTTGTTCAATCGCCGAGTGCAAACACTTGAGAGTTTTTGGTTTTACTCACCTTAACGTCTTTCTGTGTTCGTCTAAGTGGTGAACATGACAGGTTCCGGTGATGAACAGGTTACCGCGAATGGTTCCCTTGTCGATATGCAAGCCATGCTACTACAGTTGTCTTCTACGGTCGCCCAGCTGTCGACAAAGTTTGACGCTTTGGAGAATCGCCCCGCCCAACTACCGGCTGCGCACGAACACATTGGCCCATCAAATGGCGCACCTCTTCCGGCCACCGAGCCCTTGGTCGACCAAGCCACGGCCTACCAAGCGGCGATGGACGAGCGTCAGCCGCCGAGAGCACATGGCACCAACCGCATCCGTCCGATTCAGCATCCCGCGCCTCGTGACAGGTTTGATTCACCTCCTTCGTCTCCTCGTTCTAGTTTATGGGGTGATGATGATATGCAGGACTATGAGCGCGAGGAGCGTAATGAGTGGCGTCCGTACCGCCCACGAAATGATCGCGAGCAGCCTCGGCGACGTGAAGCCGAACAAGACGGCATTGGACGGATCAAAGTGAAGATCCCGGCTTTTGATGGAAAGTGTGATCCAGACGTCTACCTTGAATGGGAGACGGAGATTGAGCAGATTTGGAGTTGTCACAATTTTCCCGAAAATAAAAAGGTACAACTCGCTGCTCTTGAGTTTACTGGTTATGCTTTGGTTTGGTGGGATTCTGTTGTGAAGGCTCGAAGACAAGCCATGGACCCTCCGGTCGCCACATGGAACCAGATGCGAGCCATGATGAGGGCCCGCTTCGTGCCCCACCACCACAATAGAGTTCTCCGAAACCGTTTGGAGACTATGAGGCAAGGCTCCTTAGGTGTTGAAGAGGTCTACAACAATATGCAGATAGCCATGGCACGCGGCAACGTCGTCGAGGATGAAGAAGCCACGATGTCCAGGTATCTTCGTATTTTGCATCCTCATTTAGCTGACACTATAGAATTGTATCCCTATTCTACCATGACAGATTTGCTACACCAAGCAATTAAAGTGGAGAGACAATTCAAGTCCAGCTACAACCAGCAACACCGCACGGTGCCACAACGCCAAAGCTAGCGTCCCGACCAGCAGCAGGGCCGCAACAACCACCAGCACAGCCGCCCCGCAGCCGGTCCGCCTCGCGGCAATGAGCCAATTTCACGTGGTGCGCACCCCTCTACCTCCACCGCACCACATCAGCCCACACGGCCCGCCCCTACAGCTTCACGAGGTAACCCTACTGACCCTCCTCCTAGAGCTCGAGATATCACTTGCTTTAAATGTCAAGGAAAGGGTCATTACATGAAAGATTGTCCTAATACTCGTGTTTTGATGATTAATCATTTGGGTGAGTTAGAGTCTGAGTCTGACACTGAGCATGATAATTTAGTTGCTAGCAATGATATGAATGAGCATGCCGATGATGATGATTTGGATTTTATTGAATATGAGCATGGTGATTCATTAATTGTTAGGAGGACTTTGCATGTTAATCAGGCTCTCTGTGATGATAATCAGCGTGAGAATTTATTTCATACCAGATGTCTTGTTAAAGGGAAAGTGTGCAACATGATTATTGATGGTGGTAGTTGTTGTAATATTGCTAGTGTTGAATTAGTTAATAAACTGCAACTCCCTACTTTTTTGCATCCTAGACCTTATAGACTTCATTGGATGAATGACTGTGGTGAACTCAAGGTGAATAAGCAAGCTAAGATCACTCTTAAACTAGGAACTTATGAGGATGAAATTTTATGTGATGTTGTTCCTATGCAAGCTTGTCATATTTTGTTGGGTCGTCCTTGGCAATTTGATAGACATGTTATTCATGATGGACGTACTAACCAGCATGCCTTTGAGTTTCGTGGTAGGAAAGTGGTGTTGAAACCGATGACGCCGCTTCAAGTGGCTGAGGCTTATGATAAGAAACGAGAGGCCGAACGTAAGGGTAAGTCCCCAACAGACCCATCCACTGGCACCCCACGGACTGACCTTACCCTTGCCTCTGCCCCTAGCCGAGTGCTCCTAGCCTCCAGCCGAGACCACCTGGTAGACTACCTTCCCCCGGACGTCGCCCTCATGTCCCTTTGTCAGGCCTATACCCTGTTAGGTGACGACGACCGCGCTACACTCCCAGCTTCTATCCGGACCCTTTTAGATGAGTTCCTTGATGTCTTCCCGGATGAGATACCCCCTGGCCTACCCCCTATTAGAGGCATTGAGCACCAGATTGACCTGATTCCCGGTGCTACCCTACCCAACCGGCCTGCCTATAGGATGAACCCTACTGAGACCCAGGAAATCCAGAACCAAGTCCAGGACCTTCTGGATAAAGGGTATGTTAGAGAGAGCCGTTCCCAGTGTGCTGTGCCTGTCTTACTCGTCCCCAAAAAGGACAATACGTGGCGTATGTGTGTTGATTGCAGGGCTATTAACAATATTACGATCAAGTACAGGCACCCAATTCCGAGGCTCGATGATATGTTGGATGAGCTCCATGGCGCCTTCACCTTCTCCAAGATAGATCTTCGCAGTGGCTACCATCAAATCCGGATGAAGGAGGGAGACGAGTGGAAGACAGCATTCAAGACGAAGTTTGGTTTGTATGAGTGGCTTGTTATGCCTTTCGGTTTGACTAATGCCCCCTCTACTTTTATGCGTCTTATGAATCATGTCTTGAGATCATTTATTGGTAGATTTGTTGTAGTTTACTTTGATGATATTCTGATCTACAGCAAATCTCTGAAAGCACATGCAGAGCACCTCAGGGAAGTTTTATCCACTCTCAGAGTTGTACAGTTGTATGGAAATCTGAAGAAGTGTGATTTTTGCACTGACAGAGTTGTGTTTCTTGGTTTTGTAGTGAGTGCTCATGGACTGCAAGTTGATCAGGAGAAGGTGCAAGCCATCCGTGACTGGCCGACCCCGAAGAACTTAGGTGACGTGCGCAGTTTCCACGGTCTGGCTGGCTTCTACAGGCGGTTCGTTCGAGACTTTAGCACCATTGCAGCCCCGCTGACAGAGATCACTAAGAAGAATACTCCATTCCGATGGGGTGAATCTCAAGAAAAGGCATTCCAGGCTCTCAAGGATCGTTTGACACACGCGCCATTGCTGGTTCTGCCTGACTTCACTCGCCCCTTTGAGGTGGAGTGTGACGCCTTTGGCATTGGTATTGGAGGAGTCCTCATACAGGAAGGTAAGCCTATTGCCTTCTTTTCTGAAAAGTTGAAAGGGGCATGCTTGAATTATTCTACTTATGATAGGGAATTATATGCCTTGTTTAGAGTGCTGAAAACTTGGCAACACTACCTTTGGCCTAGAGAATTTGTGCTTAAAAGTGATCATGAATCCTTAAAGCATTTTAGGAGTCAAGATAAGTTAGATAGGAGGCATGGTAGGTGGATGGAATTCATAGAAACATTTCCCTATGTCATTAAGTATAAGAAAGGAAAAGATAATGTAGTTGCTGATGCCCTTTCTAGGAGACATACACTCTTGACCACTTTGGATGCTCGAGTCCTTGGATTCGTTTATATTAAGGAGTTGTATGATATGGATGCTGATTTTGGTGTGATTTATAAGCATTGTGTGGAAAAGGGTTCATTTGATAACTTTTTCTTGTTTGATGGATTCTTGTTTCGAGTTGATAAGGTGTGTATTCCTGTTTGTTCTCTACGATTATTACTTGTTGAGGAATCCCATAGGGGTGGATTGATGGGTCATTTTGGTAGAGATAAGACTTATAACATGTTGCATACTCATTTCTTTTGGCCACACATGCTTAGGGATGTAGAGAATTTTATCAAACGCTGTGTTGAGTGCTTACAGGCTAAATCTAAGGCGAAACCACATGGTCTTTATACTCCCTTGCCTATTCCTTGCTATCCTTGGGTTGATATTAGTATGGATTTTATTGTTGGATTGCCTAGGACTAAGAAGGGGAGAGATTCTATATTTGTGGTTGTTGATAGGTTCTCTAAGATGGCTCACTTTATTACATGCCATAAAACTGATGATGCTAGGAATGTTGCTGATTTGTTCTTTCGAGAGATTGTTCGGTTACATGGTGTCCCTCGTACTATTGTGAGTGATAGGGATGTTAAATTTCTAAGTTACTTTTGGAAGACATTGTGGGGTAAACTTGGTACTAAGTTGTTGTTCTCTACTGCTAGTCACCCCCAGACAGATGGCCAAACTGAGGTCACTAACCGAACATTGGGTACTATCCTTAGGACTGTTATTAAATCTAATCTGAAAAGTTGGGAAGAAGCCTTACCACATGTTGAGTTTGCTTATAATCAGACTATTCATTCTTCTACTAATATGTCCCATTTTGAATGTGTGTATGGTTTGAATCCCCTAACCCCTTTGGATCTTAAGCCGTTGCCTTTACCGGAACGAGCAGACTTTGATGCTGATAGACAGGTTGAGTTCATGAAGGAGCTGCACGAGCGGACTAAGGCTCGTTTGGAAGCTACGGCGGCGAAGAACGCAGCTCGAGCTAATCACGGACGACGTCAAGTGTTGTTTGAGTCCGGCGACTTGGTGTGGCTACACCTGCGCAAGGACCGGTTCCCGGAGCAGAGGAAGTCGAAGCTGTCTCCCAGAGGTGATGGACCGTTCAAGGTGCTGAAGAGAGTAGGTGACAATGCCTATGTGTTGGAGCTGCCCGACGACTATGGCGTGAGCCCGATATTCAATGTCGGGGACCTCACTCCTTATGCAGCCACTGATGTTGATGACTCGAGGACGAGTCCTTTTCAAGAAGGGGAGAATGATGAGGAATCATCCCCGCCATTAGTGCCAATCTTTGATGGACCGATCACTAGGTCAAGGTCGAAGGAACTGCGTCAAGAGCTGGAGACGTTTATGGCACATGCACTATCACATGACGAAGAGGACAAGTCCAAAGTCAAGGCGTTGACTTTAATGGTCAACGTTACCTATGTTTAATAATCTTATTAATTTCTGCATTGGTTATTTTTAGGATTATTATTTAATTGTTTTAAGCTTTCTATTTTCGGATATTTCGGAAATATTTATAGCTTTTGGGAGAGCATAGGGTCGGCCACTCTTAGGGTTATTTAAGGCTCCCTTGTCTTCTTCCTTAGGCAGATTTCTCATATTGTTAAAACACAAAAACAGAGCTTGGTTTTTGCTTTGAAAACTCAGCTCCCCGTGAGAGTCTCAATCGATTGTTCTTTCCTGCTTAGTTGTTTTCGTCTTTGTCAAGTCCCTCTGGAGTTGGTGATTTCGTACATCATAAGCAATCCTCTCCGTGCTCCAAGTTCGTCAGCGATCCTTGGTTGTGTGGCGTTGTAGAGATCGGATTGGTAGATCGTTCGACAAGGTTCCTTGCTATCAAGCAAGCGGGTTTTCTCGTCGTTTCTATTGGTTCTTTCGAATTATCCTTCATTTGTTTCACTTCCGCCATTCTCTAATCTCTCGTATTTTCTTTATTTTGAGATCCGTTGCCTAGATCCATCTCCTACACGGCTAATCCCGTATCAGAATATATTTATGTTTAACATGTCATATTGATTAGGTTGAAGGGTTCAACACGATCGGCTATATATTAATATTAAGAGCAGAGCAAGTGTGTATGGTGGGAAGTTGTTATTGACTTTGGACCTAGAATTAGGACAAAACAAACACTTTTAGCGTTGCACTTAGTACACACCAAATGTTATGCGCGCGTGCAATATTAATGATTAGCGTTGCACTTGCACTTTTAGGTTGAAGGGTTCATTTTGACTTTTCTGGCATTCAACATTAATGGCCCCACATCCCCCGTTGACCCAATACATGTACATCTCGGAGAGACTTTTTATGTTGAGAACCATGCTTTTGGTGAGGATACGAGAACGATGATATTCCCGTAAGATATAAATGGGTGCCACTATATATTATACACATTTTCAAAATTGCTAAATATATAGTAATACAAACAGACTTTTATATTTTATTATGTACATTTATATTGCTATATATCATTAGATTAATATACAAGGTTGTGGTTCCAGTGAGAAAAAATATTTAGGTAAGAATGTAAGAATATGCACGTACATGTAAAAATTCATGTATATTACAAGATGTGTATGAAAGTTTGATTGTATGTGCATGAGTTTTTACTTACACATATTATATATACTCAAAAATATATGAGAATACATGCAAAAATTCATATATATTTTGAGATGTGCATGATTTTTTGTCTGTATGTGTATGAGTTTTAACTTACACATAGTAAAAAAAATATGCACATAAATGCATGTACATATTGAGGTGTGTAGAATTTTTACCGTGCATGAATTTCCACTTACCAAAGTCATTAATATAGTCATAAATTCATATACATATGACATTCTCACGTTCTCACATAAGTGTGTATTCTCACAAAAATAAAACTTTTCCAATATGTAATTGTTTCATGGAAAAGAGAAATTTAAATGGCAAGTTTGAATACTACTCAGTATTTTGGTTGGAATATTAGAAAAATAGTCATATTCTATCTCTATCCAAATATCTTTTAAATTAAGGGTGTATTTGAATTTCCAAAATATAATATTAAAATGTATTATTTTATATTAAATTGATGATTTAATACAAGATAATACATTTTAAGACATTATTTTGGGAGATACAAACGCATCCCTAGTTGTTTGGGTTTTATTTAGTGTCTTGAGTCTTGACTTATAGTTTGTTTCTCGAACTCCCAACTTTATGTTGATTCACCCCGCCGGCAAAAGGTTTAGAGTCCGTTTCAATTCCTATTTTAATACATTAAAATATATTATTTTAATACATTAAAATACATTATCTTAAGAATTCCAATAGCACAACCATACCGTGCAATGCTGGAATAAATAAACGATCAAAGGGTTCAAGATTCAATCGACGAAGTGTTTTTTTGACTACGTAAATATACTTACAATACAAATACTAATCTTGCCAACCTAGTGGTAATTTGGCACAAATTTGTTACCTACCTAGACTCAAATGGTGGTTCAGATCTCCTTGAGGCAAGTTTAGTATCTAATTTGGTTCAATCCTTCCTTCGCCCAACCTGTGGGCACAGGTAGACCATCAGGATACACCAATCTCTTGGTATGCACATACCTTAAGCAACAATCTAGTCTAGCAGATTTGCTTGTTGATCATTGGGCTGACTCGAGCAAAAGAATCCGAAGAAATTCAAATTTCCAAAGGCGGAACCGAAGAAAAAAAAAATCATGGAAGACTAAACAGGTTCATTTAGCAGACAATTCACCTTAACATAGGTCAAAAGCTTATCCCAATCCCATACAGCATAAAACAGTTGGCATTTAACAAAGCATAGATTTTTGGTACTTCCATTCTGGTCAGATTCCATACAGAGAAAACCGGTTCAGCAGGGTCATACTACTAACCCATAGCATACTTCTGAGTCCAGCTTCTCGCAGTAGACTCATACTTGGCCCTGTCGGTCTTGTACATGTGAGCTATCTCAGGCACCAAGGGATCATCAGGGTTCGGGTCAGTCAACAAGGAGCAGATTGAGAGCAGGACCTGCAGGTGAAAAAACACACATTTGATTTTATCATATGATAAGCAAAAGAAATAGGTTTTAGGTTACTCTTCATCGGTTCATCCAACATATATAGACCCAGTCACCTGGAGCACCGAATACTCAATGATTGGTTTAATAGGCATGGAAAAGTAGCAAATGTTCTTAACACTAAGCAAGTATATTTCAGCACCTATTAGACAATGAGAATACATATTTACATGACATGTCAAGACAATAACCTTGGAAATGGTAAGTGCAGGGCTCCATTGCTCCTTTAAAATGTCAAGACATATGCTGCCATTGCTGTTAATATTGGGGTGGAAAACCTTGGTCCTGAATGCAACCTACATAAAGCAATAAGATTGTATCCAGTTATGAATAGATGATGTCACAGCATTGAGTATGCATGTACAGAAGATCCAGAAATGCCTTGAGCAATTCGCGAGATATGCCCCCACAAACAATAATGTTAAAATGGCTTCCTAATAAATAAGCAAAACAAGAAAGAAAGCATACAATGTGATATATTTGCTGGCATGCCTAAATACTTCATATTAAAGAAAAAGAAGAAACCATATCGTCAACAAGCTGCTCCATTGGACACCATAGCCTTTGATATTGAAATCATAAGAAAATCATTCAAACCAAAACTATTCTAACAAAAACATCACCACCGCATTACAATCATCAGTTAAACATACACCATGACAAGTTAAACGATTTGAAAGCACAATATAGCCCTTCTAAACTAGCCAATGTTAACAAGACACCTTTAGAGCAGGGAGGCTAGAAAATATGCATTGTAACCTTTGGTGGTTTAAATGGATAGTCCGGAGGGAAGTGGATAGTAACTAGGAACACTCCTCCAGTATAAGGACTGTCAGGAGGACCCATAATTGTTGCCTGCCAATGGAACATGTCTTCTGCAACAGGGCCTAAAACAATATCATTGTAAAAAAGCATCACTCATTAAAAAATAATCCATTTGCCTTATGTAACTTATCCATGAATTTTTACATGCTAGAAGATATTAGCTGCATGGTATACATTATCATCAAAACTTAGTTATAGAAACATCACATACGGGCACGAAGATTCAGAGTTCCTAGCTCTAATCAACATTGCATGTATCAAAATCATAAAGAAAGAAAACAGTGACAATGTTAGAAATAAGGACCAGGCGGTTCTATTTGTTCTTACTGGTCCTTCTATGAAATAGTCGAAAAGCATATACGGAGCAAAAACCAGACTTGATCATGTTCAATTATGCAGGACTGATTTCACAAGGCAAACGCATGCTAAATTTTCAATTCCAATACGGAATAGACACATTTTGGACAGAATCATCTATACTGTTGTCAGACCACAATCGTCGAACTTCCAGAAAATGGATCAAGATAACGGTACAAGCGCAAAAATGGAAGCCTAGTTAACAGTTCCTTGAACTAGATCCATCAGCTCATACCCACACTCCCCAAAAAAAAGGCTTCAAAAAATATTAAAATTGAAGTGTAAAATCCTCAAAGAACAATTCTAGAAAAAAGACAATCACACAGAAATAACAAGAAGGAAACTATATCCTCCTTGTCGACTGTAAATCCAAGAGAAATCATCGAAGTTTAAGCAAGAACAAAAATCGGGCCGCCGGAAAATGGAACAAAAACTCACCAGCACTGCAAGAGGTGGGAGGATCCTTCTGGAGGTCCTTCAATTCCTTCAAGATCCGCTTCGACGCCATGGAAGAAACCCTAAATTCCAACAAACCCTAAAATTGAATCAGTTCGAGACAAACACGAAGAAGATGAAATCACATCGAATAAAAAACCAGCAGATCAAGAAGGCGAAACAGCAAAAAAGAAGGTGTGTGAGAGAGATCAGACCAGAAAATCCTCGTATAGAAGGCAGAGAGTTGAGTTTTGAAAGGAGGAGGGTTCAGCGTGTGAAGGAAGATGGGTTTATATACAGCTAGTATCAAACATTGGGCGAGTGGAAAACACTGCAGATATGGAAACTTCAGTTGTGGACCCCTCCACTTTTGCTAATTTGATGCTTGGCCTGCCAAAATGGAGAATTGGAGATTTGAATCATCTTCTTAAGGCAATGTTTTTACATTTTAACCAAATAAAAGGCAATGTTTTTACTTCTAAGTTCTAATACATATTTATCCCAATTTCATACTCACTTATTTTAACCTTAATATAACTATTAAAAATATAATCATTAAGTTAAAATATAATTTTTTTTTTATAATTTATAATCTAATAACTGCACCATTTACTTTTAATTAATAAATAATGAAAATTTATATTAACTATATTAATATTTACAACTTTCAATAACATACATCATAATTTATCAATAAATCATAATTAATACTTTAAAATGAAAAATAAATTTTAATAAATAAATAAATATGACACTTCTTAACGGATGGAGTAGTTTATAAATGTTATTTTAAATTACGAAGTTTCAATTCGGAACTCTTTAGGAAAATATTTCGTATTATCTTAATTTGGAAAAAAAAAACTATAAAATGGTATTATAGATAGAAAAACTGTTGAGATGAAAGTATTTAGTGTTTGTTTGGTTGAAAAATAAATTCTCATAATTTTAAGAAGTGATATCAAATATATATATTTGGTTGGCTTTTTTGTTTTTAAAAAATGTAGATATTTAATAATGAGATTTTTAATTCCTACAAAACATAGAAAGTGTAATCACTTAGGGAAGGGTGGATAAGATTTTCTTTATCCATATTTTCCATAATTTAGATTTTAACCAAACATAATTTAAATTCTCATATTTTAATTTTACATCAATTAACTTTATAAAAATTACACTTTCCACGTTCAACCAAACAAACACTTACGATCAAATTTATCATTTAAGCTTGGTTCAAGTGGATTGTGTTGAACACTTTTAGGGTTATAACTTGTAATATATTTAGAATTTGAATCGTTTTGAAGGTTTTAACTTATTTTGGATAGGTCATTGAAAAGTTGAGTTATATGTTAAATTATGCTCCACCACCATCCATAACTTCAGCCGAATTCGAACATCAACAAGGCCAACGCTCACAACTTCAAATGAAATAAAATCTGATTTCTTTTTGCCATCTATCATGGATATAAATGGCAAATAGAAGCACAACAACAAAAAAGAAACTCACAAACCTTAAAAAGAAGAAGAGAAGATTAGGGAGTGAGGGAGAACCTCACTGACGTTAAACCACACTCAATCCTAGCTATCTAATGATATGAATCCTCCATACGCCGAGGTTAAACGTTAGTTCGCCGAACGTTCTCAATCATCTTGACCACATCCGGCATCTTGGGCCTCTGATCAGCCACCCTGACAACACAAGACATAGCAATCTGCAGCATCTCCACCATCTCCTCCTCCACATGAGGAAACCTCAACAACTCCATATCAAACACTTCACCAGTCCACTCTTCTCGTACCACCGAGTGGACCCACCTGACGAGGTGCACGAGCTCGTCTCCTCCGGTTGAGTGGACGGGGGACTTGCCTGTGAGAAGCTCTAGGAGGAACACCCCGAAGCTGTAGACGTCCGAGGAGTGGGTTGACTTCCTCGTGTCTGTTATCTCGGGTGCTCGGTACCCAGCAGCGCGCGAGATGGGTGGGGCGATCGGGCTCATGATGGTGGCTAAGCCGAAATCTGAAACGCACCCGGAATTGTTGGAGCCGAGGAAGATGTTTGAGGAGCGGACGTTGCCATGGACGAGCTTCCCATTGTTGACTTCGTGGATGTGAGCTATGCCTCGGGATGCTCCAATGGCTATATTCAGACGGCTTTCCCAGTCCAGAGGGACTCTGTCCTCTCCTCTAGTGCCTGTTAGATAGCAAAATATGCCAACTTGGCTTAGTGCAATGATAGTCTTATGTTAAAAGAGAAACATAAGGCCATTAAATTGTTGCTGGAAATTTGCTAAAAGCCCAAAAAAATCATTTCCATTTGAATGTCGAGCAAATCAATGCTTGCTCCTATTTCATACCAATTTTTATGGAGCTTAATTTATTTTATACATATGAAACCCCCATTGTAGAAGGCCTAAAGGAATATCACACAAAATCTAAGTAATGCTTCATGATCTTCAGGCAAACCTGCTCCAGCCCAATCACAGAAGTTCATGTTTAATACCGAGTAGTAGATAATTGAGTAATTTCACAAGTACTATGTTCACTCAATCTAAGAAAGGGACTGTGTTCTGAGTGGAAGTTTTTATACAAATATCAGTTTATGCAAGTTTTTAAATAAAAGGAGAACTTTAATTCAAACATAGCAGAATCTTTTGAACGCAAGCATTCTTGCTCAACTAGTAGTCATGGTTTTGTGGCCAAACACCATTTGATCAGCCAGAAATTAAACTATAACAATTTGCCAGCTGTACAGATATTCAAAATTATACCACCACACTAACGCTAGATAGCCAGCTTAAGAGTTAAGACTTAAGAGTAGGCATATTGGAACAGATATGCAGACAGAAGAATCAAAGAATATAACAATGCAGAAAATTCACAGATTATCATGACAGAAACACAAGATAGACTTCCTACTTATCATACTATAACAGAAGTATGGAATTAGAAGCTGCGTACCATGTAATAGAGCAGAAACACTCCCCTGACCGCAGTGATCATTCACCATCAGCTTCTCATCTTTTGAGTAGTAATAAGCCCTAAGAGCAACCACATTCTCGTGCCTAATGCCTCCAATCACCTCCATTTGCTGCTCAAATTCCCTTTTCCCTGCGCTTACATCCTTCAACCTCTTCACCACCACAACATTTGCATCCTCCAAAATCGCCTTGTAGGACATGCCAAATGTCCCCTTCCCCAACACTTCAGCAGATGCCCTCAGCAAATCCTCCAAATCGAATGCATAATTGCATCCCTCAAAGAAGACCAACCTATTATTCGCATCCTGGCCACCTGAAATCGCCCTACCAGGTGACATATCACCCTTGGGAAACTTGCCAGTAAACCCGTCTTCGTGTTTCTTCCTCGAGCAGAAAGCAATCAGTACAAACACAACCGCCACAAGCCCAAGAGCAGAGACACTAACTACAATCACCTCCAACCACTTCTTCCCAAGCCTCCCACCTTCCTTAACCTGATGTTCAGTTTGCGGAGTTGGCGGCTGACTGGGAGAAGCTTCAGGCAATACAAGAGAATTGCCTAAAAAGGCGGCACTCGGAAATCTCTGAAGCGATCTTGGAACAGCTCCGCTGAGATTATTGTATGACAAATCCAGCTGTTGCAAACTGGGGATATCCAAATCAGGAATCTCACCTGAGAGGGAGTTGTTTGCTAGTTTCAAATAAACAAGCTGGGTCAAATTCGCCAAAGAATGTGGGATACTCCCATTGAATCCATTGCTGGACAGGTCAACAACTGAAAGATTACTCCAGACGGAGAAATCAGCCGGCAATGGGCCGGAGAAGTTGTTGAACTGGAGGTAAAGCATGGAGAGGTTTTTGAGATTGGCGAATTCGGAAGGAAAAGGGCCATGGATTCGGTTGGATCTGAGGCTGAGAATCTGCAATGCGGAGAGCCGGCTGAGCGTGCTGGCCGGAATCGGGCCGTTGAATCCCACGGCGGGCAATCGGACGGCTATAACGCGAGATTTCTCCGCATTGCAAGTCACGCCCGTCCAGTTCGTGCACACCGAAGTATTTTCTCCCCAATTGAGGCCATGGAGATGCGGCATTTGGTTGATGAAATCAAGCAAAGCTTGCTTGTCACCGACGGGCTCTGGATTGGCTTGCAATCCAATCAGAGCAATCCATAACAACAACAGAGGGAGAATATAGAACCTCATATTTCTTCTCTCACTGTGGCTACTACTCATCTCAAAAACCCTAACAAATGTCAACTACTGCCTACTGGGACTTCTCCATTAAAATACGGAGAATTCTGAGACTTGAAATTTTTCGCGCGATTAGAAAGCCTGTCAAAAGAAAGACAAAAAGGGAAAGGCGTTTTAGTAGTTTGAATTGAGCAATATCTGTGGAAAAGCGCAGTTGTTTCTTCTGGAATATTTGCTTTTCTTGAGCTAAGAGAGGGCGAGCTCGTCAAAAAAGCAGCACAAATCGAAAAAACACAAAGCTGCTACTTCTTTAGTTTCTCATCTAGCTCTAGCTCTTCTTTTCTTTTCTCATCCAAGTCTTTTAATTCAAAATTCGAATTGATTATTCGACGAATGTGTTCAAATCGAGAAGAAGAAGAAGAAGAAACAACGAAAAAGAAACAATTAAAAAAAACACATGGAGAGATTCTTTTTCCCTAGAGAAGTGAGCTTCTTCGCTGCCAAACACGAGACATCGATAACTTCATTTACCTCTAGACACACTCCTCAGATCTGAGCCATTAAAGAACCTCGAAGAGCTCGTATGTCTTGCGAGTCAGCGTTTCAAACTCGGTTCCTCCTTCGTGAGTCGCCGAGTTCGATTGGAGGCCAAGCTTCCGAGTAATACAAGTCAATGAGTGAGATGTGATAGGTGAAATGGAAACAAGGATTTTGTTGTTGAGATGAAAGTAGAATGTGGCTGGTAAAAAGTCGGAATCCGATGTGAAGAAAGTTGAGAGAGATGATTGCAATCATGTGAGGTGGAGGAGATGATAGGAGAGAAGTGGTGCTTTAATGGCGGATTTGGGAGGAGAGTAGGAATTGTGCAGAAATTCCTTCATCCGCCGGATTCGGATATCCGGTTCGGGTAATTGTATAAGTCAAATTGGATAGGGTTGTACTTGTAATTCAACCCTAACCCTACCAATTGTGTATTGGTTTGAGTTAGACTAGAGTTTAATGTATCGCTACTGATAGATTAAAATTGATTTTGGTTGACCAAAATATAATACATACGTAGTATTGTAGTTGTGATGTAATTTTTTTGATTAATCGCACCCAAAATCGTAGACTTTGATACGATTTCGATCAAATTTCGGTCGATGAGTGTTTAATTTGACTTTGATAAGATATTGGTTTATCAAAGTTTCGATCTTATTATAACTTTTCAATCTCGATCATCATACCAAAACCAGTATAAGAGTGTATAAAATATATATTGTTGTTAATACTTGAGCCACCTATTAAACTTAGGGAAAAAAAATACTCGAAAAAATATTAAAGGGGTTTAATATCGATTTTGTTTCAATCTTAGATTTTTGTTTACTGTAGTCGATATATTTCTAGTAGAGATTAAATAATATATAATTTTAAGTGTTTTAAACATGTATTAAAGGGGTTTAATATCGAATACGAGAGTTGATTATTTTAGACTAGAATCCAAACAATATTTTTGAATAAAAAAAATTCTAAACAACCATTTAGTATCATTATTGACATCCCACTTTAATACAAGCAGCTTAATTTTTCGAGTTTGGTAGCACCACAATGTTTTACATGTGTCCATTTTTAAGGCATAATGTGAAACTCTAACTCTCAGCTTAATTTTCCAATGAGTGTTGTTTGTTCCTTTGAAAGTTTAGAGCTCCTTTAATTCAAAAACCCAGAGGAAGGTAAAAGAGAGGATTTTGGAGACCAAGGGCGGATAAAAGTAGGGCATGTTTTTCAAACATTTTAATTTTTTATATAGAATTTGTTATGTACAATCTTCAAAAATACTAGAAAAACATAATTTACTCAAATTTGAGCATAAATCTTTCAATAAAAAATAAAATATTTTTTCTATATCTATCCTTATTTGTGTTAACATTTTCAAAATTTAGGGTTTATGGATAAGTGAAAGTAATATGTAATGATAAAATTTGTTTAAATTGTGTAACTTATGGGTTGTTTGTCGAATATAGGATTTGTTGTTTGAAATTGAGGTTGTTTGTTTAAGGTAAACGGTAGACTTAAATAGACGATGAACTTTGAAATTAGGGTCTTGTGTAAGACATACAGTAGACTTTTGCTTTTCATAATTTTAGCCCTTACTGGACTAAAATTGTATATACCCCGTGTTGAAGACCACATTATAGTTGTTCTTCGACGCAGTGGAGATTTAGTTTCTTAAATGCATAACGAATTTCTATCATATTCTCTTCCCGAATTTATTCCTAGCATGTTTATTAAAAATTTGCATGAACTTCATGTTTCTAACCTTATGGTTCCTTAGGGTATTATTCTAGTCGAGGCCCATATTTGAGTTCTTTTGTTCCATACTTGTTTTTTTTTTATTTGATTTCAAAAAATTGGTTTCAGAACTTTGAGGAATTTTCGAGTTATGCTAGACTTGAAGTTCGTTTGACTTCTCAAGATCTGGAACTAAAGACTCGAAGATCTTCGTTTGGTTTTCAAACTACAATTTATCTTTTGTCAGATCTAAAATTTTTTAGAATCATTTCCCTTTTTTTGATTTTTGGGCACGAGGTTGGGTTTTGAAGTCGAGAAGCACTTCAAACCTTAACTTATAATCTAGGTTTGAGCTCGAAAACGCTTCAACACACTAGATTTGGGTTTCTCTTGTTATTAAACCCTCTCTTTCTCTATTTTGTTCATTTTTCTATCGAAACTCTGGGAACCTAACGATATGACTATCTCACAATCCCAGTTTAAGTTCAAACTTGAAGTAGAGAACACAATATTGAGTTTGTGAAAATCTCTATTTTCAAACTCATTCCTCAAAATCCTAGATTTGTCTAGTTTTTTTTATTCAAAAGTTCCTTTGTGTTTCTTACAGGAATGAGGCTAGGTTGTTTTAAGTGAAGAAACCCTCAAAACCCTAATTTTAAGCCCCAAATCATTTTGGTATTTTTTATTTAGGGTTTGAGCTCTAGGTCGCTTCAAAATCCAAAATTTGGGTTTCTTTGTCACTGATCTCCCTTTTTCTGTTTGTCTTTCCCTTTCTTCAGTGAAAGTCGAACATATCTTTGAGGTTTGGCAAGTCCTACTGGAATGCCTACAAAGTCTAAGGGTCCATTCGATAAGTAGTAGCAAAATCGAGTGAAAGTGGAAGAAAGTGGAGGTGGAAGTTAAAGTGGAAATAGGAGTTGAAGTGGAAGTAGGAGTTGAAGTTGAAGTTAGAAAATGATGTGTTCGGTAAGTAGTAATTTAGATGAGTTGAAGTTAGGTATTTGGATGTGTAATTACCAAAAAGGGTATAAAAAATTTGGGGGGTAAATGGGATTTTCAGGGGCAAATGCGGATTTATTTCACTCGCTTCCACTTCCTTACCTTGGGGGGTAGGGTAAGAGAATGGCAGTAAGGGAGTTGAAATACCCATTTTCCTCCACTTCGTTCAACTTCCTTCCACTCGCTCCAAACGACATGCCGAACACGTCCAGGAGGCGGTGAGGGAGATGAATTTGCTACTTCCACTCCGCTACTACCCCAAAACAACTTACCGAACGGGCCCTAAGTATCAATTAGAAGAAGGATATAAATGTCTTTACCTTTATCAAACCTTTTGTCTTTCTTTGCTTTCTTTTTCGTGTTTAAAATTAGAAAGAATTGTATTGGGTTGATGGATCTTCTCTTTCTTAGTTTGCTTCTCCACTTAGATACATTTCCGAGCTGGTTCTCTTTATTTGAGAACACTAGAACGTATGTTTTTTATCTCTCTGAATCTCAACATGTCTTCTGAGCTTTTCCCTTCTCTAAAGCTCGATATATGAGACCTTTGTTCGTATCAATTCATTCGATGGCAACTCTGACTTTGCCATGTCGCAAGTCAAGATGAAAACTAGATTGATTAAGAAAAAATAGTGGTGTTTTGTTGAGGGAGATTGGTCTATTAATTTTAATGCTTCTCCTAAAAAGGAAATGGATCAAATTGCTCATTATGAAATTATGTCATGCTTATGTGATGAAATAGCTCATCAAGTTGTCACTTTTGACTCTTCCAGAAATCTATGGAAGACGATAAAAGACCTCTTCTTGGTAAAATCTCTCTCTTCTCGTATTAGCTTACTTCGAAATATGTGCAATTGAAACTTCGAAATGTTTTCATGAAGAGAATTTGCATAAAAAATGTCAATATGTGCAATTTTCAAAAATATATCTCGTAACTCACCAATAAATCATTATCTAAAACTCTAAAATGATAAATATTTATTAACAAACATAAAATATTAAAATTACACATATTTCTTAACCCATGGAGTATTTTAATGGGTGTATAATTATCCGGTATAGTTAGAGTTGTAATTTTACTCTCATATGAGTTGATTGCTCACTTCCAAACTAAAAATGTCTATAATGCTTTCATAAAGTAAATAACAAGATAAAACACTCTTTATAGAGCAATTGTGTCATATACTCATATTAAATACCCATATCACTATTTACTAATGAGGGTTTTGGGCCCATTGGTCCTTTAAGAATTTTCAATTAACAAAACTATCATCTACTAATTTTTATGTATTTTTTCTACTCCTACTAGCTTATTTTATTATACTTTTTTTTTCCTCTTCTTTGTTTTTTCTCTCTCTAAAATATTAATTTTTAGGATTTAGGGTGTAGAATTTAGGGAAAGAAAATGGGATTAATTTCTTAATAAAAACGTCACACATAGATCATTTACCCAACTCATCCTTTACTAATTCGTAAGTTATATGAGAGGGTATGTAAGAAAGTACTTTTAAATGCAACATACAGTTGCATGAAGAAAATAACATAGATGATTTATAATTCTAAAAGTATAAAAGAAATGATAGCATATCTATTACCACTTGGTAAAAGAAATGATAGCATATCTTATATAATATGATATATGCAATGCTAGCCAACTTTCAATGATGTTAATCATCAACCTGCAAATAATGACCAAGTGTATCAAATCAAAGTGAAAAAATAGTACTATTCTATTTTTCAATCCTTCATAATCTGAAAGTTTTTGTTATGAAAAAAGAAGTTTGACAAATTCGTTTTATGAGTTATGACGAATCGCGAGTGAGGGTCACATGTCCCAGCTGTCGTCTGTTATAGTGGGTGATGAACCCATTATTTTCAGGGCCCATTACTAATTAAGTCAATGGGCTTAATCATCATATATATTGTTGACTTTCTAATCAATAAATGTTGTTCTTTGAATGTTCTAAATGGAAATTGTATGTTGTTTCTCAGTTGTGTCCATAAGCTCCATTGGGTCTAAAGGACTTTGTGTCCACTAAATATTACTCTTCACATCCGATTTGGGCCTCAGGCACTTTGGACCCTGTATATATGGGCTTTGTATACAAGCCTTCTGTGAATTATGCTGCTTTCTGCATTTATGCGATGACCTGAAGAGTAGCATTCAAAGAGCCCTTTCATGTACAACACCAGATGTAACCGCCATTGATTTGTGAAAGGTCGACGTAATGAAATCCAAGCCCTCAAAATCGACGATTAGGGCACTTGGCCAGCGCTCTATTTCTTCCACTCTCCTCTTTCGCTCTCATCCTCCAAATCAAACCAGGTATTTGCAATCTCTTCCACTCCTCATGCGAAATTTATAGGGTTTTTGTTTTCACTGTGCATAGTTTTGTGATGTTTTAGCTCTGGAGATGCCAAGGAGGGAGCGAATTCGGGGGCTCTTGCATCATTTGAACAAATAACTGAATTTGCAAAAGGTAAGAAACGGGCTCTTTTTATGGATTATGATGGAACAGTCTCACCTATTGTTGACAATCCAGAATATGCTTTCATGTCTGATGATGTAAGAATTTTCTGTAGACGCTCTCTAAGATCCTTAGAAGGTAATTTGGTAGGGGATGAAAAACGGGACTGGGGATTTTAGGGTTTTGATTGTGCCTCTGTATTATCTAAAGTGCGTGAACTTAGTTTAGGTTTTTCTTCCATTAGTGTTAATAATATTGTTGTTATGATATTTCTTTTTTTGTCGTTCTACCTATTTTGTTATCTTGTCTCCATTCTTCGTGAATTAGCTCTCAAGGGTAATTTTTCCTGGGGGAGGATGCGATAGCTGGGTATAATTTTGCTCTTCGTGATAGGGTTTTGATTGGGAAATGCCTAAAAATGTTCGAGTGTTGTTCTCGGATAATAGTTAGAGATTATTGGCATTTTGATTATGCTTCTTTTGTTGGTGAACCTTAAATGTTTTGTTGTAAATGATGAATGTAGTGAAGAAGAAGCAAAGAAGAAAATCTATAATGTCTCATGTGAGAGGTACTTTAGGTTCAGATGTGAAGTCGATGAAGAAACTGCCAATAAGATGAAAGGTTTGCACTAAGTATTCCACTTCAGTTTGTTCATTTGAATTTTGTGAGTGGTATTTTCAATTCACTATATATGTTGTCATCTTTTATAGGTCTTCCTGGTGTGCTGTTTGTCCTGCCTGATTCTTATGTTGATCCTGAGTACAAGGATTATGGAGGTAGGAGCACTGCATTCCTCTGTTGACCATAAGTGCTATTGTAAATCTCATGAGTCCTGCAAAACATGGTGTTTCTGATGGCCATCCTAACTGTATCAAATCCACTAATAAGCAGGTAAGAACACGTGTTAATTAACCTGATTTGATCTTTGACTGCCACAAACATCTCTTCTAGGAGAAAACAGTTAGAAGTTGAAATAATATGATATGTCCTTTTGGATTGTGTAGGGCAAGGAAGATATCTTATTCCAGCCTGCAAGTGGTTTTTTGCCTATGATTGAAGAGGTATTAGCACATTCCTTTTCAATGGAAGAAACGTAATTTACGATTGGATTGTATTTTTGAGTCAGTTTAATTTAGGGTTTGTTATATTGATGCTGAGCAGGTTTTGACATCTCTGATTTAAGGCTACTAAAGACATTAAGGGAGCAACAGTAGAGAACAACAATTTTTGTCTCTCTGTACATTATCGTAATGTAGATGAAAAGGTGAAATTTATGAAATCAGATCATGCAGATGTAACTTTTCCCTCCCGTTTGTAAAATGTTGTACATGCTCAATTTTTTCCTGTTGGATGAACATTCTAGGATTGGAAAACAGTTTGGGATCTTGTCACTGATATACTCAAGGGATATCCGCATTTAAGACTAACTTATGGGCGAAAGGTATGCAATTTGCATTGAAATATACTGCATACAAAAAAATAACTCCATTGAATTGGTACGATATATACCCCTGTTTCATATCCTGAATCTGATGTTGGTCTCTTTCTTCAGGTGTTAGAGGTTCGACCCATAATAGACTGGAACAAAGGAAAAACGGTCGAGTTTCTTCTTGAATCACTCTGTAATATGCCTCTTTATCTCAATTATTTTATGATCAGTATGTTCTTGTGGAATAGGAGTTAGGTTTTAGAGTCTCAAAAAGAGTTTCATTCTAAAGTTAAAAGTGCAAAACAATCATGGAACTCCTCTCGCATTTGTTGACTTTGAGGTTCTACATTATGTGAAGTGTGCTTCTCTTTGCCTAAATTTAAAAAGTGTCACTCTAAGTGCTATCATGTAGATTAAATTTGGTGAATCATGGTTTAGAATTCCTAAATGAAAAAAAATTATGTTATGGCAGGAGCTTGGTAAGCATAGCTGATGGGAGGCTTAAATGATGACTTTTTTTATTTAAAGGCTTAAATGGGGACTTAAATGGCTAATTTTTGCATTTTTCTCTAGCTCCAAATCAAAAAATCATTTTAATGGAAGGGCTTTTCAATCAAATATCTATATACCCTTACAATGAAAAAAGTGGAAGGTGCACTTCCCATATATATGCATGAAGTTTCTTCCGTGGAGTGGTATCAACATGACACATGTGTTGTTTTGTTGAATAGTTGCACTTTCATTGGCTGATGTAATTTGGTGTCAGATTGTGATTTTTTTTAAAAGCTTTCCTACATACGTGTGCTTTTTTGGGCTTTTATCCCTGCATGTGAGCCGTGTGTGTTGTTTGTTCCCCTATATAGGTGGTGATTGGCAGTATCTTCACCACAACTTCTCTCCGCCTTTTGATTTCGTTGGTCGGTAAGTTTTTTAGCTGGTCTTTCTTTGCACTCTGAAATTGCAGGAATTGCACATCTGTGTTTGCGTACTGTTTGACAGGGAAGACGAGCGACACCAAGGTTTAGTCTTCCTCTTTTCTTTCACTCTCCATTTCAGCGTTCCAATCTTGTTTCAAGGTGGTTCCTTTTTCTTGGGTTTGTGTTAGAAATTTCATGGTTTCATTTCCTAAGTTGAAGATTTTGGATTCTTTCTGTATTTGGACACATTTGGCCTGATTTAGAAAGAACCCAGATCGCCAAGTTTTGGTCTTGTTCAAGTATTAGCATAGGAATGAAGTGGGTTCTTGATTAACGCCGAAAGGGTTTTGAAATACTGTTTCTGTTTATTATAGCTTGTTGGATAAAAAACAGAGGAAAATCTTTCTTCTTTGAGATATTTGTTAATCTAGGTTATACTTAAATTTGTTTTTGGAAGCCAGTATTTTGGCAATTCTCCACTAGATCATTTTTTCTGTATTCGCTGGATTTCTCTACAATGAACATGTCACATATATATATTGTGCTCTTTGTAAAATGATTTATGTTTCCTGTGTTGTATTCAGATATTGGAGGGGCTTTTGAAATTGCTAGAAAATAGGGAGTGTGCAGATTGCAAAACCAAGTATGTAATCCATAATTTTGTATCCTAATATCTTTTCTCAGCAATTGGTTTTCAATTCATCTTTGTATTTATTGATTTTGTGCTGTTTTTATAGGGCTCCAAGATGGGCAAGTGTGAATTTGGGAGTATTTATATGTATACAGTACTCAGGGATCCATCGGAGCCTTGGTGTTCACATATCAAAGGTTACCATTTCTTCACTTCTTAAACATATGTAGTTGTTTCTTCACTATCATTTTTGGTCATATAAGTAGAGCTCTTTAACTTGATCATAATCCAGAATTGAGTGGGAATTCTCATTTTCAAAAAAAAAAAAATCGATAGTGGTTTGGTGATGGATGACTTGGATGAGTCTTGTTAGTGCTGGATTTTGCTTGTGTGGATACTATTTAGTGTTGTATTGAGATAAAAGCATGTTTCTTGAAATGGATTGGGAGTTTGTTTGGTGATGCTTGATAGTGGTTGTGAATCTTGTGATGATAAAAGTAGTGGATGAGAGTTTTGTGATGGAGTTACTAAGAGGTCAGTGTCACAAATCACAATATTAGGTAGAGGCTAAGCATCATACTGAATTCAAAATTGTTTTTACTTTTGCTTCATACATTTATACACACTGAACATAATAATTATGGATTTGGGGAATTCATGTTAGTCCTATGTTTTGGCTTCTTCCTCTATGAAATTATGTCTTAGATGCTTGTAACCGAAAACAGTCAAAGACTAATTTTCTTATTGATGTGTATCTAAAGTGATATTCACAACTTAAAACTGTATAATCAAACTGTCTCCACTGAAGAGGATGTTAGCTCCCATTTAAATGATTACTGGTGTACTGTATTTTGATGGAAATTACAGTGACATTCTTTTTGAATGCTCTGCTGTTCTTGATTCCTCATCAGACATCGTATGCAAATAGTTTAGTCTTCTTAAGTCTTACTACAACCAGTTGCTAATGTTCCAAAAATGTTAATCTTGTTGCAGGTTCGATCTGACATGCTGGATACGTGGCTCCCGGAGCAGATTGCATTTATGCAAAGTAAGTCAGTTAAAAAAGATTCCGTATATATTTACTCAGCACTTCAGAAAAGTTATACTGAAGTAAAGCTTGTATTCTTTTTGGCAGCAATGGGGAATGGAAAGTCAAATGCGTATTGGGAAGCTGAGTTACCTCCAAATCATAGTAGAGTTGGAATTGAAAATTTCATTCGTGCAAAGTACGGATTTGTGAGAAAACTGGTATCTTATCGTGTGACTTTGTTTAGCCTAGGAAAGTTTGTTGTTTTCATCAAGTTTTTTCCTATACTTTTCTTATTCTTACAAATTCTCAACAAATTTCTTACGTACGTTGAGGAAAAATGGATCCCAAGAGATGAAAAACGAACCTAATTAAGCTTGTGCACGAAAATAAATAAAATTATATCTTCTAGACATACTTAGTGTATTGTCACTACATTTAACATGTCAGTTACATAAATTACTATAATTTTAAATTACATTTTTTGTGCAAACTAAAAGAAATACTAAGCACGGGGAATTTGTCTGTCAATTACAAGATTAATCAGTACAAAGGCTACCGTACAAGCAAGTGGAATTGTCTGTCAAAGACCCTTCTTCAGTATTCCGTTCATTTTCTATGTGCATCCATCATCTCATTCTTCTACATGAAAATCAGCTTTAAAAAGCCATATAGTGAAGCTTGGGAGACTTTGGGCAACACCTTAAAAGACATGGTCGCTGAAGTAATCATAACTATTAAGTTCAAGATGTGAATGAGGATTTCCGATTATCGAGGATGCAAGTATATATCGACCGCACGGTAAACTATCCTTGATTATATGTATTTGGATCTATTTTGTAGTCTACACCTGCACTAAATACTTACATATATCGGTTTAAATTTATTAATATAATTGTCTTTTGATTAAGATATGTTAATTTTATGTGAAGATATCAGAGAATTGGATAGTCTAATAGCACTATTGAGGTATCGATTGTTTGCCTCATGCACGGATAACTTTCACTAGAAGGAGGACAAAGACAATCGATTTAGGACGACTGATTGTTAGTAACGAATAAAGCAAGCTATTTTATGGACGATGTAAACCTTCAACAAAAACAAAATTAGATATAGATTTCTAAAATATTCACAAAAACATCCCTACAAAAACAAACTTTCACTTTAATTCAAAATTAAAATTATACTTCTAACCAAAATTATAAAAAATAAAATAATTCGCTTCTTATGTACAATCATAATATTTTATACCTAACATACTTACATTTAAATAAATATCAAATAAAATATGTCTAATATAAAAAACATAACAACAATCCATGTATTACAAACTCGTTTTTTATGTCGTAATACTACATATACACAAATGGCCCGGACTTCAATTTCTAGTTAAATACGTGTGCCTTCTTCGACTACTTTAAATATCAGTAGTTTCTTCTCCACTTCACCCTTGGTTTTGTAGGGCATATCACATACTCCGTATGCAATAGCAAATTCATAATATCTAGGCCTAAATGCATTAAACTATCCTTTATTTGCTCTTATTTGTAACAAATTATCTTTTATAAAAAAACTTGCATAAATTTACCTCTTATTTATATTTTATGTCAAACAACCATTCTCATCATAAATCTTAGGGATAAATACATAAAATCACCCATTGTTTGTACTTGTTTGCACCAAACCATTCTTTAAATAAAGTTTGTATTAAACCATCCGTATTCATAATTTATTGCATGGAACCACCACAACCCTTATTTTATCAAATAATTCCATTTAGTTATAGGTTTAGTTCATAGTTTATACACTTAAACAATTTTGCAAATACAATGTAAAATATATACACTTAGGCAAAAAATTATACACTTTAAAACACATATATGTTTGCATAAATGTGCATAAATTCCTCTAGTTTATACATTTTATCCTATATTTGCATATATTTTATGCCGTATGTGAATCGTTCGCACGAGAGTGACCGTTATCACATGATATGTTCCACAATTTTAATTATATTTATATTGTCTACTTAAAAGGTAAATATGACTTTCTACTTAAAAGGTAAATATGACTTAATTAGAATTTGATAATGTTATTATTATTACATAATCAAAATCATTAAGATGACGAACAAAAAAATAAGAAAAAAATAAGCACAAGGTCCATAATCGAGACTAAAGTGATTTGGACCAAATCGAAACTGGAACGAAGTGGATTATTTTGGTCGAATCTTCGTTCTAGGTTTTGAAAGAATTTTGGGTCCATTACGGTTCACCGATGACATCTCTTGTTCGGATGAGAGTACACAAACAACAATAAAAAACAATTAGAAATGATAAGTTTATTTTGACCATTTGGTATATGTTATATGATGATTAATAAGGTTTATGATATGGATGGTTATTTGCAACAAAATATGAATAAGAGGTGATTTTATACAAACTTTTTTTTATAAAAGATGGTTTGTTACAAACAAGTGTAAATAAGAGATAGTTTAATGCATTTACCCCCAAATAAAATCATAAGATCGGAGAGAGGGAAAAGGCCAACGGTAAATTTTATTTTAAAAAAGATATAGAGGATACAAGCTGATGCTCTGATTCCTCAGAAGGAATGACAAAAAAAAAGGAGTCTAGAAATAGACACTTATTAGTTCGTACCTAAATCGTCTCTCTTCCTATTAAAGAATTACATCAATCCTGTATAGTATCAATCCAGTGTGCAAACAAGGGCACTTTGCTATAAAACGGGGGAAAATAGCAAACCTCTCCAAGTAATTGACATACTTCCCTCAGTTTGTAGTCAAGAATCAATAAACTGATTCATTAATCAGAGCCCACTCTAGGAATCACCGCAAAATTGTGCTAATCTATAATGAGCAAACGACCAGAGTCTGATTCTTGAGGTTGTGAAACAAAGACCACACAGAATATGATGAGGTATGTTGTTTGAAGTCGGCGCCATGAATTTCCAAGTCAATTGCACAAGAATTGTCATGTATACTGTTTCTACAGATACAGATTGCTCACACAAGTAATCACACAGCTGCACAAACGGCACCTGTGAACATGAAAAAACACTCTCAACATTACTTAACTAGTCATAATATTGTCGCCTAGAAATGGAAAAGACTCATGAAATTTCCACACAAGATTCAGAATGGCAAGCATCTCATCTTTAGAAAAGGAAACGCAACAAGGGATCTTTCCATTAAGAAATAAAAGGAACTAGGTTTCTTTTAGAAGTGCACATAAAGGATATAGGACTATGAGAAAATATGAAAACCAGACAAAAGAACAGCAAAGCTTTATTACACCAAGTTTTCCAACAACAAAAACATATACAAGTATCCAAAAATTCATGGACAGGCAAAAGAATTTGAGGGTCAAGCAAAGAAGCAGACCTGAAGACCAAGAAGAACAGCAAAGCTTTCCTTCATTGACATGCTTCACATCAATGCCGATAAACCATGAACCAACACTAACATCATCATGAGCATAAGCACGAAGTATGGATCTGCAATGTTGTCAAAACACGAGTTCAAGCCAGCAGTAAGCACCTCAGCCCTGTTCAGTTCTGCACTGAAGAGTTTTTTTTCATTTTTTGGGGTGGGGAGATAATTTACAGAAGTACCTGTTTATTGATATAAACTGAGCCAAATCTTGAGATATGACAAAGATCTCGCCTGATGCATGTCGAAAATATCTACAGAAAACAGGAAAACAGATAGTCATGACAATATTAAAGCACATGCAGCAATGATTATAAACCTGCATTGACAGGAACTTTAGCTGGCTGCATGCTATTGCAAAAACATAGTAAAAAAAGCACTTTGCAAATATAATATAACATAGTTCTTCCAATTTTAAAAGTACCATTACTTGTGCAAGAGATTTTTACACCAAGTTTCGACATTGAAAAGTTCTCTTTCTTGATGAATATTGCTAAAGTTTATAAAAATGAAACATGCTCATTAATATTGTTTGTGCCCTGAGAGCTCCATTTTAGCTTACAGCAAGAGAACTAGAATGCTGCAGTGTGCAAAGTATGTCATCTTTGACTTTCAAGATGTAGATAGACACTAGACAGTGAAAAAAATAAACAAACTCAATGTAACTCACGATTTTCCATCACCAAATTTCCACCAATCTGGTTCATACCATTTGTGAGCTCTGCAGAACAGTAAATATAAGATAAGCAGTTTTTTTGAGAATATAAATAACCATAGTACAATTCAGATAGTCAGACTGCACTTACGGCTCAGAGAAAACTTCTCCTGATTTCATACACCCAATATAAACACGAGGGCTATCTATATGAGCTGAAAGAATTGCACCCAAGCCATCTGTACAGCCAACAGGATCAACTCTGACTTAGTACATACAATATAAAATAGTCTCTTTTGGTAGGAAGAGGCAGTATATGTTAAGATCTATATTAGTCGCTGTTCAAACTTAGGAAGCTAAAACTTGAATCAAAAGGAATGGAACATATGCAATTTCTAAAGCAGAATAGCATTCCAGAACACATTCAAGTTGTAAATCTTGGTAAATAGTAATAAGCAACTGCCTGCAACCCCATTCAAACAGAGAGTATTCAGCCCTACCTTCTACTAGGAAACGACAAGAAGAAAGAACACAAACTCTAAGTGAACCAATTACATTACCTGAAAAACTACCTAAGAATCACATTAGCATTCAAACAACAAAAACAAAACAACATCGACCAAATATATCTCGCATGAGCGGGGTCTGGGGATCAAGATGTACGCATCCTTTCCTCGAGCGAGTCGAGAGGATGTTTAGGATGATGCAATCGGAGAAGGGAGAGAAAAAGCACAAGTAAAATCAAGTACTCAAAATGCAGGCTCACACAAAAAAGGAGGAAACAGCAAAACCAAGCTCACAAAAAACAGAACCCCCTAGGAACCCAAAAACATATAGGCACTATCTTACTCCTATAATCACATATCTTACTATCTATAATCACATTAGCATTCAAGGAACAAAAATAGGCACTATCTATAATCATGCTTCTGTTTGGCCAAAATTTGGCTTATTGGAAAGAATCGTATAGAATCATGTTTTACTCTAATATAGTCAGCTTACAACATATGGCTTCTTACATTGAGCAAGCACAAATAGACGGTGGAGAAGCATTTATCATATTTTCACACTATACTTCTACACAATCCATTGGACTAGTCCGAACTCAGATTGCAGTTGTCAAAATTCTAATCTTGACAAACAAAAGTTAATGCGGGATTTTTGTAGATATGACATATAATTAAGATAAAGCTACTTATTTTAATTGTGTTGAATGCGGGATTTTAATTGTGTACCTAGATTAACGTAAATGCGGGATTTTTGTAGATATGACATCATATTAAGTTAATGCGGGATTTTAATTGTGTACCTAGATTAACGTAAACATCATCATTGACCTTGGCATAAAACTCGGCATCCCAGGTTTCTGCCGCATGAGCCAAAAATAGCTTTGTCTTCTTAGGCTGCTCCTCAGGTGACTCTACAAGACCATCCTGAAGGCGTATATGGAAAAGAACAGGTTGAATATGATGTTCCAAGACTAGAATTTCATCATTTCTGCTACAAAAACTAAAGAACATTGGGAGATCGCAACTGAAATAGCTGTTGAAATTGTATCATATGGTGAATAGAACATCCCTCAACAACAATCTCGGTAAAAAATGCAATACGTTCAATTTTATTAGTTGAAAGAAGGATGGGGCAATTTCAAACATGGTTTAGAACCAACAGATGAAACCAGCAAGGAATGTGAAATTACAAGCATTGTAGTAACTTACAAGAATTAAGAAATCATCATGCTGTCTGCTCTCAATGTCCACTTCCCTGTCCAAACTGTCACCAGCATTTGCACTGCAGGAAATAGGATCCTCAATATATGAAGTGAAAAAAAGATTATTCTGATGTAATATCAGTTGTCAGGATACAAAAAAAGCCACCTTCTTCCAATTACAAATCTTACAACAATGCCTTTCTCAGTCTCCAACTTTTTCAAAGCTGCACCTGCACATATTCAAAGAGCTAAGCACTAGAAGAAAGGTAAAACCAAACAATTGAGTCCAATACAATTAAAGAACCATTGTACTGATGTCATATACAACTTCACTGGTTTTCTTCTTCTTCTTCTATGTTTTTGGGTACAACGTTTATCTTTCAAAATAACAAATACACAAAAACAATGAGGAAAAGCGGGATGGATTGATAGTTGTTACCAGTTGGCATCCATGCTTTACGAATTGCATCTCTGTTTCTCCTGTGACCAAAAGTTGTAATGACTCCTACAACACCTAAAAGCTTTTTCTTAGAAAGAGTAGGATCACTGACTGTTGAGTACTTTGAAACAAATCCCTCCTTTTTAGCCTCTGTTAGCTCCATTTGAAGGGCTGACAACTTCTTTTTCTGTTCCCTAGCAAGTCAAATGATCTGTCAGCATATTCATATTAATGAAACCTTTCAAAAATAAAACAGAATAACTTACCTGCAGGCTATGACTTTTAATGTATCCTCAACAGATATAGCAGAATGACCCTGGAAAGTGGAAGTTATTGATTAATCTTCATGGGATAGAATGGATGAAAGAGTCACATCAGTCACAAATGCCATGATAAATCATTCAGGAAGTAAATATTCAACATTAAGAATGTGAAGAATCTCCATCCCCCATTTCAAAGAATTTTTCTTCAGAAATAGCATATAATAACATTTCTCTACTTGAAGATTAATTCATGAAAGACACAACCATATAGATAAATTATACATAAAAACATAATGTTGATGTACAACAGACATATGAGATAGATGCATTTAGAGACATTTTATTCAAAGCATAATCTTGAATCCAACAAGAAGTAGAATCCACAAGTTAATAGAGAAAACTCACAGGATACATAAAACATTTTTCTATGCAACCAATCTACACTCCCCTAAGCATAAACTAAACATGTAAAACAAATAAAATCTAACAATAAAAAAATAAAAAAATATCAAAATGAAGCCTTGGAATCAAGGAAAGAAAAAAGACAATCTAATACAGAAAATAAGGTAATCAATGATCAGACGGAGTTGTTTGGTTAAATTTTCCTGTTATATATATATATATATATATATTACTGTATTAGTTTAGCAATTTGACATAACTTGCAAACTGTCATGCCGTATGTATCCCATACTCATGTCCTGCCTGGAAATTTCTCCTCAGAAAAATCTCTATATACCAACAAAAAGGGGACATCTATTACAAGGACATACTCAATTAGCACCACAATATGCAAGCACCAAACATTTTAAATGGCTGTTTGTACGGTGAATTTTGATCAGTCCATACCATTTGGTCATTTCAAGATTTTTTCAATAAGAAATAGGACCATCAACTGTTACATTCATAGAAGATCATATAAGATCTGAAATGTAACATATACATACTACTAAATTTTGATGATCTGAAACGTCACCAGATTTTGATAGCATAAAAGTTAGCTTGCTTGTATCAACATTAACAAGTTAGCAAGCAACAATTGTCCGGAGTATCTGGATGTTGAAAAGACTAAATGTCTACCTAAAGGCATGTTTATTTGAATGTTAAAAATACGCATATAATGATCATGTCCATAAGAAAAAGAAGAAGAAAACGAATTGGAAAAGTACCTGACCAGTCCGTTTATCAAGCTCCTCAATCAAATAAACTCTATTCTGTGCGTCCTGCCATAACCTAAAAAGTGCAAGCAACACAAACCTTTCAAATTTTCCGTAGATCTCAAAAATTGAGGATTCACTAATTCCAGTAGAGCTAACACGAACAACGATACTAACCATAGATAAATGGATTGATAGATAGATGTATATAGACAGGAAGAGAGAGTACCGGCCAGCGACGTAAAGAGAAGCCATAGTAGCGAACATCGCGAGCATCAGAGTGGAGAGCCGGGATCCGAAGGACGCAGCAGCGCCGGCCAGGCGTTGATTCGACGCCCGAATTTGCATTTTTTCTCTCTCGCTTAAACTGATGTCCAGCAGAAGGGAGTTGATCGATCTGCTCCGATCCGGAGCTCAATTCAAAACCGGAATTGAAAGAAATCACGGAAACGGATGGATGAAGAAAGAGGGAGAAGATATCACGAACAGCGACCTCGCTCCAATAGATTGGGCCAATATGATATATCGATGTTGTCGAATTTTTAGGGGAGTCGCTTTGCGTTTCTGCCTTTTTTCTGGTTCAACGAACTTTAAAAATCAAGCATTGCGAAGGGAAACTGACAGTGGAGGTCCAAGTGAAGTCTAATAAGCTCCATTTTTGGGTTGGGACTTATATTATAAAGTAAATGTTACGCAATCCGATTATTATAGAGTCACACCTCCAATCAATATTTATTAAAGTAGACGATTTTTTGAAATTTTATTATAAAAAAATTATTAAGTTGTAAATTACAGAGCAGATGAATGCATTTTTTAAATAATAAAAATCTTGATCACATCAAAGTCATTCAAAAGGGCCTTGGTATTCTGAATAAATGTATACATTTTCTGAAGGATTCTCTGTATATTGTGAAAAATATTCAATTTAGATTTTGTATAGGGATTTTGGTAATCCTAGTAATTACTCTATTATTTAATGCCTAGTGATTTTGTATCCTTACTAACTCTTACTCCCATTTTGATAATTTAAAGTCCACCGATTTACGTAATAATTTTTTGATGAATTTTAAAAATTGTTATTAATTTTTTTTTATTGACTAGAAATGAAGTGGCTATACATATTTTAGAAGGAAAAAAAGTTGTAGTAATAATTGATTCTCTTAATAGTCATGTCGAAACATAAAATGACAATTATTAGTGAACATAGAGAGTGTTTTAGGTGTTCATAACTTTCGTAATGGATGTGTATAACTTGTTTTTTAAAATGATTGATTTTTTTAATTTTATGTGCATGAGTTTAAAAACACAGATTTTTTACTGTATGTTCGTAGCTTTTGTGTCGTATGTGTAAATAAAAATTTTAAAAACGCATGCACGCGTGCCTTCCAATCCCCTTCCTGAAATAATACCCGTTTTTTCAATTAAAATGTGACTGTGTTGAATTATTTCAATTTTTTTTCAATCTAAACCTTTAATTTCTTGGATCAAACAACCCACCTCTTTTCTCACTTATGCTACTTTCTAACTAAATCCAGACATTTTTTTTGTCAAAGGAGGGTTATACACTTATACCCATTTATTCATAATGGGACTTACATAGTGCTACTAATGATCATATCGTCCTCTAAAATAGAAATAAGTCCCTCAGGCGGGGTGAGAAAACAAGTAAAATAGTCAATACTAGTAGAGCTAAGTTTGGCTAGCCAATCCACAGCCTTATTACCGAGCCGAGGGATATACCGTATGGTAATACTCCAAGTCGGATCAGCGAGATATTTTTTGATTTTGAGGATATAATCTCGGTGGAGCACAGATGGTTTGTCCGTAACTGCAACATACTCCAAAGTCTCGATCGAGTCCGTCTCCACCTCTAAGTGCGAGACCCCCAGTTGCTTAGCCATGTCTAATCCCTGAAGAAGCCCAAGAAGTTCAGCCTTAAAACAAGAATTCCCAAGACCACGCGCAGTGAATCCTCTTATGAACTGACCCTCGTGGTTACGCAGAAGGCCTCCAGCTCCAACCCATTCGCTGCCCATCACATACGATCCATCGCAGTTCAGCTTCAGCCAGTCAGTACGTGGTCTACACCAGGGGATCACAGCAGTGGTTCGCCCACCCAGTGCCTTTCCCCTATGACCATGGATTTCTAGGTACTCAGCAGCCATGTCTAAAACAAACCGAGATCGAGTGCCCGTGATTACTAAATTACTACCAAATACCATGGCATTCCTCCAGCGCCACAACCACCAAGTGCCAAACGCGAAAAATGTCGGCCACTGTCCAGCTTGCCGGACATTCCAGTCCACCCATGCCTTCAGATCAAGAGAAAAGAACACCTGCCGCTGCGACGCCCCGAGCAGATCATGCCAAAGATCAGCAGCCACCGGGCAGTCCTATAGGATGTGGAGCATGGATTCCGGCACCGACTGACATCAGCTACAGTTCGGGTCCGACCCACAGTGTCTTCGAACCCTGTTAGCGTTACACAAAATGAAATCGTGCGTTGCCAGCCACAATGTAACACCCCCAAAACTTAACCCTTTTGGAAAGGTATTACCGCCAGTGACCCCAGTGTTCCTTACTGAGATCACCCAAGGCTTTACCGTTTAAATACAATTTATGAAATACAAATGATACATAATGATCAAAACATTCAATTCCAAAACATAACATTATCAAGGAAGCAAGAGTTACGGGATTACAACCCAATCCCGAATAGGCTAACACAAAGTTTAAACCAAATACAGCGGAAGTCTTATAAAGTAGGGTACAGCGGAAGGTTTGTAAAATACATTACAACCAAAGTCATTGTCCAAAAGATCTCAACCTGATTAACGAAATAACTCAAACATTCAAAAACCACCGTCAACTCCATAGTCCTTCTATTCTTCTGAGCTACTTTCTAACTGATGTGCCGAATCGAACGGATGACATCAGCCCACATGCAGAGAACAAAGTTCGTGGGTTAGTCTACTTGAATAGACTAGCAAGGGTACAAAGCAGATGTTCGAAGCAGTCGTATTAGGTTAGACTCATCGCTTCTCGAATAACAACCGATGACGATAGTCAACCATCATACTCCTACTGAAATAAACAAGAGGTATGTACAAGAGAAGATTATGGAAGACTGAATCTTCACAGAAATCGACTCGAAAGAAGACTCCAACGGAAAAGAGTCTTTAAGGAATTATGACAAATCTGGAATGTTTACAGAATCATACAAAAATGATTTAAAAGTTGACTGAGATGCTTCGGTTCACGACCAACCTCACCGCATACAGCGAGTCCAGATTGGAAAGAGAACGTACTATGATCAAAGTCGAGACGAGTTTTCCTAGTTGCACTATAACTTAGCTGCACTACTCGCCGAAGGTTTATTAATTATGTGCGTCGAGTAGCATTTATCTGATTTATATTACAAACCACACATCACATTATTAGACTTTTACATGTGTACCCCACCATTGGGACGACACATCTTAGTATACGTTTCGTCGAGAGTGACGTACACCGGAAGGTTTGTGACACCAGCTAAGTGTCCTGTCTCTACACACTTGTGAAAGAGACCGATCATGATCTTAGAATAGTACCAGATGGAGATGAGCCACCCCGATACCATATTATAAAGAAACGACCGGACGAAGTCCGAGTACATTCCTAACTATAGTGCTAACCACACAAATACAACACAATTATAGTTACAGAATAAATCCACATAAAGGCCCGAAAGGCGATCACAGATAATAGCGTTGTTCTAACAAATATACAACCTATTATATGATTTTCAAAACAGTTTATAAATCACTTCCAGATGAACACAATAATAATCGTTCCAAATTAATTACTCAGATAAACAACTGATAATCAATGTAAATATGGAAACAATGAGCAAGAGAGAACCGCCACTTGCCTTAATCCGCAAAGTAGAAACAAGCCTAACGACAACGACGAGATTCCGGGCTCGACACGGGTATAGCTCCGACAGCACAACGACCTTCGAGTAGACCCATAAAAGGAACCCTAAGTTAGATCCGACATAACAACAATACGAATCTAAAAACGGCGAAAGAAATCGAAAGGAAAGACGCCACGACGACAACCAACCAAGCCAAATCCACGAAGGCATTCTGGGCACTGGCGGCGGTCGCCGCATTCATCACGGCGGGCGCCGTAAAGAACACGGCGGTCGCCGTGAAGAACTCCGACGACAGAACGAGAGAAAAACTCACCCAAATGATGCGCGTTTCGACCCCTTTTTGCCTTGCCTGGGTTCCAACCTCCAAAGGCAACCAAAAGGCTTCACAAAGGCTTCTGGAAACACCACCAACCGACACCAACGAAGCTTCCAAAATCCGGTGAAACTAACACTCCGACGAGGCGAAATATTGGCAGAGATTCGGTGCTGGGATGGCTCAAAACCCTTCCCCCAAAACCTCCTTTTATAGCCAAAGCAATGGGAACATCATCATCACCCTAGACGAGGCCGAGCAGGGCTAGATCGGCGCGGCCAGAGCTCGTCGGCGACCAACGGGTAATGACCTCTGGGTAATCACGGCGGGCGTCACAACTTTGCCTACGGCGGGCCGCGGCGGGCGCCGTAATTACGGCGGTCGCCGTTCCTAGCCCCGGCGAGCCCAGAGTAGGAGACGACGGCCTGACACCTCGGGCCCAGCGACGACGGGCGCCGTTACTGTACGACGGTCGCCGTTTTTGCCTTTTCCCGCCCATTCAGTTATTGAACGAGCAACACATTAACCCGGGATAAAAATTATCGTACGCGAACGCGTATAAACATATGAAGCACGTCGTCTGTATTTTATTTCACTGAGAAAAATATTACAGATACAGAGCACATTACAGAATGTCTCAAGCTACCTGAATTAAATCCGACGTACTAAACGGGTACTCGGGAAAATTCTCAAAATAACCTTACAAAAATACGGGGTATCACACACAAGGAGTTCTGAATCCTCTCCGTCGCAGGCAGACGCCAAATACGTTTCCAGACGGCCTCGCCCTCCTCCTGGTTTGATCCCCTCATAATGTCGAGAGCCGATCAGAGTGAGAAGGCCCCAAACCCCATAGCAGACCATGTGAAGTTATCGCCGACTCCCTCCCCCCTAATAGATATATTACTGATTTTCAGCAGCACATCAGGAGGCAGGAGGTGGGCGAATTCATGCCACTCCCAAGAGTTTCCATTCCAGTAGTCAGAAACAGTTTTTTCCTTGGGCCTCTTCGTCAATTTGGCCTATCGCCAAGGTCTCCAAAGCAACATTCATCACCCATGGATGACACCAGAAGAAAGTGCTAGTGCCATCACCAATAACAGTGCTTAGCCCCTGCATAATGTGATCTTTAGCTTGCACCATTCCACTCCAGAGATTTGACGCCCCCAGAACAACTCAGAACATATCGCGGTCGCATCTCCCATGACAATACTTCCCGCGAACCACCCTAGACCATAGTGAGTCTGGTTCCGTGAGAGCCCACCATCCCATTTTGGTCATGAAAGCCGAGTTAACTTGGCGCATACTTCTCATCCCAAGTCCACCCATCTCTTTCGGCTTGCGAGTCTTCTCCCAGTTCAGTAGATGAACCCGCTTTTTCTCCACAGTAGAGCCCCAGACAAATCCCCTCGTTTTCTTCTCAATTTCATCACACACATATAGCGGGAGCCTCGTCGTTTGCATTGCATAATAGGGAATCGTGGAGATGGCGGACTTGGCAAACGTAACCCGACCAGCCATTGAGATTAGTTTTGATTTCCAGCTCGCCAACTTAGAATCCACTCTATCGAGAACATATTGGAATGTATGCTTAGAGAGGCGCTTTTTAGACATCGGAATCCCCAAGTATTTGCTGAGGTCCTCCGTGGCTGGAATCCCACTATCGTTACTGATCTGCTCAACCAACGAAGATGGCGTAGAATTCGAACAACACAACATTGATTTACCAAAATTTATTTTGGCTCTAGACGCGGAGCAAAATCTGTCAAGGCAGTAGCGTATCGTCTACATCTGATCAAGCCGAGCTTCAGCAAACATGATGAGATCATCGGCGAAAAAAAGGTGCGTCAATCCTGGCCCATGGGTCGATAATGAGATCGGCTTCCAGGCCCCATCGAGGACAGCTTCATCGATAATATGCCCCAACCTCTCCATACACAGTACAAATAAGTAGGGAGATAACGGATCTCCTTGACGGACACCCCGCGAGGGTCTGAATTGTTCTCTCATTTCACCGTTCCACAAAATTCTCATACTGTATGAAGAGACGCAGTCCATAATCACCTGAGTGAGCAAGGAGGGAAGTCGTAACTCCTGGAGTGTATCACGGAGGAACGACCACCGAACTCTATCATAAGCCTTCTCGAGGTCAATTTTAATGGCCATGATTGGTGGTTCATGCTTAGATCTCATTGAGTGCATCACTTCCTGAATAATCACACTGTTGTCTATGATTTGTCTCCTCGGGACAAAGCTTGACTGAGTAGGCGCCACCCCAGATTGCAGAGACCCCGATCTAACCGAGCACAAGTTCTACTTGCCATGTCAACGCCACGACTCCAAGTAAAACGCTAAATCCAGACATTAAAACAAAAAATTGATTTATGTTAGACTAATGAAGACACATCTTTCGGCTAAAAAAAAAAGACACATCTTTTACTTATAACTTTATAAATATAATGATTTAAACTAATGTCCCTATTATTCAACCATAGATTAGCGATTTGGCCTAAATTTCTCTCTTCTTCTTTTTTATTATCTATGAAAATCGATGAAATAAATTTTTATATATCTGACTTATGAGTAGGTTATTTACTAAATTGCGATGAATAAAGGACTACCTCATATAATACTTTTTATGGGTATATTATTAGGGATCATTTTGCTTACTCGGTTTTTATGGTCATTGGGGATCTTGGGGTTGTATCTCCAATTGTAGTTGAAGCTTTATCGATGCGATACGATATCAGGAAGGCTCTCCAGCTATGTATCTCAAATATTGAGATTGAAGGTAATAACATTTGTCAAATCATCAATGACATTTGGGCTTGTCCGTGAAAAATTGAAATTATTGTATCTAATGTCATGATTGACATGCGACAATTAATCAACTGTCACATTTGTCATGTATTTCGGTAGATCAATGATGTGACTAACTTTATTACAAACCTCTGTCATATAGCTCAATCTCACGATTTGACAATCATTTCAAAAAAATAATAACCTTATCATTGAAGTGCTCTAAGACCACGTACCTCAAAGTAATGAGAGTCCCAAATTATAATTACTTTTCTAATAAAAAATATTCCATCTTAATTTTTTAACCTAATACCCCCACCCTACCTATGAAATCTAAATACTAGCCAATCCATACTTGACGTAACCTCTAGGCAAAGGCATGTAGGTGATGTAGCATGTACGTGGGTCCCACCTCACCTCTAGGCAAAGGCAAAGGCATGTAGGTGATGTAGCATGTAGGAGGAGTGATATACGACATATTCCTGCATCATTTTAGGGGATTCACTGTGAGAGAAATTTAGTTCATTATATTTAAATAAAGTTTAAATTAAATACTTTTTAAAGTATAAAAATTATTGTGTGTTCATTTAGAAATTGTTATATAATAATCTCAGGACAAAAAGTAAATTTTCATAAATCGGCTTTTCAAGTCACAAAAAAAATTATCAACCAGAAGAAATTAGCAATACAAGGTATTCTCACAATCACAAATATGATATCCCTCGAAAAATATATTGGCTGCCCTATCATTAATGGTAGAGTCAACAATAATACTTTTGTTGATCTTTTAATTAGCACACAACAATAACTGTCTAAATGGAAAGCAAATTCTCTTTTTCAAGCAGGAAGAACAACACTAATAAAAACCAATCTGGCATCAAGACCAAACTATCTTATGCAAAGTTTATGTTACCTACACAAACACACAATGAACTTGACAAGTTAAATATATCTTTTTTTTGGAACAAAGACAGCTCCTATAAACCTCTTATAGGTTGGGAAAAAATTTATAAACCGACACAACAAGGAGGTCTTGTATTGAGAAAATCAAAGGACATGAATAAAGCCCTACAATTCAAATTATTATGGAAAATCTTAGCAAAACCGAATAACTATTGGGTTAGAGTTGTTACTGAAAAATACTTGAAAACAAGCCATATATTTCATTACGAGAAAAAAAGAAATTGCTCTTGGCAATGGTTCAAAATGATTGAACTCATGGATGAATTCAAATTTGAACTAATTTGGCAAGTTGGTAATGACAGAACAATCAAATTCTGGTCGGATAATTGGGTTTTGAACACCCCTTTATGTGATATCATAAACACACAATCAATACTGAATAAGGATGCCCTGGTAGCTGACTTTATATTGCCAAATAAAACCTGGAATAAGGACCTAATAGAACAATATTTACCACATGATTTAGCCAAAAAAATAACCTCTATCCCGATACCCTTAAATGATATTCATGATAGAATGTACTGAGAAACTAGCAAAAATGGTTGGTTCTCTACGAACTCTGCTATGGAGTTAATTAACAGAAATAAGATATATACTGCCTATGATTCTTCATGGATCTGGAAGATAGACACATATCCCAAAGTTAACAACTTTGTCTGGAAAATAATGAAAAACGGACTACCAACAAAAGCCAGATTAACAGAAAAAGGTGTAGCAATCCCCAGGGTTATATCCGCTGCAATGCTCAATTGGAGGATTTGAATCATCTCCTATTCCAATGTAACCACACCATAAATACAATAGAAAAAATAAATTATCATACTTATGGGATCATTACATCCCTAAACATAGGATACAAACAAATCAATGAAATCATTGAGGAAATTTGACAAAAAACTGACAGATCAAAATTTATAGAATTAATGGTCTCTTGATGGAGAATTTGGTTTTATAGAAATCAACAAAGTTTTGGAAGAACAAATAATAATGTCGATCACATTAAGGATGTACCAATTTATATTAAAAAACAAATTGAGAATTTGAATAAGACGAAGGTTTGGAACCCCGACTGCTTAGCAGAGGACAGGTTAAAAACACATAGAATGAACAATGTTAGACGACCAATAAAGAAATGGAAAAAACCACCGGATAACATTATTAAAATCAATACAGATGGATTCACCAAAACTAATGGTGAATCTAGCTTTGGCTACATTTTCAGGAATAACACGGGTAAATCAATCTTCCTCTTTGGGAATAAATGTGGTATCTCAACCCCTTTAAAAAAAGAAATACTTGCAGTAAGAAATGTTTTGGTTAAGACCTATGAATTGGGCATTACAGACATTCAACTTGAATGCGATAACCTTACCATTGTGAATGTTCTTAATCAAATCTGGCACTGTTCATGGGATATTGAAATGTTAATTCCTGATATCTTGTGTGTTTTACAACTGTTTTCTTCAATGCAGATTTCTCATGTCTTCCGAGAAACAAATATGGTAGCCGACTCCATCGCAAAGACGGTCCAGCAGAGTTCCTTGGAAGATATTCGAGCTAATCTAGAATTTGTAATTCTTATCCGTAATGATGCTATAGACTGAGAAACCGTATCTTCTGTGGTTTCCAGTCTAATTTTTACCTAATCAGAAGAAGAAGAAAATGTTTAATAATATTAGGATCAAGTGCATAGTTTTTGAAGGGTAAATAGTAAGGAGAATTATTGACCATTGGATTATATAAATGAAACGAACACCAATTTACTAATGTGAAGCGTGTTTCACCGGATTATATTTTCATCTAGCTAGTTTAATTCTCGTGTCGTGTACATGATTCAAGAATTATTTTATATTAATATGTTTTTTAATTATTAATTTCATATTTAAAATTATTAAATATATGAAAAATATATCTAATTAGTGACAATAAAAGTAAAACTAAGATACGTATAATAATATAGACAAATCTCTACTAATGTTCAATTAGCAAAGATCAGTGTGTTTCATACATGCATAATACGTTGAATTAGGTCATATACCTAGAAAATAAATGAATTAAAAAAATTGAATAAAATGTTACTAATAAATTTGAAAAATTAAAAGGAAATATTCAGAAAAATATCTAATATATTTATAATATAAAACGAGATCAAACATGAATAATCTATTGTTGAAAAGAAAATAAGAATCATATCTAAAATATTTTATATGATAATAATAAAACTAAAATAATAATAGGAAAAAAGATAATGTATTATGCGACACAAGTGGAGTATACATGTAACAATAAATGACATAAGACAAAGTCAAAATAACTAGTGGTCTTAGCTAGATTTTAGTTTAGTATTATATAGTAAATTAAACATCAATGCTTCACAATCATATAAATGAGTAACCTTGCAAATTTAGAAATATAAATATGTGGTAAATTAGGTAAAATATATGATAATAATATATATGATAATAATGCATAGTTTAATATGTGTATGATAATAATATATAGTTTCTTAAAATTATTAAAAATAATTTTAAAATAATGTTATTCTATAAAGAATAAAAATATATAATCTTGAGAGCTATGAGACGAAATTTCCGAAATAATAATTCTGCTGGCGAATCCTATTTGCACCGCTACAGAGTGCTATTTGCACCCTATAGTCCGCACGGCAATGGTAGCCGTGCGGTGGCGGCTTCCGCGCGGCAGTGGATGACGCGCGACGGTTGGTAATCACGATCAGTATTAGAAAATGAGTTCGGTTAGTATACAAATTAGCCCGTAAAATTATACGTAAACTGGGTCGGGCGGATCAGGTTTGGATCGATCGAGTCATACAAATTTTTGGGTTGAGTTCGGGTCAGGTTTAGGTCGAGTCGGGTTCTTCTTCGATATTTAAAAAATATTGAATCTTAAAAAATATTGTTAAAGTTATATGAAAAATATGTAACTTTCAAGAATTTAAAAGTAAAATTGAAATCATTATTATTCATCATAAATAAATTCTTATTGTCCTTCTCCGAAAAAACATAAATTAGCATAAATAACTTCCTAATAAAAGACTTAACATAAACCTATTTTATTGTCTCTATTATAACCTCATTCGTACCTTTGCTCGTGCCCTTCTGTGAACCCTTCCCCATACGAAAAAGGGTAGCCATGTGGATATGATGATGATCCAAGTAATTATGTAAAAAAAAAACATGTGGTCTTGATCAAATGTGTCATAGCCCGAAGCTTGGGATTCGACCCCGAAAGCAGGGGGTTGGGAACTGGACCCGAATGCGGGGAGATGGGATCCTGACCCGAATGCGGGGGTAGGGATCCTGGCCCGAAAAATTTCCATCCGATCTATATTAAACCCCATAATTTTCCATCCGAAACGAACAACTTCCATTTTCCATGGGGAAGATTACCATAATTTGGTGGGCTACCTGCTTTTTTCTTTGCTTTCTCGCTAGTTGAATTCCCGTCTACTCAAATCAGGTCGACAAAGAAGGCCCGTTGGATCAAAGGTTGCTGTAACTCATATGTTTGAAAGTATATCGAAAAATCCTGTCAAAATTCTTAAACATTATAATTCAATATGTTACTACTCCCTCCGAGTTTATTAAATGACGTTTGAACCTATTGCACACAAATTAAGGAGATAGTTAACACTCTTCTAACTTCACGCGTGATGTCATAAAGCCAGTTGGAATTAATGCTATATTTTTTGTACATTTCAACATTTTCTATCAAAATAATGGAGTATATGAATGAAGCAACATATAAGATTAGTTCACACATATTTAATGCAGTATATGAGAAGTTTCTTGGTTTTAATCTTGTGTTTTGTAACCCACCAAATTAATTGTGTAGTAAATGACTAGAGATGAAAAATACACATTTCAATTTGCACGGCATGATTTTCAAGAGAATTTGGACACAATTAATCTACTCTTAATATGTGTGCATTTGTCTGAAACGTCAATTATAAAGAAACGGAGGGAGTGTTAAATATAATTTAATAAAATGTTATTTAAACATATACTAATTACAAAAGAAAGTATTACAGAAAAAATGCATGAAAAGCAAACTATTTATCATTGTAAATATGCGTTAATGACACAACACAAAAATCTTAATATACAGATTACAAATCTTATACTAATTTTATTCATAGTTATAATAATTGTAAATTACATACCAGTTTAGGCGATTCTTCATAATTTTCATGATCGTCGTTATGCCACGACATTTCGCAGTAGATTAAATAATTTTCACTTCTTTTATACAGGGTATATTTTGAATATGAAATTTGTTCATTCAATTGTGAAAACAGCAATGCTATATATATATAAAAAAAATGGCAATTCACCTCCGCAATAATTTATGAACGGCAATTTTCACTTCGTGACAATAATTCTGATTGAAATCCACTGAAAGTCTACGAAGATGCCTGCGTGATTGTCCACCTATGAATATTCTACGACACTCACCTCCGCTAGGGGTGTTCACCGGGTTCGGTTTTTCGGTTTTTTGGACCGAATCGAACCCGAACCGATTATATTCGGTTCGGTTTTTGGTTCTTATAAAAATAATATTTGGTTCGGGTTCGGTTCGGTCAAAACCGATTATTTTTTAAAATAATTAAAAAAACCTAGATTTCTAGATAAATTAGTCCAACCTTATTCCGTCCGGTCTAGTTCGGTCCAAGTTCAGTTCGGTCTAATTTGGTTTTGTGCACTAAAACCTCTAAATCAACATAATTTGAAAATATTCGGTTATTTCGGGCCAAAACCGAATAAAACTGAACCGAACCCGAACCAAGTATGTTCGGTTCGGTTTTCGGTCCACAAAATTCTGAAATTCGGTTTCGGTTTTGGCCTGATGAACAACCCTAACCTCCGCGGCACCCGCCTCTACACGGCACTCACTGCCGCACATCACCCGTCTCCACGCGTGATACACGGTGCAAATAGCAGTTTGTCAGGGTGTAAATAGGTTAACCGAAAAAAAATCCCAAAATAATCTTCCTAATGTAAGGAATCTGAATCCTCCAACTACGGATAAAAGTCATAAAACAAACATACAAGTTGCCAACTCTCTCTCCTCCCCTCTCCTTCCTCGCAATTCCTATGCATTGGCAGCTGCAATCGAGAATCCGGTTTGTTCTGCAAACAACTTCGTAATCAAGGAATTAGAGTTTTTGTTCGGTTTGAGTGCACTGGAATTCGGCAGTGGTATTTGAACATTCCTCTGATAAATGCTGTGATCTTCATGTCCAATGCGGACGATTTGGACTTCTGACAATTAGGGTGGAAGAAGCAAACGCTAATTGTCTCCATGTACGGCTCTTGCTCTCACGCTCTCTCTTATCGCCCTCCTTCGGCGCCTAATTTTCTGAGGACTAGGGTTTTGGCCCTCCCAATTTCGTTACCACCTCTTAAACGAAGCATTTGGAGCTCTGATTGTCATTTCAGACCTTCAATTAGGGTAAGTAAAGACTTCCTTCTTTATCATGTTGGATATTTGGAGTCTGATTGTGCTGTTTGTTCTGATATTTATGTGGTTTCATTGTGAACTTGCTGCAGAAATGGAAGATATGCTGCTTTAGGCGAGATGGAATCTCTCCGGAGAACTTGAGGCCGGAGGTGCTTGAGGAAATATTGGCCGAGGAATTGGTCATACCGAATTTTGAAAATGCGAAGGTTGTGAAAAGGAGTTGGGCTTCAAATGTTGCCGAGGTAATTGGATGACTGCTCATATTTTCCTTGATTCACCAATGAATTATATGCTCTTATGGATCCTATTATGGTCATTGGCAGTTAATCAGTAGAAATGCAGCATTTATTTTCCACTTGGGTTCAATCTGAGCCTGCTATTAAATGAAAGTACTCATTGAAGATTCTTATTGTTGAATTTTGAAAGAAAATATTTGATCTTCATTGCAGCGTATCTATACTGCTGACGATTCGACTTAATAACTGATTTAAATACCAATTCATAGAGCTAGAGTGCTTTATATGAACTTAACTTCCATGAACAATAGTGTGTATTGAGATTGCTTGAGTAGTGATGATGTGCAAAACTAGCATTCAGTGTATGTGATGAACAAATTTGAATGCCACTATTAAATGGATATTAATTTCACAAGGATGCAATTAAAGCATTTTATAAGGGTGAAGAAAGTTGACTGTTAGCACTATGTGAAGAACTAGATGTAGTTATAGTCACTGCTATACTCTTCTCATGTCTAGTGGTGTGTAAAGTTGATTAAGATCTCAAACATGGTTCAGGCTGTGGGCTCAGTTTTTAGAGCAATTGCAACACCCTGGAATGTTCCATGGACAGGAGTGACTATATTGCAAGTAAGTGCTCCCTAGTCCCTATTCTTTATCTTTGGGCAAGACATATTTAGCTGGTGCCAATCCTGGGCTCTAGAAAACTACTGCGTTTGATTTTTCGTAATGACCAATGTGGAAAATGTAAAGCGAGCAACTAAGGAATGTTATTTAGTTCAATATACTAAAGAAGTGAAGAGTGTGTGAAGTGTCAATAAGCAAGCATATTGAACTTCTTCAAATTCAATTTCATCTCTAATAGTGCTAAATGAATTACATCTTTCATCTCTAACAGATGGTATTCATCTATCATCTAACAGCTTTTAATACATTACTGTATTTGCAAGCTTTCTGTTAAAGATTATCTTTGGACAGTGCCCTAGTGTAATGTGTGCTTTCTAATCTTTGCATGTGGTCTCGTTTATCCAAGCCTGTAGATGTAACTACCTTGAGTTTGCATCCAGACTTCAACGCCCTGTGTTTCTAAATTCAGGTTATGCTGTTCTGGATCACCTCGTTTTGGTTCATGGGTTCTTGGGTGATTCCTTTTGTGGCCCACATGGCGGGCTTCAACAAGGACTCTTTGACTTACAGAGGACATGCTCTATACAGCCTGTTGACGGATGCAACCGAAGGACTCGCTGGCACTGCTATCCTCTACAGTTGCCTTTCCCGGTTTCTTCCTCTCCCAACCGGATGGTTCAACTTGAGCTTCAAGGGAAACTGGCACATTGACGTTGCTCTTGGATGCCTCGTTTTCCCCCTGGTCAACCGTCTCTCCCAATTCAACCTTGACTTGTTTCACTTCATTCCATCCGCACCTGCAATTCTCTCCAGCGTTGAGCAATCGATCTTGGCTCGGGACCCGGTTGCCATGGGTCTCTACGTCATGGTGGTCTCGGTTTGCGCTCCCATTTGGGAGGAGATACTCTTCAGAGGGTTTCTGCTACCGTCCTTGACAAGGTACATGCCCGTGTGGTGCTCGATACTCGTAAGTTCTGTCGTCTTTGCTCTAGCTCATTTCAATGTACAGAGGATGCTTCCACTAATTCTTCTAGGGGTGGTGATGGGTGTCGTCTTCTCGAGGTCGAGGAACCTGTTGCCATCCATGCTGTTGCACAGCTTGTGGAATGGATTTGTATTCTTGGATCTTATGTAATGACGTTTTGACCCAATAATTTGAAATAAAATTGGGAAGCAGGTGAATCAGTTTGCTTCCTAAATGAACAAGTGTTGGTTATTTGGTTCTCTGAACTTTCATAAGCCTTCATATGGACATTCATATTTCCACTTTTTCAAGGCAATCCTTAATATCTTCTCTAATGGGAGATTTTTGTAAATGTCCGATCTTTCTTTGATTTCTCCTGTTATGCACATGAATATAAATGAAAAGGGTATTTTGAGAATTCAGAATTTTAAATGTTTGTTTGCCAAGGTTTGCTTGATGCCTTGATAACCAGTTTACTACAAAATGTAAATAAACATTGGGAAAAAAAAAAGAATGTCAGAAGTGGGGTTTGAACCCACGCCCTCGTTAGAGGACCAGAACTTGAGTCTGGCGCCTTAGACCACTCGGCCATCCTGACTTGTACGTCTGATTATAATGATTTGAAGAGGTTATTTTCACCACATATTGAATTGACCATTTGTCAAAAATTCAGACTAAATCAATAACTCAAAATCTCCATGCTTTCAATCAAATAATTGCTATGAATGCAATTATTTAAGTAAATTTAACCAATTTAGTAGGTTTTAAAAAAAAAAATTCTTCCCATATCATGATTTTTTAATATAAAAAATTGTATGATTTTTGAAAGCATACACAAATTCGTAAAAGCGTGTCCAAGTGCGTGTAATAGAAAAAATGTGTTTATATAGCACTGTCGAATAATAAAAGTTATACTAATATTTATTTGGTCTAGTGATTTGACACTAAATAGAGGTGTGTAAACGTAGAGCGGTTCTGTCCGGTCGAACCAGGCGATCAAGACCGAAAAAAATAAATAAAAGTTATAACATGTTATGATTACATGGAACACGAAGAAAACACTAGATTTAATAAAATCGGATATGAACTATATTTTATGTGTAGAAAACGAAATTTAATAAAATCAAATATGAACTATTTTTTACACTAGTATTTATTAATATGATTCGTGAAGCTTAGAGCATTTTTAATGGGAGTCTTTTAGAGAGTCTTTTAAATATTTTGTATTAAAATTTTGCAAGTTTGCTAAAAAGACCCTATCAAGAGTCTCAAAAATATGGGTTTTAAGGGACCGTCTTTTAGCTATATAAATAAAGGGTTGTTTGATTGCTTAAAAAAATTTGCCCAAAATTCAAGCCAAAACACATCGTGGAGCAGCCCCATCAAACGCGCCCCATTGCATCAGCCCCCAATAAAGTGAGATGCGCGATCCAGATGTGCGCCGCGTGGCATTCATGACCGTCCGCTATTTGTTTTTTAAAATTGATTTAAATAAAAAATGACTGGTTAAAAAAAATAATAAAATAATCATAATTCTAATTACACTACTTGCTTTAGGTAAACATAGTTCTTTGATTTCTCCTGTTATGCACATGAATAAAAATGAAAAGGGTATTTTGAAAATTCAGAATTATAAGTGTTTGTTTGCCAGGGTTTGCTTGATTACCAATTTACTACAAAATGTAAATTAACATTGAATAAAAAAAATAAGTGATGTCAGAAGTGGGATTTGAACCCACGCCCTCGTTAGAGGACCAGAACTTGAGTCTGGCGCCTTAGACCACTCGGCCATCCTGACTTCTACGTGTGATTGATGATTATAATATATTTCGAATATGACAGGGTTTTTTTACCTACACAATGAATTGACCATTTATCAAAAATTGAGACCAAATCAAAATCTCTATGCCTTCAATCAAATAACTGCAATGACCAAAGTAAATAGAACCAATTTATAGAATAATTGCTATGAAATGCAATAAACAAAGAAAATAGAACCAATTTAATAGTGAGAAAACTATAAATACATTTTTTTATATAGACAAGGATAAAGTTATATTTACATTAAGTTGTAAGAATATTTTTTACACTTTATATAAAGTAGAAGGATATAAATGTTACTTGTAAGTAGGGTCAATATTATTATTATAAAACAATAACTTTTATTTTTATTCACTTTCTTTTTCTTTTGCCATTTTTCTCCCATCTCAAATCTGAATCACTTCAATTCTCTCTAAACTTCATCAACACGCTTTGTTTTTGGCGGGCCTGGTGGTCGGCAATTACTGCCACGAGGTCCTCCTCTGACGACGCCATGGTCGCCGAAACCCTAGGCGACGGGCGACGGCGCCTCATTCATCTCTGACGACTGCCTTTACATCTCCAAAGTCGGCTTCGACTTCAAATTTTTGCGCCTTCTCCACCAACCGTCTCCCTTTCCTCCAACACCACTCTCCTCCACGCCTAGTTCTCCTATGGTATCCTCTCCGTTTTTCACTCAAACGAATCCACGCTTGCGAACCGATCCTCTCGAGGATCTCCCTTCGCCTTTTGAGATGGAAGATGAGGAGGCTCAGACGGCGAAATTGTCGACCACCCAAAATTACTTTGAATTTGTAGTATGTGAGAGTTTCAAAATAAGAGAGAGGGATGAAAAGTAATGTACAGTAAAGTGGGTGTAATTATGAACTTATAAAATTACTATAATAAACATGATGTTAAATTAATATATTTTTCAAATTTTGAATATTTTATAATTAAAGTAACACATGTGCAATATTCATTGGATTTCAAGTTTAGAACAACTTACTCTCCGGCGCCGCCGCCCCAGTCGTCTCCGGCGCCGCTGCCCCTGTCGTTTCCGGCGCCGCCGCCCCAGTAGATTCCGGCACCGGCGCCCCAGTCGTCTCCGACGCCGCAGCCGCCGGAATCTCGACCCTTCGCCGCTTTGGATCACCGCCGGCTTCCTCGATGCTCGTCGCCGCCGTCGTCGAAATCGTCGTCGAAGGAACTGACGTCGCCGCTGGGATCTGGATTTCTTTGCCGACGCCGCCGCCACCGCCGCCGTCGCCTCCACTGCCACTCGTCGGATCTGGAAACTCCATTGAAGAAGGAAGAGGATGAAGGAAGAAGAAGAAGGAAGAGGAAGAAGAGGAGAGGGATGCCGCCGATGCCGCCGTCGTCGAGAGAGAGGAAGAAGGAAGACGATGAAAACGGCGGCAATCAGGCGCGCCGAGTAAATATAGGTTTTACATGGGCGCGTCCGGGATGCGCCCAAGTAAAAGCCCAATTTTACCTTGGGCGCATCACGGATGCGCCCAAGGTCTGATATATTGTTTTACCTGGGCGCGTCCTGGATGCGCCCAGGTAAAACCCTAATTTTACCTTGGGCGCATACGAGATGCGCCCAAGGTCTGATATATTGTTTTAATTTTTTTTAATATGCAATTTTTAATTTTTTTATTAATTTCAAACTAATATTAAACCGGTTTAGTTATTTAATTTTTTTAAATAAATCCGAAGTCTGAACCGGTCAACCCTAAACCCGGTAGAAAGTCGGGTCCAGATATTGGGCGCATCCTGGATGCGCCCAATATTAAATTATTTTCAAAAAAAAAAATTACACCCAGGTTTGGACGCATCCTGGATGCGCCCAAACCTGGGTGCGCCGCAAGCAATTGCGGGTGCAAACATTCTACCCGTAAAACAATAACTTTTATTTTTATTCACTTTCTTTTTCTTTTGCCATCTTTCTCCCATCTCAAATCTGAATCACTTCAATTCTCTCTAAACTTCATCAACACGCTTTGTTTTTGGCGGGCCTGGTGGTCGGCAATTACTGCCACGAGGTCCTCCTCTGACGACGCCATGGTCGCCGAAACCCTAGGCGACGGCCGACGGCGCCTCATTCATCTCTGACGACTGCCTTTACATCTCCAAAGTCGGCTTCGACTTCAAATTTTTGCGCCTTCTCCACCAACCGTCTCCCTTTCCTCCAACACCACTCTCCTCCACGCCTAGTTCTCCTATGGTATCCTCTCCGTTTTTCACTCAAACGAATCCACGCTTGCGAACCGATCCTCTCGAGGATCTCCCTTCGCCTTTTGAGATGGAAGATGAGGAGGCTCAGACGGCGAAATTGTCGACCACCCAAAATTACTTTGAATTTGTAGTATGTGAGAGTTTCAAAATAAGAGAGAGGGATGAAAAGTAATGTACAGTAAAGTGGGTGTAATTATGAACTTATAAAATTACTATAATAAACATTATGTTAAATTAATATATTTTTCAAATTTTGAATATTTTATAATTAAAGTAACACATGTGCAATATTCATTGGATTTCAAGTTTAGAACAACTTACTCTGAGTGTAAATGTACCATGATTGCTTTTGGGCATATTTTGCTATGTTGTATTTTTCGAGGTTTTATCTTTCAATATCATGGTTATTTTAATTAAAAAACGTATATTTCTTGAAAGCGTACGCTTCATAATAACGTGTATATAAAAAAAAGTGTGTATATATAGCATTTCTAGTAATAGATCATAACATCATTTTTTAATAAGGCAAGAATTCGAATTACCGACATAATAATGTCGGATAACTCGAGAGGCCAATAAATCGAGAATCGGATAAACTAGTTAAAAAAAATAACAAAAAAGTCAAGCCAATGAAAATACAACTAAACAAAAGCAAGGTAAGCGAACTAGGGAGACTGGTGAGTCAAGCGCAATTAACAGACAATGCTACCAGACGATGGGTCAAACAGGATCAATCCTGGACAAGTGCGGGTTTCGTTGTTCATACTTGATGAGAGGCAAGATTTGGGATTGATAGGGGTTTAAATAGATCTGGGTAATAGGGGAAAGCGAGTGTGGGTTTCGTTGTTCATACTTGATGAGAGACAAGATTTCAGATTGATCAGGGATGGAGATGATTAAAGATCGGCGGCAGTGTGAGGGAGGCATAGTTGGGAGCGTTCTAGGATTTATTTTCGATCATTTAACAACTAAGTCTAGGATCACTCTTAGACTTAGGATATCCCTAGTCGTCTGTTAGGATTCAAACGCAGTAATAAGAGAAATTAAAAAAAAAATAACACGAGAATTGTTAATCCAATTCGTCAACAAATTGACTACGTCTGGAGATGCTGTCAAACCAGGGTTTTTCCACTATATTTTTGGCACTATATTTTTGAAATAACAATTACAATAATCAAATGAAATATTTAACTTAATTAGCAAAACCCTAATCAGTAACTTGTTTACAAGGACTTGAAACTTGAAACTTAAAACACAAGTTGATCCTCCTACACAAACTTGGATCAATGATTAAGAATCAAACCTTCTCATAGTGAAGAAAGGTAGCAAGATACATACCGGGCAAATAATATGAATAAAATCCCGTTAAACATCGGGAGAATGTGGACCAATGAGCAAACAACTCATTAACAAAACATGTAAGAAAAAGAAGTTACCAACATTTGATAATACAAATCACAGTAGACGGATCCATGAATGGACAAATCTGCTGTCGACTCACCAGGGGAGTAAAAAAAATCCGAGCTTTTGTTTGTAATGTCAGCTGGAGAAGAGCTTACAAATCCTAAGCCCAACGTATATTCTAGTTGAAGGAGATAAACTTGGAAGAGACACGTCTACCCCTAGTACTGACCAGCAAAATCTAACAGCTGGCATGAATCACATGACAAATCTGTGTTTCTAAGCCATCTTCTTGTCTTTCAAAGGTCCCCTTGGGATTTTGCTCAAGACCTTCTCCTCAAACACTACATAATGCTTATTGAACTCAGCCAATGCCTTCTCGCCGAATGCATCTACATGATCTTCGTATTTCTCGTACAGCAGGGGCAAGGTGTGGAGCAACAGAAAGCCTAAGGGAGTAAATGGAATTTGCAAAATTAGCATACAGTCGCCCTCGGCAAAACTAGTTTCCAGCAGTGAAGTGAAAGTAAATATGAATATGCAGTCACTTACATATGTAAAACAAGGTCAAGAAGTTGCAGCAGCTGCCCAAAATTGAGAAAATCCACAAACCGGCAATGATCTAATTTACACATTAAGAAAAATCAAGTAACAAAATCAATTATCAATTATAGTTTCTTTCTATAATGATAAAACATGGAGCAAAACCCTCTAAGATATGATGGTATAAAGCATAATTCAAATGTGATACATACAGATAGAAACTTCTTCAGATCTCTTCCTGATGCAATAAAGCGGAGAGTAGCAATAGCTTGATTAATCTCATAGGTTAAAGCAGATGCCACTTGCAGAACAGGACCCTCGGGAATGATAACCTCAGGAATGCGAGGTGGAGCCCTAAAAGAGCATTATTTCATTAAAATCCAAGAAGAACAATAAGCCAATAACAATTTGAGAATTTGATATTTCAACATTGTTGAAATCCTTACTTGTTAATGAAGTTTGAGGCATTTGACCACAAGAACAATACAGCAAGGGATACAATAAGGGCGTGACAGATGAAAGTAAGGAGATGGTACTCAAACACTTCAAACAAAAACCATACAGTTGTGACGCCACCAAGAATTCCTGCAGAGATTTTCTTGTCCCTCCATAGAAGAATGTCAGCAGCTGCATCATAATTTGAGCGAGTCCACGTTAATTAGCAGGAACATGTGAGAGGAAAACTGGAGGGGGAAAAAACATCTGTGGATTCACCAGAGAAGTTCAGGTATAGTAATATAACTTTAAGTTTTACCTTTTTCCGGACAAAATGACCTCAGGTTGTAAACTTTTCTAGCACAAAGGTAGAAATTATGACAAAATGATCACCCTATAAGCTTGAAAAAAGACAACACTTTCTCTATAGGGATCTAATCTAGAAACTTGAGAAAGTAATTCAGCAGAACAACCAAATTAAAAAAATCACTGCCTACGAAATTACCGGAAGATCATTCTTATAAATGCGTAAACACTAGATCTACATCGCTAAGAATAATTTTCAGCGGATCTAATTCCTAAGCTCAAACTATAGATATAACTATTACATCTACATTCTACAATGATTTATTACGATGTCGAATTATTAACTCAAATATGACAATGTTCTTCCATTTTCGATTACGTATCCTTACCAAAAAGATCATAACCAATAGCAATTGCAATGTCGGAGCACAAACAACAACAAAATTGCCTAATATCAGATATTCGGCAAATAACTTGACAAGTACATGGCGAAAAAAAAAGAAATTCCAAGCAGAAGAACAGCATGCCGCAACCAAAAGGACAAAAACACAAAAGATATAGACGAGATCAGAATATACATACGCTTTCCACCGCCGAGGACCTTGTGAACGGGCTTTTCCCTCCCGAACAAGCGGTAAATGTTTGATTTGAGCGACGGTGCCGGCTTGTCGTTGTCGGAATCGGAGGAAGAATCGTCGCCGTGGATTTTGTCAGCGAACTTCTCGATCAATGATTCGACCTTCGATTCCTCGTGCTCCGCCATTGCCTCTCAAACTTCTCTCCCTGTGTCTGCGAATCTCTCTACACGATTTCTCTCTCTTTCCCTCTCTCCCGGATCCCGCTGATGTTATAGGTGCAGAGAGAGAAACGTAAGTCCTTAATTTGAGATTTGATCGCAGCCGTTGATCATTCTCCTAACCTATTTCCGAACCTATTCACTTATGTAATGCCTGCTGCCTACACAAACCTTTTCAGTTAAATTCAATTTTGAATACCTAACCTTTACACATTGTTTCATTTTAGCCCCTAAACTTTTAATAATTGTAAACTAGTCCCTAACGTTTTAATAATTATACCAAACACCATTTTTGGTCATTGTTAGGGTTTGTTTGTTATACTCATTTATAACGGTATTTTTATAGTTGAAGTCTTTTGTGATATAACGGTGTTCGGTGAAATATAGTTATAAGCTCTAACACAAACTCCAAAGCATCACAATAAAAATATCAAATGCTATTTTTTGAGAATTTTATTTTTTTGTAAATCTAAAATTATATAGAAAAAATTACATCTTATATCTTAACTAATTCTTAATTTAGATACAAATCAATCAAAATAATCACTTCCTAATTTACATAAAATTTCCTAATTTTGATACAAATCAATCACATAAATAAACTAATTACTTCCTAATTTACGCACAAAAGAATCACACAAATCATTAACAAAGATTACAATTTACCAATATAAAACTTATACAACAATCTACTATGTATACACTAAACTAAAACTTAACTAAATCACATGACTCTCCCTAATCAAATCACCTTCATTTGTCATGTATCATTCTCTCATTTTTTACTTTGATTTGATATATTTAATTACAAACTAAAAATCTAATATTTATCTACTAAATCAAAATTCATCTATGCCACATGGCATCCCCCTATTAAGCTCATCTCATCGTTATATCAATGACATCCTTCTATTATTTCTGTCACGTGATATTTTCTCAAATTTTCATTTTTTTAATTTAATATAATAAATATATATCAGATTCTCTTATTTCCTAAACTAAACATGCAATCATAATAACGATCTTCAAAAATCCTTTTTTCAAAATTTAATATAATAATTATATATAAGATTATTCTATTTCCAAAACTAAACATCTCTCAAAAGCATATAGTTTATATATATTATTATATTTTCATAATTAAAAATAGTAAATAATAAAGGCAAAAAAATTTAGGCACCACCAAAAAGTAGTTTAATGAGGGGTTATCAAGTACATTTGGAAATATGCAATGGATAATATTTCAATTTAGTTACCATGAAAATATGTTTATATGAATGTATTCTAACATTTCGGAAAGATAAGACTAGGATCCGGAAGTTAGAGTCGCTAAAAGTAAACTTTATACAAAACAAATGTGAAAACGTGCTATAAGTATAATGATTTATGACCATGTAAATATATTTTATGAAACATATAATTGGTATGCATAATTTTTTTTTAAATTGTTCAAAGCGCGGAGTGTAATCTACTATATATCTATTAAACCAAAACCTTATGTGTCGTCACCACGTTTGATTTGCCTATATGTCATCACTCATCTAACCATCATCCACTACATCATCCAACTATTAGAAAAAAAATAAAAAAAGATTATCAACTAAAAGAACTGTAAAAAGTTCCGAAAGGATACGAAAAAAAATAAAAAAATATTTTGCATGTATAGAATAAGATAAGTTTTGATTATAGTAAGTAATCACAATCAATAAGATAAGTTTTTATTATAGAATCTCAATTTATATGCGTAAGGAGTTTTTAACCCTTTATTTTCCTAACTAATCTTGAATAGATAGAAAAGTCTATTTTTCATATATCTTATTTGATGGTGTGAGTAAATATATATCAACTAATCTTGCTATATCATCTTAAAACACTTATTGTTTTTACTAATTTTTCTACATATTGAAGCTATACAATATTTTTACGATCAAGTCCACAAATTGCTTGAAATCGTAGATTTCTATCAATAATATATAAAATATTATTGAAGAGATTATTTCAAAGCCGATTAAGATAAATCCAGTGTTTATGTTGTAGTAGTTTACTTACCAATTTCCATAACTAATGTATTTCGTAGAGTTTATTGAAAGTCATTTAAATCCAATTTATACGAAGTAAAGGGCATATAGTATGTTGTATTTATCAATTGCATTGTTTATATATGTATTATATTATGATATATATATGCTCTTTCATAATGTATTTTTATCTTCAAACGACAACTCTATAAAATAAATAACCCACTTTAACATAATTGTAAACCAAATTTCATATGGGCCTAATCTTCACAACGTATTTGTTAAATATAATTTATCATTATTAATATTATTTTTTAAAGTACTTATTGGTCGTAGTTAATATAGTTTGATCATCTTCACAAGTTAGAGTTTTGTTAACTTTACAACTTAAGTTCAGGTACAAAACTATCTGAACTGATTTGTGCTGCCAAACTTATTATCTGGGATGAGTTCCGATGACGAATAGATTCTATTTTGAAGCATTAGACATGACTTTTAAAGATATTCTATGCGCTATAAATCCCCTTGGTTCGGTACAACATTTTGGAAAGTCGTAGTATTTGATGAAGACTTTAGGCAAATCCTACCCGTTATCACAAAAGGAAGCAAGCAAGATATTATTTTTGCCACCATTAAGTCCTCTTATTTGTGGGAATATTGCATAATTCTTAATTTGACAAGAAACATGAGGATTCAACAAAGTACATCTGATTATGATATTCAAGAAGCAAATGAATTTTCTGAAAGGGTATTAAGCATCAGAGATGATACTATAGGTGGTGACAAAATGGAAAAATACAAATACAAATTTTTGATGAACTATTGGTAAAGGATTATGACTTAGATATGATTCCAACAATTTCTAAGTTTGTTTATCTCTCTCTTTTGGACAATCAATTGTCTCCAAAATACCTTGAAGAACGAATAATTCTTGCACCAACACATGAAGATGTAGATAGATTTAATAATTATATATTGTCTTTGTTACCAAGTAATGAGAAAGTCTATCTCAGTTTGGATAGCCTTTGCAAGACAAGTTTTATTGCAGACAATGATGCAAGTGTTTATACTTCTGACTACTTAAAAGTATTAGATATTTTGGTGTCCCAAATCATGTATTAAAAACTAAGGTTAAGGTCCCTAGTATGCTGCTTTGAAATATTGACCAGTCTGCAGGTTTATGCAATGGGACAAGATTGATAACCACGCAACTCGACAGTAATGTCATACAAGGAAGAGTTATTTTAACTACAATATTAGACATACAGTTTTGAATCCTCGCATGATTATGTCACCGTCAGACACTTCATACCCGTTCAAGTTTCAACGAAGACAATTTCTCTTGAGTGTTTGTTTTGCTATGACGATAAACAATAGCCAGGGCAAATCTCTTACAAATGTCGGTTTGTATCTCCCACGTCCTGTTTTCACTTATGATCAGTTTTATGTTGCATCACTCATGGTTAGTTGTATGCTGCATCATCAAGAGTTAATAGCAAACAATGTTTGAAGATTTTGATATGCGATAAAAACAAAAAAAAGATCTAATACTACTACCAATACAGTATACAACGAAGTTTTTCATAATTTGTAGCAATTTTGAACATCTTACGAGATATTATATTTAGGGTTTTATTTTCATGTATAGATAAATATTTTGATTATGCTTTATCGTTTTAGTAGTATAGATGTTAGGGATGTAATTATCCACATTTCAAAACTACTTAGCCATTTTTACTATTAATAAAGTCATGAAGAGTTTTGCCTCTCTTTCAATAATGTATTTTGTTAATCTCTTTAATAGTTTACATTCAATTAGTCTTTTTTTACATTAGCATTCATCTACTTTTATAGTCACTACCTACATATTTCTATATCAATTAAATATTTATTTATTTTTGTAAATGTAAAAAAAATAAACAAATGGTACTACACTAATCTACTATATAATTACTAAATGTAAAGCCCGACTGCGCCACATGTCATCACCATATTGATTTTGACACATGTCATCACCATAATTTTTCTATTTTTTTCAATAAAACAACTAAAACTAAAAATTATATACCAACTATAGTCTACTTTCCTAATTAATATATATATATACACATGATATACCTACCTTATTTATAAATGACAATCAATAATTACCAAAACTAAGTAATAATATTACATAGCTTTCATATTTGATTACGACACAATTAGTTTTCACCAAAACAATCAATAATTACCAAAATTAAGTAATAGTATTACACAACTTTCATATTTGATTACGGCACTATCAGTTTTCACCAAAACAATCAATAATCACAAAAACCTATTAAGCATAGCAATTGAATCCTGATAATGATTGTTCAACCTACACAACAAAGCAACACATTGATAAGAACAATATTGCAAATCCCAAAAGTTAGTATGACCAGAATTTATCCCAAAGAAAGACTTCAATAAGAACAATGCTTGCAAATCTCAAATATGCTGTAAATCTCAGAATTTGTAGAGCAATGTTGTAAATCTTTTGTTTCATTAATTTTGCTGTTTTGACTTAAGACATATTTTTACGGTTTATCATTATCTATATTTTAATGTTGGATGTGGCTATTCCGGTTTCATAACTATTTAGCTATTTTTTAATATAAATAAAGTAATAGAGAGTGTCACCTCTCTTTCGATATTCTATTGTTCTTTTTTAATACTTACTATTAAATTACAGTTTATAAAGCTCATTAGTATTATTAATTATGTAATGGCCCAATAATTCCTATAATTAATTAATTTTAATTTTTATATATAATATTTACTAAAGCATATTGTATGGTGTGAGCGAAGGTGGATAATCAATTTAAAGTTGGGCCTATAAGCCGATTAAAACTATTCAAAGTTGCATTCAATATTAACGTCATATACATTTAGTAGTTATAAATATAAATTTATATTATACTTTTATAATACTAAATTAAATATTTATAGTGGATCTTTTGTAATTTTTTTGATTACTTATATTAATTAGTTACATATGTTTATGTATTTTTATAATATTAGGACAAAAACATTAGTAGTATGTAGATTAATTTATTTTACTTTGAATATATTTTAGATTTGTAGGGTGATTTTGTTATGGACGAATTAACCCGACATAACATAACGTTGAAATTGCATGTTATTAGAGAGAAACGACAATGGACAAATTCAAATCGATCAGGTTAATAAATTGCATTTAGTTCTTTGACATTTGTATTCGATGAATTGAAATATGAAATTTAATATAAATACTAAATATGCAGGTTCTATTCTTGGAGTTGGTCCAAATTCTTCAGTTAGTGAACGTATTCCCTTGATCGACATTTCAAATGGTTAGTGATTGTTATTCTTTAAAGTCTCTATTTATTTTTATAATACTACATTAAATCACATAGCTTGGCAGTCATGTCATACAAGGGAGAATTATTTCAGGCAACAATATTAATTGGACATACGATTTTGATTTCTCGCTAGGGTTGAGCAAAAATCGGGCTGGACCAGAATTTTGGACCAGACCGGACCAAATCAGTCCGGACCGAACCGGCTCTAACCGGTCCGGTCTCCGGTCCAAAGATTTTCGAAAATCCGGGTCCGGTCCGTTCTGGTCCAATGTTTTTAAAAAATCCTAAAATTTTAAGGGGTTTGAGATTTTTTTACATTTGAGGTTTAGGATTTAGGGTTTAGGATTTAAGGTAAGTTATATTTAGATTTGAGGATTTTTTTCATGTTTAAAATTGATTAAATTATATTTAAATTTAACTAGAATATAAACCGGTCCAAACCCGGTCCAAATAGGACCGGTCCGGACCAGATATTTTCGGTCCGGGTTCCGGTCCATCATATTTGGACTTTCGGGTTTCGGTCCGGTCCATGTCGGTTCGGTCCGGACCGGGTTTGGACCGATGATCAACCCTATTTCTCGCATGATCATGTCACCGTCAGACACTTCAATTTCTTGTAAATGTCGGTTTGTATCTTTCACGTCCTGTTTTCAATCATGGTCAGTTTTATGTTGCTTCATCAAGGGTGACTAGCAAGAAATGTTTGAAGATACTGATTTGCGATAAAAACAAGAAGAGATATAGTACTACAACCAATGTAGTATACAATGAAGTTTTTGATAATTTGTAGCAATTTCAAACATCGTGCCATATTTTATGTTTAGCATGTCATTTTCATGTATTAGAGTTAGATGAACATTTGTATTATGTTTGATCGTTTTAGTAGTATTGATGTAAAGGGGTATGGCTATCCCTGTTTCTAAGACTACTTAACCAATTTTTATTATTAATAAAGTTATTGAAAGTTCTGTATCTCTTTATATAATGTAATTTTTTATATCTTTAATTTGTTTATTTGATTAGTCATTTTTAATTTAAATAACAAATCAAATATATATTGAAACATTAATTCATCGATAATTAAAATATATTATTTTTATAAATATAAGAAAAAATAAACAATTCCATACAAGGCACGGGTATTACACTAGTCTTAACCTATTTGCGATGTATAAGTGAGTCAAAGTGACACAAAAATTATACGGTTCACCAACCAACATACATATAATTATGCACTTACCAAAAACATTATTATCATACTTAATTAGTGTTCATGATTTAATAAGGGTGAATAGATTGTCCGTAAACTCCATAAAGAATACAATATGCAGTTTTATTTTAGTGTAGTTTTATATTTAATAATTATATAAAATTCATAATTTATATTTTAGTCTATTAATATAAATTCACACATCGACCTTTTTCATCATACAATACACCTTATATAAATTATTTCAATCAAGAAATTATCTTTTTGATACATCATGTTAATTTTTCTATATAATTCTATTTAATATTTTACATATTATAAACAAATTTAAATTCATTCTTAAAATATATGGATATACCCGTACAAGGCCCAGGGACATATGCTAGTTTGTACTCCCTCCGTCCCATTTTATAAGCCCCATTTGCGTTTTTGTCATTGTTCACGGTTGAAGGGAATCTTCAAGATTTATTCCAATATATAAGAAAAAACATAGTCATGTGGGGTCTTGTTTGATTCGTCTCAACGAGTACTTTGATAATATCAAAAAATTATAATTTTTAGAGTTATGTAATTAGAGATATTAACGATACAAAACTCGTCTCGATATTTGAATCCGGGTCAAATGAGGCTTATAAATTGGGACAGAGGGAGTATAATAACGTTTGATTTGTTTAAAAAGTGATTTGTCAAAAAAAATGATGAAATTTCTTTTGTTCGTGTTGATGTAAGATGCGAATTACTGATATTGATTTGTGTATTTTTTTATAATTTTTTATTATATAAATGAGGTGTAATTTAATGTGTTAAACGGAAATATGATAACTCATTTTTCCTGATTCACATTAGCAAATCCGTCGGAAAATTGATAGAAAAATACGTTCATACTATTTTTTTTAATATTTACATACTTTGGGTATATTTTTACAATTTATATTATTTTTAGTTTGTTGATATTATTAAGAGTAAATTTTTATACATTTCTTAATAGAAACACCTACGGTAGACCACTAGACCCTTGAATTTCCCTTCTCCTCCCTTCCACCTCTCATACTCGCCGGGAGGAGTTGTTGCGCATTGACTGATAGACCACCTTCTTTGCCTCTGTCTCCGTAGGTGTCGACGGACTAGACGCTGTTGAATCACCCGCTTCCCTTTCACACTTTACAAACCCTAATTTCATAAATCTTTTAGGTAAGATTCAAATCTCCTGAGTGTGTATTTTCTATGTTATGCTTACATCCTTTGAACGGCGGATTCTGCAAGTTAGGTCTTGCCCTAAAACTTCGCAATTGATTATTTCCCTAGTCTGTGGATGTTCTTCGTGTTAGTCTCTGTAATTGTCATTTCATGACTATGTAATATGTTAATTTGATTCATATGTAATGGATCCGATCATATTATTTCTTTCTTTTCCTGGTACGAGTTACGTGATGGAACAATTGTGTATTAATTATTTCAGTGGCATGTATCTAGTTGCTGAATCTTGTTAAGTTCATCAATTGGTATTCAATCCACAATCATTCTCGACAAACTCATTTGACTCTAGATATTGTGGGAGAAGAGCGGGACATTGAGGTGAACAGTGAGGAAGTTAGTTCTCAACATTAAACTTTGCAATTGATTATCTTGCTAATCTGTGGATGGTCTATTTGTTCAGCTGTTCTTCCACGTGATTGTCATATTGTAACTCTGCTAAATTGATTCAACTATTTGTATAAATGATTGTGGATTGAATTTCTCAGTGTTATCTTTAGTATGTATCTAGTTGCAAAAGCTTGTTAAGTCTATAAATCCACACTCATGCTCCATTTAATTTAATTGGTCCTCTGGAAAACTTTCTGAGCATATCAAAATTCAACATGGTGTTACTTGGCAGCTACTTAAGAGATGTCGATGTTGTGGGAGAAGAGCGGGACATGGAGGTGGATAGTGAGGCAAACTAGAGACTCCAAGCCCTTCTTCTTTGCCTTCGCTACCATATGTGGCGTCGTCCCTGGCGTGATTGGTTATGGTGTTATGCAGGTCACCAGCTCTCGCAATGAGCAGCTCGAAGCACAACTTCGAAAGAATGCTCGTCCTGAAACCCTGGTAATGAACTTGTTTTAGTTTTTAGAATAAAAAAAATGCAAATATGATGTCTACTATCCTATAAAGAGTTATCACTACATATGGAGGTGCTAGTCTGCATGGGTCTAAACTATAATTCCCTTGCATGGTTATCACTTTTTTATGCCTCTGATGATGAGTATAAGTTGCAACACTATGTTTTACTTAGTGTATGTGCCAAAGTTACATTGGTATTAATAAATACGATTTCTGGACAAATTGGTTTAAAAAAAATTTGGGTGACAATAGGGCATTTAGAAATATCTCCTGCACAAGTAGTCATGTTTCCCCAACTAAGTTTGGATTTATGCACCTATTTTGTTCACATTCTAATCTAGCTTGTTTACAGCCTAGTTTAGCTTGATTTCTAACCTAACCGTATTAACTCATTCTTGTCTAGGGAATCCATTCAACACTTCATTTTTTTCATGTAAAATGGAATCTGTAAATGTTTCAGACTGGTATCTATTTGGTAACCCAAACTCTGGTCTGCCGGAGATTTATCAATATCATGAAAATTGTTATGGCTCTTTTAACGCAAATATATCCAATGAGGTGTTTTTTCATATACCAATCTTTCTTTTCCAGCCGTGTTGTCATGAATTGAAGGCATTTGATGTTGTTTGTATGAGACGTTGTCCTTTTTATGTTTTCTTATGCTGATCCTTGATTGCCAAAAACATATTGTAGTTTGAAATTGGGCAAATAGGTCGCCATGTAGCTTTCTCATGAATAAGCATTCTGTAAAATCGAACACAAAAGATGAGTTACCTTGTACTTTGGGTGTATGCTAGTTACCAACTTACCATTTGATTTATATGTTGATGGCCAATATTTGAATGATGATTTGATTTTCCTTCTCCGCATTCAATTGTAGTTAAGTCTCTATTTCAGTGATAATTTCTATTGAAAACTGATTGCAAAATGTACACATACTCAGTAATATATGCCAATCAGATTGTCCTCCCCCCCCCCCTGTATAAGAGACTAATCAGATTGTAACATTGCTTAAAAGTCAATTTTTGCTGTGCTGAAACCTAATGAAACAACACATTATCAGCTCGAGAAGATACCCAAGTGCCACCAGATCCGCTTTGGATTTAATTGAAATTTCAAGCGCGAGTTGGTAGCTGCTATATTTGAATCCGGGTTTCGCTATGTATTTCTGTGTTCTCAAATCTTATGTTCTGACCATCAGACTTGAAGTTCACCGTCACGGTTTCTGAATTGGTTGGCAGATGATGGGAAAAGTGAACCAGGAGAGACTTGCTGAGTACCTTGGGGAGCTTAAGCGCAAGGAGGACACAAACGACAGGTACGTAGCTGCTCTGAGAGGGGAGACGCTGACTAGGAAGCCGTACGTGAGGATCCAGCCGGTGCCAGAGCAAAGCAAATCCGACCCGGAAAAGGGAACCTAGGAAGAGGAAAGGTTCATGGTTAGCTGTCCATTGCTTTCAGTACTATATAATGCATTGGGAATTTGGGAGAGTCATGCTGTGGTATGAACTTCAGCTGTGAATCATGTTTTTTGGGTTTCAACATGGGACTATTTTGAGCCCCAGGTGTATGTTTATTGTATGTGATAAAAGTGCGGCGAAAAACCGCGCACGCCAGTTTTTTACACCTCGCACTCCATCCTGGGCGGCACTACGTGCCGCCCAGAAAAGACCCAAAAAATTCGGTCTAAGTTATGGACGGCACGTAGTGCAGCCCAGATAAACCGGGTTTTCGAAAACCCGATTTGTCTGTTGGGCTGCACTATGTGCCGCCCACAAAAAATTGAACCCATCTTGGTCTAAGTTATGGGCGGCACGTAGTGTAGCCCAGATAAACCGGGTTCACTGAACCGGTTTTTTTTTAATTCAAATTAAATCATACTTTTAATAATAATAAAAATTGAATCCATCTTGGGCGGCACCTAGTGCAGCCCAAGAAAATCGGGTTTTCTGGACTGCACTACGTACAGCCCAGGATGGAGTGCAAGGTGTAAAATATGGGAGTGCGCGGTTTTTCGGCCTAAAAGTGTTACTCATAGTTGCGTCTAATTTAGGGGTGTTCATTACCGGATATCCGATCCGATCCGGCTTATCGGATCGGATATCCTCAAATAAAAAATTCCGAAATCGCTATCCATATCCGTATCCGGAAATCCCGGATATTCGATCCAAAAACTTCGGATCGGATATCCATATCGGATATCCTAAATATCCAATCTATATATAAATTAATATAAAAATTATATTATTTCTAATGTAAATGTTATACTCCAGATTTGTAACTTATGTAAAGCACTTGGTATATCGAGTTAGTTAGGATCGGACGATTGGGCCAAACATGTGAGCTGGGCTCGATCCACTAAGAAGGCCCATCAGCTGAGCAACCCCGGTTATCCGGTTGGATGGCTCATGCTGGGTTGGTCTTCTATTACGTGGGTTGGGCTTAAATTGGAATGCTGGCCCAACAACAAGTTTCTGGTGGGCTTGGAAGCTGGCGTCTGAGCTTAATTGAAGCGCAGCGTTTTACTCCTTCCGAAGCTGACTATAAGAACTCTCCTCGCTAGGGTTTCTGGCATTCAACATCAGAATCCTTGCACCTTGCGCCGCTTTCGATTACAGAAAGAGAGAGAAGAGAAAGAGAGAAGAAGGAAGAGCATCTCGCTCGCGGTGGTTCTCACGGTGGCCTTAGCAGTCTCCGGTGGTGTCCTTTAGAGATCTATTGGTGGCGGCGATTTGGGTTGCTTCAATCTCGAAGCGATCCCAGCCTTGAAAGGGGGCCGAATCCCTTTCATATGCTTGCTTCTCTTTACCTGTCTCTAAGTCTTTTTCTTGTTAGCTTGCTTCTTGGTTTGTCGTTCTGATCTGCTAGCTTGTAACCGTGCTTGAACACTTCTGAGATCTAGTGCATAGTTTGGGCGAGTCTCCCCGCTGAGGCTCCGCAGACGTAGGGGAAACCCGAACTGCGTAAACAATTCGTTGTGTCCCTTTTTGCCTTCGTTTGTGTTCGTTTGTTCGATCATCGATATACTGCATTAGGGCCGATAGTGTCGTGTTTGCGTGATCTGAAATCTACTCTGTTATTACAAAGTGGTATCAGAGCCTTGTTTTGATATTGTGCTTGATTCTGGTGTCTTGCTTCCGCTGCATGTTGAATCCTGTCTTGACCCTCTGTGTTTGATTAAGACGTGTTCTTGAAACCCTAGTTCGTTTTCTGTCTTCTTGTTACTTGCTTTTCTGTAAGCTTGCTTGAAGTTCTTGAATTCCTAGGTATTGCTGTTTTTAGGGTTAGGTTGTCCTTTCCCTTTCGGCAATTTTTTTAGTGTTCTCCTTCTCTGACTACTTGTCTGCTTCTTGTGATAGGTTCTAAAACAAGAAGATGGGGGACACTGTGAGACTGAAGCCATTTGATGGCACTGGAGATTATGCCATGTGGAAGGTGAAGATGAGGGCTATTCTAATCAGGGAGAAATGCTGGAGGGCTGTCTCAGAGGAGTGGTCTATCTCCACTAGTGAGGACGAAAGAAAAGAGATCCAAGATCTCGCCCACTCTGAGATCATGATTCGGTTGTCTGACGACGTAGCTCGTCAGGTGGTGAGTCATACTCAACCTAAGGCCCTATGGGTTGCTTTAGATACTATTTTCTTGACTAAATCCCTGCCCAGTAGGATCTCCCTGTTATGCAAGCTCTTTACCTTTAAAATGGAAACCTCCATGACTGTTCAGGAAAACTTTGACACATTTTTAAAAATGACTCAAGACCTGAAAAGATGCGATGATGACATAAAAGAAACTCACCAAGCTGTTTTACTGCTTAATTCCTTGCCCTCTCAATTTGACACCCTAAAGGATGTGATTCAATATGGAAGAGATGAATTAACTTTGACTAAGATTCAAGAGTCCATAATTCAGAAAAATGAAACCTTAAAGGTTTTTAAAATGAAGAATGGTACCAAGACTGAGTCTAAACAGGAAGTTATGATGGCTAAAGGAAAGTTTAAGCAGAAAAAGAATTATAAACCTAAAAAGGCCACTAATTCTGGAAAACAGCATGAAAAGGACACCTCAAATGTGAAGTGTTTTTATTGTGAGAAACCTGGTCATTATGCTTCTGATTGTCATAAAAAGAAGAGGGATGAAAATAATAAAGAAAAAGGTTCTAAAGACCATTTTAATAATAATAATTCTGGCTTCTCAAATGTGTTTGAATCATGCCCACAGTATTGTGATGAGTTGCTTGTTGTTGCCCCTATGACTGATTGCAATTCCTAGATATTGGACTCTGGATGTACAATGCATGCTACCCCTAATAGAAATTTTTTCAGTTCTATTGATTTGCATGAAGGGGGTGAGGTCATGCTAGGTGACCACACCTCCTTACCTATCAAAGGGGTGGGTAATGTTCCTCTTAGGATGCATGATGGTGTTGTTAGGGTGCTTCAAAATGTTAGGTGGGTCCCTAACCTTAGAAGAAACTTGCTCTCTGAATCTGTGCTTGATGATCTAGATTGTCATATTAACACTCATAAAGGGATAAGGGAAGTATCCAGAAATGGTACTGTCCTTATTAAGAGCATTAAAAAGGGAGGGTTGTACTATGTTATTGCCACTCCTGAAATTAATGTCTCTGAAAAGGTGATTAATAATGGCAATCCAGATTATACAAAGAAATGGCATGCTAGGCTTGGGCATATAGGTAATAAAGGCTTGCATTATCTGTTTGTGAATGGCATGATTGACTCTAAACCTGATGACTTAAAATTCTGTGAGACTTGTGTACTTGGAAAAAAGATTGCCCATAGCTTTGGGAAGTCTACCTACACTGCAAGCCAGCCCCTGGAGTATGTGCACTCTGACCTTTGGGGGCCAGCTCAAGTAGCTACTATTGGAGGCAGAACTTATTTTCTGTCTTTGATAGATCACTACTCTAGAAAAGTGTGGGTTTATTTGCTGAAAACAAAAGATGAGGCTTTTGAAAATTTTAAGTCTTGGAAAATTATGGTAGAAAGTCAGTCTAATCACAAACTTAAATGTCTTAAGACTGATAATGGCCTTGAGTTTTGTAATAATATTTTCAACACTTATTGTAAGAATCATGGTATAAAGAGGCATCTTACTGTTCCTGGCACCCCTCAGCAGAATGGTACTGCTGAGAGGATGAACAGGACTCTCTTAGAGAAAGCTAGGTGCATGCTTTTTAGTTCTGGAATGAAAAATTCTTTATGGGGTGAGGCTGTGATAACAACCTCCTACCTCATAAACAGATCCCCATCCTCTGTGATAGGTTTCAAAACCCCACAGGAGATGTGGACTGGCAAGAAGCCTGACATCACACACTTAAGGCCATTTGGGTGTACTGCCTATGCCCAAATATCACAAGGTAAACTAAAACCAAGAGCCCTAAAGTGTGTGATGCTGGGCTACCCAGAAGGAACTAAGGGCTATAAATTGTTACTGATACAACCAGGAGGTTATAAAGTCATAACCTCCAGGTCAGTAACCTTTAATGAGCATGATTTTTATTTTAAAACAAAACTCACCTCTACTGCTGAGCCTACAGGTACCCAAAGCACTGAGACCAGCTTCATCCCTGAGCTTCAAAGAGAAGCTACTAGTGACAATCAAGAAGGAGAGGAAGAATTTGACATTGGGCATTCCTACTCCAGCCAGCAAAGCAATGCTGGAAATGCTTCAACCACTCAAGAAGGGGCTCAAGGACAGTCTAGTCATGACTCACAAGAGGAAGATGATGTACAACCTCACCAATCAGGTGGGGGAGTAAGTATTTCTAACCAAGATTCACACATACAAAACTCCTTCTCTGCTGACAATGATTCTCATATGCATGATAATCTGCAATCTGAAAACTTGCATGACTTTCATGAAGTAAATGAACCTGCCATTGCTCAGCATGATCTCTCTGACTACCAACTTGTTAGGGATAGAGAGCCTAGGATAAGAATTCCTAATAGAAGGTTTGATGTGAACTTGATTGAGCAATATGACAAGATTGTTGAGTTTGCCTTTGTGGTTGCTGATGTGGTTAAATATATGACTCCTGAAACTTATGAACAAGTTGTTAGGAGTAAACAAAGTAATGAGTGGCTTAAGGCTATGCATGAAGAAATCCAGTCTATGAATGCAAATGAAACCTGGAAATTGGTTCCTAAACCGGCTAAGGCTAGAACCATTGATTGTAAATGGATCTTTAAAATCAAAGATGGAACCTCATTGCATGAACCCCCTAGATTTAAAGCTAGGTTGGTAGCCAAAGGCTTTACTCAAAAGGAAGGAGTAGATTATAATGAAATCTTTGCTCCTGTGGTCAAATATAAAACCATGAGACTTTTACTTGCTATGACCACTGTTTATGACTGGGAGTTAGAACAAATGGATGTAAAAACTGCTTTCTTGCATGGAGACCTAGATGAAACCATATACATGAATCAACCTAAAGGCTTTACTGACAAATTGCATCCTGAGCATGTTTGTTTGCTAAATAAATCCATCTATGGGCTAAAACAGTCACCCAGACAATGGAATAAGAAATTTGATGCATGTATGTTATCTCTAGGGTTCTCCAGAAGTCAGTATGATACATGTCTTTATCTGAAAAATGTTAGGACTAATCATGCCATGTATGTTCTGCTCTATGTTGATGATATACTCCTAATTAGCAGTTCTAAGGCTGTCATTGCTGGTGTTAAAAATGATTTAAAAACCCACTTTGACATGAAGGACTTAGGTCCTGCTAAGAAGATTTTAGGAGTTATAATTAGTAGGAACAGATCTAAAAGGACCATGTGTTTATCTCAATCTGATTACCTTGATAAAGTCCTTGATAGATTTGCCATGAAAAATGCTAAACCCTCTCCTATCCCCTTAGGGGGGCACCTGGATTTATCTAAGAAGTATTGTCCTGAATCTGAGAAAGAAAAACAGAAAATGGAAAATGTTCCATATGATGTTGCTGTTGGTTCTGTGATGTATGCTATGTTATGTACTAGACCTGATCTTGCATTTGCTGTGAGTGTACTTTCCAGATATATGTCTAACCCTGGTGATAGACATTGGCAGGGTATGAAATACTTGCTTAAATATATCTCTGGAACTGAAAACCTAGGTCTGGTATATTCTGAATATGCTCCTAAAACTGAGATTGTTGGGTATGTTGACTCTGACTATGCTAGTAATAAGGATAATAGGAAATCCACTACTGCTTTCTTCTATACCTGGGCAGGAAATTGTATTTCCTGGAAGTCTCAGCAGCAGCCTGTTGTTGCTTTATCCTCTACTGAGGCAGAGTATATTGCTACAACTGAGGCTACTAAAGAGGCTGTGTGGCTTCGAGGTATTTTACATGAGATTGATGGTAAGACTTATACACCCATACTTAACATGGATAGTCAGAGTGCTCTTTACCTATGTAAGGATCCAGTTTATCACGAAAGAACAAAGCACATTGATGTGAGATTTCATTTTATAAGGGATAAGGTGGAATCACAGGCAATTACTGTGAAGAAAATCCTTGGTGATATTAATCCCGCTGATTTTGGGACTAAAGTGGTTCCATCTAATAAGTTTGTGTTTTGCAGGAATGCTTTACACATCGATGATGTAACGTGAGATATGAACCTGGGCCAATGAAGAGGATGAGAACTTGCCTATAGACTTGCACTATGATTTCTGCAGAAGTTTAAAGTTGACAATTCTGGATTAAGGGGGCATTTGTAAATGTTATACTCCAGATTTGTAACTTATGTAAAGCACTTGGTATATCGAGCTAGTTAGGATCGGACGATTGGGCCAAACATGTGAGCTGGGCTCGATCCACTAAGAAGGCCCATCAGCTGAGCAACCCCGGTTATCCGGTTGGATGGCTCATGCTGGGTTGGTCTTCTATTACGTGGGTTGGACTTAAATTGGAATGCTGGCCCAACAACAAGTTTCTGGTGGGCTTGGAAGCTGGCGTCTGAGCTTAATTGAAGCGCAGCGTTTTACTCCTTCCGAAGCTGACTATAAGAACTCTCCTCGCTAGGGTTTCTGGCATTCAACATCAGAATCCTTGCACCTTGCGCCGCTTTTGATTACAGAAAGAGAGAGAAGAGAAAGAGAGAAGAAGGAAGAGCATCTCGCTCGCGGTGGTTCTCACGGTGGCCTTAGCAGTCTCCGATGGTGTCCTTTAGAGATCTATTGGTGGCGGCGATTTGGGTTGCTTCAATCTCGAAGCGATCCCAGCCTTGAAAGGGGGCCAAATCCCTTTCATATGCTTGCTTCTCTTTACCTGTCTCTAAGTCTTTTTCTTGTTAGCTTGCTTCTTGGTTTGTCGTTCTGATATGCTAGCTTGTAACCGTGCTTGAACACTTCTGAGATCTAGTGCATAGTTTGGGCGAGTCTCCCCGCTGAGGCTCCGCAGACGTAGGGGAAACCCGAACTGCGTAAACAATTCGCTGTGTCCCTTTTTGCCTTCGTTTGTGTTCGTTTGTTCGATCATCGATATACTGCATTAGGGCCGATAGTGTCGTGTTTGCGTGATCTGAAATCTACTCTGTTATTACATCTAAAAATATTATCACAAATTTATAATTCATCAACTATATTAGCTACAAGTTCAAATATATAAATTCAAACAAAATACTTAGTAGTTTAATCAATATACAATTTCAAACAAACCACCGAAAAACAACAAAAATACTTTCAAAGTCCACTAATTCGAGTTCAAAACATAATATTTAAATGTCTAAACTTCAATACTTTCATTCACAATGAAAATATTAATGTTTACACATTTATAAAAATGGGAAAACCATTGGCATATTTTATTTTCAAGTAATATATATAATTTTTTATATAAATATTATAATAGTGGCATACCCCCGGATATCCGCCGGATATTTAGCCCCGATCCGTATCCGATCCGGCGATCCGGAAAATTTCCCCGGATCGGATTCGGATCGTATTCCACTGGACTCGGATATTTTAGGATCGGATCGGCGGATCGGTGGATCGAATCGACCGGATCAGATAATTATGAACACCCCTAGCATCTATGCTTCTATTTTTTCCTTTTTAGGACTTTGAGTTACTTGTGGTGCTTCAAAAAATCCTTTTTTTCTTTCAAACTCATCGAACTTATCTAGTTGATATCGACAAATATATCAACCTCTCAGTACAATATAGTGGTTTTTATTTCTCATACTCCATCAATGATTGTCTATCACATTTTCCCACTTTGTGACATTTCAATTATACCCTCTTCCGTTTTGGGATTTTTGGGCAATTTAAAATTTTAGCCGGGCTAGTTCGATATTTGATAGGTGTGATTGTGTGAACATAAGGAACCAAATCACTTACCAACAAGATAACAATGATAACAACATTATCACATTATAAATGTTGATTTAACTATTTGATTTATTTTGAGAGATCATGATGCACAAAATTTATTACGAATCGCTCATGCTCTTGTCATTAGAAATGGACTCATCCACGCAAAACGATCAGGTGCTGGAAAAATTCAAATAAATGAGATAATTTTTGTATGAACAAATTTATTAACAAAATCTGGATGTCTTTGAGAAATTAATCTTATTATTTTTCACATTTAAAAAGTATAGATCAACAATATCTTTGGTGAGACTAACCGGATGATTGATACAATTAGAAATTCAAATTTTCTAATCTATGTCCTAGGTTAAGATCTTTTATATAAATTTTTTTTATTATATGTTAGTTTTAAAGAATTTTTTATTTTTTAAAAATAAATTTATTTTTTCTATTTAGGATTTATATTCCTTAATAGATTAGACAAATCGTTATAAATTTTAGCCATTATAACTCATTGAATGATATTATGAACATTAGAGAAAAACATATTTTTACAGAAATACTCTAAAATAATATGCAAATACATTTTGACAGTGTTCTAATTCTTTTATTGGAAAAAAAATATCCTAATTTTTACTCGTCACTTCGTTAGTATAAGTTATTTGATAGAAGATGTTTATTGTTTATAATTTATTATTTGTTGAAAAATAATTTTAAAAATTTGCGTAAGATTGAAAAAAAACATTTTTTTATTTATAAAATCTCAATAAACATTTATCCATCGGAACTACATCCGCTCCTCTCTCGGTTTCTCACCTCTCCATCCATGGCTCCACATCTCCATCTCTAGGCTCTAGCAATCGCGCACAACAACCAGCTCGACCGGTGACGAAGAAGACTCCGTCCATCCCCGCTCGCCGCCTCCCGGTCTACCGCTTGCTGCCACCGCACCGACGCCACACTCTCGATCTCGTCTTCTACAGTTTTACTGGTAATTGCTTTCAAACCTTTTTGTTTTCTGTAATTTTTATGGGACATTGTTACCAAATATGTCAATCTGTATTAGTCATTCTTGTACTGATTGATTGGCTGGCATATTCCGAATACCTCTTTTTGTCTGTCTCGCGCTCCCCAGGACACAGCAATGGTGGTTGTTCCGGTGATCGCGAGAACAATCGGTAACCACTGTCAGAGAGCTTCGAAATCCTGCTCGCAATGGCGTCAAATTGCAGGTCTACAGTCAAATCCAGTTTCAGGGAGCTCTACTTTCCCTTCCCAGTGGCAGTTTCACATCACTCGGAGTCTTATATTGGAGTCCGTATCCGAATCCGTGAAGCTCAATCGACTCTCCGGCACTGATACTGGTATGGTTACCAACCAATCTGCTTGATCGTTATTAGTTTTCAATTTTGTTGAATCTCGTGGGATTTTCGGTTTCTTCGAGTTGCTATTTAGTTAGTACATGCTGATTTTGTTTATGTTTAGGGTTTGACTTTAATTAGCTTCTATTTAACTATAAGATATAAATCAAATGCGCGTGGCATATAGATGTGCCTTAGGACATGGTTTTTCACTTGAGAGGAATTTGAAGGAACTGGCAATGAAACAGTTGTTTCTTATCTTCTTTTCTTTCTTATAGGCGCTTTGCACTTAATGATCAAGTGAAGTTGAATGCTAGTAATGGTTAATAGAGTGTTTTGAAATTGGATTTCTTGGGGAAGCTCGTTAGTGACGCTAGACTTGTGTTCCAGCATCTACAAAAACCCCAAATTCCCTTTAATAACATAGTAGATTGTCTTAGTTAGTATCTGTCAAGGTAATTGCCAATACAAAATAAAGGAAGCTAAATAACCCAAGGATAAACCAACAGATGTATTGTCTAAGCAGTAGAAAGATAAAACTTTGCTTACAACAAGTAGATCAAACGCAATGCTTTGCTTGAATAATTAATTCATGAAGTCACATATGCTTGGATTCCCGGGGTACCCTCTTTTTAGTCTCACATGTATATTCTTTTTTCCCTAAATCATTCCTATTTACCTGAGTAGCAATGTCTTTGAGATTCACTTTAGCAATAACATCTGATGTCTTCTTTTTTTTACATTTGGATGTAGGAATTATTGAGCTTAATTTGGATAGGCCAGCAGCAAAGAATGCCATTGGAAACGACATGCTAAGAGGCCTGCAGACCAGTTTCGAGACAATAGAAAAGGATCTCTCTGCAAGAGTTTTATTGATACGCAGTTCAGTTCCCAAGGTTTTCTGTGCTGGAGCTGATTTGAAGGTTGACGTTAACCCCTTAAAAACTGCACTAGTGGTTCTATAAATATAAATGCCAATATTTTTTTGCAGTTAATCATCTTTGAGAATTAAAGAACCCAAAGCTGTTCTATTTTTGGAGTTTACAGGAAAGAAGGAAAATGAGTGCCTCTGAGGTCCATTCCTATGTCAATTCTCTTCGCTCAACTTTTGCACATTTAGAGGTTTGTAAAATTTTCTTTTATGTAAAGGAAAAAAAATAGGATTATGCTATAGATGGATATACCATTTGTTTAAATAATCTCAGCTATACTCAATAGAAATTTGTGTTTTCATGGAACTCCAGTCTGAAGCTTACCCTTATATTATTATGTGTATAATCTGACTTAAAATGTTTGATTAGTTAAGTATTGTTGGCTGCTTTCCTATTATGTATATTTTTATTTTGACCCATCCTTCTCTAATAGTTGGATACTCAGAATTAAATGTAGTGTGTGCACGTCATGTTAAGGCTAGTTCTAGTATGCTGGATACTACGAAATGAAAAATAATCCACATTTACTGAACAACACGAAATTACAAAAAAAAATACTCCTGCAATCATTGTCAGACTGGATTTCCACATTTTCTGAGGTTATCCATTTTTTCTAGGTATCTTCACCTTTGAAGGGGTTAAGTAGAAATTTTATGCTTGCATTATATGAGTAATCAGTAGGGAGAACAATTAACTGAATTACTTGAAATAATTTTTCTAGGACCTTCACCTTCCTACAATTGCTGTAATTGAAGGAGCAGCTCTTGGAGGTGGTCTTGAACTGGCCTTATCATGTGATATCCGCATTTCTGGTACAAATACATTCAATATATTGCTTTCAGAGTAGCTCACCATGGTCATTGTAAATATTTTTATTTATTATTTCTTCATGCTTGTGGTTCCCAGGTGAAAATGCTGTTATGGGGTTACCAGAAACTGGACTTGCTATTATTCCTGGGTAACACCATATTTGAATCTCCTCTATTCTGGCTGATGCTGAACATTTTTCTAGCCACTAGACCCGCTTTTGTTTTATCCATGATGATGAATGTTAGTGATTAAGTTGTGCATGAATCCTTAGATTGTTTCTAATAGTAGCAGTGACATCTTCTGTTTGCATGCCTTCTCATTCCTAGGGTAAAACAGTATGAATTATAGATTTTTATTGCAGCTAAACTAAATTCTTCAAGTACTGCCTACATGCAGCGCAGGTGGTACACAAAAACTTCCTCGACTGGTAGGAAGATCAATAGCAAAGGAACTTATATTTACTGGTCGGAGAGTTAGTGGCAGAGATGCATTATTATTGGGTATGTTGTAGTTATGGTCACTAAGATTCACATCTGGCCACTGAATGTAGTAGCTTGTTTGGATTAAGGTGAAGACATTGGGTTCTCTTGAGCAAGTGATGGAAAGTTATTGTGATGCAGGGCTGGTTAACTACTGTGTTCCTGCTGGTGAAGCTCATCAGAAGGGACTTGAAATTGCAAGGGAGATAAGCCAAAAGGTCTTGGATATGCTTTACAGATTTATTTACTGAAAAATTGGAAATTGAATATGCTTTACAGATTTATCATTGATGACTTTTCTTCTGTTCTTGCTCTCTGGTTTTTGAGTGTCAAAATGTTCACATTTTACACATGATATTTCTTGACCAGGGTCCAGTGGCAATTAGAATGGCAAAACAAGCTATTAACCAGGGAATGGAGACAGATCTAGCTTCAGCTTGGAATGTAGAAGAAGAGTGCTACAAGCAAACTTTAAATACAAAGGATCGGTTGGAAGGTTTGGCAGCATTTGCAGAGAAAAGAAAACCCAGTTACACTGGTGAATAAAGTATATGATGAGTCCTTGAACCTATCTCAATAAGTTATACTTTCTTTTAGTTTCCTGTATGTGCATTTTACAATCTCCCTTCTGAGGGAAATTTGGATTTCTTTCAACCACAAATGGATCAGGCAGTAGACATAAATGCCTAGTATATACAGGTGATCCTGGAAGAAATTGCTATTGTTCTGGAATTCATGACTCACTGGTTTGCACCTTATGATGTAAGATGATAATTGTTCAAATAAAGTGGTGCAAGATGGTTATGCCAATGATATCCCTTTGTTGTTTAATTGCAAATTCTAAGCCCGCTCAATTTTGTAACAAATAATTGTGGGGGGGAACCTTGAAAGTCAAAACAGAAAAGGCAAAGTCAAGTAAAAAATTTGAATGTCAAAATGTGATTAAAAACCAGATAAGCATCAAGCAATGAAAGCTGTTAATTATTCCAACATGTATGTGTAATATATTTCATATTACTTATGGTTCCCTTTATTTTGTAATGTATATAGTACGTGGTTTTTATTTTGTTTGCTAACTAAGAAAATTTGTGTAAATATAAAATAATGTAATATATAAAATTATTAGAAGGACGAAAAAATAAATAGACAATTAAAATTGGTAACGTGACATAGTTATAACTTATAAGAGTGACACGTAGGAGAGTTAAGAAGAGGTTTAGTATAATATATAGATATAGATACAAATATAGATAGATGTGCATGTTTAACATGTCTATGTGCATATATATTGAAAGTAAATGTTTATTAAAGATGCACATTTTAACTAAAGTGCATGTTTAGTATGATAAAGTACAAGCATGTTTAAGATCAATATTCTAAAAGACGCTAGGCGGGGCCTAGGCAGATTAGAAATGTATCGAAAAAATTGGAAAAATTGAAAGATTTGAAGCAAAGAATGAGAAGAATTGGAAAATTTTAAAGAAATTGAAAATAAAACACACAAAATAGGACTAAACCTAGCCTGCCTAAACCCGACTAAACCTACCTAGACTCGCCTAGTCCACCTAGCCCGACTTGCCCGCCTAGCTTGATTAGAGCCCGGCTTGCCCGCCTAACCTCCTAGCCATTTCGATTTGGACAAAATCGGGTCAGTGTCGGACCGCATAGTCCAATTTTTAGAACATTGTTTAAGATGTAAAAATGCATATTTTGTGGGGAAAAAAACCACTACAAAAAAATCGTCACATTTAGATTTTGTCACTCTGTGTCTTTTAACCCTAAGGGCATCCACATCCCTGGTTTTTTAATTGAGGTTTTTTAACTTAGTTTTCTATTTTATCTCATTTAAAAAATTCACTTTAATTTAGGTTTAGAAATTTGTTAAAAAACGTAAAAAATCCAATCCAGATTCTATTAGCTTTTGGTTACTGTGAGCCATTAGATTAGAATATTAAATTTAACTGATGGTGGTGAAAGCTTGTAAAAGAGGTGTCAGAGTTTTTTATTTTTTAAGGATTTTTTACTAAGAAATCTGAAATATAATTTTTTAGCTTTTGTTTACTGTTATTAAAAAATTTAATATTGTTTATTCTTTAAAAATCTGCATTGCAAGTGCTCTAACTCTTCATTGCTTTAATTTACTGGTCATCCTAATTTCTCGCTATTCATTTTAATCCTTTTCTCGTATGATCCAAACTCATTAAACCTATATCGGATATGCGTTGGAAGCCGATTCATGGGCTGAGATGTAAGCCTCTAACGGGCCTTATTTTGGGCAGAACAATGGGCCTTCGTGTTCCATCCATCAAATTTCCACTTAGTGAGTCACCAGCCGATTCCGACTCGTCTCACTCACTCACTCACTCACTCACTCACTCACTCACTCACTCACTCACTCGTTCAACCCCTAAACCCAGCGGCAACTGCACAACTCAACTCGCTGCTCTGAGCTTTTCCTCCAAAACCCTTGCAAACACCAAACCCTTTCTATCCCCCTCTCTTCGCATTTCCCAAAATCCTTCATTTTCATCTGAGCAAGCAGCAGATGTTGCTTCGACGGTCCCTCCTCCCCAAATCCGTCGCCCTCCACCGCTACTTCAGCCACTCCGCCGCCGTGGCCGTTGTTCTTCCTTCCGATCCGGACATCCCGCTCACCTACCTTGAGGGGCTCCCAAGACCTGACCCGAAATTTGCCGAGATTTTAAACGCGGTTCCCAGGTCCGAATCCGGCAAGAAAATCGCCGCCAGGGAGCGAAAAGCAGGTCGCCTCCCCAGCATCATCTTCGAACAGAAAGATGGCCAGCATGGCGGGAATAAGAGGCTCATTTCTGTCCAGATTAATCAGATCAAGAAGCTAGTTAATCAATGCGGTCGGTCGTTTTTTCTCTCTAGGCTTTTCGATCTCAAGGTCCGACCCGAATTTGATTCCGATGAGATCATTGAGAATGTCCGCGTCTTGCCCAGGAAGGTATGTTTATGTTTAGTTTGCTGTATCATTTGGAGTCTTGTTTGATACGATTTCTGCTCAATTGATGGATTTAGGTTTGTCGCCGGGTTCTTCATTGTGTTGTAATGGACAAGTTAACTGGAGTTGTTTTTTGTCAGATAATGTAGAAATTCTACTGATTTAGGTTTTCAGAGAGGTACTCTGCATATTGGATGGTATTGCTTGATGCTTACTGGGATTACAATCTTTCTGAATGAATTTTGTTGCTAATTTGAAGTAGGAAATTGAAATGCTCGAAAGGAAATGTTAATCAGTGAAGTTTAGGTCGTGATTTGGGAGGAAAACAGCAATAGCCAATAAGTCTTGTTTTTCAAGACGATCCAAATTGTTCATTCTGGGTACCAGTACCACACCTCTTTCTGGATTTTGATTCTGCTTAGGGCAAAAATCGGGGCTTTGTAGTTGTGTTGAATAAGATAGTCAGCTTTTCGTCGTACTTTCTACAGCATGAGGATGAGCTTGAGTTTGAATTTTCCAAGGAAACTGAGCTCTGGTTTTCTCTCATGTTAAAAAAGTAAAAAAGAGATTTGTTGTGGTTTAAGCATTTAACAATTTACACATATGGCTCTGGATTTCAGTGTGAAAAGGTTAGTATTATGTGTTTTTATGATTTATATAAGCACATACTAGTGCCATCGTAGGGAAGTAAGTTTGGTTCAAATATGATTCCTCATGGTCAATGATTTTCCTTAAATTTAGCTTTTCCTTTTTCTTGCAAATGCATCTTTTTGGAAAATATGGTTTGTCATGTGATAATCATCTTATATTTCTGTCTATACTCTATAATTTGTTTTCTTATTTGTCTTGTATTGTTACAACATGAATACTTTTCTCCACATTACTACCCTACTGTGCAGACTGCAGAATATCTCATTTACTTTTCTTTTATCTTTCCGGTGTGTTGTGGAGCAGATCCATTTGCATGCTGGTACAGATGCTCCCTTAAATGTTACATTCATAAGAGCTCCTTCTGATGCTTTGCTGAAGGTGGATGTTCCCATTGTTTTTAGAGGAGAGGATGTGTCCCCTGGATTGAGAAAAGGTACTCTGAACTCTACTTTTTTCTGAACTTGATGATAAGAGTGTCATATTGCACGTAAAGCTGTCTTCCTTGAAGGATCAACATATTTTTCCAAGTAGAAGGCCATGGGGGAAACTCTCCAAGAACCGATTTTATAATGATTTGGGTCGACATAACATGAACCGACCATTTGCTTAAAAACGTTGCAGGTTCATATCTAAACGTCATCAAACGGACTGTTAGGTTCCTCTGCCCGGCTGATGTCATCCCTCCATACATTGACGTTGACTTGAGCGAGTTGGATGCTGGCCAGAAGATTGTGATGGGAGAACTCAACGTTCATCCTGCACTGAAGCTTGTACAATCAAGAGATGAACCTGTTGTCAAGATCATGACGGCCAGAGTCTCTGACCTGAAGAAATCCAAGTAAAACATCAGATTGTAAGATGAATACAATCAAATAAGCATCAGCGCTAAAAGAGTTTCTGGTGAGAGTCTTGGCTAAATCGCTTGGTATTAACATCTATCTCCTGGCCTGCTCTTATTTGAATTAACTTATTCTCCCTCCACAACATGGGTTTTTCGGGAAATTGGATTTATGGTCTACTTGTTAGGAGTTAAGCAGGATCCTCAGTTACAGTTGAGTTGAGGGGTGGATGCATTTTGAATTTTGGATATGTTTGTTTTAGTTTCATAGGCTTTAGCTTCGGCCGCCTTTATTCCCTTGCCTTGCTTTGCCTTCTTTGGTTGCTTGCAGGACTCTTTCAGGTGTATAACAGTTTTAGTGCTTAATGAACTTCTGTCATTCAATCAGACTCATTGCCCTGAATGTGGAACCTTAGTTGCTGCTACCCAATGTCATAAAACCTACATACATGTCCTCTTGTTGGTAGATTTAGCATTTGAATATCTCACATCTGTTAATATATGAGTGTAGAAGTGTTACTCCGTACACAAGGTATTACGGGTTTGTTTAGATTACGCATTATCTGGTATTTTAATGCAAAAAATTGGTATTATAATGTACTAGTTATGAAATACAGATAATGCGTAATCCAAACATTTACAAGCCAAGTATTATGAAAGAAAAGCTGTAGATTAATAGGTGTGTTATTTTCACGTGTAATCCAAACGCACTCTTAGAGAATGTTTGGTGATTAATGTGTAGGATTTGGAGCTACGACAAAGTTTGAGGGATACAAATAAGAGACGATAGGTTAATAATGAGAGGAGATTTATTGGTAATAGTACGAGATTCGAAGGATTTGTAAAAAATTCCAAAAATCAAGGGAGAAAAAAATTCGGTGACCATGACCGGTTTGGGGATTTTTTTGTGGATCCATGCTGAAGAAATTTGCAAAGAAAGAGTAAGGGATAAAGTTTTGCAAAATGAGAACATACTACAACTTGCAATATACGGAGTATGTGCAAAATTTTCAGTTTTTCCTTATTCATTTTTCCCTTTCATTTGCAATGGTAAAAAGGTATTACAAAGTATAATATATTAATACAATAAAATAGATGAAGAATAATTAAATTACAAAAACTAGGTATTTGCATTTTTAAAAAGAACATACTATAACTTGAAGTATATCAAAATGTTTTTTTTACGTAAAATAAATAATGATATGTAAGATTAATGTGATTGGAGGAGCATTACATACACAATTTTCAAATAAAATACAAAATAACATATTCGGTGTTGAATAACAACATACAAAATTTTAAATTATACCAAAACTAGATCTTACAAATAATAATTTAATCAAAATTTTAAATATACAAACAATATATTTTACAAATAATAGTTGATTTGAGAGTTCAAAAGGTATTTTTTTACTTTGGGATTAGTGGGAAGAGTAGAAACATTAAAACAAAATTAAGAAAATAAAATAAAATTATATGTGCTAATTATAAAAGAAGTCAAATATCAACTTTAAAATTGGCCAAGTGACTCAATTTTTCTTGAAGGCTTGTCTTCTCAATTAATACATTAGGGAGATTAGAAAATTTTAGTCCGTAAGCATTTGGAAAAAAAAAATCAACAAATCTCAGGATTCCCACATTAACCAACACAAGTACACAACTATATGCCACAGTCCATCGTCAGGCGACTCACTTCCAACAATTCTTTGGATCCATTATTAACAAAGGAGGAGGAGGTAGGTGATGTCTTGTTTAAAATATGCAAGTTTATAGAAGTATAAAAAAGTTGGAAGTATTCATAATGTATTTCTATTTTAGTGGAAGTGAAACTAATAGGCTGAGTAAATCAAGCTTTTCAAAAAGTTTGTTGCAAAAGGTAGCTTTAATTTCGCATTAATGTTTCAAACTATTCCATTTATTTAATAATCTAAGGGCTCGTTTCGTTTCCATTCTTTGAAATCATAAATGAGAATGAAAATGATTGATTCTCATAATTGTATTTGGTAAGTACTTGAATGAGAATGAATTTCAATTCCAAGCTTATAAAAGAATTTAATTCCACCAAAAATATTGAGGTATCAATGTATCATCCAATCCAATTAGACATGTTAAAAATTAATCCGACCTAAAAATCTGAGATGACCCAAATCTTTTAGGTTCGAGGCTCGACCCGAAAATCACAGGCTCAAGAAGGACCTGAACTCGACCTAAACTCAACAGACTCATTATTTCATATATATTATCTCATTAATATTAAATATTATGATTATTTATTAAATAATTAACTATATTTTATTAAATGATGATTATTAATAATTTTTGAAAATTTTAAATAAATATTTGTTATTTTATTATTCATAATCTTTATTATTTTGTTATTAATATTCTAATATTATCATTATTTTATTAAATAATATTTATTATTTTATTCAATAATATTTATTATTTTATTAAATAATATTTATTATTTTATTAAGTATTTATTATTAATAATCTAAAAAAATTTATAATAATTATAAAAAAATGAACACTTTCAACCCTTTAGGTCAATCCGAACCTAAGCCAAATCCCTTATGATACATTTATAATTCGGACAACATACCAAACGACAAGTTACATGAATGAGAATAAGTCGTTCCTTATTGGTTCCGACATGGGTTATTCTCGGAGAGACCCCCACCATTAAAGAAATTCTAGTTTATTATAGATATAGTAAGTTTATGAAAGAAAGTGAAATATTTTTATGTAAATTATGAATTGTGTTAATGATTTCTATCTAAATTAGGAATTATGTAATTGATTTGTATAGTAGATTAGGAATGATCAAACATTGTCTATATAATTTGAGGTTTAAAATGTGAAATCATATATTCTCAGTATTTATGAAAGAAAGTAGATTATAAAAAAAAATAAAAATTGATTTGATCCCTTCATAATCTGTGTTAGGAAAACAATTTTAAATATTTGATTTACTCTATTATAAGAAGCCACGATCGATCGTAATCAGAACGTGAAAGAGGAAAAAAGAAAAAACGCTCCCTTCAGGGGAGCCGACCCTAGCCGGCCCTTGGCCACAACCCTCCGACGAGCCACCGCCTCACCGGCACCCGCGACATCAGCACTCATCGCCTCACCGTTGCTCCGACCGAGCTTGGCCCGCCGCTCCAACCGAGCCCCCGATCTGCGCCGCCCCCGCCGACTCCGATCACTCACAGGAATTTCAGATCCTCCGGCCCACCGGCATCCGCGCCGCCTCACCGGCTCTCGCGCTTCACCGACACCCGTCGAAGAAGATATGGGCCTTCGCCGAGAAGATGCCGACGACCCCCCCCTCCCGCCTCCTTCTCCTGCCGGTGCTTGTTTGTGCCGGATTTCTGCTCCCGACTCCACTCGCCACGCCGCCGCCGCCTCCCCTCCTCCGCCGACACCACCCCGTCCCATGGAAGCCCTCCATCTCTGGCCGCCGCCTCCCCCGCCTTCCTCTTTGTCTTCCTCTTTCTCCCCTCCTTCTCCGCTGCCCACCTCCCCCCCCTGTCCCCCGCCGTGAAGCTCTTGGTCCCTCTTGTGGTTCTGATCTTGCTGTGTGCAAGCTCCCCCTCGAGATTATGGCCTTTGCTGCGTCCTACGAGCAACCCTCGTCCTTTGGTTTGAAAAATTGGTTTGTTACAATCATTGATGTTGCAGGTGCCCTTTAGGTTTGATCGGAGATTGTTGTTTCGGTTCGAGATAAGATAGTGATCGTGTGATCCCTGGTGGTTTCTACTGACGAAATGCCTCCAGATTGTGTCTTATTTCTTCTTTCCGGCTGCTTCAAACGACTTGTTGGTGGTTTTCAACCCCTGTTTGAAGCCTTTCTCGTAGATTAAGCCTTGTTGGTTTGCTTGTTCAGTTGTGTCTGTTGTGTTTTTTTTTGTTCTTTGTTGTTGTGTTTTTTGTTGTTCTTTGGTTGTTTGCTTTGTCGGGTGTTCCGATGCCGTTTGTTCAGTCTCTCGAGTTTTCAGATTTGGTTGTTCTGGATTCTTGAATTCTTACTTTATTAAAAAAAAAAAAACACGATCGTGGGAAGGGATCACATATTTGATATATATTTCAAGGTTTAAAAAGATGAAATTATATCTTTACAATATCTATGGAAGAAAGTAGATTACAAAAATAATTGTGTTTTTCTTCTTTTTGGATACTTTCCTACTCAAGATGCCATATTTAGTATAAATTAAGAAATATGTGATTTATTTCTATCTTAATTAAAAATGGTGTGATTTGTATGATAAAATAGAAAAGATCAAATATTTATTATATATTTTAAGGTTTTCAAAAAATGTAATATTGTAAAAAAATGATATGTGATGAAAATATTGTAAATATGTTATGTGATAAAATAATTATAAAAGCCCATGTAACAACAATCTTTTATTGTTTTAGTATGTATAAATCATTTTTATGAGTAACTAATCAAAAGGTTATCAAATTTAAGCGCCAGAAAATCATGGAGCAAGTCGGTTCGACTGATTAAAAACAAAAATAATGTAATGCGTGATACGATTGGCTGCCTCTGCAGGTAATTAGATAATGCTTTTTATTATTTAATTTTTCAAAATGGAAGAACAGTAGGAGCGGAAAAGCCACAGAATTTGGTTCGCTAGCTAACGATCGTTTGTTTGTATACCTATATCCAAGGAATAAGGAATCTATATCAAAATGAGTTATATTAGATTTGGTGTTTGATTGATGTAATTATGGGTATGAAATTAAAAAGAGATATAATTAATATTTATTTTTATTTTTTTAAATTTATATCAAATATAAATAATTCGTTTGGATTTTTAAAAATAATGTATTAAATTTGATATATTAAATTATATTAAATTAATAATTTAATAAAATATAATGTAATTTAATGTATTATTTTTGAAATTCAAACAAATCAAAGTATTAAAAATCATTAAATCCATTTTTCATATCGAATAGTGAGAGGCAGAAACTCAGAAAGAGGGGCGGCGGCGGCAGTTTTAGATGAACGGAGCCGCTGTTACGTCGGTGGAGGTGGCGCCGCCTGTAAAACCACCGAATGCGAGCCCCGGCGTCAGCAACGCCGTACGTTTAGTGGCTCAGAATCTCGCCATGTGTGCTCAGCAGTCCGGCGACGTAGATTCCTTCTTCCAACTCTGTATCACACTCTCCAGGTTCAGATTCGCTCTTCTTTTTCTCCCTAGACTAAAAAGCCCTAACTTTTTTGTTTCTGTATGCGTCTTGTGACACACGGAGATTCATGTTTTGTGTTTCTTTTTTGTCGTATTCAAGCCCTATTTTTTTCCACCTGATACAGTTTTTGGATATATTGTTGTGTCTTTGGGGTTAAGTTGTGTAGCATGTGGTATTTTAGGTCCAAATATGTTTGTTTTAGTGAGGTCTGTTGGCTTTACTTGCAAAGATGTGGAGCTTTAAATCCCTTAATCCTTGCAAAGATGTTGGCTTCATAAAAACTTACAATCCTTGTTGGAAGTAAATCCTTTATCTCTCTTAAAGGCTCTTCATCGCCTGCAATGGCGCCCCTCTATCTTAAAACTTTTTATACCCCACCAAAAAAGATGAAGAATAAGTGGATGTTTCTGCATTTGGCTTATTGATGCTATTTACTGATTTATACGGTGGAATTATGACGCTTAATGTTACCTGAGTTTGTGGGATAGAGATATGGGTGGGAGATTTGTTTACTTTTTGAACAATGTATCCCTATTGATTCTGGCTGAGTAGGGTATCTTGTCTATTCCCGAGGCTACCACGGTAGCACCTTCTCGTGTTGTTAATGCTGTTGTTCTTCATGTGGTATTTGGGAAATTCCTTTCCTTTTTTCTCTCTCTCATGAATATGCTGTGATGTTCATTTGACTGAGCCATTTTATGTTACTGACATTTTCACCATCTGCATATGTTCCTGCTGTCTGACTTGATCTACTTTGACAATACAGGGGAATGGATTATGCTATTGCCAATAAGCAAGTACCAGCTCAAGTTTCAGAATTACCGACGATCTTCAAGCTGGTATTTCTTATATCATGATGAGGGTGTGAATTGCTGCATTTTATAAACTGTCCTGTGTCTATTTTTTAGTTCTCGATTCATGATAGTGAGAGAAATGTATGCATGATATTGATGAAATTGATTTTTGTTTTTTCCTCATTGAGAATGCCTGTTAGCGTCATCATCCTTGTGTGCAGGTCTGTCAGCGAAGGATTGAATGCTCCCTGCAAGCAGCTATAATGGTTTTAATGGTTACTGTGAAGGCAAGTACTTATTTGCTGAAGTGGGTCTGATATTATTGCTCTTGTGCTAACTGCTAAGTAGGAGTGTTTCATTACGTTTGGAATTTTGCATGTCTAGGCAACCAAAATGTGTATATGAGAGAAGTTGATTCATATATTGTATGGCGTTGGAGTAGATAAGTTCCTATAAATCAGGAATAGAGCTATTAAGTGAAACTAGCACATGGATATTTGTCTCTAAGTTCGTTACTCATAATCTTATTTTTTTCTTTCCTTGTCTAGTGCTAGAATTTTTATCACTTATTTTTAAGGTTAATGGTTCCTGGAGAAAAGATGATTTCAATCTGTATGTTTTATGCATCTTCTGGTTCAACAGCCATTAAACAAACAAACCAGATGATCATATTAAATGATTGTATAAATATTTGTTTTCTAAATTTATACCATTCCATCTTATTGTTCATTCTTTATATGATGAGTTTTAGTCTGCTGGGTACCTCCATTTTCAAACAATGTGGGTATCATACAATCTTTACTTCGTTTTAAGTGCATACGTTCAGTCTAATTGCTGCACTATCATTGTTTTTCGCTTAAGAAAGTACTGTTTTCCTCGAAGTAGCTATAGGAATCTTCGTGACTCAATGTATAGCTTGAATCAGTTGAATTTCTGTTCCCCCAACAACCACTCCTGTCTTTGCTTTATATTTTACTAAACTTAAATGCAGCTAGGAATTTTAATTTGAAATTCAGCACTTTGGTTTATTTTTCTTTCCGGTGATTGTTTTATCTCATCCTATATCTTTCTAGGTGATGGTCATTAAGCATTTGATGCAGATTCTAGCTGCATACCTTGGATTAGTCCATAGCTAAAACTGCTCGGTGAACTTCTATACCATCTAATATTTTATGCTTATCTATGTGGCAGAATGCTTGCAAGGCCCAATGGTTTTCTAGCCAGGACAGTCAAGAACTTCTCGCTCTTGCTGATGAGGTCTGGTAGCTTCCCTTTGAAATATATCATTTTGAATGCTGTGATTCTATGCCAATTGCTTATATGTTATAATATTTAATTGTGCATTTATAGATGGTTAGTTTCTTCTGCACACCTGAAGGCTTTAGTTGTGAGCAAGCAAACATTGTTCCCACTGTTTCACAGATTATGTCCAGGTACTTCTAGCCTCATTTTAGAGCCTCATGTAAAATTTTCCTCTATGCTTCCAGAGAAGAGTGAACATTTACTCGTTTTTATTACATAAAAATCTCCACTTGACAGCTTTACAGCCTCTGGATGTAATGCAGAATTCATATCCATTTTGTTAAATTGATAAATTATGAGTATACTTCCATCAGTTATATGTTATAGTGGAAATCAAAAATATGTTTATCGCATTGCTTATGCTCTGTCACAATGTATAATCTGTGTCTTTGTTTCAAATGCTTTATTCTTTTGACATCAGCAACTGTTTTTCCATTTTGCAGATATTACCCACAGTTAAAACTGGGCCATATACTGGCATCTGTTGCCATTAAGGTGGAAATCTAGTCCTTGACTCTTTGGCTTATCTTTTTTTGTGAAAATAGCTCTCATGGTCTTGTCACTGGCTATTTAATGTTCTGTTTAATATGTATACATGACATTTTAAATAAATATTGCAGCCTGGATTTGAGGCATGTGCAGTGGATTTCCACATCTCGAAAACCGTAAATCGTTCTGCAACAGAAAGAATTGTAAGTGTTTCTATGTATAAAATAGTTTTAACTAAATGATCAATACTTAATTATGTGAATACTAAATCGTTCTTATGCCTAGAGTCGAGTCATATGGGTATGTAGTATGTATTATGGAGGGTTGGGACGATTATCTGCTTAGGTTCAAGTAAAAAAGAACTTAGATGATGGTGCATTGTCAGCCTTAAGGATAGAATGAAATTTGATTCCTTTTTGCAGCTGTCTTTCTAATATATGAGCTTCTAGGGAGTAAATGCTCTCCTGGAGTATTTAAGTTGATCATTGAAGTAAACCAAAGGAAAAATATATGGAGTGACTACTTGAGAATGAACTAAAACAACCTGGATATAAGGAGAAGGAAGCCCAATGAAACACATGCATAAGGAATATTTGCATGATCGAAAGATTGCTCGCAAACTTTGGGCAGGATGATGAAGACATACTAGATATTGATGTCGAATCTAAATTTATCACTTACAGTATCATGCTACATTGTTATCCTTAGACCATTTAGATTGAGAAAAAATCTTTTTCTTGATGGGGTGTGAAGTCCAATTTTTCCTTTTACATTTTTAAAGCCACAAAGGGTGAGATCTCTGAGCTTTATCCTTTTTGTTCAAGTATGGGCCGTATGGCAAAATGCAAATAAATTACTAATCTGATCTAGAAGGAAAATCAGATGAAAATGTTTCAGGGCTGCCTTTTCCTTTCCACATGGTATCTCCTGACCACAATTTTTTTAATGCTCATAAGTAATTTCAGTTCTCTCTCTTGTGGTGCAATGATCCTTTATGATTCTCTGATGCATATCATCTAATGCTCAAGTTTGTTTTCTACCTTGCAGCACTTGCTTTTGGCTATGAAAGACAACATAGATACATCTTCTTGTATTATAAACCCCCCAAAAGTGAAGTATGTTGTATCTATTGAAGTTATGCTGTAGATTTTCTTACATTTTGAGTATATGCTATTCTTACCCTTCATGTTTCTACAGCATCTTGCTTAATGGATTAGGTCTGCAGGGGAAAATCGTAGGTTGTATGGTCTGTATCACAGCAATTATGACATAAATTGATACAAGTTTCGCTTCTTATTGACTCTTTCTTGTACTGATATCCACTTTCTTTGTCAATGTGATGCTTCTTTAACAGTATCAAGGTCCTCAGCTCCCAACAGTTGTCAATCCTATGCTTAGATATGGAACAAATCTACTTCAAGCAATTGGCCATTTTGATGGTATGCTTCAGCATGTGATAAGCTTAATCGTATGGTTATGTTCTGTTTGCTTATGTTTGGTTAATTTTGACACATCCTTACTCTGACTGTTGATAGCTCATTATATTGTGCTCATTGCTTATATGAGTGTTATCCGATCATCTGATCTCCCTGCTCCACATGATTATCATCAGCCTCCAGCTGCTGTAGTAGACTCAGGTATTATTTGAGTAGAATCGAGAAGTTATTATCTGGGCCAACTTTATTCAAAAATTTGGAAATTTATCATTTGTGTTGTTATAACTGCCCTATGTTGATTTATTGATCCAGTCATGTTTTTATGTTGTTCCAGTATGTTTTTCTTCTTCTTCCAAGCATTATATATTAACTTCATTGACTAAATAGTTGTGTGTCAACTGGAGTTATGCTTATTGTTATATTCTCCTTCTGTGTATGCTACACACAAAAGGATAAAATGGATTCTTTGAAGGATGTTCTGTTGCTACGTTGGTGTTTAGTATGTTGAGAGTCAATTGAGAGTCCCACATCGGAATTGTGAGGTATCCAAGTCAATTGAGAGTCCCGCAACATAGTGTGGAACTGAATCAACTGATGAATTATAAAGTCTACATTTTGAAGCAGTTTAGCTTTGTAATTTTTTTGGTACCATGTATGATGACTATAATGTGGTAAATATGTGTAGTAGCCTCTCCTTGGTGATTCACTTGTCCAGCTTCATTGTCTATGAAGTTTCTTTGGTTATGGTTTCACCCACTATAATTTGCTTTTTCAGACATTGAATCCTGTTTTGCTCAAGGAATTATGTACTTGCGTGGAAGTATTTCCTAGCAATTTATTCTAGCTAACTTCCAAGTGGTTTCTGGTAAAGCCAATCATCTATATGCCCCTTCTATAAGTTTTTATTAATGACTATTGTGGGTACTGAAATGAGGATAAGTTATAGGTGGTCGTGCTCAACAAAGCATCGACAATAGAGTGCAAGATTCAGAGTTAAATGGGGTTTCTTGCAAAATACCATTTACTTGTTGTCGAAAACCAAGCAGTTTTTTACATAAGAGTTTTTGGTATATTAAAATATCTCCTATTTATCTGTAACATCAGATAATCTTTCTTGTCTAGAAAATGAGCTCTGCCTGCTTGATATACACTACTAATGATTGATTCTTTCCACTAAATTTGGTAGAAGCTGAAATCATTGAGGGGCCGTCAAAGATAAGCCTTAACTGCCCAATTAGGTAAGTATCCTGAATGATGTTTCAGCTCTTAGGCTTATTCTCTTCTCCCCACCCCTCCCCCTCAATTGTTATCTCCAAGAGCTTTATAGTAGTGATTAGTGATAGTAGTTGTCATGCTTGATTTGCCTCACCTGTGAACTTCTCTCTTCTGTGGTGGTAATTGATTTTTATTGGATTTTTTTAATTCCTGAAAGTTCAGTAATATAATCAAACAAAAAATATATTTTGATACTTGAATTTTCTTGTTCTCTCAGTACAACTATGAATCCCAGTTTATGAATTTTAATGCAGCAAGGGTCAAGTTTGTCTGAAATAAGATGGATGTGGCATAAAGAAACAAATTGGATGATTCCAACATAGATAACTGAAAATATTGTATGTATTAATTTATTATCTTTTTGGGGTCATATAGACTCCACTAGAATCTTCAAAAGGGTTATACGCTAACCCGAGGCGCCCCCCGCGTACCTGCCCCACAGCACCGGGAGGGGTTAAATCACGGTGACCTCAGCGGCCTCCTAGAATCTTGTTGTGGCTTATAGGTCCTCATGTGGAATAGTTTGGGAAAATGAGAGGGTAGCTCTGACTTCTGACTTCTGAGTAGAATGATGACATTGTTTGGTTGTAGTTGTTAAATAATAATGGAAAAGAGGGAGAGAAAGCTTATGGGTGTGATAGATCACAAATCGGGATTCACTCACAACACACAAGAACAACACAACAAACACCAAAGCTATAGCATAAATCTGTAGAAAAGTAACAAGATAAATCTCAAAGGAGAATAAATCTCCAATGAGCCTAATCTCTAGGGAGGCACCCTCCCAAAGAGCCCAAGGCAACCGCCCGAATTCACTACTAATTTTCTGGATAACTAACAATAAGGCCTACTGCCTTTATTTATAAGATTTCCTATGCTAAGGTACAAGCCCCCCTCACAGCCTAACCGTAAGCTTCTAGCTATTTCTAGCTTGTTAGGCATTTCACAAGATATTTTAATTAAGTGCCTTAACAGGGTGAATCTAGCAAAGAGAAACCCATTGATTCATATACTGATGATTCTTGGTCCATGGATGTGAAAAGTAGTAGTAGGTCTTTTATGACGGCTCTTTACAGTTTGGTGAATATTGTCATCCTGTTGATATAATTTGAGCCAGTACCACAACAAACTCTTCCTAGGTAATTGCCCTATTCTTTTTTGGGTTCAAATAGCTAACCCAGCTTGGATTTTGAGGGACAAAAACTGAAAACATTGAATTACATCAAGGGACTCAAATCTAGGTGCAAAATCTATATGTTGGCAGGGGCTGCAACCTTGGTGAAGAGGTTCAGGAGAGAAGAAGAGGCATTATGTTAACAAATTATAAAAGATACACAATAGAAGAAAATATATCCTGTAGAGGAAAAAAAGGAATGCAAAATTCCCCAATTTGACTGTATGAAGAAATACGATTGCCTCAACTATTCATCTACGGACAGCTTATGTAGAAGTAGCCAAAATGCCAAATAAACAATATAATTCCTTGAAACATCCAACAACCTGAATAATGGGAAGCCTTCAAATAAACCACTGATTATCGTTGAATTGTAGAAAGAGATTCCCTGTTTACCTGGCTAATAGGTTTCATCGTTATAAACTTATCCACATTCCTTAATGTAGAATCGTATTATTGTATAGGGAATTAATTTGCTCTAGAGTTACTCATCTCTTCTCGCGGAATAGATATACTCCCGTTTTTAAAACAAGTATATCCTCAAGGTGTCTATGTTTCTATATCATTTGTGTTTTAGCTGTAATATTGCCTCCTTGAAAACAGACAAATTGCATATATTCTTGTTTCATAGCGATTTCAGGAGGAAACTGAAGCAGTTCACTTGTCTTAACAGCTTTAAACGCATCAGGCAGCCTGTTAAAGGACACCTGTGCAAGCATCTTCAGGTGAGTGTATCGTGTTTTATGGACATGATACCAAACATATCTATATTCTGTGTTATATGTGCTACGCAATGCAGATTAGTGTGAATTTTCTTGATTTATTGTCCTTCTATTCCACCCTTAGATTGTCCCTACTACCTAATCCTGTTTTCAAGCTGATGTTCTGGTTTATTTTTCCCTTGTTCTGTTTCAATGCTTCGCTTTTCCAAGGTGGATGCAAGTTCCCTTTTGTTTTCATTGTTTCCATTGTTCAGTTCATTTATCTCTTTTCTTTTCATTTGTTTTCTCGGATGGTATGGATGCTTGCTTGGATTAAAAAGAAGTGGAGAACATATTGAATCTTTCGATTTTGTTTTATGGACTTCAAGTGCTGAAAAAAGTCCTATTTAGCTGTTTTGATAACACACGGACTATGTAGAAGCTTTCTAGTTTCTTTTTCTGACTAGGTGTTCTAAGAAGACTTGCCTTTGACTAATTTTCACCTTTCTTTTCAATCAACTGTAGTGTTTTGATCTCAGCAATTACCTTGAGATCAATTTTAAACGACCGTCATGGCGATGCCCACATTGTACTCGGCCAGTATGTTATCCTGACATCCGGATTGATAAAAAAATGGTGAAGGCAAGTAGATAATTATTTGACAATAATATAAGAACACTTTATTAATTACCTCAAACTGATTCCTCATTTTCTTTGTTTCCAGATCCTTCAAGACGTAGGTGAAGGTGCCACGAGTGTACTCATTCATTCAGATGGTTCGTGGGAAGCTAATTCTGGTAGCGGTAACCATAATGATGAGTCACATGCCAAGGTCTTTGAAGGTCTTCAACCAGAGCAGCAAGAAGCTTCTGGCATGGAAACTGATGCATCCAGTGTTTATGATCTTACTGAAGGCAATGATGGGATGATTAGTTTAGACGCCGATCCACCTGAAGATCAGAAAGCTGTAGTTCAACCTGATCTCCACAGTAATTCTATTCAAACGAACCTGTCTACACCACCGGTTGCAGGAGACCCGTCTCAAGCAATTCAAAATTCAGTTAATCAAGCTCAGGGCGTTCCCTATTCGGGTCCATTGGGAAATTCTTCTGGTCAAGCAGATTACAACATAAGGGCAAATCCTGAAGCTACTGGTGTTATTTCTCCTGCACCCCTCTTTGGACATTTTATTCCATCACCGGTGTCTAATCAGCAATCTAGTACTCCGACTTCGGTTCATCTTCCATTAAATAATAATTTGTGGCTGCAGCAGCTACAACAAAGGCAAATGATGAGCAGTGTACCTGGAGGCTATGCAATACCCGGAAATGTGAGCAGAACACATGTGGCAGCTCAGGCGCGTCCAGTACAGACCCCTAGTCCAAACCCGCTCATGAATTCTAGACCACCCTTTATGAACACCTTCCCACGAAATAGCTCTGCTCTTCCACATCATACTTCTTTGAGTCCTCCATTAATTGCTTCAACCAGTGCCGGCTCAACACGAATGGACTCTCTCCAGCAGTTTTATATTTCACAATCCCTGTTGCAACAAAGTTCAACTGCTCAGGTTAGATCCTTTTGCAAATTACTAGTGTAATGTTTCTTGGCTTTTATCTCTAGTTAAGAATTTGAGTGGATACTGGATAGTCAACGTGAATAGATGATGATTGACGTCTTGGAAGTCAATGTGAATCTTTAACTGCATAACTATTAGGGCCCGTTTGGTAGCATACCTTAGGCATAAGGAATGAGTTAACCCGATTCCCATGTTTGGTTGGTTAAAAAGTTTCGAAATGAGTCATTCCCATAAAAAACAAAGACTCTCATACCCTTCTTCTTATGAAGGTACGAGTCCTTCCCAAAAATACAAAGGCTTTTATACCATCCTAACTTCCTAGCATCTAACCAAACAAGATATTCAGAGATAGTTCAACCCCATTCCACAATTCTCAGATCATCTCTTTGAACTTTGAAGTATACCATGATCAGTATATGTTTCTACAGTTACGCCTCTGGTTGTAATTTTGATCTTCTCTGGCAGATGAGAGGCTCCAGAGCTCCTGTTCAAATCACCAATAATGCTTTTAGAGCTTCTCTTCCCGGCTTTCAAGCTCCACATCAACAAATACCCATGTACCGCATCCCACGTATGGACTACACTCCTCCAGACTTCAGAGCAACTTCTCAAGTTCCAACAGCTCCTGGGATCATGAATACGAAAATCTTGGCAGAGAGTGGGCCTAGCTCTGGTGGAACCGTACAAAGGGTTTTAAGAACTGAGGATCTTTTGAATGTGCAGCAATCTGATGAGCAGAATTGGCAGCCAACAGGGAGAATGAGAGGAAGCCTTGCAGGACGAGCTTATAACGAGGCTCGTGATCAGTTGATGATCCGCCCTACTCAACAAACAACGCCACCTTCGTTTTCACCTCATCTGCAACTGCTTCTTGCAAATCGAAATATCCATTCATCCGAACCTTAACCCCAACTGACCGTCTCGTATAGTATAGTATATATACTTCTCTGCTCACGTCTCCATGGAATCATGATCTTCGGCACAGCAGCAGGTATTGGTAAATATACAAATTTCATATATTATTGCAGTTGCAGGTCAGGGAAAATAGATGCTGGACATAGCTAACAACATCATAGTAAGCTCAATGGTTTGTCAATTAGGCCAATATGAATTGGATGTACAGTACAAGGTCTGTTAGTATTCTATCTTTTGAGATGTTTTAACGTAAGCACATCACACAGATTAACTTTTTGATCGTCAATTCTGGTGGGTTCAGTCCTTAATTAGTCTATTGTTTGTTAATCAGTCTGGATATGGAGAAGTTTGATTCAAGCTTTTGTGGTTCACCTCAACTATTATATATATTGAAGTGATAACTTGACTGAAATTTATGCTTCAAATATCTGTTGAGGCTTAGAATACTTTGCCTACTCTTCATTGTTGTTTTAGTCATGGTTTGGAAAAAAAAAAAAAAAACAGTGAAAAGGCGAAGCTGAACTATTTATCGTTTCTATTAGAGAAATGATCAAAGGGTGAAGGTAAACTTGCATGTTTTACCTGAACAACAGATCAAAATAAATTAAGCAAGCAAAAGAATAGTGAAACGCAGAAGAAAACTTCAGTAATAATCGTATATGCAATTTACTTTAACTACCTCATTTAATTCTATGGCACTAGAGGATTTATTTCAACCTTTTTCTTTCCCATATCTTCCCACTTCGGCCATTACTAACGATACTAATGCAGGAAGGCTTCATGCGTGGACTACGCGAACAATGCATATTCTAATATAATGACGGTGCACATCTGAATTTTTTTCCTAAAGTGGGCACTTTTCATAAACTTATTCCAGATATAAGCTTGGAAGTAAATTTATTCCGAGAATAGGTTGTCTTGGGGAGGATTGGAGTAAGTCGCTGCCCACACAAAGAATTCACCTGAAAAAAGACGTGACGCAAAACTGCGACTTTAATCGAAGCAAAATGTATTTATTTTTATTTTTCAAAAAAGAAAGAGTCGTTGGGCGACTTTAATTTTTTATATTTGATATAGTCACTGATTATGATTATGCAAGTGAAAAAAAATATTAATTTTGTATTAGTCACTGCATACACTGTGCAGCGACTTACCAAATTGTAAATATTTTACATCTGCACATGGTTGGGGAGAACCGATCACGTGTAAATATTTTACATTTTTATAGAAAATGTAAAATATGTATAATTTGGATTTAAAGTATTTACAATTTGTATTTTAAATATCAATTATATTATAAAAAGTAGATATTTACAATTGGTATTTTATATACCAATCTATCTATCTATATACTATTACTAAAGTCGTAATTATCTCTCCTATGTGTCGTTCATCTAAGTATGTCACGTCATCAAATAATTATATATATTTACATACACCTTTATTCTATTTAAAATTTATTTTATCTTTTATTATACAAATTTCCTAAATTACCACCCAAAGTATTTTCCATTGTACATATAATTTTGTACTTATCAAAATGTATTTTTCATTTTAAAACTATAAAAAATACATATAAATCGAAGACTTATTTTAAAAATAATACTATAAATCCAAATTATACGTATTTTTAAATCCAAATGTGCAGATGTAAAATATTTACAATTGGTATTTTTAAACAAAAATGTAAATTTTAAAATATTTACACTTGGTATTTTACGTATAATTGGTATATAAAATACCAATTGTAAATATCTACTTTTTATAATATAATTGGTATTTTAAATACCAATTGTAAATATTTTAAATCAAAATTATACGTATTTTACATTTTCTACAAAAATGTAAAATATTTACACCTGATTCGGTTCTCCCCAACCATGTGCAGATGTAAAATATTTACAATTGGTAAGTCATTGCATAGTTCAGCGACTAATACAAAATTTATTTATTTTTATTTTCACTTGTATAATCATAATCAGTGACTATATCAAATACAAAATTAAAGTCATTGATTAAGCCAGCGATTCTTCCTTTTTTTTAAAAAAAAAAAAACACATTTTGCTTCGATTAGAGTTGCAGTTTTGTGTCGCGTTTTTTTTCAGGTGAGTTGTGTGGGCAACGACTTACTCCAATCCTCCCCAAGATAGCCTATTCTCATAATAAATTTTCTTCCAAGCCTATATTCGAAATAAGTTTCGGAAAAATGCCCACTTTGAGAAAAAAATTATGCACATCTATCGTGCACATTCATTTTTATATTTTCGTATGTGATGTGTTACAATATACATTTCATTGTAACTTATGATGTACATAACCAATGTTACATAAGCCTTTTACACAGTGATGCAAATTTCATATAACTATAGAATACATTTCAATATAGCTATGATGTGCTAGGCTTTTTATAATGATATACATGAATGTACGTGCACGCTGTTCTTTATTTCTCTCGATAAAATACTCTCGTGTCATTTTTTTACGGCTCAAAGTACATCATCTTCGACAAAAAACATTAAATAAACATATATCTTACAACTGAAAGTACGCGAACCACTCATGCAATCTCATTCTCTCCATATCTAACCTTCACTCTAACGTCTAAAGTGAATGATCTTATGTAAAACTTTTTGTTACAAAAGTTAATTTGTCATTCTATCGACAAAAAACATTAAATAAATAAGGATTTTTTTGCCTATTGAAGAGGGCATTTTTGTCCAACAATTTTGCACATCGTCTTTTATGCATGTGCGCAAAGTACACCTCACATATTGGACAGATTCGGTCAGCGTGACGACACAATCAAATGGAAGAGTGATGTTTATTTATTAGTTATCGCTGAAATCTCATCGTTAAAAACTCACAAATTATCCATTCAAAATCTTTGCGGTTCACACAAAAATATCGATGGCCTGCAATTTCACACTCCACAACTCGCGCCTCTCAATTCCAACGCCACACACCCACCACCACCACCACCACAAACCTCCACCTCATCTCAAGTGCCAGCTCAGCACATCGGGAAACGGGGCCCCACCACCCCCGAGGCCGCGGCGGATCATCCTGGTCCGACACGGGGAGAGCGAAGGGAACGTGGACGAGGACGTGTACACGAGGGTGGCGGACCCGAAGATCGAGCTGACGGCCAAGGGGGTGGCGGACGCGGAGGAATGCGGGCGGAGGATAAGAGGGATGATTGAGGAGGACGGGGCGGAGGATTGGCGGGTCTACTTTTACGTGTCACCGTATAAGAGGACGCTCCAGACTCTGAGGAGCCTTGCAACGGCGTTTGAGCGGCCGCGGATTGTCGGCGTCAGAGAAGAGCCTCGCCTCCGGGAGCAAGACTTTGGTATATGTGTACATGTAGATTTTTTATGTTTATATATATATATGGTGCGGTAAGATTTTGGTATATCGAATGTTTTTGATGATTGATTGCGGTAAGAATTTGTTTTGGTATTGATTAGGAAAAAGTGATAGGATATCAAAGTGTTAGGATTAGACATTTAGTAAAAGCTCACGTGGCATGCATATGAATTTTTTTTGGAGGTTTTGATTTTAGACTTGTATCAGTCCGGGTACGAGCCTGGTTCGGGCCGGGCTTTAGAGACGATTCCAGCCCGATTGACTAGGCCGGGCTAAGCTTGTCCGGGCCAAACAGACTGAAACTGTTGTCCGAGTCCGTCCGAGAAACTGGGCCGGATAGCCGCCTGGTTTGTATTATATAATATGTAATTATGTTTTATAATATATATAATTATGTTTTATATTATATTGTATATGTAATTATATATATTATATACTATATTAAGGGCTAAAAATGTGAAATATTATATAATAAGGGCTGAAAATTTAATAACTATATATATTTAGAATAATATATATAAATATATTTATATTTTTTAAAATTTTAACCGAATACCGGACTTAGAAGAGTGTTTGTGTCCGGTTTTTAAACCGGACGGATGGTTCGGGCCGGACGGGCTGGCCGGACTTGTAGAGAAGGCGTTGACGTGTCAAAATGTTTTTATCATTCTTTTTCTCGCACAAATAAACATAGATGATTGCTTGTGTGTGCGCTTAGGTGATAAGAAGTGAAAGTATGATCTAAACTAGATGAAGCTTAAGTGGTACCAAGTTAATTCAAGAGCTATATATTGTTATATTTTGATTCAAAATGTGTGTTTAATTATAGAAAGATCTTGCCTTAGTTGTAGATATGTTACTTTCTCATCAAGCTTCTATTGCTATATATGTTCTACGTAGGGGCGTAGAGACGCATGATTTTAGTCTAATGCGAGCTAAAATCTTGAATGAAGAGTAAAATATTTTTATTATTTTTGTAAAATTTCAAGCCACCACTGGACCCATATACATCTTCTCATGGTATCAGAGCTACGAAATCATAAAACACAATAACCTACCCTCGTGTTTTTTTTTACTCTTATTCAATCGATTCTGATTGCTACCTTGTGCTTCGTCACCAGCATGTCGACCAACACTATGACTAATCAGATCATCGCAAAGCCGGCATTGTTGGATCCAATGTCGTCCTATTACTTACATCAATGTGATCATTCCGGGATGAACATCAGTACGGTCCTCTTCAAAGGCGACAATTATCAAGAACGGAAAAATGATTTAAAAATGTTATGAACTTATAACAGGAAATTATATCCCTATATATATAGTCAACAACTATATATAATTAGCAATCCGGATCGGATCTTTGTTGAAGAAATTAAGCTAATTGTGGATTGTATCTGCAGGGAACTTCCAGAACAAGGAGAAAATGCAGGTGGAGAAAGCCCAGCGCACACGCTACGGCCGCTTCTTCTACCGGTTCCCGGACGGAGAATCCGCTGCTGACGTGTACGACAGGATCACAGGGTTCAGGGAGACTCTACGAGCCGACATCGACAAGGGGCGGTTCCTACCCCCCGACGAGTGGACCCCCAACCTCAACATAATCATCGTGTCGCACGGACTCACGGTCAGGACGTTCCTCATGCGGTGGTACAAGTGGACGGCGTCGCAGTTTGAAGGCCTCAACAACCTGAGCAACGGCGAGATGGTTGTCATGGAAAGAGGTATCGGAGGAAGGTATAGTTTGCTGGTGCACCACACTGAGCAGGAGTTGCGGAGGTTTGGGTTAACGGACGAGATGCTTTCTGACCAACAATGGTACGTACCTAATTAAATCACCACTTTAACTTTAATGATTAAATAGGGCTCGTTTAGTATCAATACCAAAGATATGATATATCGGATATCGATATATCGATATGCATGAGCGGATTTAGCTAAGCCCAGAGGGGGATACAGTCTCCATTGGAAAAAAAATTATCTTAACTTTTTTACCCTTATCTTATCTGTAAATGTAATTTTAACCGGCCCTAACAAATTTAAACCACAAAAATAAAATTACTTTAAGTTTTTTTTTCTCGCACAGGATACTTTAGCCCCCTCGGATAAAATCCTGACTCCGTCCCTGTCGGTATGAATATCAAAATATGGGTATGAATAATATCAAGATATCGGATATGGGTATGAGTGATATGTTTGATATACCAATTTTCTGAAAGATATCAAAATAACACTCTGATATACTTTGATATCACTGATATTGATATCTACCTATATCAAACAGCAGATATCAGTTTGATATCGATATCACGATATACCAAATACATATATAGATATGACTGATATCTCATACTCATACCTGATATCAATACCATACGGACTCTAATATCACCCTGATATAACTGATATCGATATCTACCGATATCAAACAACATATATTAATTTGATATAGATATCATGATAAATATGGGTATGAGTAATATCTCATATCCAAACCTATATAATACTAAACTGGTTCTTTAGTTGTTCATATATAATTGGGGTGCTTAATTGATTGTGCATGCAATAAATTAAGGCAAATGACGGCGAGGCAAGGTGAGTTCAATTACGATTGCAAGACCACGGGGCCATCTTACTTCACACATTACTTCGAAGAAGAACGACAAAGTGTGCTTCAGTTCTGAGGACAGACGAGGCGCCGATATATATATATATATATATATATATATATGGATGAAGCGAGCAATTTCGCCAATTTGTGGAATTACAGCGGCGGAAAATGTGATTACTTTGTAGGGGACTGTGTTTGTATCATACACAATATTCTACGATAATATACGGACCATGGACATAAAAGTAAGCATATATATATTTTTGGATCATATCTGCACCGTAAAATTATTATATACTCTAGGTACACGACTAGATATTGATAGTACGCGTTATAAATATGTGACACTAGCCGCGTGAAATTCACGCGTTACGTCATGATCGCGTCCAGTGAACCCTCACGCATGCAGGAGACACTAAGTATACCCACCGGATGACCCTAATCCTCTCGTCAACCACCACTGCGCTACTTTCTAACGCGTGATTCCAGCACATGGCCAAACGAAGAAGGAAACGATCAAGGCCTATCAGAGCAAGACAACAACGCACATCGCCCCCATCCAACACGTGTTGCACCGCTAATTGGTCCAATCAACACACGACACACCCCTGCCGACCTCAAACGCATGACTAATCACGAGCGACCACGCGTCCACCCGACACCACCAAGGCAGAATCATGACTCTCCCACTATAAATAGGCCCCTGGTGCCCAAAATTAAAAGAAGGGGGATTTTGGCTGAAAACCCATTTTTCTTGGTGGTTTTCTTCTCGAAATTTGTGTATGGTTCATGTGTGTTAGTGAGAGAGATGTAACATGCTCGATTTTGCTAAATAAAGATAGAAGTGTTCTTATTTATCGCGTTCATTCACTTTTGCCCATATATCGCATTGTTTTGATAGCTAAGTCTTAGAAGAGTGTCTTTCATCTTGTTCACTTAAAAGCGTGGAACCATCGTATACTCTAAATTTTTGATTTGGGAAATATACCTAAATGTGCTATTTTAATAATTATGTCTTGATTTTTTAATCTTTAGTTAAGGATAAAAGTTCAGAATTTCAAAATTATTATCGTAATAAAGAAAAGTTTAAATATTTTAAAGGATGCGGATCCGGTGAGAATGAACATTATGTTGAGAAATGAGAATAGCTCTTAGTCTTTGGATTTGAAAAAATCTAAAATCTAAGATTAGACTATCATTTAAGTGGTCATGTGCACATGACCACTTAAGTGGATAATTAACCGGTCAACACCGACGGTCAACGACGCAGCTCCGACGTTCATCGGTATTTATTTTATTTTATTTTATTTTATTTTTTCATACCATTTTTTTTTCGGGTCAGTTTTTTTTTACTAAAGATGGCATGTGCATACATTTTAGCTTGTGTGTGCATCTATATTGTCGGATAGATGTGCATCAAAATTTTATAAGGCGTTGTCCGACCTAAGTTTTTTTTTTCTTTCCGGCCCATTTTTTTCCGGGTCCACCGTTTGCTTGCGCTGGCATGTGCACCATTTGTTACTTGTGTGTGCATCAATATTGACTTTTGAGTGCATTAAAATTTTATAAGGTGTTGTCCGACCATTTTTTTCCATTGAATTTTCCGCAGCCCAACTTTTTTCAAAGACTAATTTTTTGCTTGAAATGGCATGTGCATACATTTTGGCTTGTATGTACATAAATTTGGCTTGTATGTGCATCAATATTGACATGTATGTGCATCTAAAGATTGTAAAAAATATGCATTATTTTCTAGAGAAAATGTGCATGAGTTGTACACTATATGTGCATAAGTTTTGACATGTGCACATTCAAGAAAAAAGACGTGTGTTTCAAATGGTATGTACATACAAGTAAAAAACTCATGCATATATCAAGCCAAGAAAACGATGCATACAAGTAAAATTTAGATGCACAGACAATTCAAAATTCATGCACTTACAAGACAAAACTTATACACATTCTGTAAAGTATTTAAGATTTTACATGTGTGTGCATAAGTTTTCACTTACAAAAAGCCACACATATATAGTCAAACCATATGCACATCTAGTTCAATTTACATGCACATACAAGCAAAAAGACATGTCTTTCAATGGGTATGCACATACAAGCCAAAACTCATGCACATTTTAACCCAAGAAAACAACGCCACACAAGTAGAACTTAGATGCACATACATGTTAAAATTTATGCACACACATGCCAAAATATTTGCACATTATCTGAAATACATGCATAAGTTTTTGCATGTATGTGCATGCGTTTTCACATACACAAAGTCACACATATAATCAAAATCCTATGCAAAATTTATGTAATTTAGGTGCACATACAAGCCAAAACTCGTGTATAATATTTCAACCCAAGAAAATAATACACACAAGTAGAATTTAGATGCAAGTATATATCAAAATCTATGCACACACAAGCTAAAACATATGCACATGCTGAGAAGTGTATGAGTTTTCACATACACAAAGTCACACATATAGTAAAAAATCTTATACAGATTTTATGCAATATTAATGCACATACAAGTCAATATCGATGCACATACAAGCAAAAATCAATACACATACAGTCGTACGCCAAAAATTGTGACTGAAAAAAAAATGGCAAAAAAATAAAAAATAAAAATTTGACCGATCAACGCCGGAGTTCCGTCGTTGACCGTCGGTGACTGGTTTGACCAGTCATGTTGGCCGATCAAACTCTAAAAAATGAGGTCATGTGCCTTTTAATGAAAGTTTAATCCTAGCCTTTGGTTTATTTATAATCCAAAGAGTAGAATTTATTCTCATTTCTCACCCTAATATATATTCTCACATGACACTTACCCTATTTTAAAAGTGTAATAAGATCCCGACCTATATTACTAAATATAACATTACGTACAGGTAGGGCTGAGCACGGGCCAGAAACCGACCCGACCCGAAAAGCCTGAAACCCGAAAACCCCAAAAAATGGGACCGAAGACCGAACCGAAGTCATGCGGTTCGGTTCGTTTCGGGCTAAAACAACACTTGTAAATAAAAAATCAGACCAAATTGGGCTAAAAAAATCAACCTGAACCGAAACCCTGATAAAATCAGACTGAAACCCGAACCGAATAATTTGGATTTGGGTTCGGTTCAGGTTTTTCGGGTCGGGTTTTCAGAAAATCTGGCCCGTGCTCAGCCCTACGTACGGGTACACAATAAGGTGCATCCTATGTACTAATTGGGACATTTTTCTTAATTTGGACCGAAAAAAACACATCTTTCTTAAAATGTCAACCTTATTTCCTCTTTCGTTGACCTTCCTTGGAAAAAAGTGTGAAACATTTTCAACAACCCGAAAATATGAGGAAACTCATGCTCTTGACACGTGGTTAATTACACGAGATATATGCAAATCTGTCTCCATTCGTTACAAGAAAGTTTTTGTATAGTCCCTACTTCTGTGGACCCCTTTAATTCCACCCCTTAATTTGTATGTGATTATTCTTTTCCAGATTTTCTTCTATTTGGTTAAATTTTTGTTGATGAAAGTAAATATCTCTTCGCTTTCAGCATGTTGATTTTGATCCGTTATGGCGTTATCCAACAAGCCCGAGAACGTGACAAATGAACATGCATGTCCCTGCGATGAGATAACGAGTTCGTGGAAAATGCACTTCCTACCATGCAAAATTATGAACAACAAAAATTTTGAGAAAATCTATACGGGACAAGTTTTTTTTTATTATTATTATTATTATTATCTTTGAGTCAGGATAAATGTGTTTTAGAACCATGCAAAATTATGGCTGTTGTGGTTTATTGTACTAGTGTGATAAACTGGAGAGTTTAAATAGGAAACCAAACTAGATTTGCTAGGAAAGATTACGTGAATAGTTAGGCCCATTCCAAACAATGGCTCCAACTATTCCTAACTAATCTAAATTAGGTAAAATTAAAATATTAGTTTAACAGGTTGTTTAAATAAAGATAACAAATTGATAGAATTTGACGAAAGTGGCCAGGACACATTAAGCTCCTTTCTATGCTCCCTTTAGGTTAAACTTGTTTATTTTATACCATAAATCCTAAAATATAAACTCTAAATCCTAAAACATAAATCTTAATTTCTAAAATATAAACCTTATACCCTAAATCATAAACTCTAAACCCTAAATCCTAAAACTCTATACCCTAGACCATAAAACCCTAAACCTTAAACTATAAAATTTAGTTTTTAATTATTAATCCTAATTTAAGGTTTAAAATATAAAATAAACAAGTAAAACCTAAAGGGAGCATAGAAGGGTGCGCCTAAGTGGAGTTGGTGTGTGTGCGTTGTTGTTGTCTAGGTACTCGGTGGCTCAAGAGCACCACCAAAGGTTGTTTTGTGGTGACTCAACAATGGTTGTTGGACTCGTGAGTAGAGCTCTCGTGGGTTCATTGATTTTCTTGGATCTTGATCTAGGATTTGTTTGTTAGGTGTGTTTATAAAGAGTTTTTTTAAGTAAAATAATGAAATTTGAATATTGGATGATATATGAAAATGTAAAGAAAGAAAGAAAAGTGTTTTTTATTTATAAAGAGTTTATAAATTTTTGACTAAACAAGCATTAGTGATTGGACCATCAGTACTAACCCCAAACTTCCTCTCTACATCAATCGTAGTCATAGGGACATGCTTGTCATCAGAGGTAGGGTGGAGAATGATATGTTCATGAGCAACGACCACAGTGAGGTGGTGGTGGTGATGGCTAGTTAGTGTTGAGAGCAGAGGCAAGTGAGAGACCTTTTTTGTCGACGAATTGGGAAACGGAATAAAACTGAATTTCAATATCTGTTGAAAACCCACCATTTTTGGGGAATCAAGGGCAAATATGTTATTACACAAATTTAGGCTTTTTTTTTTGGATAAAGTAAGAATTCAAGAATCCAGAACAACGAAACCTGGAAATTCGAGAGGCCGAACAAACGGCGTTGGAACACCCGACAAAGCAACCAACCAACAGAACAACAACAAAGAGCAGAACAAAAATAAAAAACAACAGACACAACAAATAAAAAAAAAAAGACACAACCGAGCAAGCAAACCTACAAGGCTAAAACAACGAGAAAGTCTTCAAACAGGGATTGGAAACCACCAACAAGTCGTTTGAAGCAGCCGGAAAGAAGAAACAAGAAACAATCTGGAGGCATTTCGTCAGTAGAAACCACCAGGGATCACACGATCACTATCTTGTCTCGAACTGAAACAACAATCTCAAATCAAGCCAAAAGGAGAACCTGCAACAGCACAGAGACAAGGAGGAAGGCGGGGGACAGGGGAAAGAAAACGCACGGCGGCCGGGGGACAGGGGAGGGAGGAGGGCGGCGGAGAAGGAGGAGGAGGGAAAAAGAGGAAGACAAGGGGAAGGGCGGCGGCTGGCCAGAGAGAGAGGGTAGAGAAGAAGAAGAAGGCGGCGAGGTGGCGGGGGCTCTTCTGGGAGCAAATGAAACCAGATCCGGCTCGTCTCCGGTGGGCGGCGGCCTGGCTTTCTGAGCGGTGGCGGCGGCGAAGACTCGATGGGGGCGATTTCAGGCTAACTCCGAGAGGCGCAACTCTAGACTTAGGAGGAACAGATCTGGCCGGGGAGGAGGAAGCTCGGTCGGAGGAGCAGTCGGTGGACTGTAGCGGCGGTCGGCCACGGCGACTCGATGGAGCAAAAGCAAGGGCCGGCGTCTTCCCGGCGAAGGCAAGGAAAGGCGGCATGCCGGTGAAGGCTGATGCCAGTGTGGCGAGAGGCTGGTGCCGGTCGCCGGTGAGGCGGGAGTGGATGGGGGGCCGTTAGGGTCGGCTCCCAGAAGGGAGCTTTTCTTGATTGTACACAAATTTAGGCTTTGTTTGACTTTCTTGTTATTGTTTATAAACTGTTTTTTTTATTAAAAAAAACTACTTTTATATATTCAATAAACGTGTAATAAAATTATTTTAACTTTTTTTCTTTACTCACACTTTTTTTAAATAAAATACACTCATACCTATAAACGCTACTTTTTTTATCAAACATATTTTTTTTATACAAATCTACTTTTCAACTACTTAACCCTTTATAATCACAATCCCCTAATAAACCCTTACCGAATGCATATACCAATTGATTATGGGTGACGTTTTTTAAACAAAATGTATGTATACAGTAGATGATTTCTCATAAAATCAAATATATATATATATATATATATAACGTATAGTTTCATACAATTTCAACCAAGTATAAATATAAGCAACTAAATCCAATCCGACCAACCCAATCAACCGTGTGCCGCCTCTCTAAAGTGGAAGTCTTTTGAGTTTGAAAAGTATCATAATAATAATCCACCTCGTGTTTCTTTTGCGCTTGCAAATAACCGTGTGGGCTCAAAAGGCAATGATTAATCTTGAATTGTTCGGCTGTGGAATTTGTACACCACATTCCCTTGTCTTCCCCTCTCATTGGCTCTTTCCTTAATTCATTTTAAATTGAACACGAAAGTTCTAACACGCTATAGTACTATGTAACATGCATGCTTTGGTTCATTTTTTGCATTGGCCTTCTTCATATATTATAATGTTTTGTGTTGCTCATGGAAGCCGGCCTCCTCGATGATAAATAAGGATTATCTTTCTCCTATTGGATACATACCAACTTGCTTTCTAGATACAAAAATGACAAATTATGTTTTGCCAAAGAATGTGAATTTCAGTTTGGTATTGAAGCATGATAAGGATTTATCCAATCCTAATCTTTTATCCCGCTGAATAATGTTTATCGACTCTGCCGTAATAATTCTCTTATTTTATAAAACTTTTTTCTAAAAATTCTCTACATAATCCATCATTATGTTTAAATGTTCACATATCTCGTGGCAATCTTAGCATTGCAAATTTTATAGTGTGGAAAAACTAAACATTTTCATCAAACCAAACTTATCTACGTACTATCGATCAATAAGGGAAATTAGTAAACATAACATTATTTTTTTAATTATATATAGTAGGGTTCGGTATTACAAATTATATACATTTTGGTTAGGGGTGTGTATTTTTGGATCAGACCGTAAACCCGGATCGGACCGAAAATTACGGTCTGATCCTAGACAGTGTATGTAACAGTCCTATCTACGGTCCAAGGTTTTAAAGGTTACGGTCCGGACAGTAATATGCTTTTCTTATTATAAATATATCTCATTTAACACTACGTACATCCATTTTTACGGTCCAATTACAGTCCGATCTAAATTTGGACGGTAAATGAATCATTAAATGATCACTTTTTTCTCAATTTTTTTTTAAAATTATTAGTAACAATAAAAATGGTCCGAGACCAGATTGAACCGTAATTAGACCGTATCGGTCCGGTCCAATCCACGGTCCAAGTGCTGAAAAATTTACTGCACACCGGTCCGGCCTGGCTGCGTAACTGGTTTAGTGACCAATTAAGCAACAACATATGTTTTTGATATTTCATTAATAATGAATGGAAAAAAAAAAATCACAACAATAACAGTATTTTTCTGGCTAAGAAAAGTAGAAAACATGTATCGATGACAAATTCAGTGCCACTATAGCTGGAATAACAATGTTTTTTTTTAGTTCGTGTAATTTTTATGTTTTCTTTTGAGCTATCTTTTCCGATGATAAGCATATGCATGATATCTTCTAGATTGCCATGAAATTTAAGCATCACTTAAAAATAACAATTCAATAAAATAAAATGTTTGACTAATTACATCCTAGATACAATGTTTGTCAGGTTCACATAAATTTACAACTTGCCAAACTAATTTATTTTGAATTAATAGTCAATAGAAATCCGTACCAACACAGATAGAAAAAAACAGTGGTGGACGACATATTTGAACTTGATTCTTTACCTCCGGCTGCGCTTATTCCTTTCTTATGAGTTATGACTTATGATCAGGGGAGGACGCAGGTGGGGCCCAGTGGGACTGTAGTCCTTATTGGAATTTTTAAAAACAAAACAAAAAATTTAAATTAAATTTATATGAGATTTTTTTCCCTCATCCAAAGTTTTTTAAATTTATTTTCTCAAAAAAGTTTAAATTATTTTTTGTATTTTTTTAATTTTAAAAATATTTTTTACATAGGATTTATTATGCATAATTTTCAAAATTACTAAAATTTATTCAAATTTGCATACAATTTTTCAATAAAATATGTAATATCTTCACTATATTTATCTTTATTTGTGTTAAAACTTTTAAAATTTAGGATTTATGAATTTGTAAATTTTACAAATTAATTTTTATACAAATTTGTTGAAATTACGCAGTAAAAGTAGTTTATAATGATAAAATTTGTGTAATTTTTGGTCAATTTTGAGTAAAATTTCATTTGAAGTTTGATTATAGATTTTATTGTTTGAAATTGAGATTGTTTGTGAAAAACAGATTATAGAATTAAAAATTACGGTTTAGGGTTTTGTGTAAGATAGACGGTAATATTTTACTCTTCAAGATTTTAGCCCCCCACTGGATTAAATTCCTGCGTCCGCCCCTGCTTATGACTCGTTCAGCTTCTTGTTCATGACTCGTTCAGCTTCTTGTTCAACCAATATTATTTTATATTTTGACTGGATTTTATATTATATGCTCAGCTTGTAGGTGACGATATCGGCCGTGATCATAAGGTTTACGGTTAGAACTTATAAGTCTATTGGAATATAATTGTCTCACATCTAAAGTTGGAATATAACTTGTCTAGTATATAAGCTTGATGAACTATTCCTCTTATTGTCAATTGGTTTTAGGATGAAACTTTATTGGGCTTATGTACCGGGCCTATCTGCGCATATGCGCTCGTGTCTGCACGACCCCCAGTCATTGGGTCCACGAACTTTGACATGGTATCAGAGCGGGTTCGGTCCTGGGTCCCTTTATTGGATTGGTTGGGTCTGGCTATAAAGAGATTGAGATGCCCACCCACACCCGTTTATTCAAGTGTCAACTGGGCTTGGTCAATTGCCCGCCCGTTGCATTGCGGGGGCGTGTTGGAATATAATTGTCCCACATCTAAAGTTGAGACATAATTTGCCTAATATATAAGCTTGATGGACTACTCATCTTATTGTCAATTGATTTTAGGATGAAACTTCATTGGACTTATATACTGGGCCTATTTACACATATGCGCTTGTATTTGCACGACCCTCAGTCATTGGCCCACGGGCTTTGACAAAGTCCTTCTCGATCCGCGTATTAATAGGGTAAGAGAAAAAAAGTGCTTGTGTGAAAGTCAACTAAAATGTCCAAATTTTCATCTAGTAATTAAAATTAGCCAAGACATATTTGAAATTTCTCAAAAAAGGAATATCCGAAGTTGGTTTCATGTTCCCTTAGTGAACTATAATAATAATGTAAATGTACTAATTTTATGTTATAAAGTACAATAATGATGAATATTTTTTGAAACCATGTTGGATTGTTTTTTACTTATAGTTTAGTACTATAGTAAAATAGCGCTCTTAGTTGGGATAGGGTCCTAGGGAGGATTGGGCTTCATTTGAATGTTTTCAGAAAAAATATCAAATGTGTCATTTGAGAAATTTCTTTATAAAAAAGTATAATTAATATTAGTAACTATTTTTAACACATTTGAAGCATTTTAACGATTTAAAATATAAGTTGGAAAACATTTTGAGAAACAAATTTATATTCTTTATTTTGACAATGGAAGAAAGTATATAGAGTACTTCAATTCTATATTGCACAAAATGGCATATAACAAGAAAATACCAAAACTTGCATAGCTTTGGAAGAAAGTATATAGAGTACTTCGTCTGTATTATTCTCATTATATGATTTATTAAATAGAATTATGACACGAAAATACAATTATCAAATAAAATTAAATCCAAATAGTAACAAAAGAGTAATTTTCAATAATAAATGTTAACATGTAAAAAATCTTAATTATAACATGGAGTACTATTTCAATAAAACTTATCAGTAATTAAAATTACCTCCGAAGTAACTCTTCCTTTTGTAACTTCTCATTAATTAAGGGTAGAAATTATATACATTATACATTTCCTTATACGATTAAGGATCCTATAGAAGTACGTCTACAACCAACCCTTTCCAATTGAAAATAATAATAAAAAAAATAGTTTTCTGTATATATTATATTTCTTAATTGCCCCCTAAAATCTCAAATAAAAGAACAAATTTGAATCCAATAAAACAGAACTACATAAAATTAGGAATGGGCATAATAGAATCCTGATCTTGCATCACCGGCAGAATAAACGGCGTCCTACAAAGAGGACACGTCATCTGATCATGATCCATCCAACGGTCCACACAGCACCTGTGGAACACATGCCTGCAATTCCTCAGCCGTCGGATCTCCTCCTCCGGTTCGAAGTCAAGCAAGCAAACCGCACAGCTCTCCGGCGTCTCCTCCCCTCCGGCGCCGGCGACAATCTCGGAGAATTTCACGACGGGGAGCATTTCCCGGATCGTCGAAACGGGTACGGGTCCGGGTCGGGTCGAGTATGGCGGGGGTGAAGAACCGGGTCGGACGACGTCGGGTTCGAGGAAAGCGGAGAGGCCCAGGAGGCGGAGGAGGGCGAGGATTAAGCTACGGATTAGCCCGATAGCGGTAAGAGTTTGAATTAAGACATTTGGGAGGATTACTACGGTGCACCCGACGGGGAAACCCATTTTCTGGTTTGGAATTAATTCGGGTTTGGTTTTTGGTTTAGGGATGTTTGGGGCGGAGTACGTGAAACCCCTCTCTTATATATGTTGGAGACTCGGAGGGAGGTGTAAAGTAGTTGGAAAAACAACTTATAAAAACGAATTTTTGACCAAGAACGAAGGACGGTGGAACCTCCCAATTAGGGTCCGTTTGGTTCTATACTGCAGATATCAGAAATGGATTTGGAAATCACCAAAACTGTTTTAGATGACTTAAAATCAAGAAGAATTGCAAGGAGACCCTATTTGAGTGAGCATGAGCTAAGTCTCGGGCCGAAGCCCCTGCGGTACGGTATAGATAGAATTTTTGATAGTCTTATTTGTATTAGGATTAAAGATAAAATCTTATCTGTATCGGGTTTTGGGACTTATAAATAGATTGTTTCAGGGTTGTATTTACTTATCCACATAATCAGTAAAAGGAAATCCTAAAAGAGCGATTTGCTCCAAACTCTTTATTTCGCTTTACTGTTCATCAAATCACCCGAAATTATCAACAGAAACCGATATCAACGTTTGTTTTGACAAAAGCATGGGAATGGCCAATTCCTGGAATTAGGGGTGTTCATCGGATTCGGTTTTTTGGACTGAACCCGAACCGATTATATTCGGTTTGGTTTTCGATTTCTTATAAAAATAATATTTGGTTTTCGGTTCGGTCAAAACGGATTATTTTTAAAAATAATTTAAAAAAAACCTAGATTTTTAGATAAATTAGTCCAACCTTATTCGGTCTGGTCCAGTTCGGTCCAAGTTCGGTTCGGTCTAATTCGGTTTTGTGCACTAAAACCTACTTCAATAACCTAAATTAATATAATTTCAAAATATTTGGTTATTTTGGGCCAAAACCGAACCGAATAAAACCGAACCCGAACCGAGTATGTTTGGTTCGGTTTTCAGTCCACAAAATTCCAAAATTCGGTTTCTTTTCTGTTCGGTTTTGGCCCGGCGAACAACCCTACCTGGAATAACTCATTCCTCACTAATATGCTTGATTTCATACCTGACCAAAATTTCCAGTTTGAGCCATTCCATGTCCCCAATTTCATTGTTCTTCTTCCCCTTTGAGGTTGTTTCTCTCACCGGCAGCCCGTTGACGCTCGCTCTCCTCAGTTCGAAAGTTCTTTCAACTGGAAATTAATTCCACAATAGTTTTTTCGATGCTTCTCCGACTGGAAATTCAAAGTACAAATTAAGGTTGTGATCCCTAGAGCAAGAGGAAGGGAGGGGAGTATAAGAGTTACAAAGGAGAAGGAGGAGGTGAAGAAAGACATAAAAGAAGTGAAGAACAATGATGAGTAGGAGAAACAGAGAAGGATGAGGTGGTGGCCAGAAATTCAAAAATCAGAACCCTAACTTAAATCTCAAATTTAGGGTCCGTTCGGTTCGGTTGGGGTTAAAGTGGGTTAAAGTGAAAGTAAATATTTAAACTTCCACTTCAACTCTCATTTTACTTAATATTACCCCCAATATTAAACAAATGCTTCAACTTTAACCAAGTTCAACTTCCACTTCCTACCAATCGAACACAATCCTAATCAAACAAAAACCATCACTCAACCTCGTTCCTCATATACAACCCGGAACCCGATTCATGATATCATCTTGATTCATGAAACCTTACCAAGCGAGCCCTTACTTAGTTTTTTTAGTCGTCTGTCAAAATCCCATCAAGTTTAATTTAACATATATGTTTGGTTGTATTTTATTTATCAAATAAATTTATAAAGTTAAATTTTAAGGATTTATACTTTCTCTAAAATGGGAAAATTATATTTATCATTATGATGAGGTTGGTAAAAAAAAAAAAAATTTTATTTCAAAATATCTTCTATCTTTTTTTCTCTTTTCAAATTACAAATCTCTTATATATCCATGAGTAAAATTGTTAAATTTAACCCATAGGCGATTGTTTTTCATCCGATTGATCTCATCGATTACATCCCCATAATGGTTTCGGTTTGGGGTTTTAGGGAATCAACGGTTACGGTTTGGGATTTCAGGAAATCAACAATTTCATTTTTTTTTGATTCTTTCGGAATCAGAGTTGTCTCTAAATTTAACCCATGGACGATTCTCATCCGATTGATCTCATATGCTCCCTTCAAATCTCTCACAAGTCACAACTAGGGGTGAGCACGGGCCGAGAAAACCGAAGCCCGAACCTGACCCGAAAAACCTGACCCGAACCCGAACCGACATGCCTTCGGTTCGGGTTTCGGTCCGATCAAATCAGAGTTTCGGGTTTCGGTTCGGATCGGGTTTTTAGTGTAATTTAGCCTGTTTTTTAACGAAAAGTGTTGTTTAGTCTGAATCCGATCCGAACCGAACCCGAACCGATGTCTTCGGTTCGGTCTTCGGTCCCAGATTTTTTGCCGTTCGAGTTTTTTGGGTTCCGGCCCGTGCTCAGCCCTAGTCACAACATGTGCTATTTTTATAAATGAGCTTTAACTTATTCAATAACCATTTTATTATTCGCATACACAATTCAAATTCAGAATATTTGAAACTGACTCTTAAACAAAGGCAATGGCTAAATACACGGGAAAATAAGTCTAAATAGACGCGAAACTACACGCTTAAGCTAAGCGTCCGGTTTTACACGCTTAGCTTAAGCGTGTAGGGGTATTGTTGGTATTTTTAAAAAATAGCCCACGGTTCTTACACGCTTAAGCTAAGCGTGTGCCCATACGCTTAGCTTAAGCGTGTATTTTTTATTTTTTTGGCAAGTTTAAAAGCACACGCTTACCTTAGGCGTACAGTACAAACTTTGTTTTCCCAAAATTGCATTTTTTTCCATAATCGTGTAGAGAATTTCAATACGAGTCCGTACATATAAAATTCGTCCAAAACGGACATCGTTTGCCCCTCCAAAAGCCCAAAAAACGAAGCCTTCAACCCGTGCGCATAACTTCTTCGAGCAGCCCATCCGTAAGCTTTTATAAGCTTCAATGGAGCATTTGGCAAATTTCTTGGATCCGATTGAAGCCATTAACTATTGGGCATTTAAGAGGACCTTATCATACACGTAATTCCACATTTAATCGGATTGAATGTCGATTAAAATCGTAGAATTTTATCCTCAAAGTCACTGTGTCGTCCAAGGGACCGATTTGAACAAATCCAAAATTGGATCAAATCCTCTTCAATTGGAGGGCACGAACCATAGGGTCTTGTTGAGGGTGTCCTAAGATTCAAAATGCCTATAAAATCTCCTTCAATCGTTGCCCCAATGCATCCAATTTCGAAGTCAAAACTCATGAACCCTAAATCCCGTTACCGGTTGTTCTTGACCGAAATTCGAGCACATGGAAGCTTTATTCTTGCAATTGTTGGTACTACTAGCCTTGAAAATTGATCATCTTTCAAAGCCCTCTCTTTACATCGCCGAAAAAATACCACTTTCATTCAATTTGGAGTTTTTCCGACGAGGTGTCAATAAGGTATTCCGGCAGAATTGAATTTGTGCCCATTTTGCGATTTTTGGGGTATTTTTCATTTTTTTGTCTTAATCTTGGTTAAATTAATTAATCTAGATTAGTGAAAAATATTTTATGATCAATTTGGTACCCGACATATAATATGTAAGTAATAAGTTTATAATATTTAACCATAATGTTTAACTATAGTATATAAGTAATAAGTACGTAATACTTAATTATAATGCATAACTATACTTTATAACTAATATATTTTGTAATACTTAACTATAATACATAACTATAGTATATAAGTAATAAGTTCATAATACTTAACCATAATGTGTAACTATAATATATAAGTAATCAGTCCGTAATACTTAATTATAATGAAATACTATAGTAAATAAGTGTAACTATATGAAATTCCATGAAGTACTATAGTAAATAAGTCTAAGTATACTAGATTTAATGAAATATTATAATACATAAGTGTAACTATATGAAATTTAATGAAATACTATAGTATATAAGTTTAAGTATACTAGTTTAATGAAATACTATAGTATATAAGTCTAAGTATACTAGATTTAATGAAATACTGTAGTATATAAGTCTAAGTATACTAGATTTAATGAAATACTATAGTATATAAGTGTAACTATATAAAATATAATAAAATACTATAATATATAAGTTTAAGTATACTAGATTTAATAAAATACTATACTATATAAGTGTAACTATATGAAATATAATAAAATACTATAATATATAAGTTTAAGTATACTAGATTTAATGAAATACTATACTATATAAGTGTAACTATATGAAATGTAATTAAATACTATAGTACATAAGTGTAACTATATGAAATATAATGAAATAATATAGTATATACGTGTAACTATATGAAATATAATAAAATATTATAATATATAAGTCTAAGTATACTAGATTTGATAAAATATTATAGTACATAAGTGTAACTATATGAAATATAATGAATTACAATAGTACATAAGTATAACTATATGATATATAATGAAATACTATAGTATATAAGTGTAACTATATAAAATATAATAAAATAATATAATATATACGTATAACTATATGAAATATAATAAAATACTATAGTATATACGTGTAACTATATGAAATATAATAAAATACTATAGTATATAAGTCTAAGTATACTAGATTTAATGAAATATTATAGTACATAAGTGTAACTATATGAAATACAATGAATTACAATAGTACATAAGTGTAACTATATGATATATAATGAAATACTATAGTATATAAGTGTAATTATATGAAATTTCATGAAATATTATAGTATATAAGTGTAACTAAATGAAATATAATAAAATAATATAGTATATAAGTCTAAATATACTAGATTTAATGAAATACTATAGTATATAAGTTTAAGTATACTATATTTAATGAAATACTATATATACTATATAAGTGTAACTATATGAAATTTAATAAAATACTATAATATATAAGTTTAAGTATACTATATTTAAAGAAATACTATACTATATAAGTGTAACTATATGAAATGTAATGAAATACTATAGTACATAAGCGTAACTATGTGAAATATAATGAAATACTATAGTATATACGTGTAACTATATGAAATATAATGAAATACTATAGTATATAAGTCTAAGTATACTAGATTTAATGAAATTATAGTATTTTATATAATTACACTTATGTACTATAGTATTTCATTACATTTCATATAGTTACACTTATATAGTATAATATTTCATTAAATCTAGTATACTTAAACTTATATATTATAGTATTTTATTATATTTCATATAATTACACTTATATACTATAGTATTTCATTAAATCCAGTATACTTAGACTTATATACTATAGTATTTCATTAAATCTAGTATACTTAGACTTATATACTATAGTATTTCATTAAATCTAGTATACTTAGACTTGTATACTATAGTATTTCATTAAATCTAGTATACTTAAACTTATTTACTATAGTACTTCATGAAATTTCATATAGTTACACTTATTTACTATAATATTTCATTAAATCTAGTATACTTAGACTTATTTACTATAGTACTTCATGAAATTTCATATAGTTACACTTATTTACTATAGTATTTCATTATAATTAAGTATTACGAATTTATTATTTATATACTATAGTTACACATTGTGGTTAAGTATTATGAACTTATTACTTATATAATATAGTTATGTATTATAGTTAAGTATTACAAAATATATTAGTTATAAAGTATAGTTATGCACTATAATTAAGTATTACGTACTTATTACTTATATACTATAGTTAAACATTATGGTTAAATATTTATGAATTTATTACTTATATACTATGTATTATAGTTAAATATTATGAACTTATTACTTACATACTATAGTTACACATTATGGTTAAATATTGTAAACTTATTACTTACATATTATATGTCGGGCACCAAATTGATCCTAAAATATTTTTCACTAATCTAGATTAATTAACTTAACCAAGATTAAGACAAAACAAATGAAAAATACCCCAAAAAGAGAGAGCTTTGAAAGAGGACCAATTTTCAAGGCTAGTAGTACCAACAATTGCAAGAATAAAGCTTTCATGTGCTCGAATTTCGGTCAAGAACAACCGGTAACGGGATTTAGGATTCATGAGTTTTGACTTCGAAATTGGATGCATTGGGGCAACGATTGAAGAAGATTTTATAGGCATTTTGAATCTTATGACACCCTCAACAAGGCCCTATGGTTCATGCCCTCCAATTGAAGATGATTTGGTCCAATTTTGGATTTGTTCAAATCGGCCCCTTGGACGACACGATGACTTTGGGGATAAAATTCTACGATTTTAATCGATATTCAATCTGATTAAATGTGGAATTACGTGTATGATAAGGTCTTCTTAAATGCCCAATAGTTAATGGCTTCAATCGGATCCAAGAAATTTGCCAAATCCTCCATTGAAGCTTATAAAAGCTTATGGATGGACTGCTCGAAGAAGCTATGCGCACGGGTTGAAGGCTTCGTTTTTTGGGCTTTTGGAGGGGCAAACGATGTCCGTTTTGGACGAATTTTATATGTACGGACTCGTATTGAAATTCTCTACATGATTATGGGAAAAAAATGCAATTTTGGCCAAAAAATTTTCTTGTACTGTACGCCTAAGGTAAGCGTGTGCTTTTAAACTTGCAAAGAAAAAAAAAACTACACGCTTAAGCTAAGCGTGTGGGCACACGCTTAGCTTAAGCGTGTAAAAACCGTGGGCTATTTTTTAAAAATACCAATAATATCCCTACACGCTTAAGCTAAGCGTGTAATTTCGCATTCATTTAAACATATTTTCGCGTGTATTTAACTTGTCCGTAAACAAATACACCTTTGTAGATAGGATGTGCATAATATACCGAAATTGAAAACTGACCTTCTATTAGTTAACCGGTCGAAAATTAACCAAAGTTTATAATTAACAAACCAAAAGTGTACCTTATGGTAATAGTTAATTGTTTTTTTCCACATTTTGTTAACCAATTTACTGATCACATAAATAATTGGTTTAAAAAAATGGAATAATGTAATTTAGTTAGCATGGTGATAGAGGTGTTTACACTGTTTAGATATAAATTGAATAAGTTACATGATTTATATTTATAGTGTATACGCGTACACACATAAAAATAAAGCCGTGGTTTATAAACTGACCAAGTTTATGAGTGTTATATGATAATTAGGTGATATTTTTGAGTTAAAATGTAACTTAATTTTGATTATTTTCATTATTTATATGTAAAATTACTATTAATTATACAAAACATAAGATTATTTTAGGCAATTATGTTATTGCACCATAGAAAATTTGTATTTGCAGCGCATAAAAACTACTCCCTCCGATCTGAAAAAGAAGTCGTTTTAGAGTATAGAATTTGATCTATTTTATATGTCGTTTTAGATTTTTTAAGCAATTAAATAAGAGTGAATTATGAGAATTTGCATTGGAATTTGTTTTTATTGACTTTTTCTCCTCTAATCTCTATTTTTATTGGCTTAAGATAGGTTTGATTATTTATTATATGAGAATATTGATGAAAAAAGTAAGACTTTAAGTGTAGTTAATAATTTTTTTAAATCATGTGTCATATGCTAAAACGACTTCTTTTTCCGATCGGAGGGAGTATTGTTTAAGATTATGTACAGTTAGAGTTGGATATTTTTTCATCAAAAAAAATGGATATTTGATTAACCAATTAACCGTGTAAAATTTCGGTTAACCGACATACGTAATCCGGGTTAAAACAAAACTTTTAACCGAAAAGCGAATAGACCACGGTTAACCGAGTGCCCACCCTCTTCGACAGCTGCAACTGCAAACTTTCAGCTCTCATCTGTATCTTCATTCTTTGATCCTCTCTCCGGGTGACTCCTTTTCCAGTCGAGCGAACGATACAGAGGGAGAGAGAGATGAGCGGACACGACTCCAAATACTTCTCTACCACGAAGAAGGGTGAAATCCCCGAACTCAAAGAGGAGCTCAATTCTCAATACAAGGTTTTCTCAATATCCTTCCCACAATTTCAGCGTTTTGTTCCCAAATCACTTGATACTTTTTCACAATTCGCCAACTGTTTCTTCTTATTTGATCATCTTAGCTGCAATGGTATCTTACAATATCGTAGCGAAAGTGTGCAGATCTGCTTGCTGGATTGATTTGTATGGTCACTGGTGAATTCCATTTTCGCTAATTTTGGAACATAATCGGCACCTTTCATTTGTAACTGATGTTTCTGCAAATGAAATTGGCAATAGAAATGTTTCAACTCCTGCTCGAACACGGTGAATTGTTTGCGCGGTTGTGAATCTGTTATTGTGTCAGGCCTAAGAAGGCTGAGTATCTTAGTGAATAGAGATTCTTCTAGGCTGAAGCAAATTCTAATTTCTTGTACTATCTCCCAGTATTTGAGTACTCCAATGACATCTTGTAGTTGAATGTAATACGAGGCTCTTGCTAGTTGCTTGTACCAACTAAATTGATGAGTTTTAGTGCAAAGTGACATTCTATGGATCCTAAGTGGCGATATCATGCTAGTATGTTGACTTTGTAAGCTTGTTGAGACTAGCTTCTCCAACTTCAGATATTCAGTCCTTGAAACTGTTATGCCCTTTGCCTTGTCCTGATGTTGCCTGTTGTATGATCTGTTGTACTTCATTTATTGTTGTTTTTCATATCTTTTCTATAGTGACGGGAGAAAGGAATGGAGATGATAATGTGCTTACATATGCAGCTAATTTGTCAGATATTTCTTGTGCCAGTGCGTTGTGACTAGTTTTTCTATTCTTTCCTGTCTAGCATATCTGTGGTCATCATGCCCTGGATGTCATGTTTAATCCGAATAGAAATGGAAAATCCTGAAGTTTGCATTCAACTTATTGCTCAATCTCTTAATTTGTGTCAGGACAAACGAAAAGATGCTGTCAAGAAGGTGATTGCTGCGATGACTGTCGGAAAGGATGTGTCATCATTGTTTACAGATGTTGTGAATTGCATGCAAACAGAAAATTTGGAGCTGAAGAAGCTTGTCTATTTGTATCTTATTAATTATGCTAAAAGTCAGCCTGATCTGGCTATTCTTGCGGTCAATACATTTGTCAAGGTATGCTGCTAAAATGGGTCTATATTTTTCTCCCCCCCCCCCCCCCCCCCCTTTTGTGTGATCACTTTCATGCACTTGCCACAATCTCCCAATCAGTGTTCACTTATCTTATTCCTAGAGCTTCTGTTGATTTATTCATTCAGCTCTATAGATGTTATCTGCTGTTTTCTTGTTGAACATGCTTCTTCGAATAAGATTTCTTGTTTTCCATCAGGATAGTTGTACACTTCTCACGTGGTTAATGATTATAGATACTTGACATAGATAGTTAAGAGATATCTGATGTTTTAGCTATGAAAAAATCACAGGGAATCATTAGATGCTCAGTAAAGATCAATGGATCATTGGATCTATTGGAAAGTGGATAACTGAAACCCTCTTATACATTTTCTGTTGAGAGGAAATTTCAGGACTCTCTCATACTTATTTCGAAGCACAGTCATGTCTTCCTTTACTTTTCTTCACTTTGTGCTCTGTTCCGAAGTGGATACCAGAAACTTGATCATTGATATTACTCTATTTGTTCTTTTATTGGTCCATTTGCAATGCTGTTGAAGCACTCTATAGCATAATCCAGTACAGGATTCTATTTCACCTCTTAATTTTATACATAAATGATCATTTTTTGCAGGATTCACAAGATCCAAATCCTTTAATTCGGGCATTGGCAGTAAGGACTATGGGATGCATTCGTGTAGATAAAATTACGGAGTATCTGTGTGATCCCCTTCAGAGGTGCCTCAAGGTATAATTAAGGTTTGTAGTTCCCTGTAGGTTGGGTGGTGCTATTTATACGGTCTTAAGGGTAAATTGGAGAGGTAAAAAGTTTAAACCCTGATCAAGAGAACAGCAAACGATGGTCTATAAACACATGCTTATGCTTTCGGAAATATATCTTTCAATATATGATGTATGTAGACAATATTGCTCAAGTACAATAACAGGAACTTCAATTACTTGAAATTGGCTTCTGTTGTTACAGGATGATGATCCGTATGTTCGCAAGACAGCTGCAATATGTGTTGCTAAGCTTTATGATATAAATTCAGAACTAGTGGAGGATAGAGGGTTTTTGGATTTATTGAAAGATCTGATTTCTGACAACAATCCGATGGTTGTAGCAAATGCTGTGGCAGCTCTTGCAGAGATTCAAGAGAGCAGTAGTATGCCCATTTTTGAAATTACCAGCCACACGTTATTAAAACTTCTTACTGCCTTAAATGAGTGCACAGAGTAAGTTTGTTAATTGAGGTTGTTTTAAGTTAATATATTCAGGCTTTGTTCAGCTGTGGTGAAGTATGGGTGTTTTGAGGATTGATTTTAATAATATTTCTTTTGAATCTCATATGTGAGTATAAATTTTGATGTTTCCTGAAAGATTTAGAAAAGTAAATTCATAGAAGTGAAACCTGCTAAGGCAGGATACTATTTTTTCTCAACTTATATGAATAATATGTTTAAACTTTACTCGACATTTTCCCGTTGTTTGTGCTAATATCTGACTGCTTTTGATTCCATTTATACGTTTGGTTTTGTTATCTCTTTGCTGGAGCTTAATGGCCATCTGTAAGTTGGGTTTTACCAAGATTGATATTCTTACCAATTAATAACATTGCTTGTGTTTTCGGACCAAAAGAACAATAGCATATTTCTTTGTTGTGCTGGGTTTTTGTTAGAACCCTGAACATGAAAATAGAGGGATAGAAAAAAATATGAAAAGCAAGCATCTCGCTTTTCAGCCAATTTTGAGGAATCCTCACAATTTGTGATTCAATTCATAATCAAGTCTGCTCAATACAAGTTGTGGAACCTCCTTTTATATGAGATAAACAAATAACTGACTCCTAAAACTAGATAACACAAAATCAGATAATGGAAAACAACATGGAGAAAGTGGATGAAAATGGGAAGTGCCTAACAATTAGAAAGTGTGGATATGGAAAATCAAATAAACTAATTAGAAAAAGGAAAAAGGTAAAGATAATAATTAAAATTTAAAACTAGTAAAATTAATGATCTGGAATTCTGTCAGTTTTCCTGTTGAGGAAAAGTTGCTGCTCGTCTTTTTGTCATAGGGCTTATTCTCTACATCATTACATACTATTAATCTTTTTCATTCTGTATCTTATATCTAGACTCCATACATCATTCCCTATCCCTAATTTTGGAACAGAGTAGTTGTAAGATGTTTCCATGCAGTGTCAGGATCTCATAACCTGAGCTACACAAATGTGCTGTTGATTGAACTAGTTAATTGGATTATTAAAGGCTGCTGGACAAACAAGCCATATTGATACACGTGTTTCAAGATTTCATATCGTGCTTTAATTTTTTTCAACATCAATACTTATTTTCTTGTTAGCGACAAAGGTGTTTGCTTATGAGAGTCTCTTCAGGCCTGGTTTATCATATAATATTTCGATGATATTGTTAATCGTGATACGTTGTATTTTCAGGTGGGGTCAAGTATTCATACTTGATGCTCTCTCAAGGTACAAAGCAGCTGATCCTCGAGAAGCTGAAAATATAGTGGAGAGAGTGACCCCACGCTTACAGCATGCAAACTGCGCTGTAGTACTATCTGCAGTGAAGGTGAGACAGTTACATTGTTCCTCGGGTAACACTGATCTTGTTGTCTTTTCTCTATTATATTGTCCTCCTTGGTGTGTTCCATATGCAGATGATTCTTCAGCAAATGGAACTTATCACAAGTACGGATGTGGTTCGAAATCTGTGTAAGAAAATGGCTCCTCCCCTTGTGACACTGCTCTCTGCAGAACCTGAGATTCAATATGTTGCTTTGAGAAATATCAGCCTCATTGTGCAGAAATGGCCAACAATTCTTGCTCATGAAATTAAGGTAGTCTGCAAATGGAATTTTCAGCTTGCTTCACGCAGACTGCATTGTGAGGTCACTTTATGCTATATGACCACAGGACTGCGGTCCAAGTGGAAACTAATAGGTCTAGGTCCGCATCTACTGATTTGGAACTCGTCTATATCCTGTTGCTAGGTATTCTTTTGCAAATACAATGACCCTATTTATGTGAAGATGGAGAAGTTAGAAATCATGATCAAGCTTGCTTCAGATAGGAATATTGACCAGGTAAATCTTTATACAATTTTCTGTTACAGTGTTACTCAATTTATATTTTTATTCTTTTCAGGTCTGTTTGGCATGTTATGCTCATATGATACTTTTTTGCTTAGAAGGCCCGATAAGATGTTATAAGGTCACTTATAATGTCAGTGATACTAATACGGTGCATTTGGTTACAAATCACTTATAATGGCAAAAAGAAGAACTTTTGGCCATCGAAACACACCCTTAATGAAAATTAAGTGGAAGTTTTCCATATTACTTGCAGGTTTTGTTGGAGTTTAAAGAGTATGCAACTGAAGTAGATGTGGATTTTGTTAGAAAGGCTGTTCGTGCTATTGGTCGCTGTGCAATCAAGTTGGAAAGAGCAGCTGAGCGATGCATTAGTGTTTTGTTGGAGTTAATCAAAATTAAGGTGAATTATGTTGTTCAGGAGGCAATTGTTGTGATCAAAGATATATTCAGAAGATATCCTAACACGTGAGACACAAATAGCTTGTTTTTTAATATTTGTGGCAATACGAACAATCTTTATCTGGAGTTAGAACTGATGATACAACTGTGCCATTTGTAGCTATGAATCCATTATTGCAACACTTTGTGAGAGCTTAGATACTTTAGATGAGCCTGAAGCTAAGGTATGCAGTCTTCAAGTTTTGTAAATTGTCAAGCTTTTTGATTTGATGGATCTTCTCTATTGCTGATTTAAAGACCTGCATAGGCATCAATGATCTGGATAATTGGGGAATATGCGGAGAGGATTGACAACGCTGATGAATTGCTTGAGGGCTTCTTGGAAAATTTTCCTGAAGAGACTGCACAAGTTCAGTTGCAATTGCTTACTGCGACTGTAAAGCTTTTCCTCAAGAAACCCACAGAAGGACCACAGCAGATGATACAGGTAATCAGCTTATTTTGTCACCATTTGCTTGCCTTTGTAAAATTCATGTGTATCTGTGTCACATGTCTTTTTTTTATTGTTTAAGAAAATTGCTTGATTATTAGTTATCTATCATGTTCTTGTGTTACAATCATGCAAAAAAAATTCGTCATGTAATCAAAATGCTTGTTCAGAATGCAAAACATTACTTGTGCAACTCCACTATAAATATCCTACTAAAATTATACAAAACATTCTAATGTTATTATTTTTGCTTAAAATATGATGTGGATATAATGATAATCTTATTGCTTGAAACTTTATAACATGTAAGTGGGGACTGTTGGGATGGGAAAACAGTGGAGCTGATGGATCACACATCATTTGATTTCATTTGGCTACCTTAGGTTGTATATAAGTGGTATACCTCCTTCCTTGCTTTGCCTCTTGCTCTTCCCATAACCCATGGCTCGTTCAATGAATTCTGTTTATGTTGGGAGATCATCATTCGTTTGTTTTTAAGTTTACTATCTTAGATATGGATTCTCTTAGGAATTCCAGTGGCAGATACATTTGATGTTTTATATCTTGATGAGAGCTGGAGTAGTTACCTAAAGAACTCTTGTAGATACAAATGGGATGAACTATTGCAGAAATCCAGCATCTTTGGCCTTAACTATGTTGCAGCATGGTCTTTGAAAGCAGCCAGCACCTCCTTTTGCGCTTTCAAAATTGTAGCTTACCTCGGTCTCTTAATGTTGTAGGCTGTTCTGAATAATGCAACCGTGGAGACTGATAATCCAGACCTACGAGATCGTGCCTACATTTATTGGCGCCTCCTCTCAACAGATCCCGAGGTGTGTATCATTACATAATATACCCCCTTTCCCTATCTCTCTGTGGCGGACTTCAAGCATCAGACTTCTGATGTGGTAAATTTGCTGCTTTGTTTCAGGCTGCTAAAGACGTTGTTCTGGCTGAAAAGCCTGTGATCAGTGATGATTCTAATCAACTTGATTCTTCTCTTCTCGATGAACTTCTTGCCAATATTGCAACCTTGTCCTCTGTTTATCATAAACCCCCTGAAGCATTCGTAACCCATGTCAAAACTGCAACCCCAAAAACCGAAGAAGATGAGTATCCCGATGGAAGTGAAACAGGCTATTCAGATTCACCTGCGAATGCAGCTAACGTCACATCACCCCCATCTAGTTCAGCCCAGGCTTCACATGCTGGAACAAGGCAAGCACCAGCCACATCTCCTGTCCCTGATTTACTTGGTGATCTTATAGGATTGGATAATTCAAGTGCTCTGGTCCCTGTTGATCAGCCATTGCCAGCAAGGTAACTAGGACAATTTACCAAAATTATTTGATCTGCCACTCAGTCAATCTTAAATCAACTCATAGTTTATACTTTAACATGATTTAAATGATAAAATAATGTAACAATGTTTTGATCTATATCTTGCAGCACTCCTTTGCCAGTATTGTTACCTGCATCTAGTGGTCAGGGTCTACAAATTAGTGCCCAGCTTGTTCGAAAAGACGGAAATATCTTTTATAGTATGATGTTTGAGAACAATTCCCAGATGCCTCTAGATGGATTCATGATCCAATTCAACAAGAACACATTTGGCCTTGCAGCTGGTGCACCTCTTCAGGTAGTTGCTAGAAATGATTCCATATTTACCTTCTTATATTCTGTAAGTTTAATTTTTAATATCTAATGATGCTTCCTCAACTAGGTTCCTATATTGCAACCCGGGACATCTGCAAACACTCTTCTGCCCATGAACCTGTTCCAAAATATAGCACCAGGTCCTCCCAACTCACTTCTGCAAGTGGCTGTGAAGAACAACCAACAGCCAGTGTGGTATTTTAGTGATAAAATTTCACTCAATGTGCTCTTCATGGAAGATGGCAGAATGGAGCGCACTAGTTTTCTTGAGGTAAACATTCGATTTAACATTCAACTGTCATCATCCTAGTAATATTAATGTTTGATTTAGTTGCAATTATGATCATAATTAAAAACAATAGTTTTGTGTACATGGAAAGAGATACGCGGTTGATGAAATTTGGAGGTGAATGATGTAGACAAGGGGTATATTGTGAGTAGGGTTGTATTTCCAGCGACGTGGGCATTCCGCATTCATGTTAAATTGAAAAGAAAGAACCAGTCTAAGGGTGTGTTTGGATTACCGCCCACAATGCATTATAATATATAAAGTTGCATTATCTTTCATTAAATGTCATGATTTAATGCAAGATAACGTAACTTAATGCATTATGGACGGGTAATCCCACGAAGAATCAACCCAAAAGCATTTGGACTTGGGAAATAGACTTAGACGCGTTCATGAAAGGATCTTTTGCTTTGCAATTGAAATGGCTGCGGAGCCATTTGACTATGGAATTATTCGATTATGCCTAAGGGCCCGTTTGGTATTGATATCATGATATCAGGTATGGGTATGAATATTACTCATATCCATACCTGTGTTTGGTATAATGTTGTTTTGTATGGGTTATAGATATCAGGATATGAGTATGAGTGATATCAGAGTGATTTCATAGTGTTATTTTGATCTCTCTCACATAATGAGTATATCAAAAATGTCACTCATATCTATACTTATACCCGATACCTTGATATCACTCATACCCATACCCGATATCTCATATCTTTGATATCGATACCAAACGAGTCCTAAAAGCTTTTCTTGACTTGTTGATATCAAATGGAGTAGCATGAACTAATGTTTGTGGCTTGTATTTGATAGACCTGGAAATCCCTCCCGGACTCGAACGAGGTTGTGAAGGATTTGCCCGGTGTAGTTCTCAATGGCGTCGAAGCAGCAGTAGACAAACCGGGTGGATCGAACATGTTCTTCATAGCAAAGCGTAGGAACGCAAACCAAGAGGTGCTTTACCTTTCTGCAAAGATTCCTCAAGCAACCCCAATCCTGATAGAACTCACTGCAGCAGTCGGCGTCCCAGGCGTCAAGTGCGCAATCAAGACGCCCAGCCCGGAAATGGCGCCTCTCTTCTTCGAAGCAATTCAGCATCTCCTGAAGGATTGACGGACTTTTGTGGGTTTATTCTTTAACGAATCGGTTGCTCTACAAGTGTTGATAATCATAGGGTTCTATATTTCTTTATACATGTTATCTTGCTCTCTTTCCACACATGATCAAATGTCTTGCGTGCATCATTCAACAGATAAACCATAGTCACACACCAAGAGAGTGAGAAAAACCAGCAGAAAGAAGGGAAAATTTACCGTTACTTTTTTTTTATCTTTAGAAGGTGAATGCTTGGATTAGAGTTCATCGAACGATACAACCGTTTTACCTGAGCGCCGACTAAAAACCATCTGCGTTATAAAGCAGGGGTTTGATTTTTGCTTGAGTCGTTTTATTCAGAAGTCTCGAGTTTGATTCCTGTTAGAGGCGTGTGTGGAGACACTGATGTTGTGAGGGGTCTACTATTTCGTGTGCCAACAGTACCTCGGTCTGGACGTAGAGTAGCTCTGTCCGATCGAATCAGGCGTCAAGACCAAAAAAAAAAAACTTTTTGTTATTTATATCCACTATATATATGCGGAATGCACAAGCAAATATATTGACCTACAGATGTGAAATGTTTATACGTGTGTATGCATTAGAAAACCATAGGCTTACGTACGCGGAATGCGCATACATACGCGTGTGCATGCGCATTGCGCATACATACGTGTGTGCATGCACAATGCGCATACATATGTGTACACATGCGCATTCTGCATGCACATAGATTATCATGCTATTAATTAACGTTAACGATCCTATTGATAATGAATATTTCAGATTTTTTTTATTCGAACGAAGTAAGTTTACTATGTTTATTATATAACTTTATGGTAAAATTAGGTACTTCTATATATAATATGATTAACTTGATAGTTTGTTATATATTTAACGGTTTTTTTAGTGTGTGCTCATGGGTATATGCTAACAAGTTAAAATAGAGAATTATCTTCAAAATAATCCCTAAACGATAATGGATAAACTCTTAGCAAAAAAAGTTAAACTAATGGCTAAAAAAATTGAAGATGGAGTTGTTAGCATGTACCCATGAGCACACACTAGAAAAACCGTTAAATATATAACAAATTATCAAGTTAACCATATTATATATAGAAGTAACTAATTTTATCATAAAATTATATAATAAAATAATAATCTTACCTCGTTCGAATAAAAAAACAAAAAAATATATTATCAACATGATCGTTAACGTTAATTAACAGTAGGATATGTGTATGCGGAATGCACACACGTATGTATGCGCAGTGCGCATGCGCACGCGTATATATGCACATTCCGCATACGTAAGTCTATGGTTTTCCAATGCATAAACACACGTATATACATTCCGCATCCGAAGGCCAATATATATACTTGCGCATTCCGCACACATACAGTGGATATAAATAACAAAAAATTACGGGTGTGTTTAATAACACCCTTATAACGACACAAATCGATAGAGATACAAGAGAGTTGAAAAAGTATTCAAGCGGGAATTTGAAAGCTAATTTAGTTTGATCAGTTCCTAGCCACATCGAAAGCTAAACTTGAAATGGTGGTTGTTGGGTTCGTCAATTAATCTCCAAGGTGGTTTTCTACATTATTCAGATGCAATAATTGCTAAAAATTTATTTGACAATTATAATTATTATAGACCTCTTCAATATTTAAGAGAAGGACAAAGATCAAATGGATTCAAAAAAGCAAGCCTCGTCTTCAAGACAACAAGACAAGGTTTCAAGGACTTCCATCCAAGTCATCATGGCCAGTGGTGGGTCCCATCAAGTACCACTTGAATCTACCCCAAATAAAAACAAGATCAAGTGGTCGCTAAAGAGAAGGGGTCATAAGAATGAGTCAAAACACAAAAAAGTGAATCACCTAGCTAGTTCTAACTTCCGCTTCAATTGGTTCGGTAAACACAATTTTATAAGATAATTCAAACTTAATATAACTAAATGTATTCAAATATAACACAACTCAAATTGTTCAAACATAAATAAAAATCATTCAAAGTTCATGCAAAAAAGTCTAAACTTAAGAAAATATAGAGTTTAACGGTAATTCAATAAGTTTGAACAATTGTCTAATAAGTTTGAAATTTTATTTATAAGATAGTTCTAACTTAATAAAATTCAAAATTGTTCAAACATAAATGAAAAAAAAAAAAATCAAACTCAACGCAACTCAAAATTGTTCAAGTATACAAATAATATTCGAACTTAATACTTAAAAGTTCAAACTTATATAAAACTTAGAGTTGGAGAAGAGACATCTTTATATACAATTACTCAACTTAGCAATTGTTCATTAATATTTAACAATTGTTCAAACGCAAATGATAATAGTTCAACTTTATATACATAGTAAATACAATTATTTAACTTTAGATATGGAATTGTTCAACTTTAAACATTATTTTTATGATGGAAACGTATAGGGGGAAGACAAAAAAATTGACTCGGGAAAATAGTCAATGTTAATCGGTCAAACTGATAAAAATTGATGGGTCAACGATCAACATTGACCGGATCAACCGTTAACGATGATTAAGGTTGACCAATCAATGAGAATTGAGTATGAGAGGGTGTTTGGTAAGTTTGAGATGAATGACCTATAATATTCATTACTTTTCATCCTAAGGATGTACAAATAATGATCAATTCATTAACAATTATGATTTAAGACGGTCTTTCTGGATACTAAAATTTGATGTGATAAATAAAACTTTTTATATCTAGTGCTTTACTGTTTATAGGAGAATTGTTTTTTTTACTTTTATTTTTCCTCCCCCATTTAATTTTCTCTCACCTACGCTTCTTACATAGCCGCCCTTGTCTTTTCCTAGGCCCGTCATTCTCCTCCTTCCCCTGTAGCGGGGGGAGAGATACAGAGATTACTCGACCTTCGACTGTCAGAAATCAAAATTAAGTTGTGCCTCTACCATAATTCTCCGTCTTCTCTCTCGTTTTTTCTATTTTCTCTCTGTGAACTCTGCGCGATTCTAAATCGTTTTCTACTATTGCTCAGGTATTTGGATTTCTTATCGTCATGACTTGTTTCTTCTTTTGTAACTACTAGATTCTGTACATGGCTGTTAATTCATCGCTTGCACTCTTTAGATTGAGTCCAATTGCTAAAAATTGATTTTGGTTTGACTTGTTTCTTCATGCATTAGGGTTTATGCTCCTTGTTGGTAATTCCATTCAGCCTGATGAATTTATTTCGGCCCTGTTGTTTATTATTGAAAACATTCATGTTTATATATATTTATCTATATTTGGTGATATGTGTCCCGTTTTGTTTCTTTCGTTTCTTAGATGAAACCTGACTTCATTTTGGATTGGAATTCTTATAGCTGAAAATAGGTTTTGCGAGGTTCTTAATGCGCTAGCTTTAAATGTTTATCGTACTGAAATATTTGATGTCACCTTTTGCTTTTATATGATAAATTGTTTGTTTTTCATGACGTAGTCAACCATATACTACTATTTGGTGGTGGTTGAGCGAGTATGTGAAGAGAAATGGGAGGTTGTTGCTGCTGTTCTTCTAGAAGAGCTGAACCAAACACCACATCAACTTACTATTATGTAAGATTTTTCATTGATGTATGTGATTGGTGTTCTCCCCCGTTTATGTAAGATTTTTTGCCACTTTTGTATGCGATTGGTGTTTTCTCCCATTGATTAATGCGGTTCCATTTCATCCAATTATGATGGCAAAATCAAATTTATCTGTTGATTCTAGCAGCCTAGCTAAACAGGAAATAAAGAAAGGCATTAGTAATTTGATCTTTCCCCTTCGTGATAAAAAACTAGACTATCAAGTATTTTATGTGATAAAACAACGATCTGTTGATGCATTGATGATAAGATTGATAAATTGATGACTCTGATTCAAGTACTTGCTTTTCTCTATACAAATTATTGAAGTTCTACTTCAGGTTCAGCGGCTTACTATTATTTGGTCAAAAAATTTGTGTGTTAGGACTTGTCAATGTTAACAGAGGAAGTTCTTATTGAACTATTCAAAACTTTTTTTTCCAGTGATCTTTAGAAGTTTCAAACTTCCCTGCCACCCCATATAGTAGAATTATTTTAAATAGTTATCTCAGTGATGGGAACATAACATGTTTGACTGGCATTACTGATATCAGTTTGCTGAACTTTTGGGGGAGATTTTTGGGGAACTGATTAAGAACATTGTTTCCCTTGTTTAGTGTGAAGATATCAGGTGGAATTCTGATCATGGTTTGCATGATGGTCTTAAGAAATCAATTTTTCAACTAAAAAGATCAAGGTGTGATTGGTAAGACATGTTAATAAATTAAATAATGCTAATAAGGTATGTGTGTCGTGTGATAAGATAACTGGTAAGGGATAGTGTGATGTTACTTTAAGTGAGGTGGATCTGATATTGTTAAGAATATGAATTGTGAAGTGAGTCGAGGAGGCATATGGTGATCTCTGAACCTATATTGGTGGCTTTATTGGAGCTATAGCCCACTGCTGCAAGTTTTTACTATACTTGGGAAATTGGGTCACTCTATAATTTATATGCACATATAAGCATCACATGGATTTTAACAGTAGTACCCGGCTGTGAAGCTTATTTATGTCCAATGAATTGAACTGATATTGAACTGGTTTAGGGTAGAAAATATGAAAGGTGGATCAAGCTATTCACTGCCCACTTGCTTCAGTGCATACATCCCCCAAACTAAAATGAATGAAAATTCAATCTGTCTAAAAGTCTAAAACTAAGGGGCTGAATTGAGCTTAGTCAACTCAAGTGTTATTTTATAACTCTAAAAATAATTTTCTGAAATTTGTATTTTCTTTCTTGAACTTGAAGGTTTTGAACCAAAATTGACTTTCACCATGATATGCTTTCATCATTGTTCTCATGTGAAATCAAAACGATCTTATATACGATCAAAAGATTGTCAGTCAAATACAAAAGTGGGATGATATATGGTTATAACTCATTTGACATGAGCCTACATTAAACTTGTGCAGCTCCCTAGAGCATCAGAGGAGCAAGTGCCTTTGTCGGCTCGTAATGTTGGAAATTCTGGATTATCTGTTGGACTTTTGGTCAACCCTGATCTGGAGACATCTATCCCGGATATATACAGGCCACCAGCTCCTCCCCTTCCCTATGATCTGAATTTGGGAAATCTTCCAACACCGTCTAGAACTGGAGAACTTCTTAACTCTAAATCTGATTCCGTAATTCAACCTGCAAGTGCTCATTCCGCAGGAGAAGCAAATACTGGTGAAATTGCAGCAAGTCTAGAAAAGGATTTTATAGAAACCGATAACAAGAACTCTGAATTGGAATTATCTGCATCAATAGATCTTGAGTTGGAGCTAAAGAAATCAACTGAATCTTTGATGGAAGAATGCCCCACGTGTCTTGAAGGTAGTAATCAGTTGGAGTTTTGTTGTTTGTCTTCAATCCTTTGTTGTTTTTCATCACTTAAGCTCTTCTTCAAGGTCTTTGATTATGAATTACCTCCTATTGTTTTTCTTCTCTACTACCAATGAAAATTGTGGAATCTATTCCTTTTTGGGCCTCACCATAGGGGACTTATATACATACCTTCTTTTTTCTGCAGAATATAGTGAAGAGAATCCAAAGATCATTACAAAATGTGAACATCATTTTCACCTGGCATGTATTCTTGAGTGGATGGAAAGAAGCAATACATGCCCTGTTTGTGATAAGGTAGGTCCTTCCTTCTCTCGACAATCTCTTTCTTGTTTGCGTTTACTTGGGGCTACAAATCTCTTTATTTTGTCTGGTTTGGTTTCAAAAAAATACACTAGTAAACAACTCCTTTTTTTTTACTTGCTACAGGAAATGGAGATCGATAACATGTTTGACTAATGAATAGTATACTAAAAAGAAAAGATAGAGAGCTTGATATGGTGCTGCTGGAGATGCATTTTGATATGATGGATTATCGGTATTTTCAACTTCTGATCTGAAGCATATGCAGTTTTATGTAGTTCAATTTTCTGTAGTTTTGTTCATTCAGCCTCTGTTGGGGAGATTTGCATTATCTATATGGGAGATCATCATCTCAATCTGGTCATGTGTTTAGAACCAGGAAGAAGATTCTGAGAAATAAAAGACTGGATATGAGTATGGTACTATGGTTACTTGATGTCACAGAATGACATTGTGCCATTGTCTTCCTAAAAAGCTCACCGATTTGGCAATTTGCACTTCCCTTGGGGTCTTATCAGGGAGTATTATTTTTTCTGATCATTTTCTTTTTCTTTCTTGGAAAAAAATTTCTTATCTTATGTTGATTCATCTTATTCATGTAAATATTTTGAGTTCAATGTTGTGTGAGAAGTTCATACTCAATAGGAAACGTGAAGATTTTGTGTGTAAGAAGTCTTTGCTTTTGGTGTTAGTCAAGTCTCTGAGCCTTTGATAAAAAAATGTCAATCTAGATTAATGTAATTTTTTTGATGTAATCCTCAGACATCAATTATATTTTTAAATAATTAAGCCAATAAATACAACTCCAATTTCATCTTATCATTCACCTTATGCCCTTATTCCAACTAGGACTTTGTTTGGATAGGATAGTTTATTATTTATAAACAAAATTTTCAAGAAATCTACTTTTATATATTTTGATAAATTTTATATATTTTGATAAACGTGTAATGAATTTTTTTTGTTCACTATTCACACTTTTCTAATAAAATACAAATATCCATTAAAACTTATATTTTTATCAAATATTTTTTTTTTACCAACTTATTTATCAATTATTTATAAATAAAAAATTCTTTATAAACTACACTACTTAACAAATCCTAGATATGCCGGAAGAAACCATAATTGAATTGGGTAACAAATGAGGCACGATATTAGATGTGCATTAACATGTAATATATTTGATGATTGCTTATTACTTATATGCGGAGTAATAATATAATATAATTCTCTCTTCGATTTTTATTAAGTGTTGTCCTAGGTGGTTCTTTATTATCATAAATAAGTGACGTTTTCAACTAAGTTAATTACTACTCCCTCAATTCTTATATTTCCTATGCTGTCAACTCAACTCATTAAATGCATAAAGGGGTAAACAACATTGATTTACTAAAAAAACTTGCTAATTGGGCAACGCAGGCCGCAGCACACCCAAACACCATTTCCAAGTTAAAATTAGTGCAAAAAGTAATCTTTTTAGATTTTATAGAATAATTGAATGAATTTAGAAGAATAATTAATGTTGTCTTAATATATGTGAATCGAGCTAAAACAACTCTTAATAAAAATCAGAGGGAGTATTAATATAAGAGTATGTTCAAATTCATGAGATAATGCACTAAATTACATTAATCTACGATAAAATAGCAATTTAATAAAAGATCATGTATTTTAAATTTTTAATGAATGATTCTCGAAAATTTTCAAACAAATCATAAGATCATCTTTAAAAATGGTATCTATAGTCTCTTAGCATTTTTTTTAAAATAAATAAATTATAATGTTATAATTTTTTTTAAAATCAATATCAAAAAGGTGATGGAATTTTATCAGCAAAAGACTCATTTTTTTATTTGCTCAAAGTTTTTGACATTTTTCTAAATTTTATTTTTTAAATTAGTTTGATACCCATTTACAATATATGGTCTATACATGGCTGAAATACAACAATTAACGCAGAATGTGAAAGATCGCAACAACATAACGCTGAAAATACACAACAATAACACCGAATATCAAAGATCACAACATAACGCTGAATTACAACATTTAACACAGTCAAAAGTAAATATGAAAAGCTAAAAAAAAAAAGTAAATATGAAAGATGACAACCGAAATCCTCGGCTTCACTCCCTATATGAAGCCCCTTGTGAACAATGCGCTTATATTTTAAATATCTTGTTCGAAGCTTTTTCGTAGTCAGTTTCCCTCGTTTCCGAGGCTTCTTGTTTGGCCTCTCGCACAAACCCTAATTCCCGATTTCACATCTCTAATCCCGCAAACTAAACATTAATTTTCATATCTTGTTTTTGCTTCATCTTCGAATCAAGATGTGTGTGTATCACTTTTCCGATCTTTCCCCAATCAAGAACGGTGTAAAGCCGATTTCGAGTCCGAACTGACCTGGATTGAAAAGGAAAAGAAGTACGAAGAATATGAAGAATCCAAAATTCAATTTTTTTTTGCATGCCTACATATTCATTCCCAATTTCCCACCGTTTTCTGATTTTTCTCTGCTCGGAAGCACTTTCGAGCCATTAATTGTAACGATTGCACAAGGCAGGTGAAGTTCCGTACTGTCAGTTCACAAGTTCTTATGTGCTTGTGCTATATGTGATCGTATACATTCCAAATCGAGATGTCTCCGCTGTTTCTCTGAGTCAGAAACTCGCTAGGTTTGTGAGAGTGGAATTTTAGGTATGGGATCACTTCTATGATCACGCTGCCGTTTCAAATTGTGTGTTCCCTTATGTTCATCTTTTGAAATCTAGAGGAGGGGGAGGTTGGAGTGGTGTGGGTTCATGGCAGGATGGTCGAAATTGAGAGATGTGCATGTTGGGAATTGTGATGAAAAATGTCAGGGAAAATGTAATCGTAGGGATGGTTCTGTGAAGAGGAAGTCGACTGGACAGGGCAATGTTGATGAGGATGGTATACCAGGTGTGTTTGATCAAGCTGTTCTAGTGTTGCTGAGAAGGCTATATGCTAAGAATGCAATTAGACCCATCCCAGTATTATTAGGAGGCAGTCAATCAGTAGATTTGTATAGGTTGTTCTGTTTGGTGAGGGAGAAAGGTGGGTTTGATTCAGTGTCTAGGGGTAATTCGTGGGGTTTGGTTGCAAAGAATTTGGACTTAGATTTCAGGTTTTCTGCATCACTCAAAATGGTATACTTCAACAAGTTGGGTGACTTGGATCAGTGGTTGGATAGCATAGGGAAAGACTGGAATTCGATTAAAATGAGTGATGAATGTGGCAGGAATTTGGAGTTACTGTCAGCTGAGTTGGAGAAAAGGTTAAGATCATTGTTTGGGGATGGTGCCAAAGAGGACAATGATTTACTTGGTGATGGTAACATAGCTACTAGTGATGTTGATGAAAAAATAAGAGACATTGAGGCTGATAAAAGGGTTGGAAGGCCAGATCCAGATTCTGTAGAGAGTGAGTCTAAGCGTAAGAGAAGGCGTGAAGGCTGTGAAGAAATGCTGCGTTGGTTGAAGAAAATTGCAAAGAACCCATGTCAATTATCAAAAGGGGGAATACTGAACAGTTCTAAGTGGAGGGAAAATGGTGGGAAAGAGTACCTCTCCTCGGCCCTCTTGGTACGAGTAGCACTGCTGAAGAGGAAATATTCTAATTCAAATGGCGATGAATGTTGTCCACATCAGGTATACCTTCTGGTATTTATTTGATGCTTCTATTTTTTCTTGTGAAGCAAGTACGGAAATTCATATTTGTGGAACTTTTGGCTAAATGTTGTTCTGACGTGCATGTTCTTGTGAGACTTTTTATGATTAGTTGTTGTTTGCTTAGACAATATCTGTGGTTTCAACCTCAAGCATTCTACGATGCATCTTCTTCCCTCTCAGATCATTTTAGAACTCTTTGTACAAGGAACTAATGCTTATAATGGGGCTTCCATCACTAGTGGTTATAGTTGAAGGATGCATTTGCATGAACATATATAAATTCTCATGTATTATTGCACTTACAATCTTACAGAAAATTTAATAGTCAAGCTATATGAATTACCTACAACTCCTACAAGGGATCTTGCTGAGCTGTGTAAGTTAGGATGGTTCCAATCCAAATATGTAATGAGTCTTTTCATAGTTGAGTAGGCACTACTAAAGAGTAGTGGATAGACTCGACCTGGCCTTGCTTTGTGCACGTTCTGTTTTCCTTTTGTAATATTTACCACTAATTTGGTGATAATATTGATGAAAAACTATGCCGACTCTTTCACTGATGATGTTAATTGATCTTTTTCTTTGGCATGCAACCTTCCTGTGCATATTTCTGTGCTTAATAATTGCATCCTCCACAATATCCTTTCTATTGCTCATGATGACTACTATGATTTTCTGCCACAAGTTTGGTGATAATAGTACTTACTATTTAGTTCTATCCATTTATGGCTGGCTTCGTGCACCTGCCCCATCTAATCCATCTAAGTTGTAATTCAAAAGTTAATTTTTGTAGGGGTACTTTGGAGTGATAATATAGATAATCCTAGCAACTCCCGTATATATATTGGTTTTCATAGGACTAAATAAATGACTGCCACTGTGGTCCTAGAATTTGTAAGAATAATTAAGCTTTTGAAATGGCATGACAACAGGAACTTTTCAGGCCTATTTTTTGGTTATATGGTTCAACAATATTGATAACTCAAAGTTTCTTCCTTCAATATTGTGTCAGATATTGCATATACCTTGTTACTCTAAACCATGTCTAAACTACTGTGAAATGCTGTTTCAAAACTTAAATTGTAAAAGAATATATTCGTGAAAGCTACTTTTGCCGAAGCTTTCCGAAAGGAGCGTTTTCCCTTTATTTGGTTACTAGATGCAACTGTGATAACCACAGTTCCAAAATTTGCAGAAGCAGAAGATACACCCTTCCATGTATGATGACCCTGCTTCTAGCCATCTGCCTGGCATCAGATTCAGCAAGAGGGTCCCCGCCTTGGTAAAAAGCCCCAAGTGCCCCTGTTGTATTTCGACCGCAACGAATGAAGGCAGAATGGATAATCATTCCAAAGCAATTCAGCAGGAAAATGGTACTGAAGATAAGACCCCTGATTCACCAGCCTCAAGTTCAAGCGAGCAAACAGATGGACCCTCCCCAGATAAACGTCCGGTTAAAAAACGTGTCTATGTAGGACGTCAATTTCAAGCCGTAATCTCTCCATTGACAGGAGGGGTTTCAGAGAGCGATTCTAAATGGTTAGGAACCCAAATTTGGCCACCAGACAACTTGGATTGGAAAACTGTCACAGCTACACAATTGCAGTTGGGAAAGGGTAGACCTGACGTATGCGTTTGCCCGATTCCAGGTTCAGTGGAATGTGTTAGACTTCACACCATGGAAAACAATATGAAGCTAAAGCGTGAGCTGGGACGAGCATTCTACCAATGGAAACTTGACCGAATTGGCGAGGTGGTTTCACTTTCTTGGACTCCAGAAGAAGAAGAGGAGTTCAAGTCAGTCATGTGTGCCACCCCACTGTCCATGGGCAAGTCATATTTTCCTAAGAGAACATGGCAGGAATTGGTCGATTATTACTTCAATGTTTTCCTGCAGCGCAAGAGAAGCTACCAGAACCGGGTGACTCCTAATGACATTGACAGCGATGACGAATTATCAGATTTTGGGTCTGTTGGTGGATTGTATGGTCATGTAGCCACCAACACTTCAGGATCAAATCCCGGGATCTGCACCCAAAACGCAGAGTGTTTGGATGTCAGACGCGATTGTGAAGGTGAGAACTAGCTAACCTCATTTTTTTCGTGAACCCTTTGGGTAAGTCTTGCATTCTTGAGTATCAGTTTTTCAAGGGTAGTTTACTGACTTCATTTGCTTGGTTTTTTGGGGGGAACTCTCCATTGAAAGACCTTGTATGTGCAATTGTACTCTGTGAGGGTCTCAGTTGCAGGTAGGAGGGGCATGACCAGATTTTGTCCAATTTTGAATGCTGCAGTTTTGAACCAGAGTATTCATTTTAACCGATTGGCCTCCTCTTCTCATGGGCAACTTTGGTGCTTAATTTGCACGATTCAATTTTCGATTATTTTTATTTCTCTTTGATGACACAGCTTGTCTCTGTGTTCTCTTGCTTCTCACTTGTATTAACTATGCATCTATCTTCAATTTTGATCCTACATACACATGTGCTGCTGCACACTACTTCGTGGTTGGTATCATCCCCTAAACCTTACAAATTCGATGAATCATCCAAGATTTTGGTGATCATATCTCTACAACGATCTTTTCTACTTTCTGCTTGTGCTTCATTCCATCCATCTATTGTGCTACTGCACACTACTTTTTTATATAAATTTAATGAAGAGTGTATAATTTAACCAAAATTTAAGGTAGTCGCTCCCACCATTTTTATACTCTCCGTTTTGAAAAGGTTGTCATTTTAGCCTATAATTTTTGTATAGATAATTTTGTCATTTTAGTTATCGATGTAATAATTTATTGGTGAGTTACGAGGTTTGACATCGGAAATTGTATTTTTTGGCTCTTTTTGTACAAATTATCTATGTTTATTGGATATAATTAAGATGAGTTATTAAATACTTATAAATTTTAATAAAAAATTATGAGAATATAGGATAATTATTGTATTTATTATTAAGTGTGTTAAATTATAGAATGACAATCTTTTTATACGGAGGAGTATTTCTTTTACATTGGACATTGTGCAAGGCTTAAGTATACTTAGTAATTAGGGTGAATAGTGGGGAGAATCAAGAAAATAGTAGGATCAAAGTGGGAAATAAAAAAAATATATACAGAGGGACTAGTGAAATTTTGTTTTCTCTGTTGCCCCAAATTTATAAACATTATGCTATGAGTTCATATTTATGCACGGAATGCATATTTATATATAATAAGTGTATATTTACTATTTAGTATGTATATGTGCATGTTACTTAGAAATGCACATTTAGCTAGACATGCTTGTTTATATAAAAGTAAAAGTATATTGAAGTATATGTTAAATATATTAAAGCATTTGTATATTACGAATGCACATTAAATAGATATATATTTATATAAAAGTACATGTTTATCATACTAAAGTGCTTATATTTAACATGTAATCCTTTGTTGGTCATCTAGAAAAACAAATCCACACTATTATAATATTATTAAATAGTTTTAAAGTAATATAAATATGTCAAAGTAAACTAAAATTAATTAAAAAAATAAAAATAATATTTACTATTAATTATTTTTTATATAATTGAGATTAGTATACCAAAATTATATTTCATTTTTTTTTATTATATTAATTTATAAGTTTCTGTATTTATAAAAATTGTACATGTATAACGATGTTCTTTTTTAGGATATTTGAACATATTAACATTAATTATCTATCATTTATCGTATATATTTTATGTAATACTTTGCTAATGCTTCACAGTTATTTGTTGATTGGGTCGGGTTTTGGTTGGCCGAATTCGAGTCTTGCATTCTCGGGTTTAATTCGAATTCGGTAATTTTGGATTACTAAAAGTTTCGGTCAAGTTCGGGTCAGTCAGGTCTAAGTGCGGGACAATCAGATGGGTAAAATGGATTCGGTCATGACAACTCTAAAAATATATCTTGACTTAATAGTGTTTGTGTTTTCGTCCAAAAAAAGAATATGAGGACACACCCATTGACATTTTTTATGTAAAATTTATATAAAAAAAATTTGGTAAATAAATATTTCAAAAGAAATTGAACATCAAATTAATTTATCAATCCAAGATTTTGATGAGCGTTTTTTTTTTTGGTAGAAAATCGAACATTGACATTAGTTATAGTTCATATCACCAATAGAATCTCAAAAAAGAACTAACTAATATAATACAAGATTTGGTATAAGAAAGCAGGGATAACATGAGAAAGAGGGAGAATATACTATATATATAATAAATTAGAATCTAATTATGTCATATGACATCCTCTCATTAAAACTGTTATATGTTATTTTCTCTTTTTTTTTTTTAAATAAATATAATTATATATCAAATATTTTTATCTTAAATCTAATACTAATCTCTTGTTAATTACCATATAAATCAATTACAAAAATTACAAATCAATCACAAAAGACTATAAATCCAAAACTTTCATAACACTAATTGATAATAAGTGGATTGATCTCCTCTCTCCAAAAATAGAAAGGAATTGGATTGAACACCATTTGAGTCCTCTTCAACAAAATATAATCATTCAACACCCATCATATAATGGAGTCATGTAGACTGAATTTCACATGAGTTTTCATCAACAAAATATAATCCGCCAACACCGCACCATATACTGCATATGGACTAAACTCCATGTGTGTCTTCTTCAACAACAACAAAAAAGAAAGAACTGGAGCCGTGGAATTTATCAACCAACACCGCACCATGTAATTGCATTTCATCCATTCATCAAAATCCTCAGACTCCTGGGAAGACGCCTAATTGAACCTTCAATGAAACCTAGCTTGCTTCTAGCCCCAAGCGCCATTGTCACACCTTGACTCGAAGCCAAAAAATGCAATCCGTCGAATTGGAGCCAATGTCGGTCCTAAACATTGGTGAGCCCTAGGGCGAAATATAATTATTATTTTTAATTTTTTATATAAAATGGGGTAAAAATATTTTGAATTTGACTAAAATATGTTGACTGACTCACAATAATATTTATAGGATGATTTGTAGAGGAAAGGAAGTGAAAAAAAAAACTATGTACAACTAAACTAAAAATTCACACATGCAAAACTAAGTGAAAATTTTGAAAATTAAATATGTGAGCTGCAAAAAAATATAAGGACAAAATTAAATTACAAAAATCCTTATATATTTACAAAAAAAACAAAACTAGCCCACATTGGCAACATTAAGCGAAATTTTTATATAATTAAGATAGGTGATGTACAAACAATACAAGTATAAATTTTTTTTTTTCTTTTCTATTTGTTACAGGAATATACCAATAAATTAGTTAAAAATATATTAACAAACTATAATATAGATAGTGAAAGTTAAGTTTTGAAAAAGAAAGAAATGAGGCCCATTCACGTTCAAAATTAGTAAGAAATCAAGTACTACATGCAATCTTCGTGAATTTTCATTAAGATTTTATATTATACCCCATCCATTCAGTAATAAGTGTCATTGTAGCTTAAAAGTTTTGTTAGGCCCTGTTTGGCATGTCTAATGGTAGCGGTAGCGGATGACATAGTGGTAGCGGTAATGATGGAAGGAGCGGTTGAAACTAGCTTAAATCGAACCGCTAATGATAGTAGCATTGAAAAAAGTAGCATTTCAAACGCTACTAAATATTAAAAGCTACCTCTATTGCTATTTGTCAAACACCCTTATTTTTTTTAAAACGTTAAACGCTACTTCAAACGCTGTTTTTATGGCCTTGCCAAACACACTCTTAATCATAGTTGTTATTTGAATATTTAAGGTAATATTTTACTAATGGGTTGTAATTATTTCTCTTGAAAATTGGACAAGCTACCCATTCTCCTAGGATATCTCTTCAACTATTCTTAAAAAAGGTTTGCAATTTACAAGAGACGATAAAGAGAAATAAAGAAACAAAAAAGAAATATTTTAATCATAAGAATGAAACTCTTATAAATTCGTGTTATTGACTAAAATGACAGTTGTTATTGGACACAATAAGTAATAAATATAATAAGCTATTATCTTTAAATACGTATCTAAATAGTCATTTTTTTGTTAGATACTTTATTATATTGTCCTACTTTATGTTAATTGATTTAAATTGTTGCTAATTTGATAAAACAAATTACATTATTCAACATACAATTTCCCTATATGCTTTTTTTTCTCTAAATGTAAATTGATATAATTTTTGTAATTATAAACATATCTAATTTACACTTACATAAATAACGTGCGAGGCACAAGCTCAAAGCTAGTTACAACAAAAGTTATATAACTTTATACAACTATTTATATTTATACAAATTTTTATTGTAATAATAATTTTATTTTAGTCTTCATTAAACTAAAATCCTAAGTCGGTTCTAATTATGTGTATAATACATGGATAAATACACCCGTCAATTACATATGCTCAGTCCATAACCGCACTTCCATTGTATGCATATTAACATACAAAAGAATTTTTATCTTTTGAGAAGGAGACAATACTCTCAAAAATTTATTGAATCGTGAAAAATGTTAATTTGGGATTATTACCCCTAACATCTCAAACATTAGACCGAACCGAGCCGAATATAATCGGTTCGGTTTTCGATTCTTATAAAAATCATGTTCGGTTCGGTCCAAATCGATTATTTTTTAAAATAATTTAAAAAATCTAGATTTTTAGATAAATTAGTCCAATATTATTCGGTCCGGTCTAGTTCGATTCGGTCCAAGTTCGGTTCGGTTTGGTCTAATTCGGTTTTGTGCACTAAAACCTCTAAATCAACATAATTTCAAAATATTCGGTTTATTCAGGCCAAAACCGAACCGAACCCGAACCGAGTATGTTCGGTTCGGTTTTCGGTCCAAAAAAATCCGAAGTTCGGTTTCGATTCGGTTCGTTTTGGCCCGATGAACAGTCCCCAAACATCAAGAAAAAACAATACTGAGGTTCATCAATAATATGCAAACCTAAGGAAAAATTGAAAGTAAGTGAAGCAAAAGCACATATAACACGGTTAGCTTCCCTATAGATATGATATGACGGATTTGGACAACCCAACTCTTATGCAAGAAGCCTTGACACTGAGATAATAGGCTGAAGAGGAAGTGACAATTAACATACGGAGATTTATTGAAACTTATCATGAAGATTTGTCGTTTTACATGTTTTGGATAAAGGCTTCCGATTTTACTCATTATATTAAATAAAGAAAGAAGCTAAAACTAGACTGTTTTAATTTCCAATATAAGAAATAAACATTCAATTATGAATATTTTCGTATAATTTTACTCTTTCTTAATATGCGTGTCCAACTCCAGAAGGACAAATAAATCCGAAGAAATGGAGTAATAAAGAAGTTAACAACTTATACCGACTCGTGAAATTCCGTACAATTATATGTATTTACCCTTAACTCTGTGAGACTGTGTCTGTGCGAGAAACAAAGCCACCACTGCGACTAATTACCACATAGTAAAAGAGATACGATTGGTCAATTATAATGAGTACTCCATCTGCTCAAATTTACTTGTCCTTTTAGAACATAAATCTTGCTCATTACATTAAATGAAGAAAGAAGCTAAAATCATACTATACATTAAAAATTAAAATTCAATTTGGGTATTTTAATACGATTTTAGACTTCCTTAATAATATGTGTATTTCACTTTAAAAAGATAAATAAATCCAAACGCATAGCATAAATTTCTACAAATTTTTTGTTATAACAAGTATAAATAAAGGTAGTAAAATGTAAGTCTTTCAGAAAAGGATAATTTCTAGCAAAATGAATAAATAAGGGGTGATTTTTGACATTTTTATCCGACGGTTTATGATTAGTGTAGATAATGGTGGTTGGATGAAATTTCATTTTTAACGGGGCACTAGGTGTAAATAGTAGAAATATAGTGTCATTTTGTGGAAATATTAAGCTATCAAGAATTCTATTGTCTCATCATCTCGGTATCGATTCTCATACCCATTCCCAGCCAAATTGCGATCGAGAGGATTTGAAGTGTGCCTGTCCAATTTTCATTCACTTAGTTCAATCTCGAGTATTTGGTAGCGAAGGAATTTGGATTTTTCTGAAGGAAGCAGTTCAAGTAGGATCAAAAGCAACATGAAGAAGCTGTTTGATTTTGGAAGGAAAGCGATGTTCTACATTCGAGTCCTCTCCGGCTACGAGGAGCGTCGAATTCGATCCCTAAGATTGCAGCTTGAGCAGCGCGTCCAATCGGTTATCTCTTTGATGCTCTTTTCAATCTGTTAACCTCCTTTAATTTTATTCTTCACTTGATTCCTCGGCTAATCTCAATTGGTGTTCCTTGTTGTTTGACTTCCTTATTTTGAAGGTTTAGTTTTAAGTGTTGGGAGCATTAGTTTGACTTCCTCATTTTGAATTGTTTGATTTTACATGTTGCGAGTATATGGAGGTTGGATAACTGGAATTAGGCTGAAAAATGGTTCTTTTTTAATGAATGTATAGGTCTAGTTTGCTTATTGTATTCCTGCATCTGTTTTTGGCATCGGGGATTCACTTCCAAGATTGTGAGTTTGTAAGTCAAGGGTTTGATTAGATACACGTGAGGATGATAAAAGAGAGTTAAAAGGCAAATGTTCTCTAAACTAAAAGTTGACAAGGAATTGGGAACTGGAGAAAGATAACTGTGCACTCTTGTCATTAATGCGATGCTGGGGTGCTCATACTCTAGGTACATTAGATTTTGGAGGAATTACAGTTAGTTATGGCCAAATGGATTTTCAGATGGGTGAACGTATAAAAAAAGTATTTATGGTGATTGAGGAAAGAAGGTTGAAGCTGCAAAGTTAGTAGCTTTCATAGAGTGTGAGAAGGAGTTTCTTAGTCGTTCCTGTTCCATGAGGAATATAGACAGGCCGGTAGTGCTGCTGATAAGATGTTTAATGTTGCTCAATAAGCTGCAAGTGTTTTTTATGGGTCCAAAAATATAAAAGGTATGAAGGACTACAGCTTGATTTGAGGATGATAATCTTGACTGTATCATATCCTGCTAAGCATCCTAAATTAACATGCCAGATTTAGATTGATTTGTGATTTGGCTGATTTCAGGATCTTCTATGTAAGATCACAAACATACGAGATGATTACAAATGCCATAACAGCCTGCATTTCATGACATGAGCATGTTGGCTAACGTGGCAAAGAATTTTAGATCTTGTTGATTACCCTGGAATTTATTTGTGTTTTCGCATATAGATGCTCTAGTACATATTCCCTTTTAGCGAAAATGAGGCTGCTACTATAGCTATGTAATTGTTGGTACCATGCATTTGGGTTCTTGTAGTATCTAAAGTATATCCAGACTATGCTCAGCAACGATTATGTATGTCATGGTGAGCGTCCTTGAACAGTATCCAATTAGAAGTGATGTTTGTGCTTAATGAGTAGGCCAATTTTTTGCAGTATGACCAATATCTGATTAGAAGTTGCTGAGCAGCTTTTACCCCTCTCCACATGATGTATGATGTATGATGTTTTATATGTAGCTGCCAAAACAATGATATTGTAATCATATGTTCTTGAATTAGTTAATTAGATGTTCATTCTTTACGAGCCTGATATTCTGTATCATTTGTTTGCTCATATTTGTACTGGTCTTTCGTTTTTGTTGTTTAGGCCCAGCAGCGGAAACAGGCACTGAACAAGATTCCTGAACAGATAATACTTTCAGAGGTTCGACGGATGGTTGAGGAGATGCAAAATCTGAATAAGAGTTTGGAGGAAACAGTAAGTGCCTTTCTTAATACTTACTTCAGGGAACATATTTCTCTTTTTTGAGGGTCATAATCTGAAAAAAGTGATAAGTCAGACATGCCGTTTTGGTTTGTCCATCATACTCGCAAAAAGCTTTCTTGTTACAATTTGAGGTTGAAGCTCGAACCTTTATTGATACCTTGCCTCTGGAGAGTCTCACAAAGCAAGGGCCTTGTAAGCAGGGAGACTGATCTCATTTTGTTAAATGACATAATACTTGGAAATCCAGAAAGCTGTTTCTAGATGAAATGTAATTAAGAGTTAATGCAAGTTTTCTACTCGTCCTGAGTGGAGCATACTGGTTTAACACTGCGGATTTTGATTTTATATTGATAGCCTTTTGTATCACATTTTGAGATGGGTGTCTTGTTCTGTCTAAAGTCTCATTGATAATTGTAATTGTTATAACAGGAAGCTTCCATCAATGAGTATTTTAAACCACTGGACAAGGAGGCTGACGCCCTTATCAACATGCAATTTGAAAATGAAAAGGCAAGGGTGGAGATGATGGGGGCCATGTACAAACAAGCTCTTTATGAGAGAGCTGAAGCAGAGGCAGCTCTAGAGGTTAACAAAGCGAAGATGATCCAACAGAAGCTGGAGCAAGCACCCACTGAAGAACCCCAAAAGGCTCAGATGAGATGAGAGAACCTTTTTTTGCCTTAGAAAGAATGGCTTGGGAAATAAGTACGTAATATCTCGACTATACATTGCTCATTCGTTCTGCATTGTGAATTGGGGTGATTGCTGAGATATTTGGTATTCGAATATGTGTGATCTTGTAGAATTTGTGGCAGAAGGTTGAATACTGTTATGAAATGACTCCCAGCTCTATATAGTAAAAGATAGGGAGGGATTTCACTGATTAGCTTATGCTTGGAATGAGAAGATATGTGTGATGGCATTAGCTCTATAATTCATGTTATTATTATGCCTTCTATATAGCTTCCTTTTGAAGCCTAAAATCTGTTCTTGGTTTTATCAGTTGCCTTTCTTCTTTGAAAAAGGAGTGCCAATGTCATTTATGCATCTCTGATTTGCATTTCTCTTTTCCAATTTGACATCTTATTTTATGATTTGACCAACTTTTGCAGAAGGGAAAGGATGGTAGCTACAAATGCGGCCGCAGAAATCTTGAAAGTGTGAAAACTACTGAGTTTGAGGTGCAAAAGGCTACTTTTCCTTTCCAAGTGTAGTTGTTTTTACATCAGACCCTCAATCCTGTCATCTTCTTTGAGACGGAAGTTGGGACTTGGGAGGTCTTTACATGGAAATGTTTGTCTTCTTCATTCTGTTAGTATAAATGCTTGGTATTGAATTGTAGACCTACATTCTTCTTGATTGTACTGCACTGAATTTTATTACAGTCCATTAAGATTGTACATTTTATCTGTGCTGTGGGGGATATCACAAACCATATAGAAATGTGGAGCAAGTTTGGTAGCTTTAGATTTTGTCAAAAGGTGCTTGCTTTATTGATCCTAACTCTAAAATCTCAAGTTGAATTGTTGGAGCTATCAGTTGAAAGGGTGCCTAGATAATCTCTTCTCTATATTCTGTAGCAAAATCAGCAAGCCAGTTTCCTTTCCTGAATTGCTACCTTGGTGTCCACTTCAACAATGAGCTTGCTAATGCTATAGTCTCCCCTGAATTCAGAGATGAGGAATTCCTACATTTGGATTTACAAGGCTTACAAGAAAACTGATAAAGGCTACACTTGCTGTTGTGTTGCTACATCTGGATTATTACACTTTGAACTTCCATCTGTTCTTAGCTTGGTCTAGGTTAAGATGGAGATTGCTTTGATTTGGATATAGCCACCAAATGAAGAAGAAATGCGTGAAAATAGATTGATAAACAAAGCAAATAGTTTAAGTTTGATCTTGTTCTTGTCTACCTCAAAAGGGAGAGGGAAATACTAAGGGCAAAAAATCACTGATGTTCCTTTTGTCCAGATGCAAGCGGCTGTAGTAATTAATTTTTGATCGGTTAAAATCTATATAATCTTACATAGTTTTATGATTGATGTCGAATTATCCGTGCATAACGAGATGGAAAGAATAGCCTCATTTGTGTACTCATGCATCTATTCAGATGCGAATAGAACAACTAAGAGTGAAATGTACATTAATTTAGGAAGAAACTAGCATAGTTTCTTACAATGTTAGATAATTTTTACAACGGTTTTTCTAGTATGTGCCCATGGGCACATGCTAACAAGCTTAAATAGAAAATTTATCTTCAAAATATTCCCTAATAGAGAATTGATAAATCCTTAGCAAACAAGATTAAACTAGTGACTAACTAAATAATTGCCAAAAAAGGAGTTCTTAGAATGTGCTCATGGACACACACTAGAAAAAACCTTTTTCCAATGTTAGACAATGTTAGATGGAAAGAATAGCCTCATTTTTTTAGGAAGAAATTAGCATAGTGTCCGTGTCAAGCACGGGTTTGGTTTATGAAATATTTTTACAATATTAGATAATTTAATAAGAATAAAACTAAAACAAAATTAAAAAGAAACCATTATACTTTCGATTAATATATAACAAGCTATCAAATTAATTATATTATATGTAGAAGTAACTAATCTTATCATAGGGTTTTTATAATAGTATAAGTATAGAAAATTCAGAGTTCATGATGAATGCGTATTATGAAAAAAAGAAATTTAGAAAAAATTTGATGATAATGAATGAGAGAAGAAGAGCTAATATGTATATACTCCCTCCGTACCTAAATGTTTGTGCTGTTTGACTTTTGGACATTGTTCATCGTTGAAGAGAATCTTTAAGATTTCTTACAATATATAAGAAAAAACATAGTCACATGGGGTCTTGTTTGATTCGTCTCAACGAGTACTTTAATAATATCAAAAAATTATAATTTTTAGGATTATGTAATTAGAGATATTAACGATACAAAACCCGCCTCGGTATTTAAACCCGGTCAAATCAGGACCATCTTTACGGAACAAAAGGAGTATAAAAACAGTAAAAATATTCGAAATATCCGTTCAAGATGCCATATCCAAAATTTGTCGTTGAATAAAAATATTCGTTCACACGTATGTATGCGTATTCCGCCTAAACCTATGATTTTTAGCATCTATAGGTCAATATATATGTTTGCGCATGTGGAATATACATGGCTATAAATAAATAAAAATAAAAAACCTTTTTAAAAACCAACTTGACTCCTCACTTTGTTTATTTGCAACGGACGATTCATCAAAGTGTTTAATCGCCGGAGCTGAAAGATGACAACGGAAGAAACTCATCAACAACCTTCGTCTGATTCCGACCACCTCCGTTTCCGCCTCCGACAATCTCTCCTTTCATACTCCACGGTACTCTATATCTCTCCTTCTCTCCTCCGCAGCTTTCATGACTTTGGGGGTTTTTAATACTTGTTCGAATTATACAGGCAGTTGAAAATGGGGATATTGGCCAATCGGAAGCTTTGATAATGGAGTTGAGTGAGCTCCTCTTGTCCGTCTCTGATGCTGCTATATCTGACCCGGACAATGAGAACTGCACAAACAATGCTACTTCCGTGCTTTCGCAGATTCATATCTACTTATCTGACCCTAATTTGGATCAGGTTCGTGTTTCCCCTTTTCTCTAAATATGAGATTGTGCATATTCAATCTATTTTTATGCTAGAAAAAGGATTAGTTAGGGAATTTACCCCTTGAGAGTTAAGTTGGGGTTTAGTTTGGAGGCATGGTTAAAGAACAACATAGTTTTAAAGTTGTAGTGGTTGCGCAATTGTAGAGTGACCATTCATTTGAACAATTTGGAGTGTATGCTTAAGGTGCTTTCTGTGCTCTTTAAAATTTAAATTAGGGTTGATTGATAGAGTTCACATTTGGCCCAGTCCCTATATGATGGGAAATGCAAGTGGGTGCCGTATTTTTAATAATAATTTATCATCTTGATGTTGCAAAAATTCTAATTTTGTCCTGTCTAGTAGTGGTTTAACTTTGGTATAGTAAAATGTTGCCCACATTCTAAGATGAGAATATGAGATTATACTTGGCTTATTCTTTTTTTACTTTTGGCTTTTGCCTTGATTAAATAGTACTGCCATCGGGGAAGGACCTTCAAGTTAAGAGCACTTTATTGTTGCTTGGCGTCATGTTTTTCTTTCTTTCTTTGGTGATAAAATAAGCATTTCCTCTGCTGTCAACTTGTACATTTTCCGGTGTTGTAGGCCGTCATTGATGCACTTTCGTTTGAGTTGCCTAAAGCTGTGGCCAAGTTTTCAGGAGTATCCAACAGATGCCAGGAAATAGTTGACGACATCATTGATTTATTCACAAGAAAATGTACTCCTCGAGACTTAATTCCAGTTTTTTGCGAGGTATGATATTCCTTGTTCGAACATGTTATGTGTTTATTGCAGCTACTTTTGGACTTCATGCTTTGATGAGAGAGTTAGTTGTGGATCAATCAATCCTACCTTATATGAAGTTTATGTTTTTTGATATTCAGGACTCATCTTTAACATTTTTGCATGCTTGAAGGCATTTACTTCATAATATAAAGGGCAAAAACATGAATAATAAGCTGTATGTGCAAGTTGTGCCATCAAAAGTAGCAGAAATAGTTGGAATTAGGAAAATCAAGGCACAACCGATGTTCAAAGCTTGTCTGTATTAGCTACTTAGAGTCCCAGAAATGAAAAGCCTAGCTAAGAGCACTGTCAATGATTACAAAACAAAAATCAGAACTGATGAAACCTCTTCCAAGTGTCCAAGATAAAACTGTACACATCTAATGTTACCACTTATGAGCAACTAGGCTACTTATAGTAGATAGACAGGAAATTGAGGAAAATCCAAAGTGAATCGGCCTATACCTATCTCCATCCTTTCCAATTTATTTTTTAAAAATAGAGAAGGAACATGTCCTTAAGTAAAGTTAAGAGAAAACTAGATGTGGAAGGAACCCCTGAAACTACGAGGGATAGCTCAAAGGAATATCAACCAGGTATGGGAAGTTCTGTTGCCCACAGGAGGTCACAAATTGCACTCAGAAATTGCAGCCTCTGGTTAGATAAGTTATACTAGTCCGATGGTGTATCAGAAGCAACATGTCCTTTATAAAACTTCAGAGAAAACTAGATGTGGAAGGAAACCCTGAAACTATGAGGGAACTTCTGTTGCCAACTGGAGGTATGGGAACTTCTGTTGCCAACTGGAGGTCACAAATCGTTCTCAGAAATTGCAGCCTCAGGTTATATAAGTAATATTAGTCCAATGGTGTATTGCAAATTTGCAATTGTGTCATGCTGAGAAAAAGAATTCCTCCAGGATAAGCTTTTGACAGTTGGCTGGCAGTGGAAGGAAGGAATCTTTTCATATTTTTCAGGACACTAAGAGATGGTAATAATGATTCATGGACATGTTCCTTTGTTTCAAGAAATGTCACAAAACTATGAAGCGTGGAAGCCCTATCTGAAACCTAGAAAAACCCATTCTCAACTTCTACTACACCTGCCTAGTTGCTCATAAGTGATAACATTAGATGTGTATGGTGTTATCTTGGACACTTGGATCTCGATATTTTTAAAATAAATTGGAAATGATGGAGGCAGGTATAGGTCGATTCACTTTGGATTTTCCTCAATTTCCTGTCTATCAACTAAAAGTAATTGTTGCAGGCTATAGATTCCTTCGGCAAAACAACTGATGCTCCTGGATACCTTACTCCTCTGCTGCGAGGGTTATCCAAAGGTACAAGTCTTTGATCAATGTGTCACAAGCAAATTGATAGTGCTACATGGCCATGTTGTGTTTTGCATGCTATTTTAATTCATTTAATCTTATACTTATAGCTTCATTGGTCATTGCATCCTGTTGGGTGTGAGTATGCTATCAAAAGTGAGTGCATACTTTTTTTGTCAGTCTGTTGAATGAAAATTGTAATTGTTCCCATTGTTAATCTGTGCAGTGATACTCTCAATTAGGAGACGCCATTTTGAGCAGCTGAAAACAGCTGTTCCTGTTGTCCTCAATGCTTTAACGACTGCATCTATTGATCTTGATGATAGAGTTGGAGACTCTAAGGATCTGTTTCAACGAGCTTTAGGTGTTGCTTCTTCTATAAGAGAAACTTGTGAGAAGTTGGTGTGTGAGTCTTGGAAACTGCTTTTTTGTTCACATTAATTTAATTCTTTCTTTAATGCTCCTTGTAATCCTCATTGTTCTTTTCTAACAGGATGGCAGGGCAAATGAACAACTCCGTGCCTTGCTTGGGCTTTTCATTTTGCAAATCGTTGTATGATCTCATTTGTGTTTCAAATATGAATGATTCCTGGCATTAGTGCTCAAATAATTACTATGTTTTTCGTTTGTATTTTTGTTAGCTGTTTCTGATAACATATTTACCTGTAAGTACAGGCACTAGTTTCAATCAGGTTAGAAGAAGAATTTTCAAGTTGTGTTTCTTTGGTTTCACAACTCGAAAATATGTTTCCATACTGTGGATTATCCTACATTGATCTAATCACTGGTCGTGATGTCAACAAGTTAATGGATCTTACTGTAGGTGGTAAGCTCTCCCTGTTTGTTATGCATGCCATTATGTTTTAACATGCTTGTTGGTGTAACTATTTATCATAAATCTTAATTCTGTTTTCTGAACTTAACAGATGACTCAGATGGTTTCTTAGGTTGCTTTTCGTATGTCAAGCACGGAGCAGTGCTTTCAGGTTTGTATTTGCTCTTACAAACTCTGGGTTGTCGTACCTCATTACTCAATCATCTTGTGCTGGTTTTTTTCGTTCTTAACAAGGATGAACATTTCCTTCTGTGTTAATTTTCAGTAATTTGGGCTCACATCTCTGATGAGGTAGCTCAGTCTGCTGAGCAAAATTTGAGTGGCATGATTGATGAACTCAGAAGTGTCCAGACTAGCAGGTGGCAAGCTATTGGCACAATGGCACATATATTCTCGTTGGACTATCTTCCTTGGAAATTGAAGAGAGATGCTGTTGACTTCTTACTCATCATAACTGAGAAAGTAGATAAACAGAATATTGATGAGGATGTAGTTTTTTCAGTTCACACCCCTGGTCTTATTGCTGCTCTGCAGGTATACCCTTTTTGACACCTCACCTCATGCACTCTATTTCTCGAGTCACTTACTGTCAATTGCAAATTGCAGGCCCTTATGAAAGTTATCATGTATTCCCCTGATGTCTCTCTGAAGAAGAATGCCTTGACTGGATTGAAGAGGGTTAGTTCCTTGCCTATTTTCATGGGTTTTATTAATATCTCAGAAGTGCTCTTATAAAAACATGGGCAAAATCTCTCTTTTTTGTACTTTATTTTATTTGATATAGATTCGACCTTGTGGACACAATTTTAATTTGCTCAGCAATGGAATTTGTCTCTTTTTTATGCTTAACATCTATTAGGGGATGAAAACGCTCTGACCAGGTACTTGCTGACAATCCATCTTCCCTGAGGCTTGACATCCTGCAAGTTTTGGTGAGAAATAGCAGCTCATCTTCCATGGTGAGCTTCTACTAGCATAATAACATGACATATTCGCCTTCTTGTTTGCACCAACGTGGCTAAAATGCCGTTTTTATATTTTTGCAGATAGCTATCCTTCTTGATTGTGCTAGGGGGATACTGCAACATAATTACCACAAACAATCTGAGCAAGAAAACCTGCCACAAGAGACCGCCATTTCAAGTACACCATGGTGTCATGGTGTACTGGATTTGGTGGAGTTAGTTCTAAGACCTCCTTCTGGAGGGCCTCCATCTCTTCCCGAACAAACGGATGCTGTACTTTCTTTCCCTTTTTATAATCACACCACTTTTTCTTCTTTTTTACAATGTGGTTGCTTGGAGAACTCGTTTAATGGTTTATGTTGTGCAGGTTCTATCTGCTCTCAACCTGTACAGATATGTCTTGATAGCAGAGTCCACAGGTAAAGACTTGTGAACTGTGAACTGTTATTTTTGTTACTGTACTATCTCTAGGTCATTTTTTTTATAGGAAAAACTACTAAAAATAATCCCAACTTTCACTAATAGACCAAAAATAATACCAATTTTCACGTCAACCAAATATAATCTTAACTTTCAACCCATAAATAAAAAATAATACAAATGATTTTTTCGGTTCAAAATTTCGGCTAATTCGATGACAACATTATACCTAATAAGAGATCTTGTACAAAGGAGAATCACTTACAATGTCCAACTACAAAGAGACCTCAACTACAAAGAGATCTTGTACAAAGTTGGGATTATTTTTGGTCTATTAGTGAAAGTTACGATTATTTTTGGTAGTTTTTCCTCTTGTTTTTATTAAGCACCCAAGATGGTCATTTGGGAGACACGCAAGCGAGTGGGGATTGTGATAATGAACTTGGCTGCTTATTTCAACCATATGGAAGAGAAGTTGTTCAAGATGAGTTGGATCTAAGAACTACTAATTGAGAATGTAGTAACAATGTCTTGAGATATGATATAATATCTAACAAACCCATTTTTAGCAATAATTTTTTTAGGCTACTAATTTAAATTTTTTTCTCAAGGGTTTATCCATTCTCTATTAGGGAATATTTTATAGATAGTTTCCTATTTTAACTTGTTAGAGTGTGCGCATGGACACACACTAGAAAAACCGTATCTAATTTAGCTCTGGATCATCGCTCTTTATGCAACAGGAGGCACAAACTACACCGGGGTGTTATCCAAGAGCAGCCTACAGAAGGCGTACGACGACTGGCTTCTGCCTTTAAGAACCCTGGTGACAGGAATAGTTGCAGAGAGTAGGAATGATTGTGACGACATTGCAATGGACATCATATGTGGTCTGAACCCGGTTGAGTTCGTTTTGTACCGGTGTATTGAGCTAGTTGAGGAGAAGATGAAGCTGAGCACTCGGTAAGGAAATGCATTCTCTTAAAGTAATTGATTTAAACATAGAGTTTGATTCTTCGAAAAACAAGTACCCAAAGTTGGTTATTTGTACAATTTCTTTTCATTTACTTGTGCTTTTGTATAATTTTACTCTCCCTTCGTATCTAGCAAGTTTAAACGTATATTTTTTTTATAACATAAGAATTAGAATATGGCATTAAGATTTAGCTTATAACATACCGATGGATGAGAACCATAAGTTCGGAATTTGTCATGAATCTTCCAGTGAATGTGAGTGGTAGAGGTTTGTAATATGGTCAGTCATAACATTAATTTTACGAAAGATATTGAATAATCTGCACTATCACAAAATATTATAACATACATAAGATATCTGAGATTATAATCTCGATTTCACACCGATTCATAAGCCATCTAGCAATACAGTCCCGCACCCAGCTGAAAACTTCTCCATACAAACCACGTTGGGGTGTGCTTTGTAGAGTTGTGGGTATTTTAGGGTTTGTTTGGATCTCTAAAGATAATACATTAAATTGTATTATCTTGTTTTAAATTAGCATTAGAAAATGCTAATTTAAATCAAGATAATGCAATTTAATGCATTTTTTGGGATCCAAACGTACCCTTAGTGTTGTCTTTTTTGTTTTTTAGTTTGTGGTATGATTTCTCGTGTCAGTCTATCTGTTTATTGATTTTATCTGTCTATCGATGTTTTAGGTTTATTTGTAATAAAAAAAAAAGATTGATTGAATTAAATTATTTACTTGGTCATACTCATTAAGTAAAATTTCTATTTTTGTTATCATAGAAAAAATCTATCTCAACAAGTCACTTATTTGTTTAATCCGATTAATTATTAGATGCTTGATAAAACAAAGAAAAAAAATAGATCTCTACCGGCCATTTCTTTCTTTTTAAAAGAAAATTTTACTAATATGATAAAATCAAGCTACAACTTTTAACTAGCAAATCTTTATGCAATGCTCTTCCTCTGTGCCCGACGATTGGTTTGTCGTTTGACACCCCAATCATCTCCTATCCGACTCTCGATGTCAATAGGTCGAGAGTCATCACAAGTGGTAAAAGATATCAATCCCAACCATAGTTGGGTTTAAAAATTTAATATGCTTATTTTTTGATAGATTATTATGTATTTTGTTGTGAAAAAATATATGTTAGAATTGATAATATATTCAATATGATAAAATCTAATCATAATCAATAACTCTCTTGATAAATATTAATTATGAATCTATATCTATTAAGTCATGAGACAAAGATATACCCCGTATGTAAATAGGTGTATACGTCTATTATATAAAATCAATTAAAAAATTTAAAAAAATAATTAAGATTAACTATTATTGAATAGAATTTAAACCTTGTTGATCCTGAAAAATAATGTTTTATCCTTATTTATTATATTTATAATTTTATATTTGTGTTTTTATTTAAATTTATTTATTTTAAACAAGATTTAATATAATTAAATCGAATCTTTTATTACGGGCGCGGTTTTGGTGAGAATCACTCCCTAAGAGAGAACTAAGAACCACTAAAAACCATCCACGTAGCAAGCTGTTAGCAAAAAAAAAAAAAAGCAAGCGCATTCACTCTGCCACGAGAAATAAAACAAAAACTTCAGCGCATTTACTCTGCCCCTGAGAAAATCCGTTAAAATCCTAACGAAAGAAGCTATTCCTGTAAAATCGAACAAGCTGATGCGAAATCGATGAACGACGCTCGATTGAAGATCGAATTGAACCGCAAACAGAAAATTCCATATATTGATTCTGTTGTAAACAATTCTGTTGAAATCAATGAACGTTCATGTGTATCTCCTTGAACATATTCTTTTCAGGACATGAAAGAGTCATAAACTTGAACTAATGTGTTTTTAGACATGAACCAACGTGTTTTTGAACATGAAGTAATGTGTTTTTAGTAATGAACGCTGAAGAAGCACTCTAGTGAACTTGTAATGAGCATGAATGTTCATTGTAGTGAACATGAAAGTTCATTACCATGAACTTTCATGCGCATTATCATGAACTTTCATGCTCATAACCATGAACCTTCATATTCAAGAGCACTAACTTGGTTAACCCTCCTAACCATGAACATTCAAGATCACGACCATGAACATTCATGCTCAAGACCATGAACTTTCTTGCTAATTACAATGAACATTCATGCTCACGACCATGAACTATCATGCTCGACACCATGAACTTTCATGATCACAACCATGAATATTTAAGATCATAACCATAAACATTCATACTCAAGAGCACTAACTTGGTTAACCCTCCTAACCATGAACATTCAGGATCACGACCATGAACATTCATGCTCAAGACCATGAACTTCCTTGCTAATTACAATGAACATTCATGCTCACGACCATGAACTATCATGCTCAACACCATAAACTTTCATGACCATAACCATGAACATTCATACTCAACAGCACTAACAGTTTACCAAGGCTAATTTTGATTGAAACAAACTGAACGATTGTGATAAACACCATGAACTGTAATGTGCCTACACCACAAACAATAGTCAACTACATCAACCTAAATTACATCAAACTATAAAAGATCAAATTGTTGCCCAGCAAGAGCCTTCTTCTCCCAAGGTCACCTGCATCGGCCAAGTCTGTGTCCGCCGCTCCTCTTCCAAATCGAAGCCCGCCTTCGAACCTCCATTCCAACTTCTCTCTGAAATCAGAAGGTGATCGAAATTACAGAAATCGAAAAATGTTGGGGGAGTTCATCAACAAAGCGCTTGTGTAAGTCAAATCAAATTTCTCTCTCTCTCGCCTCTGAATGATTCGCCGATCGCCATCGTTATACTGTAAATCCGCTGAATCGGAGAATACTCCACCGCAATCGGAGCCGGATACCACGCACGCTCTCTCTCGTATGGCGTCGATCAACTTCTCTCTTCACAGATCTACGGAGCCAGCGTCGAAAATCTCAACCGTCCGATCCATTTATGATCAACGGTCTAGGTTATTTTTCAGTTCTCTCCTATTTTACTGTTCTTATAGGAAGCTTCTCCCTATTATTATAATTTTTTTAAATATTAAATAATGTAGGGGATGGCGGGATGATAATGAGTAGTATAGGATTTGAGCGTAATGTTTAGATATAGGATTGTACAATCTCTTTTAGTATATTATAGATGTTCACATTTCAAATTATGAGCTGAACTTATTATTTTTTTATTTAATTAGTTACAAAATCCAATCTAGTTAACTTTCAAAATTCACTATTGGTAAATGAGCTTAGCTGATATCAATTTAGCAATGATAGATTGAATTTTGCTATCATATTCAGAGTGAGTTTCACATACATTTGGTCATTATTGTACAAAATGTAAAATATTATGGGACATTAGATCAAGGAGATTGAGGACTGAGATTAAAAATGATGAAAAAGAGTAAATAGTGACGCGGTGGTATAATCGTAAATACGACGATTTTTTTTATTTTTTTTTCGGTCAACAACTTTTTTTTATATATATATTTTTCGTCTCTGATCGTTTTGGAATAGACAATTATTGACGTTCACATATAAGTACTACATGTTCATTTTTCTATATCGTAAGGTTCACATATAACATGTTCATGTTCAAACACATGTCTTTGCACATTTAGTGCTTATTTGTGAACTTCAGTGCACAAATAAGTGAACGTTAAGAGCTTATTTATGAACATTTTATATATGTTATTCCAGAATGATCATGGGACGTTAAGAGTTTTTTTTCCGTCTTTGATCGTTCTGAAATAGACAATTATTGACGTTCACATATAAGTACTAAATGTTCATTATTCTATGACGTCAAGTTCACATATAACATGTTCATGATCAAACACATGTCTTTGCACATTTAGAGCTTATTTGTGAACTTCAGTGCACAAATAAATGAACGATAAAAGCTTATTGGTGAACCTTCTATATAGTTTATTCCAAAATGATCAAGGGACGAAAACAAAGAAGGCAAGCTTGTGTGTTAGTACTCCTTCGTATTTGTTGAGTTGAGCTAGGCGGAGACCGAGTTGTTCCAGTGGTGGTCGTGACTGTGTTTGAGGCTCTTGAAGATCCCTAAGAAGGCAACATCAGGGTGGTTGAGACTCTTGAAGATCCCTCATTTAGGTGGGGGCAATGTCATGGTGGTCCATTCAACACTTGTCCAGGATTGATCCTGTTTGACCCGTCTTCTGGTGGTACTATCTGTGGATTGTACTTGACTCATTTTTCTTCCTAGTTCTTTTTGCTCACTTTTGCTCTGTTGTATTTTCATTTGCTTGTCTTTGTTGTTTTAACTGGTTTATCCGATTACCGATTTATCGGCCTCTCGAGTTTTCCGACTATGTTTAGTCGGTTCTCGAATTCTTACCTTATCAAAAAAAAAAAGGGACGAAAACAAAATAAAAATAAAAATTGTTGACAAAAAAAAATAAAAATAAAAAATCGACGACCGAGATCGTTTCGAATTTCGCACGGTAAGAGGTTGTTGTACGAGAACCCAAATCATAATGTTCAAATATTGAAATCCAAGCGTAGTAAAACGAAAGACAGTGAATGTAATTATCTCTGAATTTTTTACCTGCCGCTATTACAACTTTACAAGTCAAAGAAAGAGACGAAAATTACGAAATCACCCTTCAGCAACCTCATACTCAGAATTGACCAGAAACCGATTTGACCTTCTAGACGCCATCCGATTTTATTTTTTTTATTTTTATTTTTATTTTTTGATAATATCTTTTTCATTTTCGCCAGCCACCTTTTACCTTCCTAATTCCTATCTTCTCTCTTCCCCTCAGATTTCTCTCCCCCTGTTTTAGCCTTCAATCCAACTCCGCCAAATTCCCTCACCTTGATCTCTGTTTCTGTCTAATATCCCAAAAATCCCCCCAATTTCTCCCATAGATTCAAGCTTCAGCAGCAATTTCTCTCCAATTTTGTGTTCTGAAGTGCCGGGAAAGGGCATAAATCCTCCGCCATGCCTCCGTTTTCAGGCGCCGCAACAGTTGCGAAATCGCCGTTGAAACCAGACCTCAACGTCGTCAGCATCAACGTCGGCGGCCAGATTTTCCAGACCACGAAGCAAACCCTAAGCTCCGCAGGCCCCAGTTCGATGCTCTCCACCATCTCATCCCCGTCCTCTGATCCTGATCAATTCGACTTGCCGTTCATCGACAGGGATCCTGAATTGTTCGCCGTCTTCCTCTCCCTCCTCCGAACCGGCAATTTCCCCTCTTCAAAGGCCAAGTCGTTTGACCTAGAAGACATCATTTCCGAGGCTCGGTTCTACGGGATCGAGCCCCTCCTGATCGATTCTCTCTCGAATCCGTCTCAGTTTGACGCCTTTGACCTCCTTAGGTCGGCGGATTTGCAGCTCAACGGCAGGGACACGCCGTCTGCCATCGCTACGACGCCGTTTGGCTCGCTCCACGTCGCTCATGGCAGCAAACTCACCTCCTTCGATTGGTCCCTTCGCCGGAAATCGACTGTTCTGACTCAGTTTACAGCGATCGATTCGCTTCTTGCTCTCTCGCCGTCCCTTGCCGCCGCTGGCGCCACCGATTTCTCCGGCTTGCAGGTATTGACTCTCAACGACTTCCTTTTTGCCTAAATTCGTGATTCGAAACCTCACGAATTCATACTTCATTGTAGATAATCGATCTCAACGCAGGCTCTGTAAAAGAGCATTTGAATTGGGAGAACTCGACGAGATCCAGCTCAACCGTCCAGGCAATCGGATCTTCCAACGAATTCCTCTTCACCAGCTTCGAATCCGGGAGGCGAAACTCGAACGTAATAATGGTGTACGATCTGGCGGGAGATCTGAGGCCAGTTTCAGAGATCGCTCGCAACGAGATCTACGGAGCCGAGCTCGACTCAGCCGTGCCAGCCACGAAGCTGACGTGGCTACCGAGCCACGGCCTTCTAATGGCGTCCGGCTCGCACAGTGGTCCAACTGGCGTCACCGGCAACATCAAACTGTGGGATGTCCGATCAGGGAAGACGACTTGGGAGTTGCAAGAGAAAGACGATTGCTTTGCTGACGTCACCGCGTTCGATTCCTCATCTTCCATTTTCAAAGTCGGAGTGAACTCCGGCGAGGTGTTCTTCCTCGATTTCAGAAGTGCAGGGAAGGAGTGGGTTTGCTTAGGGGACGGGAGAAAGGCGGTCAACGGGAGGAAAGAAGGGCTCGGGTCAAAGATCGAGAGCCATGGAAACAGAGTGTTTCGTTCAAGGGGCGGTGACGTGGAGCTGTGGTCGGAGGTTTTGGTCGGGTCTTCGGATCGGTTCAAAGGCGGCGTTTTTAGGAGGAATGTGCTGGGCAGAGCCAAGGATCGAGGCGGTTGCAGGATAACGAAAATGGCGTTTGGCGGGAATAAGATGTTCGTTACACGAAAGGATCAGCAATGCGTGGAGATTTGGCAGAGTTGGGCTAAGGGATTGTGAAGGCTTCTTCTTCTTCATCATTGTGGTTTTTATGGATTAAGTTAATGATTTTGTACTCATTCGATCTCCATATGTATTCTTGTGCTAAGCAGAGAATGTTGTACTTGGGATCGGTTTGGATAGTGGAAGGTGAACGAACCGGCGACGGACTCGAATCTATCGTTGGCTTGGTGATTTGATTTTTGTAGGTGAAGTAGAGAAGCATTTGTCTCCACTTACAATTGTTAGATTAGACACATTTGGTAAAAAGCTAATGCGATCACTAGAACGATTTACCTTCCGAAAAACGTGTCTAAAATAGACTTCCTGGAAAGATTGAATGTCGATCAGAATGTTGGCAACGACCATCTCAATCTCCCAAGGACAATCCCAAATGCCTAACAGAGAATTAATAAGGCAGAGATTATCACCTTCAATTTGCAGTTTTGTTAGTTTTTTTGTTTTAGCCATCTTGATGTTGTGTTTTAGAGCCAGAGCTTCTGTCATAAGAATATTGTTATATCCACAACGTTTATTTTCCATGTGGATGATATCAGCATTATCATTTCTAATGATGAATCCTATACCAGATTCACCGTTAGTTTGTTTAGATCCATCAAAAATAATTTTATAGAAATGTCGGTTAGGTTTTTCCCATCGGAGAAATTTTGTTTTTCTTTTTGGCCGAGATTTTTTGTAATTGGTTGGGGTATCCTCAAACTCTTCCTTTTTAGTAGAGTCCCAGTTTTTAATTAGATTAGAAGTATATTGTGAAAGGTTTTTTTATTTTGTCATTAGGATAGTGTTAAAGATGATTTTGTTCCTATAAATCCATATACTCCACCATATAGTGCAGAGATGAGTAAAATCTTTTTTAGTCATTAACGACTGGAGTTCAGTCATTATGTCTTTTGGTTTTTTATTATTGATATTAATGTTATCTATGATAAGACCAACACTTGTGTTTTGTTCTTTAATATGTTTAATAGTAAAAGGGCATTTTATGAGAAAGTGTATAAGATCCTCAACTGAATTGTTACATGAATCGCAAGTTAGAGGGACTACAGTGTGGTTCTGTGCTAGTCTAGATTTTGTGGGGAGGCCATCATGGCATATTTTCCAAATGAAGTTTCTAACATTAGGGTATGTATCTAGTTTCCATATTCAGGAGAAGTTATTTGTACTGAGGTTTTGTTGTTTGGTAATCATTTCAAATGCTGATTTAGTAGAGAACCAACCATTTTTATTTGGTGTCCAGTACATGCGATCCGAAATTGGAAACTCGGGGATCGGTATCTCTAGTATTTTGTCTACAGTTTGTTGATTGAGATTTTCTTTTAGCTTGGATTGGTTCCACTCTCTATTATTATTAATGAAGTCACTGTTATGGCGTGTTTGTTATAATTTGTGGTAGCACGTTATTTTTAATATTAAGGTTGGGTAGCCAATTATCCGTCCAGAAATGGATGGTTTTGCCATCTCCAATTAACCATTGGAGTCCATATTGAAATTCAGCTCGGAGGTTGAGGAGGTGTGGCCATTGCCAGGAGAGATTTCCTTTTTTCTTATATTGTAGTATATTAGTATTTTTAAGGTACTTTTCATTAATGATTTTGACCCGGATATTGTTAGGCTCAACAAGGATTTTCCATAAAAGTTTCATTTGTAAAGCTTTGTTCATATCCTGTGTTTTCCTGATTCCTGTTCCTCCATTATTCTTATTTTTGCAAATTTTATCCCATCCGATTAGAGGTTTGTACGAGGAGTCTTTATTCCAGAAGAAAGATCTGTTAATTGAATCTATTTCTTTGTGAATGTAGGATGGTAGCATAAAACTTTGCATGATAAAGTTTGGTTTAATAGCTAGATTTGATTTTGATGCTTCCAAAGTTTTGATAGCAGCAAGCAATGAGTCTGGATTTGCCCATCCCGGAGTTAAGAGTGGGTTATGAAAATTATTATTGGAATTTTTATTTTTTATTTTTCTAAATTCTTTATTCATTGGTTTAAGATGGTTTTGATTATTTATTATGTGGGAAGATCGAGAAAAAATGTGAGTTTCTAAGAGTATTTTTCTAATATGTGCTCATGGGTACACGATAAAAATATCATATTTAGTAATAATTTCTTTTAGTTATTAATTTGATTTTTTTTAGAGGTTGACCTTTCTATTTTAGAAAAAAATTTGGAAAAAGTTTTTAAATTTAACCTCTTAACATGTGCACATGAATACACATTAGACAAACCATTTTAATAAACTACTCCCTCTTTTTTTTTTTTTGATGAGGAAAGAATTAGACGGGACCTAGCAACGATGCACGGTCCGGCCTAGAGCATCCATCTGGATGAGAACACGAAGTTCTGGGTTCGAATCCAAGGCAAACCTCGAAGGTGAGAAGCTGAGTTTAGCAATTTGATCAGCAGCGCGGTTCACCTCCCGAAATACATGCCTAATAAGGACTTCCTGAAAAGAACGGAGATCGATGAGGATGTCAGCGATGACCATTTCAATTTCCCAAGGGCAAGTCCAAGTGCCTAAGATGGAGTTGATGATGCACAAACTGTCCCCTTCGATTTCGATTTTATTTAGACGAAGGGAGATAACTTTTTTGATACTATTTTTCAGGGCTAGGGTTTCTGCCATTAGGACGGAGAGACATCCGTATTTTTTGTTGGACACATGGATTGTTTCAGCATATTCATTTCTGATGATAAAACCCGTTCCTGTTATACCATTTGGTATTTTTGTACCGTCAAAATTTATTTTGCAAAATCCTGGTTTTGGTTTATCCCATTTAATGTTTTTAGTCTTTCGTCTAATTGTTGGGTTGGGTTTTTTAGTTGTTTTTTCCTCTGTGTCTGATACCTTTGTTTTATTCCAATTTTGGATTAGGGTTTTGATGTATATTGTGAGATCTTTGATTCTGTTCAGGTTAGGTGTTTGGAAGATTACTTGGTTTCTATTGATCCAAGTGCCCCAGCAGGTGGTAGCAAGACAAACCCATTCATTTTTAGTAAGTAAGGACTGCAGTTCACGGATTAAGTCGATAGGTTTTTTGTTGTTAGTATTTAATCTTCTAATGATTAAATCAATAAGGAGATTTTGTTTCTTGATTTGTTCCAGCGTATTGGGGCACTTGAATAAGAAGTGGTTAAGGTCTTCATGCAGATTATTGCATGCGTCACATGCAAGTGGGACAGAGACATGTTTTTGTAATAGCCTAGCTTTCGTAGGTAGGCCATCATGACATATTTTCCATAAAAAAATTATCACTTTTGGATAGGTATCAAGTTTCCAAATCCATGACAGGTCATTAGTTGGTGAGTTTGTTTGTTTGGTATAAACTACTCCCTCTGATCAACAATGTAGGAGCATTGCACAAGAATTAAGAAAAGAAGAAAAAGCTCTAATTACTCATTTAATTTATACTCCCTCCGTCTCATTAACTTCTTTCCATTTTTTTTAGATACATAACACCGTTTGGCAAATGTGTCGAGGTCAAATGAAAAGTTCTATCTAGGACGGAGGGAGTATCTAATTACGGAGTAAGTAAGTTTTTTGGGAAGTGGGATTAGATAAATAGAAATCTGGAAATACGTATTGGGAAGTGGGGATTTTTTATGGGAGTATTAAAATAGTACATTGGGAAGATAAAAAAGAGTTTTTTTATGAGAAAGAGGGAAAACGTATTGAAAAGTAGGAGAAACTAGCATATGTGCTTGTAACTTCACATGTCTGATTAATGAATTTTATAATTATAATATTATTAAATATTTATGAACTAAACTGGTAAATTAATAAGATTAATCAGTTGAACATATGGTAATAAGGAATTTCATACAAATAACTGAATAAGAAAATATATAAATTAGATTTAAGTAATGAGAACAATTGATTATGCATAATTAATCAAAAGAAAAAAATAGTTAAATCATGTCACATAATTATTTCAATTATTTTTAATATATATTACCAATTTTGCATCATGAATCATTCATACCTGACCAATTATATTTTTTCAATCACATGTTGGTAATTATATATATTTAAGCATTTAAACTATAAGTACATTACGTTTTTAGGTATATAATTTTGAAAAATATACCTTTTACATGGTTAAAAAGTATATTTAATTTGGCTCTATATATTAATATATAACTAATTTTAACGTATTTTAAATTTTTGTTTTACACACACATATATATATATTATAAATAGTTTTAATTACAAATAAGAAGTACCGTAACTAATAAGATAAAAAGATAACAATAATATTTGAGATGATAATATTTTAAGTAAATAATAAATAGATAAGAAATAAAAAAGTAGATATCAGAATTAGAGAGAGATAAAAGTGTAATTGAATATTGAGATTTGCTTATGTGGCATATCTCATGGGTTGACACGTAAAAGAGATAGTTAGAGCTGTAATGTAGTATATATAGGTTTTCCTTATTATGTTTATATTGTATTCTTTAATAAAAAGGTGATGAAAATTTAATAAATATATTTGTTAATTCAATTGTTAATTCAATTATCATATTCTTTAATACTTATTATGTATTTTACCAATTAACCAAAGAGAGAGAGTACTAATTGTATTTGACTTTTGTCTTTAATCGTGTTTAATTATGGAAAAGGATAATATATAAGTTAGATGTTTTTGATTGACATGTTTAGTTTTGGAAATGGAATATTCGAATATATAATTATTATATTAAATTTTAGAAAAAAAATCTTTAAATATCATTCTTGTGATTAACATGATTTATTTAGAAAATAGGAGAATGTGATATATATTTATTATGTTGAATTTAAAAAAATAAAAAATTGAGAAAATGCCATGTGTATAAGGAGTGAGTGAGTTTAATAGAAGGATGTTATGTGACATAGAGAGGTTTTAGTTTAGTTGATATATATTAGATTTATGATTACATTGAATTTTAAATCTTGGAAATAAATAACAAAAATTAATTTTAATTTAGATATTGTGCGAATAGAAAATAATAACTTAAAAAACGGATGAATTGATATGGTATACATGCGGAAGTTTTAACGTTGGTTTGTCTTTGATTTTATTTGATTTTTGAAAAACCAACGAAAAAAATGAGAGCTTGACACGTGGAAAATTCAATACCGTGATGTCACGTGGTAATGTGGTATCATAAAATTTTGGTTCATTTTGGGGACACCACGTGGCGTAGTAGGTATTCTACTTTAGTAAATATATAGCATATCAATTTGAAAGAATAGATTATACAAAATATTCATATTGTATGCATATCCGACTAATATGGGCAGGGATTTCATTTTCTGTGATTTTCGAAAAACCAACAAAAAAATGAGATTTTGACACGTGGCAAATTCAAAAACCGTGATGCCACGTGGCAGCATAAAATTTTGGTTCATTTTGGGAGCGCCACGTGGCGTAGTAGGTATTCTATTTTAGTAGATATATAGTAGATTACGTACAAAAAAATATATGGCTGAGAATATTGGTTGTTACGTTTTTGGAAAAAATAGATTATACAAAATATTCATATTGTATGCATATCCGGCTAATATAGGCATATATTTTATTTTCTTTGATTTTATTTGTTTTTCGAAAATCCAATAAAAAAATGAGAGCTTGACACGTGGCAAATTCAATATTGTGATGCCACATGGCAACATAAAATTTTGGTTAATTTTCGGGACAGCACGTGACGTAGTAGGTATTCTACTTTAGTATATATATAGTATATTACGTACAAATAATATATGGTTGAGAATATTATTTGCAACGTTTTTGGAAAGAATAGATTATACACAGTATTCATATTGTATGCATATCCGACTAATATGGGCAGATATCTTATTTGCTTTGATTTTTATTTTATTTTTGAAAAACCAACGGAAAGAATGAGAGTTTGGCAAGTGACAAATTCAATACTGTGATGCCACGTGGCAACAAACAAATTTGGTTCATTTTGGGGGTGTCACGTGGCGTAGTATGTATTATATTTTAGTAGATATATAGTAGATTATGTACAAAAAATATATGGTTGAGAATATTGTTTGCTATATTTTTGGAAATAATAGATTATACAAAATATTCATATTGTATACATATCCGACTAATATGGGCAGAGATTTTATTTACTTTGATTTCATTAGAGTTTTGAAAAATCAACGGAAAAAATGAGAGCTTGATACGTGGCAAATTCAATACCGTGATGTCACGTGGCAGCATAAAATGTTGGTTCATTTTGGGGGCGTCACGTGGCGTAGTAGGTATTCTACTTTAGTAGATATATAGTAGATTACGTACAAAAAATATATGGATGAGAATATTGTTTGCTACGTTTTTGGAAATAATAGATTGTACAAAATATTCATATTGTATGCATATCCGACTAATATGGGCAGGGATTTTATTTTCTTTGATTTCATTAGAGTTTTGAAAAATCAACGGAAAAAATGAGAGTTTGATACGTGGAAAATTCAATACCGTGATGCCACGTGACAACATAAAATTTTGGTTCATTTTGGGGGCGCCACGTGGCGTAGTAGGTAATCTACTTTAGTAGATATATAGTAGATTACGTACAAAAAAATATGGCTGAGAATATTGTTTGCTATGTTTTTGGAAATAATAGATTATACAAAATATTCATATTGTTTGCATATCCGACTAATATGGGCAAACATTTTATTTTCTTTGATTTCATTAGAGTTTTGAAAAATCAACGAAAAAAATGAGAATTTGATACGTGGCAAATTCAATACCGTGATGCCACGTGGCAGCATAAAATTTTGTTTTATTTTGATAGCGCCACGTGGCATAGTAGATATTATACTTTAGTAGATATATAGTAGATTACGTACAAAAAATATATGGCTGAGAATATTATTTGCTACGTTTTTAGAAAGAATAGATTATACAAAATATTCATATTGTATGCATATCCGGCTAATATGGGCAGAGATTTTATTTTCTTTGATTTTATTTGTTTTTCGAAAATCCAATGGAAAAAAATGAGAGCTTGACACATGGTAAATTCAATATTGTGATGTCACGTGGCGAGAGAAAATTTTGGTTCATTTTGGGGGCGTCACGTGGCGTAGTAGGTATTCTACTCTAGTAGATATATAGTATATTACGTATAAAAAATATATGGTTGAGAATATTGTTTGCTACGTTTTTGGAAAGAATATATTATATAAAATATTCATATTGTATGCATATCCGGGTAATATGGACATATATTTTATTTTCTTTGATTTTCAAAAAACCAACGGAAAAAATGAGAGCTTAGCAGGTGGCAAATTCAATATCGTGATGTCACGGGGCAGCAGAAAATTTTGGTTCATTTTGGGGGCGCCACGTGACGTAGTAGGTATTTTACTTTAGTAGATATATAATAGATTACATATAAAAAATAAATGGTTGAGACTATTGTTTGCTATGTTTTTGGAAAGAATAGATTATACAAAATATTCATATTGTATGCATATTCGGCTAATATGGGCAGAGATTTTATTTTATTTTTGAAAAACCAACGAAAAAAATGAGAGCTTGATACGTGACAAATTCAATACCGTGATGCCACGTGGCAGCATAAAATTTTGTTTCATTTTGGGGGCGCCACGTGGCATAGTAGATATTCTACTTTAGTAGATATATAGTAGATTACGTACATAAAATACATGACTGAGAATATTGTTTGCTACGTTTTTGGAATGAATAGATTATACAAAATATTCATATTATATGTATATCCGGCTAATATGGGCAGATATTTTATTTTCTTTGATTTTATTTGATTTTTGAAAAACCAACGAAAAAATGAGAGCTTGACACGTGGCAAATTCAATATCGTAATGCCACGTGGCAACATAAAATTTTGATTCATTTTAGGGACGTCATATGGCATAGTAGATATTCTACTTTAGTAGATATAGAGTAGATTACGTACACACAATATATGGTTGAGAATATTGTTTGCTATATTTTTGGAAAGAATATATTATACAAAATATTCATATTGTATGCATATCCGGCTAATATGGGCATAAATTTTATTTTCTTTGATTTTCGAAAATCCAATGAAAAAAATAAGAGTTTGACACGTGGCAAATTTAATACCGTGATGTCACGTGACATCATAAAATATTGGTTCATTTTAGGAACGCCATATAATATAGTAGATATTCTAATTTAGTAGATATATAATAAATTAATTAAATTTAATGACAGTACACTTGAACTTCAACGACAACTATTGTTGCTGATCGGAGGGAGTAATACCCAAAAAGGAATGCTTAAAGTTTTTTTTAAAATAAAAATCATCGTGAGTGGGTCCGTCGTCCTCCTCATTATAGTCATTTCACTTGTTCAAACATTTGAAGTGCATAAATTAGAGAAACTGACTATAGAATTTTATAATTCTAGATTTCATGCAAATGAAAGTCCTTTTCAATTGCAAGTTCAACTCACCAAAACAAAACCAAATTCTCTCTGTTTGCTGCACCTTAAACGGTTGTTACATATTGGTTTTCGTGTCTTACTAATTCCCACAAACATTGACCAGTAGGTCTAACTACAAAAACCAACATTGACTAGTAGGTACGACGACTGCCTTTGGTATTTCTGTCTTGTTGGTTGGACCAAAAACTACACAAGAAATGAGACCGCCAACTAACTTTTACAACACTCATCTATAATCATACAAGAAGAGGATCAAATGAGAAAGTTAACTTTCCCATTTATTTGAATTACAACACTCATCTATAATCATAAGAAGAAGAAGAAATAAGTGCTTGAAACTCATCCACTTCTTATTACAACTCTTTGCAACACCTCCCTGATCATTCTTGCCGATAACCCGCCAAATCCTTTGATCTGCAACAAAATTGTATAGAGCACGAAATCATCAGATTCGGATAAGTTAATGCTAGATCAAAGAAGACGCAAATAGCCTATCTAGCTACTCGGATAGTGTACCTTTGCTTTGATGGTTACAGACAGAAAGCCATCAAAAACTGAGGACTGAACTGAATGTGTATCTAGTCGGAGACCGCTTAAGGCGTCTATGATCTCGAGCAACAAGCATTGCTTATGAGGACACGTCATCTCAATCGACGCGTCCTCTTGGATCAAGCTGATGGAGAGGTTGGTGCTGGTGGAACTGTCTCTTAGAGATACAAGGTTGTCCTCCATCTTCCCTTCAAAGTCGACGTCACCAACTTTTCTCTTGACGCCAACTTTGTTGTTCCTATAGTTGTCAGATGCCCTCTCTACCGCGTCTTGAGGCTTCGTACCCGTCTTTCCTGCACAACATTCATCAAGACCGACTTGACACACTTCAAGCTCCTTAACCCGCCTCTCGAGCTCCTTCATGTACTTGATTGTGTCATCAAGTATTGACACTTTATCATCCTACACAAACAAGAGAGAGAAAATTGGCGCCAAAATAACCAAATGCAACGTGTTAGTTAGAATATAAGACTTCACATCGGAAGTTGGGACATAACTTGTCTAGTATATAAGCTTGATGAATTACTTCTCTTACTGTCAATTGATTTAATAAAACATTACGAAATCATGCTTAGTAGCCAAGTAATTATAAAAATTAACTTGTTGAATGTCATACAAACACCATAAAGTATATGAGAGAAGTCATATAACCTTATAAATTGAAGGGATCAATGATTTTAGCGCGCAAAATCTGTGGTTCACCCTCTCCCTTCTCTTCCTCTCTACAAGCAAATGGCTCGTTGCAAGGTTATCAGCTTCGGGATTCCATTGTATATCTTTCCTCACACCGCCTACCTTGTGCTCGGATGAGGAAGCGCCATGCGCATGAGGAGCTCTGAATAGTATCTTCTTCAAGATCCTTTGTGCACTTCCATACTTAGGATTGTGATAAGAGCCTAAGCCTCCTCCCTTATTCCAGCTAACGAAACCGGATTCCTTGTTGCCATGGCGAAATGAAGGCTCCTGGATCAACTCATGCTTGGTCTTGAAAATGCTACCAAGAACATTATGGTAGTGAAGATCATCTATGGACTGATCATGAGTACATGGTTCCATCTTCATAAGACAATTGTCCTCTGTTTTGTCCTGTTCTTGAGGATGGATTTTGCGTTCGTTTTCAATCTTTGATACAGAAATGGGATCCTCTGGATATCCAAGGTTTTGAGATATGCAGTCATTGGAAGTGTAAACACAATGGCTCAACTCATCATCCACACCTTCGGTCATGAATTCGGCTTGATTGCAATCAAGAGGAAACTCTAACAAGCTGAACTCTTCACCTCGCGCAATTGGCGTTAGTGCATTGTCGAAATCATTAGGAACTAATGAAAAAGGTATTTGGGGAAGTGTAGGGCAATCAGTCCCCAACAGAGAAGCTTCCACATATTGGATTAGAGAATGGTCCTCTAAAACCTTGAAAGTTAAAGAAAGAAGCATCATTAGTAACATATTGTGTTGCACTCGGCTAAAAGAATGAAAGAGTACGAGGAAATGCAGGATTACCAGATCAGTGGTCCCCATCTCAACAACACCATCTAAGAAAGGAAAGCACACAATAGTCTGAATTTCAAAACAACATTGATTAGAATCAACAATGCAACATGTTTTTAGCTTTGATCAAGATTCTCAACATAAATACCTACCTGAATTGAAGCGCTCTATACATCAACCGTCGTTTTTGATACGAAAGATTAAGATCAATCAATCAATCAATCAGTCTCGGTTTTGACTTGGAGGAAATTTATGAGAAAGCCAAAATGTTCAATTAGGAGTACCTTAGCCAACACCGAGCGACTAAACACCCTGCTATCCGTCTGGTGCGCATTGCATAGCCACATAGGCTTACCATTTCCGAAAGCTCTCCCTGGCAACCTGATGAACAAATAGACAAACCTCGTTTGGTATTGATATCAGGATATCTGTGTTTGGTATAATCTTGATATCGATATCAAACTAATATCTGCTGTTTGGCATTGGGTATGGATATCAGGATATGAGTATTATGTATGTTCTAGGCTTACCCCTGACCAAGATTGAAGACGAACGACATACAAACCAAGTAATACCACTCGGTATGGGAGAGATCCTCAGGCATCAATGCAGCTGAGGGTATCCTAGATTGTGGGTTGGTTTCATCAGCAACCAAGAAAGACTCATAAAGCTCCCTCAATTGCTCACTCCTTTTCAAGCTCATCTGGTCTACATCCCATTCAACAGCCTCTACTGTTTTCCTTGTCTTGATATCTCCATTGTAGTACCCTTCACCCCATTCCAATACCCTGTGAAACCACAAGCCTCAAACACATTGAAAATTGTAGCACAACAACTTAAAGATACCAAGAAAAAGATGCAATATTTACAAAGCTAGAAACAAGAAAATCAAAGTCTCCAAACTTTTTACTTTTTCTACAAATTAAGCTCCATGTGACCTCAAATCAAGATTAGCAGATTCAAAACCTTGGATATACCAATATTAGACTCAGAAATTCTGTTCACATAGAAGAGAGGTAAAAGAGATTTACCCTGGCTTGGTAGAAGAAATTGACCAGAAAATGGAGTAGCTCCATTGAATGCTTTTCACAGCAACACCAAGCTGCTTCCTCAGATTTTGATTCCCAGTATCCATTGCTAAAGTGGGTGTTTTTCAAGTTTCAACAACCACTCAACTATAAACAAACTCTCTAAATTAAGCTTGAAAATAGCAGAAGAGAAAAACCTTTTTTTTTTTTTTTATCTCCTCATAATAAACATATATATTCTCTGATTTAGAGTGGCAAAAAGAGGCGCCTGGCATTAACCCTACTGAAGCTAAAAAGCAGGTAATCATCTCCATGGAGATATGGACATATCCTTATAAAGCTCGGACAATCCACACACCACTCTCAGAAAGAAAGAAAAAAACATGTTTTTCTTTAAACTTTACTTTAATTGGAAAATAGAATGGGACAAGAAATTACAGTCAATTATGATTGAGAGAGAGAGAGAGAGAGAATGAATAACTATAAGAAGTGAAGGCAGAGATGAGTGTGAAAAAAGGACTCATGGATTGATCTTCAATGGCGAATTTATTGAAAGAAATCTCCACAAATTTGTGCTCCGGCCAGCTTCTCTGGTTTTGTCGTGGAGTTCTTGAATGCAGGATGAACTAACAGTCCATGTTTTTTTTCCAAAGGTGGAAAAATCCAACATTCTTTTTCACATATATTTTAAGCATATCTGTATTTATAGATGATTGATTGGTCCCAGCTGCGGAGTTGGAGCAGGCTACTCACACAAATACAGATCATTATAAAATGTGTATGATATTTTTATGGCAGAGCTATATACAAGTTAATATTTGTTTTTTATACACATTGGTGCTCTTTATAAAGGAGTAAGCCAAACGAAGGCGTACCGGCCAAAAACCCGAAAAAAGGGTACGCCAGAAAATGGCGTACGCCCTCTATAGGCACACCAAACGACTATATTTTACAACTGTCACATTGTAACTCTTGCTTGTTTGGTTGAACGTGGGAAGTGTAATTTCTAGAAATTTACTTTATGTGAAATCAAAATATGAGAATTGGTAAATTATGTTTGGTTAAAATCTAAACCATGGAAAATATGGGAAAATAAAATCTTATTCAACCCTCCCTAGGTGATTGCATTTCTTATATTTTATAGGAATTGAAAATTTCATTAATTAAATATCTGTATTTTTCAAAAACAAAAAAGTCAACCAAATACGTATATTTGATATCACTTTCCAAGTAATTTAAAATCATGAGAATTTACTTACCAACCAAACGAGCACTTAATACCCCACACTTTTACCTCATTTCCATATACGAACACATTCCTCTCAAAATGTCGTGTAGTAGTGAAGAGTCATATTCTAGTGGAGAAAATGGAGAAAGTTTCGATAATTGCGAGCCGAGCACCGGTTTTGAGGTAAGTGAAATTATGTTAAAATGTTTAAAGTAAAGATCAAAATAGCTAAAAAAACCTATACTAATACTTATAAGCAAAAATGTTTATAGTAAGGATGAAAATAGCTAAAAATACAACTTTTTTGTGAAGAAATATGAGGGCTAAAATTCATACGAATTGTATGAATTGGGACAAAACTACATACTTTGTGTAGGAAATAATTCTTACACTTTAAAAGGATCAATACCAATATACCATACATCCATTTGGCAATTAAAAAATATGAAATTAAAAGATAAATAGGTAATTGTTTACCTGATTACTTTTTTATTTCTCTTTCTCCTTTCACCTTCTTCAACATTAATCTTCAAAGTTTGCTGGGTATTTAGATATTCAAATTTGTTTTTTACAATGTAAACTTAAGTTCTTTTCATTAGTTAACTCCTCCCCTAATATAAATGTCAAGACCTAACTTCAAAGTTTGCTGGGCATGATGAACACATGTATATATAATGTGGATGAAGATAAATAATATTTTTCTCAGTTCGAATAAAAACAACAGCAGTCGTTGTAGTATAGTGGTAAGTATTCCCGCCTGTCACGCGGGTGACCCGGGTTCGATCCCCGGCAACGGCGCTCTTTTTCCCTGTTTTTTTTTTTTTACTACTATTAAAAACAGCCATCTCGAAACAAAGTGAGTAGTTGTAAAAGAGACTGAAACATTGTTTTCATTTTCCGAGTGATTTCTACAGCTGAACAAATTCTGAAACATGCACAAGCACAGAAGAAACAATAACAGAAATCCTATCCCACACCATGAAAATGACAAGAACCAGCTGTACATACATTTACAAATTACAACCCAGATCACTATAAAATTTAGACTCTGATGACAATTCTTATGCTGTATATTAGGGTATAAAGATTCAAGAGCAACTCAAATATTTGCCAATTGGAAACCCAAAACAACCTCCAACCTATCCAAGAATGTCTAAAAGAATGCTGCAGACCAAATCAAGAAGTAGGGATAAACAGAGAAGGAATATTGTCTGACCAAAATTCAGTTGGATGGGTTCCTTAACTTGTGTCATTGTTCCACGTCACTTCAAGCCTTGAAGCTTCTTGCATTGCCAGGTGGGCCTCGTTCTCCCTTCCCAATGCAAACAGAGCAACTGCCTGCAGGTAGGACGCGACGTGCCAAACAGGGGATATTGATTGTGCTACCAAGGCATCATCCAGAGCCTCTCGTGGCGTTTCGTTCATGAGGTAACAAAGACTCCGCCGTGCATAGATTGTTGGAGATATCGTCGTTCCCACCTCAATGAACTGAGAAATATACAACAACCAAGAGGAACATGGCAATCATATTAGAAATTGAACAACAAAATATTGCCCATAATGAAGTGTTACAATACAAGTACATGCCTGAGTGTAAGAATCAATTGCTCCTTTGAAATCTTTTTGCCTAAATGCAGAATCACCCTTTTTCTTAGAATTCAAAGTCTCATGCACTTGATTGGTCCACATGTGAAAAGAAAGCTGCAACAATCACCCAAAACTTTATAGTATTAGCATGGCATGGGCAAAGTTTCACATTCTGTATGTAAATGATGTCCAATACTCTTCTGTTTGTGCTATCAGTCTCAATTTAATACTCCCTCCATTCGGTAATAGATGTCGTTTTAGCATTCTTTTTTTGTTAAGAAATAGTTGTCATTTTAGGGTTTTAGGTAATTTTAGGGTTTTAGGTAATGATTTATTGGTAAGTTTCGAGATATGTTATTGAAAATTGCATATATTGACACTTTTTATGCAAATTCTCTTTACTTATTGGTTAGAAATGAGGTGGGTAATTATTATTTTGTAAATTTTAGATAAAGTATGTAGTATCTTAGCTTAATGATTGCATTCCTTAATAGTTGTGTCAAAGGCTAAAACGACATCTATTACCGAACGGAGGGAGTATAAGAATTAGGATCCTATTGCTATTTATTTTGAGATTTGATTTTGAAATCTCAAGAATCTATATGATTGTTTACAAAGTCTCTTAAATTGCCGTCTCACAATTGATCAACTTAACTTTTAAAATTGGCTACTCAAAAATGAAAACCATATATGAGCATTTTTCAGAAATTGATTTTAGTTTTAACTTAATCTTACTTTACAGGTGTAAATTTCCTTTCTCCCAAAAATGGAAAATAAAATTAGCTAAAAAACTCATCAATACCAAAGATGATCGACTCTAGTTTCCATATGAAATACCATGATAAGTTGGCAGTACGATGAACAAAAGACAAAATATCATGTGCTATAACATTCCTTATCTAGACAGCCACTCAACAATGGTGATATGAAGCTAAAAACTAAACAAAATTACGATGCAAACCTCAGTTGCAGCTCCCTCGTCATCTCTGTACCCCAGATTTTCTAAGACCTCATGAATGGCAGTCATATCCATTCTTAAGCAAGCTTCCCCGGTTGCAGAAAGGGGTGCAGCTGCCCCACCTTTAGGTAAGCCCATCAATTCATGGGAAGGAACCTGAGCGTAAAGAACTTCGTTTCAATGGAGTCATGGAACATTTATTATATGGCAAAATAGAACTGATTAAAATCCACAGCATTAACAAAGAAGAAAGAAAAATCTGACCTCAGTTTCCTTCTGAAGGGGAATCAAGGAGGCAACCAGTGATTTAGTATAAGGGCGTTCACGGGGTTCATATTGCAAGCATCTTGAAGCTAAGCGTACTAGTTCAGTTCCTTCATCATTTGAAAATTGTCCTTCCAAGCAAGAATCCATTAACGTCTGGATATTCCTGTCCCGAATAAGATCAAGGGCCTGAAATACATAACTGGGGTTGAGCATAGCACTTGAAAATCCAGATATTGGAAACAAAACGGGTTCAAAAGTTCTCACGTCGCAAACACCTAAATCTTTTATGCAGTGGAAATACTCAAATATCACAATTCAAACAATGTAACAGAGGTACAGTCCATAACAATTAAAACCTCTGCAACTGCAATCACAAAGCACGTCCATTTTGTCTCATTTGGTACTCTGAAACCAAAAACACAGGGAGAATCCTTATCATACAACTTTATACTGAGATCGTTCCGTAAGTCTTGTTGCACCTTATTCATTTTCTATTTTAAACTTGTAATGCCTAATAAAACATGAACCAAAACGGTAGTACAGTAAGAACATTGATCAATTAGTATCTGAGTAAGAGAAAGGAAACTCACATGACTCGGAGGAATATGCTTCCCACTAAGAAGATCAAGTAAGAGAGTTCCAAAACTGTATATTACACTCTCAGGAGTTACCCTTCCTATAAACAAGAGACAAATAAAAACTTTAATATGGAAGAAGTTTCATGTAGCATATAAGAAAAATAACTCTACTAAATAGAAAATACACAAGCACCAAAGTCGGAAATTTGAAGATGAATTGGTAGTTTATTACCAAATAGAAGGTAATCCAACTGTACTTTGACATCATAACATTATGAACCTTGTTATTTCAGTTTTAAAAAACATGCAATATACTATTAATACTGATTTATTTCGATACCAGTATTTGAGCCAAGATTCCATCTTTGTCCAGTGTCAGCAATTATCTAATGGAAAAGCTTGATAAAAGTTGGGGTTGAATTACGAGACAAAAAAGATATTGTTCATTCACAAGTTCTTGTTGAAGAATATATTCAAAGAAGGAAGCTAAGCTGAAAAGATATTAGTTTGATCAAATATTTTTGGGTCCCCAAAAATCATTACCTGTTCTCAAGTACTCCGGAGGAGTAAATGCCAAGTTTGTACTGTAGCTTTTTCCATCTCTACTGTTCTTCATCAAACCAAAGCACGAGAGCCTAGGATTACTTTCCTATAACGAGTACAATAGCATAACCATCAGGGATTATAGATAAGAGATAAGGTTAATATCTTTAAAGGGCAGAAACAGAACAACTGGAACAAGACCATTTTACGATGAATTATACCACTTAAGCAGAACCATTTCAATGGTTTAACTAAAAGCGGTAAAATAAATCATTATCTTTGCTTCTAGGTCAGATTTCATTGTTTATAATACCATCTTATAGATTCACCAAGAGCAATTAGTAGGATATTGCTTTTCAGTAGAATAGTCAGCAAGGAGGAATGATATACACACTGATTAATTCCTAAGTTCTCTAAAACTTACGTCATCAAACAAGATTCTATAAGCATTGAGATCATGGTAAAGAGCACGTCCTTTACTGGTGCAGTAATCCAAGGCCTGGGCCAAATGTAGTGCCACCCTTAATCGCATTGCCCATTTCATTGGTTGTGTTTCCCCTGTGACAATACTTACAAAATCAATGAATACAAAATTTAAACCAAAACTACCATTCAATCTGCTGCCAACGAATAAAGACGATCCATGCATGATACTGATAAAGGATAGCAATAACCATATTGTCAAAATTGATGTATACTACGATGATTGATCAATACCAATTGGGTTTTGCTTTTCATTCTACAATAGGAAAAAAAGGGCCCTCTAAGACTCGTTGGTAAGAGAATACAATACTCAATGACAATAAATTGTGAACAATATCGTTTGACATTTTAATGTGAGAAAATAATATAAAAATTATCATACTGAAAAATACTGGGACTGGGAATATGAGTACATCTAGCAGTTTTTTTAACTGAAATAGATACTTCTTGCTCCAGTCCAATTTAGAGCTCATAAATTTGGAGCTATAATGTGAAACTAAACTTAATTGACAAAAGGCTTTCAACATATGGTATAACAAACAAATGGATTAGAGTACGAGTGTTTGACAAAAGGGATTCAAGAGCTACTTTTTCAATTCACAATGGTATCATAGTCACAGAAATGTAAGACTTAATCAGTGAAACAAACAACAGACAATAAATTACATAAACAAATGTAAGACTTACAGTGAAACAGGTTCTTTGCAAGTGTTTCATTAGGCATGAATTCTGCCACAAGTAGTCTCTCATCTCCTTCACAACAACAACCAAGTAAATTTGCCAATTGGTGGTTTCGAAGTTGTCCAACAGCTTTGGCTTGTTCCTGATTTCGTAAGAGACACGAGAAAGAACATAAGTAACGTAAATGAAGTACACTTCAATTTGAGCAATAACGGCTTTACACATGAAGACGTACCATAAACTGACGAGCATCAGGCCAAGCAGACCTGTTGAAGCGTTTAACAGCTATACGCCGTTGATTTTCAAGCTTCCCTCTGTAAACAACATTTGGAGCCTTTTCACCATGCTCAGAAACTATATTCTCAACACCAAAACCAGATGTGGCCATCCTAAGTTGTCGAATAGTGTACTCACGAAATGCAGGCAAATCATCTGCCTCGCTCTTTTCCTCATTTTCTGCATTCAACATTAATTAAAACATCATTATCAGCATGTGGACTAAGATCATCCATTCTCAATAACAAGAATTCATGAAGAATGGAGATCCATTCTCAGCTTACCAATTTTTTTGGATTGTTGTAAAACGGGCGTGCTATACTCCGAATCTCCACAGCATATGGCAAATTTGGAGGATTTACAACCCATTAGTAGTCAAACTATTACAACTAAATTACCCCAAGAAGTAGATTTAGGGTATTAAACCCTAATAATTCGAATAAACGCCGAAATACTTTCCTGGCCGAGCTAAAGAAAACCAAAAACTGTGGTCAGATTTTCAATGGCGGAACTAAACAAAACTTGGAGAAGATGCTGAAGCTGACATCAAATTACACAAAACACAATTTTGATTTCATAATGAAAGGTGAGATACTAATTGGGACTCAGAAGTCAGACCTAAAACATTCCAAAAGAAGAATGAATATACATCAAGGTTCAATTGGATTTCTTAAATGCAATACCTTAGATAACTGCAACAAATCAATTGTTACTGATCAAAAGGGGCAAAAATAAATATTAGCAATTCAACACAAACTGAAATCTGCTGCAACCAATAAACAGAGATATTAACACGGAAGAGAAGCAAAATGAAGTGCAATCACCATCTCAAAACCCCGCGAAAAAAAGCAGCAGCAAAAAACAAAACCATTCAAAGAAACCTAAAAGGCAGGACAAAGTCACAAAGAAGGAGAAGATGAACATAGAGAAAGCTATAGATGAGAAAGCGGTTTCGCGTACCTCAAAATCGATTCGGTCAGAGCAATCTTCGTCTGCCACCAGCATGAACCAGAAGAAATAAAAAAAAAAAGTTGCTTTTATCGTTTGGTGTCTCCTTTTTTGAGGATGAATTAAAAAGTGGGGAATTAAAGAAGTTGACAGGCAAGTGAAGAAGTAATTAAGAGGGCAAAACGAAGATGAGATTTAATGGAATTCAATCTTCCCCAAGTGTGAATTTGTGTGTTTTTTCCTCAAATTTCCACCGACAATGGCCCACCACACCAACGTTGTTAAAGCTTAACCAGATTTTCGGCTCCAGATCATTCAAACGTTGGTCAGTGTTCAATCCATCTGATGATGGATTTTAAGATGTTTGGTGTAAATCTCGAGATTAAATGTCGGTTGGAGATATCGTTTAATGAGGAAATAAATTACGGAGTATCAGAAAACGGCTATTGATCATGAATAACTTATGAGGATATAAATTTTTAATCAAAGTATAGTTGTAATAATTTCAGTAGATGAATTCATTTTCCGAATCCAGATCATCACACTACCTAAGGGAAATGATATGTTTTCGTGCCAACCTTTCTTCGCTGCTTTATTAATTATTATCTGTCTGTTGATTTTTCCTGGTTCACAAATTTGAATTCTTCTATTCTCCATATAAGAAAAGTATTTGTATACGTGTTATTTCTTGCTTTGTTTTGTTTTTCAGAAAATAATAATAATAATGATATTTATATTTATATATTGTTTGATTATTTTATTCTCTCACTTTATGTTTTGTGTGGCCAAAGTATTAAGACGTCTATCAACGTCATAAAATATATGAGTAATATTCACTAGTTTACGTGATGATGTTATTAGTCCTCATATGTAAGCCTTGAATATGTCAAGAATATGGAGAATGTGCTTTACTCTTGATATAATCAACATTTTTATTAACATTGTCAAGAAAAACAAGTCGTACATCTACGAACACACTAAGTCAGGGTCTTCATGTTCTATGATCGTCTAGTCCTATATTCAATGTCCAAGTGAATTTTGAATTATTTTGCACATCATTGTCGTATATACCTAGTGTGTGAAGCTTCTCATTAACTTTTTAATAGATATTCGATATTGTCGTCATTCAGGAATTTTACATGATAACCATTTAATCGAATACATTTTATAAATGATCAACAAGTTATCCTGGACTTGTAAATATAAAGTGTTTCTCATATAATTTATTGTTATTTCCAACAAATAAACGAACCTCTTCTAGGGCCTTATATGAGACACTCCCTTTCAACTTTACATTTCACATTGATTTTTGTTATTTACAAGATATGAATAAACTTTCGGTTTATCAAAATGCTATAAGTAATGGTATTATTGACAATATTTCACACCATTTAAATTTTTACATGGGTAATCTATCTCTATATATATATTAAAGCAAAGGAATTTAGAGCTACCATATTCACTCTGGTCCCACAAATCCTATGTATCAATTTGTGGTTAATCCAATTTATTTACACGATTTCTATTTAGCGCACCGGCAAAATTTCTATTTAACGCACTGGTTCATCCGTGACGGACGAAACATGTTCATCCGTGACGGACGAAGCATGTTCATTCGTGACGGATGAACATGTTTCGTCCGTCACAGATGAACATGTTTCGTCTGTCACGAATGAACATGCTGATCTGCGACACGATTTTGGAATCGCCATAACTTTTGATTCCCTAGTCCAAACGTGCTGAAATTTGGAGAAGTTATAGTTGACATCTTTATCTTTAATCTGACGTTGGAATCACTCAATTCGGGATTACATAGAAAAAGTTATACTTCTCCAAAGATAGGATAAAAAATAGAGATCTCTTAAGCGCCAGGGCGAGTATAATAGCATTTAAGTCGGCTTACAATATCATTGCAATCATGGATCACAATAGAATTACAATGTGCGAGTACAATAACATTTAAGTCGGCTTGTGACCTCGTCTCTTTCTTGTGCAAGAAGGTCTTAATGCCATTAGCTGAGAAACAAATGGATCATATAGACAGGCAGCAGAGGTATCATGTGCATGCTCCCACATGACAAATACTGAAGGTAATGGTGACGCCTCTGATAGGACCATCTACTCATGGGTTCAAATAATTAATATAAAATAATTAAATGATTAGTACCATACCGAAATGAAATGTCTCTCCTTCTCAACATGGCAGATGCAGATCGTCTTAAGCTTATACGGCTCAAAGTCTTTAATGAAGGATTGTGGAGGTATATAAGGTGGTGAAAACATTTGACCCACCGAATTCTTGGGAGCTCTAACCTGAGATGGCCTCAAAGGAGTGGTAGGAGCTTTAGGATTTCGTGAAGGTGTGCTAGTGGGCATTGGTGGCCTACCTCGTTGCTTATTGAGAGGTGTCCCTTCCGTATCTTTGTCTGTGTACTCCGATGAAGAAGGATGTCTTTTAGTGGTATCTTTGTTTAGAACTCACATTAGTCATCCTTTATGTCTCACAATAGTCGGCTTTTGCAGACTAGTTCCCTCGGGGCGAGCTATGTCGTAAAGTCGCGAGACACATTTTTCTTGATCATCTGCTGACAGATTGAGGAAATGATCCGTATAAAATTGATCCATCAAAGATCTCACAACTCTGCGATTCACCTCACCTTCGTCCTGCACTTCTGACAAACTCAATCGTCTCCAAAACGGATACAACGCTGAGACTTAATAGGGATTGAACTCGTCACATTTCTAGCGATGTCATCCACACATGGCAATCCATCTCTCACCTTCATCTGGCATGTGCAGATATTGTCACAAAATGGATTTTCCCCTTTTTGTATTCCTCCGTCAAGCAGGCAAGTGCAACCTTAGATACTTTATACTTCAACCGCTTGAAAACATCAGCTCGTGTCCCAAGAGTCATCGTGCTTTGTACACTCTCGTTGAAAGTCTCCTTGATATCCTTTACTTGGTTACCCATCTTTGAATGATATTGACCAAATATCGTGTCTAGACTACCATGTGGAATAGTCAAGAAGTCTTTCAAGAACCTTCTTCCACAAGAAAGAGATGAGGTCAAACCTTCTTTCACAAGAAAGAGACGAGGTCATTCGATCGAACCTTCGTTTATATGATCCATTCGTTTCAAGAACCTTCTAGACCAAATATCCTTTGCTGCTTGTCTATATGATCCATTCGTTTATCAACTGATGGCGTTCGAACCTTCTTCTACAAGAAAGAGACGAGGTTGCAATCCGACTTAAATGCTATTGTACTCGCACATTGTAATGCTATTGTGATCCATGATTGCAATGCTATTGTAATCCGATTTAAATGCTATTGTACTCACCTTGACGCTTAAGAGATCTCTATTTTTTGTCCCATCTTTGGAGAAGTATAACTTTTTTATGCAACTCCGAATTGAGTAATTTCAACGTCATATTAAAGATCAAGATGTCAACTATAACTCTTCCAAATTTCAGCGCGCTTGGACTAGAGAATCAAAAGTTATGGCGAATCCAAAATTGTGTCGCGGATCAGCATGTTCATCCGTGACGGGCGAAACATGTTCATCCGTGACGGACGAAACATGTTCATCCGTGACGGACGAAACATGTTCATCCGTCACGGATGAAAATGCTTCGTCCGTCAGGGATGAACCAGTGCGTTAAATAGAAATTTTGACGGTGCGCAAAATAGCAACGACCTAAATATATTTCAATTTTATTTAAACACGATTTCTATTTCACGCACCGGCAAAATTGATATTTCACGCACCGGTTCGTCCGTGACGTACCAAATGAAGCCGCCCGTGATGAACGAAAGCACTCCGCCCGTGACGAACGAAAGCACTCCGTCCGTGACGCACCAACCCAATCCGTACGTCACGGATGAACATTCTGATCCGCGACACGATTTTGGAATCGCCATAACTTTTGATTCTCTGGTCCAAATGGGCTGAAATTTGGAGGAGTTATAGCTGACATCTTGATCTTTAATCTGACGTTGGAATCACTCAATTCGGAGTTACGTAGAAAAAGTTATACTTCTCCAAAGACATGACAAAGAAATAGAGATCTTTTAAGCGTCAAAACGAGTAGAGATACTTCTCCGTTCGTTTCTCAGCTGATGGCGTTCGAACCTTCTTCTACATGAAAGAGATGAGGTCGTAAGGCGACTTAAATGCTATTGTACTCGCACATTGTAATGCTATTGTGATCCATTATTGCAATGCTATTGTAATCCGACTTAAATGCTATTGTACTCGCATTGGTGTTTAAGAGATCTTTATTTCTTTGTCCCGTCTTTGGATAAGTATAACGTTTTCTACGTAACTCCGAATTGAGTGATTCCAACGTTAGATTAAAGATCAAGATGTCAACTATAACTCCTCCAAATTTCAGCGCGTTTGGACTAGGGAATCAAAAGTACGTTATGGCGATTCCAAAATCGTGTTGCAGATCAGCATGTTCATCCGTGACGGACGAAACATGTTCATCCGTGACAGACGAAACATGTTCATCCGTCACAGATGAAAATGTTTCGTCCGTCACGGATGAACATGTTTCGTCCGTCACAAATGAACCAAGGCGTTAAATTAAGTTTCTTTTATTGATGTTAACATCAATAAAGTAACTGTTTATAAACATATTCTGATTATGTTCAGTTTTTAAATTATATGACTTGATAGAGTTTGCATTGTAATTCAAAACAAAGACCTAGATAAACCGGTTTTTGAAAAGAAAAACATTTATTAGAGTCTGTTAATAGTACATAACTACTATATGTCCATGTGTCATGTACATGTTTGGATAAATATATACTATATATTTAACGATATATCAATTGATAATATAAGATGCTATTGACTAACAAAAAATATTATAATAATTAAATTGTTTTAGCATGCTAAAAAATAATAGAAAGCTTCTTTCATCTCGATTGTCAAATATTTCTCATTTGTTTTGAAGCAATCATATATATCTCTTCTTTCTAATGGTTTGAGATATCTCTACTCGCCTTGGCGCTTAAGAGATCTCTATTTATTTATCCCATCTTTGGATAAGTATAACTTTTTCTACGTAACTCCGAATTGAGTGATTCCAACGTCATATTAAAGATCAAGATGTCAACTATAACTCCTCCAAATTTCAGCGCGTTTGGACCAGAGAATCAAAAGTTATAGCGATTCCAAAATCGTGTCGCAGATCAGAATGTTCATCCGTGACGCACGGACGGGGTTGGTGCGTCACGGACGGGGTGCTTTCGTTCGTCACGGGCGGAGTTCTTTCGTTCGTCACGGGCGACTTCATTTGGCACGTCACGGACGAACCGGTGCGTGAAATAACAATTTTGCTGGTGCGTGAAATAACAATGGCCTATTTATATTAATATTAAAACAACCATATCAAATCTTAACAAAACAAATCTCAATAAAACAAATTTTCCAAATTAGCGTAATTATTAATTAGCATATAATTTTTTATTATTTGGATGCAAATGTTGCATACTACATATATATGTACGTTTTTTCCCCAAATTTTGTCTTATTGTTAACACTTTCCCAAATTTTGTTTTCAAAATTATTGTTAAGACTTATTTAACTTTATAGTTTGAACTTACAAATTTATCATTTTTATTAAAAATATATATTATAACAAATTTATTTATTTATTTATAATCATGTTGTAACACCCCCAAATTTTAACCCATTTGGAAAGGGTATTACCGCCAGTGATCTCGGATTTCACCTCCGAAACCACTCAAGGCTAAACCGGATTATACAAATCATAAACAACTTTTATATAATCAACAATCATCTTTAAAACATATGTCGGGGGATTACAACTCAATCCCCGTAGGATAAAACATTGTCATCAAAGTAATTAAAGCATAGCGAAAGTCTTTTAAAGATAAAACAAGTCTTGATCACATCGATCAACGCCAAGGATCTCAACCTGGATAAATTGTCAAAAACACCTCCCGTCATAGTCGTTCTTAGCCTTCGTAGAGTGGCAACTTATCTGATGTGCCGAATCGAACGGATGACACCAGCCAACCATGCAAGAGAATAATTACGGTTGGTTAGTCTAATGAAAGACTACGCAAGGGTACAAAGCAGAGTGGTTCTAAGTAGTCGTATTAGGTTAGACTCATCGTTTCTCGGATAATAACCGATAACGATAGCCAACCACCATACTTCTACTGGAATATATCAAAAGACATGATCAATAGAAGACTCCAACGAAAATGAGTCTTATAGGAATTAATCCAAGAGAAGACTCCAAAAGAGTGATTCTTATCGGAAGTATGACAAATGTCTGGAACATTATAGTTTCACATACATGCGTTTAAAAACTGACTAGATGTTTCAGTTCACGACCAACCTCACCGCATAAAGCGAATCCAGATTGGAAAGAGAACGTACTCTGATCAAAATCAGGACGAGTTTCCTAGATGCACTATTACCTAGCTGTACTACTCGTCAATGGTATATTAATTATGTGCACTCGGGCACTTATCTTATTTAGTTCCAAAATGATCATTCACGTTTCAAGCTTTTAGAATCTCATCCACGCTGGATATTGAGATATAAAGAGTTGGGACTAAATCCCAGAGAGTGGCACCAGCTGTGTGCACCTTCCCTGTACACGGACAGGGAATGATCATGACCAAATAGAAGTGTTGGGGTCTGGACATCCCATCCACTTGGTTATAAAGAAACGACTAGTACTCACAAGGAGATACCAAGTAGCGTTCCTGCGAATACTCGTTCTAACTAAACAGTTCAGAACAGTCAATCATAATAAAGTCATTAAGGCCAACATCCTAGATATATTTCAATCTAGATCATATATATATAATAGCGTTGTTCTAACAGATATACAACCTATTATAATGTTCATTTTATCTTCCAAAAGTAATTTCATAAAACTGTTCAAGACATGAACGATAATCAATCCAAATTAATTAACAATTAAACAATTGATAATTAATGGAAATATGGAATGATGAGCAAGAGCGAACCGCCACTTGCCTGGAGTAGATTCGGCGATGAATCCAGACGAGACGACTACTGATTATATCCTTTCCAAGGATATGGCTTAAGCTTCAGAATATTCCTAGCAGAGTACGAGTCCACACGCGATCCAGCGAATCACGTTCTAACTAACAAATTAATTAATTATCAATTAATTTGCCTGGACGAACTTAAGGAATTAAATTCAATAAATTCTTATGATCTTAAATCATAAGAATATTGATTGAATTTTCCTAAAGACAGATACGGATGAAAGGGAGTCGAAATTATACCGCTCGAATAATTTCGGGTTAAATCTGAACCGAAAGGATTTAATGGGCTTTCGGCCCAAACTTAAAGCTGATATTAAATGGGGGTCCCACCTCCTATTTCTCCTTCTTCAACCTACGTAAATCAACAAAACGCCGGAACAGAGCTCGGCTTCAACAACGGACAACGCCGGAGAGAAGCTCTCGTCGGTGGCGTCTCCGTCGCTGGTGGCTCTCCTTCGCCGGGGTCTACACGCAGCAGCACTAGCAGTGCAACGCCGGGAAGTAATTTGGCGTCAACAACAACAACAACAGTGAACGATGGCTCCTCGCCGGGGGATCTTCTCGTCGACGCCGGGGAGGGAGCTCAGCAGTGGCAGCGGGAGGAGTAGCACCACAACACCACAGCAGAACTCAGCGGGGGAAAGACGAAGGCGAAACAGGGGTCGTCGCCGGCGGGAGAGACATCGAGCAGAGGAAGGAGAGGGAGATCAAACGGGAGAGGTTTGTGTCTTCAAGCCTCCACAGATCGGGCTTCTTATATAGCCCCGAGGAGGGTCGTCCTCGTCATCCCAGAGAAGGCGTGTCCAACAGCCCCTTCGACAAGTGCTCCCGGCGATTCATACACATGGGGGAGTATCGTGGCAGCTTAGCCGGAGGAGGGAAATTCGTGGCAGGGATATGAGAATTGGGCTTTGGTATGGGTTTTTAAACCCCTAAAAATATATATTTATCTCTAAACAAATATTCTAAATTCCAAAAATATATTGAATGTATTTTATACCACTCAGGGAATTATTTCGGAGATCATGAATATCTAAGAAAATCCAAACTCCACTGAAGGCGAAAAATAATAATCGAACGAAAGATGAGAAAAATTACTCAAATATCCTTACTAAAAATTAAGAGATATTACACATGTAAACATATTACATATTTTAAATATCTAATTTGTTAAAAAATTAATATTGCTACAAATCAGTTAAAACACCACTCTTTTAATATAAATTATTATGTTCTTTATAAAAAGAAATTAATAAAAAATTTAGTTCTTCAATATTTGATTTGATTTATTTTTAAAAAAGGATTAACTTTTAGTTATGAGAGTAACAAAATATTAAATTTGATCATGTTTTAAAATCACACTCTAATATATATTAAAAACGCTAACAAATCGAACCAAATAATCATATACATTTTTGTGGAACTGATCAATAATATTCGTAACAAATCTCTAATATTAACATTGAGCCAAAATCATAGATTTTCAAATTATAATTTTATCATTCAATGATTGTTCATGATCATATGATAATTAATATAGTTTCAAGTATGACTGTACTAGCATATGAAAATTATCTAGAAAAGTTTTATGGGTTACATTAAATTGTTAAAAAAGTCAAAATTAAAAATATACAAGATTAGTTATCTAATTTTGTCTTTTTTATTTATTTTTCAATTTTTATTTATTAGATTTGTTTTCAACTAATCAATAATATCTTTTGTGTTTAGTGAAAGAATGAATGTAAAATTCTTTCAATAATATGTTGCAGCTCAAGAACCATAGCATCTATAACTATATATTAGACCTTACTCTTTTTTAGTTACTAGAGCGTTTTTAGGCTTAGGTTGTTGAAGTTTGATTTTTTTTTATTTTTCCATTTATTATTATCCTCATTAATAATTTTATTTTGTTTTTAAAATTAATCAAATTTAAACTCTAAAATTCTATAAAATCTTAATCAAATCTCATCAAATTGACTTTATTCTTTAAAATAAATTAGCTTATTTCTTTTAAAAACACGTATGAACTAATCTAAACCTTATATTTGTTTGTATATTAAATTTCACATTCATTTTCTACCATGAAGATAATAATATATAATTATTTTAACTTGATATCATGGTCATACATAGTATTTATAGTCAATATAAAAATGGACGTTTTTTTTACAAGAACGGTGACACCTAAAATAATTTTAATAAATTATTATGATTATGTTATTTCTTAACCACAAATTATCAATATGAATTATTTTGATAAGGTTAGCAAACTTTACTTTTTTTTACTTATTTGACCATTATTGATACAAAATCCTTCATAAATGTCGATGTGTTACTTTAAACTAATAAGTTTCAAAATCTTAATTTACTGACCGGTCCTCATCAAATCCTACGAGATCTTCCTAACATCATCTTATAATTTTATTTCTCTAGAATTCTTGTGCTAACAAATCTATGGAGTTGTTATCACACGCAATTAAATTTAAGATATCTCAATTAATTTTTAATTGTTAACTTATCTATCAAAATTTGAAATTAATTTAATATCTTCAAAAGTTCAACTCAACTTAAAATTCAAAAATAAATAATATATAAATGTAACTATATAAAATTTAATGAAATACTATAGTATATAAGTCTAAGTATACTAGATCTAATAAAATATGATAGTACATAAGTGTACTATAGTATATGAAATATAATGAAATACTATAATATATAAGTGTAACTATATGAAATATAATGAAATACTATAGTATATTAGTGTAACTATATAAAATATAATGAAATGCCATAGTATATAAGTATAACTATATGAAATATAATGAAATACTATAATATATAAGTCTAAGTATACTAGATGTAATGAAATACTATAGTATATAAGTCTAAGTATACTAGATCTAATGAAATACTATAGTACATAAGTGTACTATATAGTTTTCCTTATATACTATAGTTTTCCTTTATATTTAATGTGAATATACTAATATACTATAGTATTTCATATAGTTATACTTATATACTATAGTATTTCCTTATATACTATAGTATTTTCATTATATACTATAGTATTTCATTATATTTCATATATTTATACTTATATACTATAGTATTTCATTAAATTTCATATAGTTACACTTATATACTATAGTATTTATATACTATAGTATTTTCATTATATACTATAGTATTTCATTATATTTCATATAGTTATACTTATATACTATAGTATTTCATTAAAGTTCATATAGTTACACTTATATACTATAGTATTTCATTAAATTTCATATAGTTATACTTATATACCATAGTATTTCATTAAATTTCATATAGTTACACTTATGTATTATAGTATTTCATATAATTATATTTATGTATCATAGTATTTCATTATATTTCATATAGTTACACTTATATACTATAGTATTTTATTATATTTCATGTAGTTATACTTATGTACCATAGTATTTCATATAGTTACACTTATATACTATAGTATTTCATTAAATTTCATATAGTTACACTTATATACTATAGTATTTCATTATATGTTATATAGTTACACTTATATAATATAGTATTTCATTATATTTCATATAGTCACTTATGTACCATAGTATTTCATTATATTTCATATAGTTACACTTATGTATTATAGTATTTCATTAGATCTAGTATACTTAGACTTATGTACCATAGTATTTCATTATATTTCATATAGTTACACTTATGTATTATAGTATTTCATTAGATCTAGTATACTTAGACTTATGTACCATAGTATTTCATTATATTTCATATAGTTACACTTATGTATTATAGTATTTCATTAGATCTAGTATACTTAGACTTATATACTATAGTATTTCATTATATTTCATATAGTTACACTTATGTATTATAGTATTTCATTAGATCTAGTATACTTAGACTTATATACTATAGTATTTCATTATATTTCATATAGTGACACTTATATACTATAGTATTTCATTAAATCTAATATACTTAGACTTATATACTATATCATTTCATTATATTTCACATAATTACAGTTATATACTATAGTATTTTATTATATTTCATATAGTTACACTTATATACGATCGCGGCTTTGCTTCTTGGCATCTTAGCTGAGTTTTTCCAAGGCCGCGCCCGCGGTTTTTTTCCTTTCTTTCAATTCACCTAAAATGCAACATGTAATTGAAATTTAATATAAATTCAATTTTTTTATAATTTAATATAAAGGATATATTTAGTAATTTAATATAAATGATATTTTGATAACTTAATATAATGACATAATTATAATTTAATATAAATATAATTTGGGATCAAAAACCCCTCAATTAAACCCATCTTTTGAGTTGGGGCTTAAATGGACGCTTAAACTCAAAAAGCCTCCATTTAAGCCCCATCTTTAAGCCCTAACTCAAAAGAGGGGTTTAATGGAGGGGAAAACGATATCCGTCTAAGCCCCAACTCAAAGAGGGCTTTTTGGAGGGGAAAACGATATCCGTTTTGAATGAATTTTATATGTACGGACTCGTATTAAAATCTTATACAAAATTATAGTAGAAAAATTCAAAAAATATCAAAAAATTTCACTATAATGCGCTATATGTCGGGCACCAAATAAAAAAAATAGGTAGGAAAGCTTCGTGTTTTGGGCTTTGGGAGGGGCAAACGATGTCCGTTTTGGACGAATTTTATATGTACGGACTCGTATTGAAATTCTCTACATGATAAAAAAAATTTAATTTTAAATTTAATTTTTTTTTATAATCTGTATGCCAGATTATGGCATACAGATTTATACTTATTTTTTTAAAAAAAAGTTCAAAATACATATAATCTTATAATTTATACATATTTTATTCTGTACGCTAGAATATGGCGTACGCCATATTCTGGCGTACAAATTTATACATATTTTAAAAAAAATAATCAAAATACATATAATCTTATTATTTATACATATTTTATTCTGTATACTAGAATATGACATACGTCATTTTCTAACGTACAGAATGTCGTGTGAAAAAAAAAAAAAAAAACGTCACGTATATAGTATCAGCCCCGTTCTCTCTGGGTTACTTTTTTTATCCCTCCCCTCTCCACTTCCCGTAAAAAGAGCTCAGTTAAGATTTTTTACGGCCCACCCAGCTTCTGTTTTGAGTTTCTAGGATAAAAATTCCTGCTCAGTCCGTTTTGGTTGGATATTATGCTAGTTTCGAGTATCTGGGTTAAGTATCTTGGAAAATCTTTGAAAGATCAGTTTTAGGGTTTTTTCCCATTTTTTTTCTCCCTTTTTCTATGATCTTTTACCTCTCCAATTGAAAGTCACAGTCTTTTTTTTATCCCATAAATATAAGAAGTAAATGTATGGATGGAAGAGAAGGCATGACATTATCAGGCTCGGCTTCTTACTACTTGCATAGAGGAATAGGCGGCGGCGGCGGGTCTGGTGGTGGCGCAATCCACTCTGCTTTCAATTCCCCAACCGGGTTCATAAACTTGACAAACCCTAGTCTTCACCAAGTGCAGTCCAATTTCAGGGCTGCTGCTAACTCTGTTGGGCCTTCCACATTCAATGTCGAAGGATCGCCGGCTGGGTTTTCCCCTCATGGGTTTTCGGTGACGGCGCCTTCTGCCTCTGCCCCTGGCGGCGGCGGCGGTAGCGGCGGAGTTGGGGGAGGGTCGTTGGGCGGAAGTGAGCCGCCATTGAAGAAGAAAAGAGGGAGGCCAAGGAAGTATGCTCCTGATGGGTCTGGCGCTTCATCATTGGGACTCTCTCCATTGTCGACTCCGAACTCGAACACTCCGGCGGCTGAGACGAGGAAGAGAGGGCGCCCTCCTGGTTCAGGCAGAAAGCAGCGCCTTGCTTCCGTTGGTCAGAAATTCTTTTACTTGCAAAATCATGTGCTTAAAGATAAATTCTTTATTAGTTAGTGATGATTAGGAAGTTCTGGGTTTTTGATTTTGTGGATTTTGCTAATTGTTAATTGATAATTTGCCATTGCAGTAGGAGTGAAATTGTAAAAAAATATCAAGATCCCAAATCTGAAGTCTTTTGTGATTCATATTCATATAATTTTTTTGATTGCCATGATTATGCAAATTATTGTGATTTTGACTGCTATATGAGTATTTCAGATTAGGAAGGTATGCAATTTTATTGCGTTTGGACAGATGATTTGTTTGTGGATATGAGGATATCTGTTGAGCTTGCTTATGCCTGTAGAGTGATAGCTTTTGCTGTCTAGATCACATATCTGGTTTCCTAATTGTTAATTGATAATTTGCCATTGCAGTAGGAGTGAAATTGTATAAAAAATCAACATCTCAAATCTGAAGTCTTTGGTGATTCATGCTCATATTTTGTTTTTGATAGCCATGATTATGCAAGTTATTGTGATTTTGATTGCTTTATGATGAGTGTTTCAGTTTAGGAAGGTATGCAATTTTATTGCGTTTGTTTGTGGATATCTGTTGAGCTTGCTTATGCCTGTAGATTCATAGCTTTTGCTGTCTAGATCACATATCTGGTTTCAAGTTAGATGAAAAATGTACAGTGTAATTCTTTTAATATCAAAGTAGATCCTTTTGTTCCGTTGGATCATGACGTAACCGTTATTTATATGATAATTCACAAATCTGGTTCTCTATGTGATTATATTTGGAGCCAGAGTAAATAATTTAAGAGTACAAGTCATATTTATGCTGGATATTGCAAAATATTTTGTTCAGAGAGAGTTGATCTCATTCTTGCTTGCCTCTATAGTTTGCATATTGGATTCTAGAATAAGAGCTGTTATGTTTTCTTTTCTTGTATTCTTGTTTCTGTTGATACAAATTACAAAGTTAAATCCTAGGATGCAAACTAACCTGGAAAAAGATTAATATCTGAATTTGTTCCTGGTAATTAGCCGGGCCTCTTACTGAAGGCCTGCAAAGTAGCAACATATCCACATTTCTAGTTTGGTGTTCTTGTGCTTCCCTGATATTTATTGTTTTAAAAATTAGTTTCTGATGTCTGGTGAGTAATCTAATTCTTATGTTTATGTTATTTTGTTCCCAGGTGAGTGGATGTCTACTTCTGCAGGAGTTGCATTTACACCTCATGTCATCTATGTAGCCCCAGGCGAGGTAGCTAACCAATTGGTGTTTTTTTTTAAAAAATTTATTTTATTGTGTATCATTCGCCAATTACTGTGGAACATAAAATTTGCCATGTTATGCTAAAAGCCTTCTCAAAAGGGCTCATAAGGACATTCTTAAGCAGCAATTTAGCATGCCATTATGTTAAGCAAGATCCCTTTGGTAACCACTAACCACTTTTCAAAGGAAAAAATTATGAAAATAATTTAGGAAAAAAGAGTTTCATATATTGCTTTGGTAAGCATGAAACTGAATGAAGATTATGGACTGTTTATTATGATTCCAAAGGATTGCTAAAATAGTTCATATATTGTTTTTTTCTTAGGGCGTGAGCTATGTACTAAGATCTTGTTTAATATGCTCTATTTGTCACACTACCAAACTTTCTTTTGTTACGTTTTCTTATTTATTACATTAATATTCGCAGGATATTGCGTCAAACATACTTTCATTTTCTCAACAGAGGCAAAGGGCCTTGTGCATAATGTCTGCAAGTGGTGGTGTTTCTGCTGTAACGTTACGCCAACCAACATCATCTGCTGGTAACGTCTCGTATGAGGTATAGCTTTCCCATATTTATTTATGACAGATACACCCCTAAAAATAAATGTGTTCTTTTTATTATATTGAACCTTTTTTTCTGGATGATTTTCTAAAGCTTATTTTGCATGTTTTATTGGTCCTGCTATCTAATTAGACTTATATTGTTGCAACAAATTTAGGGCGGCTTCGAGATTTTATGCTTATCTGGCTCATACCTGGTTGCTGAGACGGGCGGAGCCCGAAACCGAACTGGCGGCGTTAATGTTTCCCTCGCAACTCCCGACGGTCAAGTAATTGGTGGTTCAGTAGCAGGAAGACTTATTGCTTCAAGGCCAAGTCAGGTATTAATTTTTACTGATGATATATAACAGAAACGTTTATTCAAACGTATTAATTTGTATAATTTTGTAAATTACCCAAATACAAATACGATTCGATTTTTTTTTATAAAAAAGTGAACGATTTACACATTTAATTTTTACTGATAATGTATAACAAAACGTTTATTCAAACGTCATCAAAAAATCCGATTTACACATTTAATTTTTACTGATAATGTATAACAAAACGTTTATTCAAACGTCATCAAAAAATCACGTAAGCACTCCGTATAATTTTGTAAGTTACCCAAATGCAAATACGATTCGATATTTTTTTTTTAAAATAAAAATAAATATCAGCAGTTTTGGAAACCGTTCACTAGCGGTTTACACAATTTCCAATACGGTGTAAGTAGGAATCCCCATCACTATCTCGTCTTTTTTTGCAGGTGGTTGTATGCAGTTTCGTCTACGGGAGCCAGAAGAAGCCTACTACTCCGAAGACAAAGTCGGATTCTGACTCCAAAGACGAGAAAAACGCTAATGGTCAACACAGTGGCGATGACACATCCGAGGCGCCTATCAATGCTTTGCCCATCCAGCATATGAGTCCTGCCAATCCCGGGTGGCCTGGTTCTAAAACGCTCGATCCCAACACCGACATAGACCTGATGAGGGGATAACGCGGGACGGGCAGATGAAACTCCGGCAACAGAGTTATTCTGCTGTGTTCTTTCTAACACAGGTAGCTTGCATTTAAATTTAGTAGCTTAGTGGTGATCTGATAGTATTTGTTGAGGGTAATTCTGATTATTAGGTGGTTAGCTAGAGTCATTGTTTCTTTAATTTTTCCTGGTCATGTTTTTCTTACTACGAGTTGGAATTTATGTGAATTGATTGATCTTATGAGGGTGTTTTAGTAAAATTTATTATCATAAAAAAAAAAACAGTGTCAAGTGTTGATTGTACTTTTGTAGAGCCGTAGAACCTGAAAATGTGAATTGATCTTATGAGGGTGTTTTAGTAAAATTTATGTGAATTGAGCTTTGTTTTAGTTACAAGTTGGGCTATAAAGATTGAATTGAGCTTTATATATAGAACCTTAAAATGTTTCGTACATAAATGGTGTAATTTCGGTGTCACGAGTTTTTATATCATATATGTTGAATTAAAAATATTAATAATTATTAAATTTAATTTATATATTAAAAAAATAGATCTAGATAATATTAAAATCATATTCCTATTATAATTTCGTATATCAATTGTGCATATAATTAAAAAAATTTGGATTTTGTATATAATTAGAATAATTTATATTTTAATCTTTGTGAAATTATGAAAAGAATTAATTTATTTTAAAAATGAGAAAAAAAAAACAGAAAATGACATGTGATGGTTTTAACGAGAAAGCGTCATGTGGTGTAATTAGGTTTAGTTTAGTATATATAATGTCAGTTTGTCTAACTTAGAGCATAGGTTAAGAATTTTTGTTAAGGAAAATAAACTCTAAATAGGAATGGGTGAATCCATTTAAAAAAAATTAAAAAATTCTAAAAATTTAACATATAATCAAAACTTTTTATATAAGGGATTTTAACCTATGCCTTAAAAAAATCGATATAATATATAGTAGATTGTTGTGATGTCAAATCTTCGTTACTTTGTATTTCTATAACTGAACGTACATAACCATTTTTCACCCTTAGAACTCCACTAAAACCAATTACCCTACAATCTGTATACTCAAATGGATTGCATTTCGTTAGGGATTTTTTTTTTTTGGGATAAGGTAAAAAAAAAATTCTAGTGTGGTTGTTGAATCTCAACGCCAGTGATGTTGAGCGTCTCAAGGCTTCTAGGCCGGCGATAGTACTTGAGGAGGAGTGAGGAGCAGACGACGCTGACGGAGGAGGCGGCCATGGCGGCGCCGGCGACCCAGGGAGGGAGGCGGAAGCCGGTGAAGGGGAAGAGGAGGCCGGCAGCGAGGGGGATGCCGAGGGTGTTGTAGGCGAGGGCCCAAAAGTAGTTGAGGCGGATGCGGTTGAAGGTCTTTTTGGAGAGGTCGATGGCCGTCACCACGTCCTCCAGGTTGCTCTTCACCAGGACTATGTCCGCCACCTCTATCGCGATGTCGGTTCCGGCGCCGATCGCCATCCCCACGTCGGCTGCCGCCAGCGCCGGCGAGTCGTTTATTCCGTCCCCCACCATTGCTACGATGTATCCTTGTCCCTACAACGTAACGTCCATTCATTTCTTGGGTCTCACAAATACAATTACTCACCTTATTTGTGACCAATAGAAAGGTTATTTAGATAGAAGAAGTCAATATATGCTAACGTTCAATGATAAATTTCGTAACTGATCAATAAATTATTATCTAAATCCTAAAGGTTTAGCATTTTTAGCGAATTTATGAGCTAAAATGACTAGTATATCATAGTATGTCTGAGAATTTTTTGTAGCCAAAATCCAACCGTAGCTAGTTTTAACTTTTAAAATTTACCTCTATTAGTTAGTGACGGTTAGAATATATATACATAACACATTTCATATATGAAGTTGAAACATAATTTGTCTAATATATGGGCTCCTCCTCCTATTGCTAATTGATTTTAGAATGTAATTCCAATCGGCTTATGTGCTAGACACATATGCGCATGTGCGCACATATGTACATACACGCCCCCGCGTACACATCCCATGGTCCAATGCCTCTCTAAACTTGAGAGTGACCAATAGATAAAGATTATTTGCATAGAAGAAGTCAATGTGTGCAACTTTCAATGACAAAATTGGGGAACTCGTCAGTAAATCATTACCTAAACCTCTAAAATGATAAGCGATTTTTAACAAAATTTGTGAGCTAAAAACGACAAGTATATCCGAAGGGAGGGAGTAGATGATTTGTTTGACAAGCTAGTTTTATAAATCATAGCCCATGAAAGAAGAGAAGCAATATACATTATAAACGAAGGTTGTAGTTTGATACATACTTGTAACTCCTTAACTTTAGCTGCTTTCTGATCAGGCTTAGCTTCAGCAATCACAGTATCAATCCCAGCTTCTTTGGCAATAGACCTTGCAGTTCCAGGATTATCACCGGTCACCATTATACTCCTTATGTTCATCGACTTAAGGATCGATATCACGTCGTTTGCACTAGGCTTCAATGGATCAGACACCGCAATCACCCCAACAATCTCCTCATCAATGGCCACCAGAATCCCAGTTTGGGCCATTTCCTCTGCTCTTGCAACCACTTGCTCTGCCTCGTCAGGAATCTCAATGTTGTAGTTTGACATTAGGCTCTTGTTCCCTATAAGCATCTCCCTTCCTCGTACCCTCGCCTTTACCCCGTGCCCAGCGATGGACTCGAAACCCACAGCCTCCGGATACACGTGGCTCTCCCCGTCCTCTCTCGATTGCTTGTCATGCTCCACAACTGCCTTGGCTAACGGGTGCTCGCTGTTCACCTGTTCGCGTCCAAAAACACGAAAAGAATTACGCCTCTAAAGCATTCAAGAAACAATGTATGTATGGAGGATACCTCAGCTGCTGCAACTAGCTCATAGAACTCCTGCAACACCATAGTAGTCTTCAAGATCTGAGTGGTCACAACCACTGGTTTACCGATTGTTAGAGTTCCCGTCTTGTCGAATACAATGCAGTTTACCTGAATCACTCGTCGCAAGGAACCGTTATGTTTTGCTAACCAAATGTCACTTAGGGTCCATTTGGTTTGAATTTATGAAAACAGTAACAAAAATGAAACGAATCTAGTCCACTCTGACATAATAATAGATGAGTTTGAAATTACCTTATGAGCATTTTCTAAAGCTTGGCCTCCTTTGATGAGGACACCTTGAGAAGCACCTAGGCCAGTGCCAACCATAACAGCAGTAGGCGTCGCCAATCCTAAAGCGCACGGGCAAGCGATGACCATCACCGAGATCCCGAACTGCAAAGCGAGCTCAAACTCATCCATGGAGGACGGTATCCAAGATTTCGGGTATCGATGGAACTTTCCGGCTAAGAACCAAGCAAGCCAAGTCATCAACGAGAAAGCGATAACCTACAATTAAAAACACATAAAGGAACATTTATTCATTCCCTTAATCAAAGGCACTTCAAATTTCATGCTCCCTAATTGTGCTTCCTTTTATGTTATTTTATATCTTAAACCCTAAATTAGGGTTAATAATTAAGATTTAGGGTTTAAAGTTTAAAATTTAGGTGTTAGAATTTAAGGTTTAGAGTTTTAAGATTTAGGATATAGGGATTAAAATTTAGGGTTTAGGGTATAAAATAAACAAGTTGAACCTAGAGGGATCATAGAAGGGAGTAGATCACAATCAAAGGTACATATATATGAGAGCTCGTTTGGTATCGATATCAAAGATATGAGATATCGGGCATGGATATCAGTATGGATATCAAGATATGGGTATGAGTGATATCAAGGTATCGGATATGGATATGAGTGATATGTTTGATATACCAATTTTTTGGGAGATATCACAATAACACTCCAATATCACTTTGATATCACTAATATCGATATCTACCTATACCAAACAACATATATCAGTTTGATATCGATTTTAGGATATACCAAACACAGATATGGGTATGACCGATATCTCATACCCATACCTGATATCCTGATATCAATACCAAACGAGCCCTGAACAAGTTTGCTAGCTCACTAACCATAGGCACAAAGTACTTGGAGATCCTATCAGCAAGCTTCTGAATCGGAGCTTTGGCCATCTGAGCTGATTCAATAAGACTAACAATCTGTGCAAGAGCGCGCTCTGATCCAACCTGCGTCGCCTTCACAAACAACACGCCGTTCTCATTGACAGTACCGCCAATGACAGAGTCGCCCTTCTTCTTGGCCACATGCCTAGACTCCCCTGTTATCATGCTCTCATTGACATGGCTCTGGCCCCACATGACCAAGCCATCACAAGCCACTTTCGCACCCGGGACCACCTTGATCACATCACTCCTCTGCACCAATCTACTATCAATCTCCTCTTCCTTAACCACATTGCCCTCCATATCAAGAACCACCAATGTCGCGGTAGCAGGGGCCAAGTCCATAAGCTTTGCAATCGCCTCAGACGTCTTGCCTTTGGCCAACACCTCCAAGTACTTCCCAAGCAACACAAACGAGATCAACATAGCACTTGTCTCGAAGAAGTCTGTTCCCTTGAAACTGGAAGACAACCCGGCTCTTACCACAATGTAAAGCGAGTAGAAATAGGCGGCATTGGTCCCCAACGCGATCAGAACATCCATATTAGCCGACCCACGTCGCAACGCGTTGTAAGACCCCGAATAGAATCTCCACCCGATCACAAACTGAACCGGAGCGGTCAAAATAAGCCTTATAAGCTCCCCAACAGTTAGCATATGAACCACTTTTGTCTCCAGCTTATGCTTGATCCCCGGAATGTACATGAAAACCATGGAAGTCAAGAACACCGGAATCGTGAAAATCAAGCTCCAAACAAACAACCTGAAATGGGTTTTGATCTGCTTGTTCTTGACAGCTTCTCTACCGTCCGATTCAGGGTACAAGATGACGTTAAACCGCCCCGATTCCGTGCTCTCGATGACCTCAATGAAGCTCCTGGGCCCCGTGGTATCATCGACCCTATAAGAAAGAGAGACTTTTTGGAGTGAAGAGTCGATCTGAATCTCCTCGACTCCGGGGAGATTTCGAAGGGTTTGTTCGATCATCTGCTTGGATCTTCCGGGTGTCATTCCCTCCACTTTGAAGTGGACCATGCCCGTGTCGTCGCCTGCGCTTATTAGAGTGGCCTCGAAGCCGACGGTTTCGATTATGTCGAGGAGTTTGGTGTGGGAGATGGTGTTGGGGTCGTAGCGGATCTCGGCTTCCTCGGTGGCTAGGGCGACTTGAGCCTTGGCCACACCGTTGAGGACGGTGATGACGTTCTCGATGGTGGTGCAGCTGGTGGAGGTCATGCCCTTGATGCTGATCCTGCATGTTTTAGTGGAGGTTTCTTGTTTCATCAGCTCCGCCTCGAACCCTGCATCTTTGATTGCCTCATGGATGTTGTGTTCCTATATCAGCATCAACATCATGAACGATTTTTAGCATCGCTATTGTACGTGATATATAAGTTGTATTCTTACTTGTAAGTTCGTAACCATAAAGTTAAGGATTCTAATTTTGTCATGCGTGAAGGATATAAATGTTATAATCCCTGCATTAGCTATATTCACATTGATTTAGCTTATTAATACTTTTCATTCATATCTAATTATGAATGATAGCAATGTTCCATCACATCCATGACTTGAGTGAGTCATGCATTTTACCAACTAAACAATACTCTTGCTTCGTTAGTTTTACTTGTTTTATTCTCCCTCTGTCTACAAATACTTGTTTTTTTTAGCATTTTACACACTTTTTTTATATAAAAAAAACTATCAAAACTATTAGTATACTCTTACTTATTACATTACTTTTTTATTTTTTTGAAAATCACAATTAATAACCTCCTATTAATTACAATGATAAATTTGTAAAGTTAAAAGTTAAAAAGCTAAAAGAACAGGTATTTATAGACAAAAATCTAAAACTAGAAATACAAGTGTTTTTATATGAAGGGAGTAGAACTTTTTACACATATCAAGAATTTTTTTGTTGTTGTCCAAAATATTCTTATTTAATTGTTTTTAACATGAGTCCCTAGTTAATATATTATCCCCAAAAAAGAATTTCGATTTTAGGTTTATTGTACAAGATAGAAAATTGGTGAAGTAATCAAAGTAAAAAACTAATTGGTATTAGGCTGACTAAAAAAGACTACGTAAAAAGTTAAATTATGTTTTATACCAAGATTCAAAAAAACTAGATTAAGATTAATAAGTACTCCGTATAAGAGCAAAATTTGATTCAAATATGTAAAATGCAACTACTCCGTATTTCAGAATAAAAGTTGTGGGCTAAAAAATAAGTAAAACTTAAACGAATAGAGTAGTGCTTGTTTACTTAAATTAAAAGCTTGTTATTAATGCATTTCAAAGATACTTAATTAAATGGCACACAACCACCTGTATAAATTATCTTTAGCTCCATTAAATTATGGAAGTTAAATTATCTTTACTTTCTTTCAATTTCATCTTTAATTTGTTCAAATCTCAATGTTTGGAAATTTGTATAATCAAATTTAGTACTCATTTTAGACATTTGCACAATTACTATAAATTCAATAATTATCTTATATTTTTATTAATCTTTTTCTAAAACTTACTACTCCCTCTGTATAAAAATGATTGTCATTTTAGAATTTGACACACTAATTAGAAAATATAATGATTATCCTATATTTTCATAAAATTTACAATTATTTAATAACCCATTTCAATTGTAGCCAATAGACATAAAGAATTTTTATAAAAAGAGCCAAAAAAATACAATTTCTGATATCAAACCTCGTAACTCACCAATAAATTATTACCTAAACACCTAAAACGATAATATTTTCTTTACAAAAATCTTAGGCTAAAATGACAATCATTTTTACGGAGAGAGTATTAATTAATAACCCACCTCGTTTTTCTCCAATCAACAAATAAAATTTACATAAAAAGAGTAAAAAATTACAATTTTCAATAAAAATTTCGTAAGTCACCGACAAATTATAACCTGAAATCCGAAAATGACAAACTTTTTTAAACAAAATTTATATGCCAGAATGACGCCTTTTCTATACGGATGGATTACTCTTTAACTTAATTAATTATACGTCCATAAGTAATTTTACAAAAAAAAAAAAACTTAATAATGAACTTAATTAAGTAATTTAATTACTCACATTGACAAAAGTTGGGTAGAAGGTGACTTGAGCTCTGGCGCCAAGCACATCAACGGCGGCGTCCAGAATCCCCGGCAGCCGCTTCACGGCGCTCTCGATCGACACAGCGCAAGCCGAGCAAGTCATCCCGGTGACGGAAAACACCGCCTTTGATTTCGGACCGCCCATCTCCGTCCCGGGAGGAGGCAGCGGCAAGCCACTAGGCCTCGCCGGCGACCCCTGCTGAGAAGTCGACTTAGCGCAGATGCACGCCAACGAGCTGAGAAGCTTCGACGCCACCATTGGAGCGTGAAATTTTGGGGGAAATTGCGTGTTGTGGAAATGGATTTTGCCATTTTGGGTTTCTAGTTAATTTATATAATGAGGTGGTTATCTTCCTATGGCCATTGTTTATGTTTTTCCCACGTAATGTAGTAATGGCCATTGTTTATGTCTTTTCCACGTAATGTATTAATTGTATTACACTATAAAAGGTTTTTTTTTTCCGGGAAACGATAAGAAAGTAACATCATTGTTAATTGAGTATAATTTTTTTGGTTAGATAATTGAGTGTAATTTAGTAATTTAATTACCTTACAAGTTGTGTGCCAGGTACGTACGTAGAGGTTTAATTAATGGCATCCTGGTCAGAAATTATTTATGAATTGCTAATCCTTTCCAGGGGTACCTTAAAGTTGTTTCCTAAATCAGAAATATTTTATGCATATGTTTGAGGGGTTGACTTTTTGGAAAATTCAGATATTTAAATATATGAAGTTTTCAATTCTTACAAAATATAGAAATTGCAATTACTTAGGGAGGGGTGAGTAAGATTTTCTTCCCTCCCATAATTTCTCATAATTTAAATTTTAACCAAATATAATTTACCAATTCTCATGAATTCAAATTCTCAGGTTTTGATTTCACATGAAATAATTTTCTAGGAATTACACTTCCCCTATTCAACGAGCACCGAGAAGCATTGTAATATGTGAGCCATTTTTAAATTAAGGGTAAGGGAGGGGTAGGGTTATAGACACGGTGATATTTTTTTAAATATCGCGATTTGTTTTGAATTATTATATTATTTCTTTAATCGTTTTATATTGTTATCTTTATATTTACATATGCATTAGATGTTCATATATATATATATTAAAATGTTCATATATTCATACTAGATGTTCATACAGTTTATATTAGATAGAATTATAGCATTATCTTGTTAGATAGAATTATCTTGTTAGTTTTCTAAGGAAATAGATTATCATATCTAAGGAATAGATTATCTTTAACAGCAGATCAACTATATTTTGCAAATCCTTGGCTTCTGAATACACAAGCGGGACTATCAGGGCCGTCCAATCAAATTGTGAGGTCCTATTTTATATTGATATGAGACCTTAATAAAAATAAAACAAGAATCGTCAAATTTTAATAGTCTTGAATAATTTATGCAGAACAAAAATCATTTAATTTTGTTAATATACTAAAATAAATTAACTATTTTAAATGACATATAATTAAATAATGAATCTAGGAAATAACATCTTGACAAGTGAGGTTATGATATGAAATATAATAAATTTCACAATTTGACCTAGAAGCTTATAGAAAAATAACCACAACTAAATTTTATAAGAACAAATTAATTTAGTTTGTTGCTTGAAAAATCAATAATAGTATTTGAATATCAAGAATTGGAAAATGTGAAAAAAGTTTTTTTAATAAATAGTTGTCTTATATATACCCTTCTATATTTTCTCAGCCTGTCGATTTCGAGCTCGTCCCATAATCACTATAATCGACCATAGTATTGAATCACGCAACCAGGTCCATTACGAACTGAAAACCGTTGCTTGATATCTTCCCACAGATCTCTTGCTTCTTCTTTGTGCGAAATCGTACGACGATTCAACAGTGTTGAATATCCATGAAACAACCATGGAATTTACTGTAAACCAATCTTCAAAATACAACGAACTTTCAGCAGGTTGAGTATTAATGCTTCGGTCCACAAAACCGTATTTTTTCTTTGCTCGAAGAGAGGTTCGAATTGCCCTTGCCCATTCTTCATAGTTTGGACCCTTCAATTGAACTTTGGGTATAATCTCGCTTGTGTATTCAGAAGCCAAGGGTTTACAATATATAGTTGATCTGCTGCTAAAGATAATCTATACCTTAGATAAGATAATCTATTTCCTTAGAAAACTAACAAGATAATGCTATAATTCTATCTAATAGTTTATAATAGAAATTTACAAACTAAAGTAAATTAGAGATGCATAAAAACACTTTATATTAGAGATGTATTGAGTATATATATCAAGTATGGACCCCTATTGTGTATAGTAATTAACCCATCACCACTTTACGCTTAGTACTATATTAAAATGCATGTTTATTATATGTGAACTTTAATTTAGTATATTAATTATGAACCTATAGTGTACTACATATATAGACCTTAGTCTATAGGGTTCATATATACAACGTTGAGCACATTCATGTTTAAAATTCTTTTTACTTGGTTTATGAGGTTCATATGTAACATACACGTGTTCTGATGTTCATATATTTGAATTTTTTTTACTTGATCTTTGAGGTTCATATTTAACATGTATATGCCATATATTAGCTTTATAAGGTTTATATGTAACATGCACATGTTCATATATTTGAAATTCTTTTTACTTGGTCTTTGTGTATTAATGATCATATAGTATCATCTAATGTTCATATATGATACATTAAGGTTTATAAAACTAGAGGTTCATTAATGTGAACAACCCTGAAGTGTCGTTAATTTGCAATTCGTAGGATCTTTGATTCCTCAAGCTTGTAGTTGGAACTTTTCTTCCGTAGCCAAAGTGATGGCTTTCCTAGGGCTAAAGAGATAGCCTTTACTCGTCCAAAGTGATGAACGGAGAGATCAAAGTGATGATCGCGAGACACCGAAGAGACGGTGTTTGATTTGCTCGAAGCGACGAGCTACGGGATAGTTGATCCGTGGGATCGAAGGGGTTGATGTTGGGATTCAAGGAAGGAGCGTACTCAACTTAACTACTCAAATCAACATAAACTTACAAACTAGGGTTTTCTGGTTTTAAGTAGTGACAAAAAGTAATAATAAAATAATAACAAGTTTTCGGAAATAAAGACGAAACAACGAACGTTCGGGCCCGTTTCCGCGATCGCGGAAAAGTTTCTGTAAGACCCGAGCGATCGTGTCAATTCCGCGATCGCGGAAAAGCTCATGTAAAGACTCGGAAATCAGCGTCGTTTCCGCGGTCGCGGAAATACTTCTGTGGCCGCGGAAAAGTTTCTGTAGACTCTCGTAATTCAACTATATTTATGCGGTCGCGGCGACGTCTGCCGCGATCGCGGAAAACTTCTTGTAGAGCCAGTTGTTGTTCGTTCGTCTGGCTCTCCTTGGCGGGGGCGACTAAGGCGGGACCTCACCTAATTCTTCATAGGTCAAGAGAAGGACCTATTTAGGACTAAATGAACCCGCGTCACTTGCGTGCGCCCGCGAGACTAATGATTGTGTTGCTTGCTCCATTGCCCTTGCGCGAGCTCTTGTTACCGGGCCACTCGAGCGCACCTTCATTACTTCCTCTTCGTCCTTCACCATCATCGAGGGGATCGTGGAGCTATCATTCATGTGTACGTATGTGTTGATGTTCATATATAATAACGTCAAGGTTTACATCTCTTGGATGTATTACAAACAAATCTCTTTGTTATAATGATCTCACTCGTGTAATATCACTTTTTCCATTATTACAAAAAAAATTCATTGTTTATTGTTTTGGCTTAAATACCCTTATACAATTATAAATCGGTTTCAAAATTTTCAATAGTAAATATTTGGCCTAAATAAAAATTAATAAATTACACTTTTGATAATTTGTTTATAAATAGCATATTAATCCATATTTCTATGTTTCTCCTTAGTAGTCCACCCGAAATAATTTTTAGAATCATTCTAACTTGAATCGTGAATTGATTTAGATGCATTATAATGAGCTCGATCTTTTTTCGAAAGAGATACAATGACATGATCGTCAATTTGTAGTAATAAACTTGTGGAAGATATATAAGATGGGAGAATTCACATCGAAAATATAAAAAAATCAAGACTATTATATAATATAATGGATTATTCTTTTTATTGTCAATTGATTTTAGGATAGAATCTCACGTCGCGCCAAACAACTAAACTCCTTTTTTATAATGTGTCCAAACTTGTGGCTATAGTAATTAGTTTAGTTTAGAGGACCTCAAAAAAAATTAGTTTAGAGGGGTTGGGGGTTTTGTTACCATATCATCATGCATGTACAAGATTCTTATAGAATATTTTCTTTATGCAAAAATCTACTATAAAATTACTAAAGCAGAATATTGATTGCGTCATTTGACGCTCTCAGAATGAGTCCGAAATTTACGCTGCCACATGGCGCCTTTGTATTCAATTTGTCACGTGTTGCCCTCATATTTTTTGACAGATATGTCAAAAAACTAATAAAATCAAACAAAAATAAAATTACTACCTATAATAGCCGGATTTATACACGCTCCCCAATTATTTTTCTAATCTACTCTTTTCCATAAATATTTTGAAAATATAATTTTACTTTTTAAAATATGAAACTATATAACAAATATGTGATCATTTCTTAATATACTATACATATTGGTTGGTGATCTTATGAAGATTAAGATTGTGGTTTCTGAAAATGGAGTGAATCAAAATCTTAATTTTTTTTTCTTACATAGATTATGAAGGGATCAAATCAATCACACAATTTTCTTCCATAAATACTTTGAAGATATAATTTGCCTTTATAAGCATCAAAATAATAATCCGATAAACAAATTTCGTGATAAACCAATTCGTGCAAGGCACGAGAATTAAACTAGTTTATTTCTAACTGTCTAAAGATCAATATATGTTAAAGAATGTCCCTACAACAAATGCACTGAATCCTATGACGTTAATGAAAAATAGCAGGAAAAAAAAAAAAACATCGATCTATATATGATCTAAGTGATGGAATGCGCTATTCTCAAATAGCACTGAACGCGTGGATTTATCGCGTTCATTTTCTTTATAATCCTCAACCAACAAGCAAGACCAATTCACAATTATCGTGTGAAGCTTCCACAAAGAACGCGATATCTCATCTGCATGTCGTGATGTCACTCGCTCAATGGAAATAAGCCACGACTCAACCGTCATTGAATGTCGCCTTACCTACACGCGACACGTCATCTGAAGCGGATCACCACCAACTGATACGTCTCTTCTCCTTGCCAGCAATCACAAGCATGACTCGAAGACTATAAATAGGCTTGAAGCTTCACTTTTTATGGATCTTTTGTTCGATCGTCCATTTTTTGGAGGAAAATAATAGGAGATTTGTGGTTGGTTCTCATGTAAAGAATTGCACGTTAAAGTGTAATCGCCGATAAAATCATCGTGTTAATTATGAATAAAATTCTTTTTCTACAAGTCTTTTGTCCATCGTTTGAAAGATTGCGTCAAATATGTTGAATAGTCTATATCGCGATAGATCTATATTTTAGCGGCTCAAATACATGAGAACCATCACCAAAAATTGGTAAAAATTACACATTTTAACAATAAGAAGTCGGTTTAGCGGAATGAGTTGCTGGATTCTCGTTTTTTTCCAAGAATTTGAGTTAGCATCTAACAACGTACGTGTATGAAAAATTGAATTTGGGAGAAATTTTTTTCCAAAATTTTCGCATGATACCCTTACGTTTTTGCAATTTTTGCAAAATACTCGAAGATTTGTTATATTTCGCGTGATACCCCTGAGGTTTTGACAAATTTTCGAAGGTTTTTTGAAAAATCCATATATTTGGCAAAATTTATCAAAATCTTAGAAATACCACGCGAAATATAATAAACATTTGAATATTTTACAAAAATTCAAGGATACTATACGAAAATTCCGTTTTCTTTTAAAAGGAACCTCTATAATATCGGACATACAACGACTCTAACTCATTGATTAAACTGTGCCGAAGTTGAAACAAAATATAATACTTTATAAAAAAAACATTCCAATACCGTGAGCCAGTTTCTTTCCAAAAAATAATGTGAGACGGTTGAATTTCTCTACCAATTAAAGAGGAAAAGAAGAACACACAAAAAATATATACTTTGATGTGCTATCATGCTACGATGGAGAAGTCATGGGGAACATTGACATTCCCACTAACCATAGATATATTAGCTTTTAAAATATATAATCTCACCATTTCTGTATGATATATTAAACGATATAAGTTGAATTTAAATTCTTATGCTACATTTATTTGCAATGCAGAGTTTATGATTACTCATCTGTAATCTAAGGAAATGTAATGTACGTTTGATATCACTATTAAACATATGGCCTATCCCTCCTAATTAAGGACCCAAAAAGGTGGTATGTTTTAACATAAGTAGTACGGTTTTTCTAGTATGTGCTCATGGACATATGCTAACAAGTTAAAATAAGAAATTATTTTTAAAATATTCTCTATAAGAGACGGAAAAACCCTTAGCAAAAAAATTAAGAAAAATTCTTGTTGGTGCCCCTGAATTTAGGGTTATTCCTGTTGGTGTCACACGATTAAGTTTTTTCCAGTTGGTATCCCTAAGGTTTTGGTTTGTTCGCTTTGTAACCGAAATTTTCCATATCCGTATCATTTCGGTTCGAATTGATCAAATCGAAGTTCATTATTATGTTTATAGACCTCAACTTAGTAGGATTTGACTCCTAATACAATCAAATCCATACTCGAACCAATTCAATTTGAATTCTTAAGGTCGGAAACGGGTTGTTGCTTCGGAATTCAAATCGACATGGTTCGAACATGAATTTGGATATTTTAAGAGTCAAATCTTACTAATTTGAGGGTAAGGAACACAATGGTGGACTTGGATTTAATCAATTTGAAGTGAAATGGTACAAACATGAAAAAATTTTGTTACGAAGCAAACAAACCCAAACCTTAGGAACACTAATCGAAAAAAAACTTAATTGTGGGACACCAATAAAAATAACCCTAAACTCAGGGGCATCATCAGAAATTTCCCAAAAATTAAAATAATAGCTACAAAAATTATTGCTAAAACTGAAATTCTTAAAGTGTGCTCATAAACACACATTACAAAAAACTAAGGTCGTATAGATTGATACATATAAACATGTCTATTAGAGTATTAGTATGTTTTCTACTATTTAGGAATTTGTTATCTTTTTTCCCGGTTGATCCTAATCCTATCCTTCTCTTTTCTGTATTTTATTTTTTATTTAGTGTATCTAGTTGGTTAAGAGTAGATATATATTTGCTTAATTATAACTTAGGATCTATTCACATATTCTCATAAAATTTGGAGAATATGTTTTATATTTGAACAAATCTTTTAGTTATTTATTCATTATTTTTTTCAGAAGAAAAGAAATTGGATTTTAATTTTCTTTTACTTATAATATACATATAAATTTAAGTGTTTTGTCATAAGTCTACTCTAGTAACATAATGACCTTAATTATTATTCAGTATTACAGTAGTTAATTTTCTAATTAGTCTTATATATATATCAAAGTAAATGTTATTTAATAGTATTTCATTTTTAATATAGCACAAGATCCCCTTAGTTATTAGAATAATTCTATCCCAAAAAAAATTCTTGTATATGTATATATAAAATAGCTTTATACAATAAATTTAACTTTTCAAAATTATTTAATTAATAATAATAATAATCGTTGGTCGACCATAATCCGCCGCTCTATCATTAACTATGTATAACCATAGTCTAATATAATTCCTTTTTTTTTGGTAGAAGCTAATATAATTCCTTATGTGGCTTAATTAGCTGATGATACCATTGGCACGACATACTTGTTTTATTAACTTGTTCACAAGTTTAGTTGGGCCAACCATCCCTCCATACATTTCTTGCCTTTCCAAATTCTTTTATTCAATATCTCATTTCCTTTATGTATATTGCACTTTAGATTTAGATTTTTAATTTGGACAACTATGATTTAGTATCATCCAATTCATATAATATATTTATTCAATATTTTATTTTCAAAATGAAATTAGTTGTTAGTTTATTTATAACAATTTCGGTTATAAAGTTATGGACGGTAAATAAAAAAATCCATTTAGTATTATTTGGATGTTCCTGATATTATACATAGTTACTTAATTATGAGATACTAAAATTAATTAATTAAACATCCCTACAGATATAGATGAAATATAATTTTAAAATAAATATGCTAACAATGATTAAGAAAAATACTTATTACGAAGTATAACATTTGAAAGTGATGAATTATAATTTTCTGAAATGAGTATGCTGACATTTATAACAAAAAATACCCTACGTAATACATACCCCGTATAAAATAAATTTGAAAGTGAAAAAAACAAAACGTAGAATAATATCGCATAAATCGGAACTTGCATGCATGTTTTAGCATTCAAACTGATCGAGAGAAGGATCGTGCATTCGAACTTAATGATCATATTGGAATTGCTGAAGTAACAATTAAATTAAATTAAATTAACGATTTGGAAAGTATATAAATGTGGCAATAAGTGAATAAATTATACTTAAGATTCTATGAGTCCGTTGTCGGATTTAATTATTTTTAACACGTATATAAAGTTGAATTCTACCTTACTACACAAAAACTTAAGCTATTATACAGGAATTTTTTCCCTCCTTATATATTGTTAAATTTACACTCATTCCACCGATGTGGGACACTCCAATAATAAGTACTATGTAAAAGATTGGCTGGACCAAAATTCTGGGACATAATACTAAGATAGATATAAATTTGTATAGAATAGTTATACTATAGGATTATTGGTGGAGATATATACATGTAAGGGTTTAATTTTCGTACCAAGAAAAATCGTGTCCCACATCGTATGTTGGACGTAATATGATGGCGCATAAAAATCGATTTTTTAACCTAGATCTTAAAAAATTCAAGTTAAAAAAATTACAAAAGTCAACTTATTAACCTCGACTTCTTAACATTCGGATTAAAAAATCAACTTCTGTACGCCGGCATATTGCATCCAATATACGATTATTATGGAAAAATTGTAGCCGTACATATACTAGGCAAATCAATTAGTACATACAAATTGAGAAAAGCTGCATGCTGCATGCAGTCTTTGGTCAAAAGTTTTTTTTAATGCATGACCATACATGACCAGCTGACCAAGTCCTCCGTGTCATTACTCATAATTATCATCATCATCATGCAATTATTGGGACCAAATTAAGACGAAAAAAACATTATTCTTTTGGGTAATTACGTTAGCGGTTTTTCTAACTAAAAATCATTAAAAAAACTGTAATCTTAAAAGATTTATTTAAGCTAAAAAAACCGTTATACTAACACATATATATTAGATAAGTTTTTAAGAAATTGATTAAGGAAGTTCTTAATAAAATTCACTATAAAGAGACAAGTACAAAGTTATTAACTTAGTAGTTTTATTTTTAAAGCTTTACCCATATTTTTTAAATGTTCGATACTGATTAACTTTAGTTTTCATTTTAACACGGAAAAATGACTCTAAATAATATCAATTATCAGCCTTGAATAAAAAATAATACGAATTTTAAAAATTGTAAAAGCATACCCAAACTATGTCAATATTAATAAAAAAAATGATATAGACATTTTCTGGTGAATTTTTCGACGGATTTGCTGATATGGAGTCGAAAAAATGAGTTGTCATATTTACGTTTAACACATCAAATTACACCTCATTTATATAATAAAAAACTTAAAAAAAATACACAAACCAATATCAGTTGAGGTATGTTCTTATAATTTTTAGAATTCGTATAATTTTTAGTTTATATTGTCATAGTTGAGGTATGTTCTTATAATTTTTAGAATTCGTATTATTTTTTGTTCAAATGTGATATATGGTATTGTTTAGAATCATTTTTTTCTTTTAACACCTGTATTTTAAATTAATCAACTTTACGTGTTGTCTTTTGCTCTGTAGACAATTAATTGAGAGAAAGTTATGTAAATTATATTTGAAACTGTTTTTGTTAACTAAATCTCTTCCAAACTCGTACTGAACTTTCAGATATTAGGAAAACTTTGCGAAAACCAACTTTTCAAAGCACATCGTTCTAACTGCTGAGCATCAAAGCCAAAAACATATCAAATTCTAAAATCGAAAGTATGAATCAACTAAACAAAAACATTTAATGCAAAAATAGATTCAGCACTTGACTTATTAATTCGATTCGATCGAGTTCGGGTCAAAAGCAGGATTAGGTTGTCGGGTCATTAAAATTTACAAGACTGATCTGATCGGGTCGGGTCGGGTCATAATGGGTTTGGTACGGGTTTGGATTTTGCCCCAACGGGTCAGAATGACTCTTGATTCATCATTCAGTGTTACCTTCAACAACTACACAATTTTATTTCAAATGGACATGTTTACAGAATGAGGGATAAAAAAAAGGGTGACCATATACACAAATTTTATTTCTCTGAAGAAAGATGTTTACCTTCAACATAATAGGCGTAATACAAGTCTTTAGCTTCCATCCCTTGATGCAGGTGTTCGATTGATCTGATCTTCCTAACATTTTTCATGCTGCGTGCCTTCTACCTCTGCAAAGTTCAAGTTCCATGGAGGTGCCATTTCCTTGACACTGTTGATATATAGAAAAGGGAGTAAAATTAATATCACAAGCCACAAGCAATTTCATATGTTAATGTGATAGTAAGATCCCTGATCCCATCTCAGATGTTTCTATATCCTTTCTTTCCCTGAAACAACTATCTTAAGAGTTATATATCATGTACACAAGATGTTGGAGGTGAATATTCAAAATATATCTTGATTGATATCTATCATATCTACTCTAACCTGAGGTCATATAATGATATAAGTAAAGGAAATAGCTCATTTGTGTCCGTACCTACTCGCTGATGTTTTAATCATGCTATCTACACGCTTGTAGGAATCATCATTCAATTCAAATCCATTGACATTGCCATCAACCTGCAGTTGTGGAAGTGTTAAGATAAACAAGATTGAACACACGAGGATACCAGATTGAAGTGGTCATTCCCATAATGTTTTATCAGGTTTAAATGGTGTTTTGATGAAGTTCCGGCAATTTGGTTAACGGAATGAGATGATGCAGGAAAAGGTCACAACACATAATTATAAGTGCATTACCTTTCTGCGCTCAGGTTCACTGCAAGTTGTGCTGCAGTTATTGAGTTCTTTGAATTTTTTTTCTAGTTCTTCAATTTTATCATGAAGATCCTTCTCTTTTTCATCAAATGCATTTGCAGAGGTCTCCAGAGCATTTTCTTTCTGCTTTATTAATCCCTGTTGCAAATAATAGCAAATCAAGAATTGTTCCAAGTGATTAAATTGTATAGATCTGACATTCCTCATCTAGCAGCAAAAGATTCAACCAGTAATACCAAATAATAATACTAAAAATCAAATGAAATGTGTACCACCATTCTATGTACTATTTTACTAGCCATTGCTGATACTGAGATCATCATATAAATAAAACTTACTAACTGAAGTTGTACCGGTTTAGTGGTTTACCTCAAGCACTTGTATCTTCTCCTTCAAACGGGTAGCCTCTTCAAAAACACATGTGGCAAGTTCTGCCTGTCCCTCGTTATCTTTGAGCTTCCTCTCCATGGCGGTAAGAGCATCATCCCTTTTTAGTTCAGCTTCCAGTAGGTTTACTTTTTTTCTTAGTTTATCCTTTTCTAAGTTGTCCTCGTATAAAGAATGTCTCAACTCTTCACAATGGGCTTTAACAGTGTTTACTTCAGATTGTAGATTCAAGAGGGCCATATCCTTTTCATTCTTGAAGCACCTTATTGTATTCAGCTCCTCCAATGACTTTTCTGCCTCTTTATCCACTGAATCAACCGCAAATGCAAGGGTATCTCTTTCCATTTTCTCCCTCCAGACAAGCAAATCTCGCTTTCTGACAACTGCCTTCACTTGCTCAAGTTCCGCTTTCAAATCTCCCCCCTGTTCTATCTGCGCAGCGAGAGAAGCAGTATCTGATGTAAGCCTATCTACCTCGGCTCTACGCAAAAACAGTTCTGCTGAGAGAGACTGGCAGATTTCATCCTCTTGTTCTATCTGATGATTGAGTTGGTTCAACATCTCTTCAATCTGATTTGACTTCAAAATCAGCTTATAATTAAGATCATATACTTGTGCTTCATAATCTTTTTTGACAGACTGAAGCTCTTCTGTTGCCTGTTGTAGCAATTCTTGAAGGTGGTTATTAATCAATTGCAGCTCACTGGCTTCTGTCATTGCCTTAGTAGCCGCCTTCTCATTAGCCTCACAAGTTGACTGTATTTGCATGTAGAGTCTTTTGAATTCATCTTGAATCCTCCCGGCAGAATTTGCATTTTTCCATCTCGTAAGTCTCAGGTCTTCCTCAGCTCGGATAGCTCGCTGCTCCTGCTCAACTTTGGCATGGGTCAAAGCTTCCAGATCAGATTCAAACCCTTGTGCCTGTTTATCTAGTTCTTCCCCAAGGCTTTGAATTTGATCTTCTAGCTCCTTAATGGTGGCTAAGGAATCTGAATGCTCTTTAGAGTTCTGCTTGAGGTCACCTTCAAGCTTCTTCATCTGGTTCTCAAGCTCCAGTTTCTCTAATCTTAGGGCTTCCTCTGCACAGACAAATTGCTTCTCCTTTTCTATTTTGACACGAGGAACAACTGTGAATTCATCCTTCAATCCTTGTGCCTGTTTTTCCAGTTTATGCCCACGGTTGTGGACATGATTTTCAAGCACCTTCATGGAAGACAAGGAGTCAGTCAACCCATTGGACTGCTCTTTGATCTCTCTTTCTAGCCCATTTAACTGGTCTTCAAGTTCATTGGCCATAGGATAAGAACCTGAACACTGGTATTGCTGCTTCAACTGTTCTTGAAAATGGCTTTGGTCCCCTTTATGAAACATATCATGATTTTCTTGCTTCAATATCTCATAGTCGAGTGCCAGCTGCTCCATCTGCATTTCTAGTTCATCTTTGTCTCTCCTATACATTTCAATTTCGCTACAGAGGTCCATAACCCTCTGCTCAAGTATGTATGTCTCCTTGGTGTCAGTATGTTGCTTAACAATCTCTTCCAATGCTTTTTGCTCTTCGTCATCGTCATCATGACTTAGGCCTTGCCCCTGTAGACACCTTTCCTCTAAATTTGCTACCTGTATCTTCTCCAGCTGTAATTGCAGACTAACATTAAGGTCCTTCACATGATTTAGTTCTTGTCTTGTCTCTTCGAGGAGAGTCCAGGGGTCTCCATCAAAGCTCAACTTGTTTATAGTATTTGACTCATCTTTACCTTTTTTAGAGGCTTTAAGTTCTTCACATTCTTCTTTGAGAGTATCTCTCTCCACCTTCAAGCAAGCAACTTCTTTTAATAGATCTTGACCTCTTTTTCTCTCCTTCACAATCTGCTTACGAAGGGTTTGCAGCTCCAAATCTGACATTTCAGCTTTCCTAGAGAGAAGAACAAGATAAGATTTCAATTTCCCAGTAGACTGATCCAAATCCAATTGAGATCTCTCACTGGGAAAGGCATCACTGGGGCTGTTTGTGGAGTCATATGTACTTGAATCGTGACCAGGTGCTTCTAACAACTCCCATTGTGTTCTCTGTTGGTTATGAGTAATTGAATCAAGTAGCATGTTATTACAAACCATTCCAACTTCTCGTGGAGTATTCAATCCAGAGCTGCTGTCTGAGCTGGATAAAGAAATGTCAGATCCAAGGGAAACACTTCTATTATCATGTAGCTCGGTAGTGTTGGAGGCCGTTTTCTTCAAATTATCTTCCTATATATCAACACAAGGACAAATAGAAATCAATTACTTTCAAGTGGATGAGGCTATGATGACAAGATGCTGAAAATTTCAATCTACTGTCAGCTATTTTTTTTGCACAAGCATGAAGGTAAATAACATCAAGCAATGCAAATGAAAGGCAACACTAACATGCTCAAAACAAAGCTATGTGTTGTAAGCGGAGAAGAAAACTAACATCAGCAGAATCCATGTTAATGTTTTCTTCAGTATCAATATTGCTAATACTTTTCTTCAAACTCTTGTCCTCGGGTTTGATTTGTGCACCCTCATGCTCTTCAATCTCTCTGTAGTAGCATAGATACATTAGAACACTATAATGAAGCATAATATCCCCAAAATTACAGGAACTGGAATATGACAAGGGCTACCGCAGTTTCACCTCTGGTTAACATTTTCCTGAATCCTTTGAATCATAACCTGCAAACCGACAGGAAATCATGAGAGTTACTTATACAACTTGCTAAAATAGTGCAGTGTAGCTCAAAAGAGAAAGAGCACTTACATGCAAGGCAACATCTGAATTCGAACCATTCAATGGCAAAGAAACTGAAACAGCCTTGAATGCCCCAGCATACTCAGCGAAATTTACAGAAACTTCTCCCAAAACACTTGATTTGGATGACCCCTGTCACAAAACACCAATAAGCCTTGATATGTAGATTATAGATAACAAGCATGGCATCCTCACGGTATGTACAATCAAGAAGGAAATAAATGACGAAAACTACTACTTTCCAAAAACATGCAAATGAGATTGAGGAAACAAGAAATCAGTATCATACTGTTGAAATGGTACAATGGTAGATTCTATCATGAATCTTTCCGGTCTTTGGGTCCTGGATTAACTTCACGGTTTCGAAAATTGGATTCTCCCAGCAACAGCAACCATCTCGAATTTCGTATTTGTCTAGCTTCGCCGTCGGCTTCCCAGTGTCGGCTGGAATCAGCGAAAGCACCAATGCATTTCCTCCCAACTGCGACACCTGATTTCACATGGAGAAAAAGAAGGAGCAGCAAATCCATCAACTCAACAATGCCAGTGAATCTATACATACTACTTTCATATTCCTGTTTATGTTGAAGAATCCGTAGTAATTTCACCAAAATCAACATATTAAAATAACTGAGAAAAACCTAAAAGGAATCAGAATTCACAACTTTCCGATTACATTTCCGGTTCCTCACACATTGACTGATTCCATTCGTATTTAAGCAGCATTTTACCTGAGTAGCGTGGAATCGGAGTTTGAACAGAGCGGTGATCTTGTTCTTCTCGCTCCTCCATCTAACCGACTTGAACATTTTATTTTTCTCACGCACCGGAGCTCGAGTGGAATCTGGAAGCCGTGAATAAAGCTCCGGTGAGCATCGCCGTGAGCTAACGCCTCCTAAGCCTTATGTAGCCTACCTCATTGCTCCGATCAGAGACGAAGGAGTCAGTGTTGCGTGTCGCCGCGTTACTGTAAGAAGCGCAATTCAATTCGACCTATTTAATCGCCGGGAAATTCGATAGCATGTGGAATATCAGAATGGCGAAAACAATCCGATTCTTTCTCACTGAAACCAGCCAAGCAGATCTGAAATCTCTCTCTATTTGGCATGCACAGTCTGTAATCGCTTTCCCTCTCTCTATAACTCTTGGCAGGAAGATGACTGTAAATATGGACAAATAAAGAGGGGTTTTGTCACAGACTCACAATAAACACCAAGGAAACAAACTAATAAAGTGGGGTTTTGGGATATACATAAAAAATGGAAACAAAAGTTTTTATTTTCCTTTTTTGTTGGTTAAATTTTATTTTATTTTATATTATTTTTTGACGACTCATGAACCCAGGACCTATCCTTACCCCCTCCGTGCCCTTATCACCAACCCACCACCGAAGTGGCTTTGTTGGTTAAAATTTATTAAAGGGAAAAAGTGGAAAATATTGCATCCGATGATAACGGTTGTGTGTCTCAATTTTCGTTAGTCAAACAATGTACACCATTTTGATTAGAGGTTTGTTTGGGATATTTTGATAAAGATTTTTTTTATAAATAAATATTTATCCTTTCCTTTCATTTCATATCATTTTATATTTTACAAATTTTAAAATTAATTTTTAACATAGCACACTTTATATATAAAAAATTATTATAAATACTATTGTCAAACGAAGTCTATGATTTGGAGGCTAAAACACATACATGATAGAACATTAAGAATATAATTCAAGAGTGAACACTTCACAGTTTAGCTAGTAAGTATGACACTTTGTGATCACGGGGTCATGTGTTTGAATCATCGATCTCTTCCTTGTTGTAATGACTTAGAGCCATTTTGGTTTTAACTTATGGAGACGGTAATGGAAAGAAAACGAATCTAGTCAATTTTGACATTATGATTCATATTGACTTGGAGCTTTAAAATTTGTGTTTCAAGAGAAGAGAGAAAGAAAATAATTTCATCATTTTAAAACTTACTTTAGCATTAGAGAAATAAATATCATCATCATAGTGTCAAGAGAAGGAAGAACGAAAATGATAAAATCATTTTAATCAATGAATAATGACATTAAAGTGAACCAATTTTATTTCTTTTTCATTATCATTTTCATAATTCAAACCAAACGGGTCTTTAATATCTGTTATGGACCCAAAAAGAATATAAACCAACCCTTCTGAATTATTTTGGGTTGAGATCCCAATCCAAAAATCAATCAGTTAAGAAGGATTCAAATCTGATAAGTCTCATAAATTCTTTATTTGCTTAATTAACCTGAACCGTTATCTCAACCATTATCGCTATCACTTAACATGTCAAAGGCCCTAATCAAATTTCAACAGGGTCCAGCCCCAACCTCAAGCAGTATTGGCCCATTGGGTTTGGGCCTCAAAGCCTTATCGTACTGTTCCTTTCGTGTCCTCTGATTTTGGACCAGTCAAAAACCGCCACGTGACAACTCGGCGGATAAACCCTCGCCCCTTTTCCGACCATTCGCTAGCCGTTGGGGGTTCAGCAAGCCCCAAATTTGGGCGTCCACAATTGTTCTGATGAGTAGCAGCCCATGATAATGGAGAAACTCACCCTCTCCTCCGCCGCGTCGCCGTCGCCCACCTCCTTCCTCTCCCCCCTCTCCATAACCAAACTCACATCAGCAACATCATCTAGAACGAGAACCCTCTCTTTCAATCTGAGAAGAAGGCCCAGAGGATTCGCAATTGTCGCTTGCAATGATGACCCCAGGAACAAGCTCACCGATGCCGATCTCATGGAGTTTAAGTTCGGCCAGATGCTCGGCGAGGACCCCAAGCTCACCATTGCCAAGGTTTGTTTGCTCAAATTTGCCACTTTTCAATTATTATTTATAATTTTGTAAATGTGTTATTCCTTTTTCTTACTGACATCAAATTTGCTAAAACTACCCTAATATTCAAAAATTGAGAAACGGGCAACTTTTGATCATCTGAAACTGCTGTAATTGCTGAGCATTTGGAGGTGGATGCTCTGAATGACATGATAGGGCAGGATAAGATTTAGATTTGTTATCGAGTATAGTGATATGATTTCTGTTAGTGAGTTTGATTGGTGAAAGGGATAAGGAGTACGATAAGAGAAAATAAACAGCATAACTTATGGATTGCTGCTCTTCGAATATCAGTGTCTCTAGGATCTTTTGTCGCCTTCGCTTGACATATAGTGTAAATTAAATCGTTACATAACTGTTTTAGTACTTAATGATGCAGATAATGGGAAGGAAGGTAAACCCAGATGCTTCATATTTAGAAATTGAGAAGAACTTTTACAAAAACAAGGGTAAGATAGTGGAAGTGAAGGAGGTTCCGTTTGATGTGCCTAAGAGAAGAGGGTCACCGAATGCAAAGTATGAATTGAATTTGGTAAAGCCTATACCAAAACCGGGTATAAAAGTTGGGGCTATGGATGATTCAAGTTTAAAGGAAAGAAAGCCTAGTGGAAAGAAAGTTGGTTCGAGTAGCAAGTCCAATGTTCCAAATATTATTTTGAGAAAACCGAGTGTGTACAATGAGGCTGATGATCCAATGGCAGAGTCTTTGAAGCTGAGGATTAAGCCAAATTTGTCTTTAAAAATGAGAACTGATCAAGTTAAAGAGAAATTTGGTGGCATGACATTGTTGAAAAGGCCTGAACCTATCAACCTTAACCCGGATGCTGAAGGAAACCCAGACAGTTCTGGCAACGATGACCGTAGTAAATCTAGTAGTGGTATTGAAGAAAACAACTTACCTAAAAAAGATGTTGGCAATTTGGTAAATCCGGCAGTGCCAAAAGAAATGGAACGGGCAAGAATAAATCCCATGGACAGATTGCTAGTAAACCAGGAACGTCAAGTGCATGAAAGTTCTAGCAAGCTTCCAATGTTAGAAAAGCCGAAGCCATTTGTTGAGAAGAAGACTGGAACTAGCATTTCCGAAAGTCTGAATCAAACATTTAGCACAATGGAGAAGAATTTTGAAGAATTTCCCGAGCCCATTGTTGATGACACTTCATCACAGCAAAAGCAAGAGGGTTTTAAAATAGGTATTCCAAACTAATTTGTTTTCAGTGTAGTACCATCTACTTTACAGATTTGATGTAGAATATTAGAACCTAATGATGCTAGTTATGTGTTTACAAGGAATGCAGCCACATAAGCCAACTTATGTAGAGCCTTCAGTAAATATAAATGAAATGAGTGATCCTCCTGCAAAGGAACTAGTTAGTCCTTCTCCCTCCAATGAAGTTGCACTCAAAGGAAAACCACAGAGGTATACATTTCATATCTATCTTAGATTTGACTTGTATTCTGCTCTCGTATTTCTGTGTTTCCTTGCTTACCTTATATTAATGTAATAGATTAGACCAATCTGTAAAACCGATCTCAAATCGTAGCAGCACGGATCGTGAGTCTTATATGGATGAGGTTGAGTGGATGAATTTCTCGCAGATCTCAACTTTGAAGGTAGAGTATCTCATTATTGCCATATAATTGAACTTTCAATGTTCTGAATACTATGGATTTTTCAGGAGCATGAAGACTCTGATTGGGAAAGAGCAGAGAAACTTTCCAAAATCGGATATAGAGTTGAAGTGGATTTGATCAGCTGTAGCACCAGGGGCTTTGATGTAAGGGCCAATTTCTCAATCTTTACAAAAAACAATTTTTCCACTATATATATTTTGTGTCTCCTAATACAACTCTTTTCGTCTTTTGTGAAATAAAATATATAAACTTTCAGGTGTCATTTGGGTCATTGATAGGAATTTTGCCATACCGCAACATGACAGATAGGTTCAAGTTCTTTGCTTTTCCTTCATGGTTGAGAAAGAAGGGATTAGACCCAACTAAATACAGGCAAAATATGGGCATAGTGGGAAGTTATGAGCTACTAAGCAACAATAGTCCTCTCAAGCCTTCAAACTCAGAAATTCCTCAAAATTCTGAGGTAGAAATTGCAGCTGGTATGGAGCTCGAGGACCTCTTAAAGATATATGACCAAGAGAAGATCAGATTCTTGTCATCTTTTGTTGGCCAGGTTTGAACTTTGTATCTCTATTTTAAAATCATCTTGTTCAGTTTATCTCTGACATGGACATTGATAGGGTTTTCTTTTGTAGCGCATCAAAGTGTATGTTTCTTTGGCTGACAAAAAGTCTAGAAGGCTCATTTTTTCTCTCAAGCCAAAGGAGAAAGTAGAGATGGTTGAGAAAAAAAGAAATCTCATGGTAAGGTGTTCTTGAATTCAGCAATCTTTCTTTCTCGACTTAATAGCAAATTGTTAGCGTATCTAATCCATATGCTCTGTAAAAAGCCAAAAAAAAAAGAGTTGATTGAACCCATCATAATGAAGATTTCACTTGTTGCATTAATTTGGTTGAAACAACTCCAGTGTCTATGTCTATGGATGTAAAAGACTAATAGGATACTATTTTTCCTTGTCATGATTCCCTAGCCTTCTTTTTTTTATCAATTGGCAAACAGCTGGTGTGGTTAAGTCTTTTTTGCATCAGTACAACAGTAATTGATGTGAAACATATTGCTTTCTAGCTTCAGTATATGGATGAACTTCTGCTGTAACTTCTACTGAACTTTTCACCTAGTTGTCATAGCTATTAACTTATTATACTTTCATCTTGTAAAGTTCAATTTAATTCTACATTTCTCGTTTGAAATTACTATGAGATCCATAAAAGATATGCGGTTTCAGCTCTCAAGCTTTACAACCTTTCGCAGGCAAGACTTAGCATTGGGGATGTTGTCAAATGCTCTATTACGAAGATAACCTTCTTTGGTATATTTGTTGAGGTAAAGGCATCTTTGTTGATCATTTCCAGTGTCGGTCAAAACAATGGCAGTAGATAAAATTTCAATCAACCAATTGATCTTTCCAAGGTTAGAAAAAGAAATTAAAAGATGAAAACTGTCTTTTTCAGCTGTATCTAGTTTTCTTAAACTCTTTAACATGTTATATCATTCACCAAAATAAACAGTTCATATCAAAGAAACTGAGTGCATACTCCGTTGATATTGTAGGTTGATGAAGGAATACCAGCTCTTATACACCAGACAGAAGTGTCCTGGGATTCAAGTGTAAACCCTGCATTAGACTTCAAAATCGGCCAGGTATATGTACTTTTTGCTCTCTGCTACATCCTATTTGAAGAAGGCGGGTTTCCATGGCTCTTCTTGAGATGGTTTTTGGGTATCTCAATTTTTCTTCATTAATAAAGAAATCCATGAATTTAGATGGATTCGATCGAGAGCAATGGGTTTTATAAGAAAAAACTTCATTGAAGATGTTAGAAGGATTAAGGTCAGGCTACAGTCTAAGCAAGAGTTGCACCACAATTTGCATATGCAATCTCCTCTACAAGTCTACATACAACTGAAATAGTTTGTGAAAGTATCATTTGAGTCGGCAGTGTAACATTTTCTGACTTCCATACCGAACATTGTGTTATCTGTTCTTGATCTTACATGTCCGTGTCAATCTGGTCATTTTATGTTATAGATTAAAATTAAATACTGAATTGCTGAAAGCCTTAATAACACTTCAGAAACTATATTTTTCTTTATCTTCTAACGTATACTACTCTACATATTGTTTCCCCCACAGATTTTGGAGGCAAAGGTTATTGAACTGGATTATCCGCTTGAGCGCATTTCCTTGTCTCTGAAGGACATCACGGTACCTGTAACTTTTGTTGGACGTTTATCTTCAAGAGAACTTGCAGTAGACCTATATTAAATCTGTGTCATTTTTCACATGCTACGGCAGCCAGATCCATTGAGTGAAGCATTGGAGTGTGTGGTTGGAGATACCAACACCTTAAGTGACAGATTTGAATCTTCACAGACTGATACTGAGGTTTCACTCTTCCCATATGTCCTGCATCTTCATAAGATAGGCTCCATGAACTATTTTGTTCTGTGATTTTATCACATAAGCGTTTTCACTTTTCAGTGTCTTATGATATATGAGCTTCTAGTGGTATTATGTGCTCAACTTTAATAGTAATCAATATGAATTGCTGTACTAGTGGACTGAGGTGGATTCGTTAATCAAAGAACTTGAATCTGTTGAAGGAGTGCAAAGTGTATCGAAGGGCCGGTTTTTCTTAAGCCCTGCCTTAGCTCCAACTTTCCAGGTATGAACATTTTCTGATCAATACAGGATTACTACCATATGTTTTTTAATAAGTAGTATTATGCTCGTTCTTTCACACACGGGAAGTTAGGATAAACGTGTTATGGATCTCTACAACCTGTGTTTTTTTCACAAAATTTGACCATTTGAAAACAATTTAACCTGGAGAGGACATGAAATTACTAATCTATTGAACCTTGAATCTAAATCTAGTGTCTTTGTGAATCTTCTTTTGACAGGTATACATGGCGTCTGTGTTTGAAAGCCAATACAAACTACTAGCTCGGGCGGGAAACAAAGGACAAGAGGTAAGCTTGGGAAGTTTGTTCTACAGTAGTTGTCTGAGAAGATTGTTGCATGTTTGTTAAAATAGCTGCTGTTACCAACAAGAGTTTTTTTATTATTATTATATACGATACGATCATAGAGGAACAAAATCTTGAAGAACATGGTCAAAAAATTTTCAAAGAAATCTTGAAGAACTTGGTTATGACAGGATTAGTTCTTCGATGTCAGGTTGCATAAAGCTGAAATTTGTGATTTTCTCTAGAAGTAGTACCATACTCATAATTTACTTGGACTTAGCACTCCTAATGCGTTACTAATCTCGGACTTGTATGTAACCAATCTATGTATTCGCTTTGGAGAAGAAGCAAATAACTTAGGGTTTGTTTGGTAGTAGTATTTATAAAGACGTTTTTATTGATAAGTAGTTGAAAAATATGGTTATGGAAAAAAAGTATGTTTGGTGAATAAATACTATTTATAGATATGTGTGTAGTGAAAAAAAACAAAATTTCATTACACATTTATCGAAATGTATATATATATTTTTCAAAGTCCTTATAAGTAAAAAATAGCCTTCACCAAACAAGGCCTTAACAGGATTCTTTATGGTTTGATGCTTGTAGGTAATAGTTGAAGCTTCCCTGGGCAAAGAAGAGATGAAGTCTGCTATCCTGACTTGCACCAACAGAGTGGGTTAAAAAAGATCAAAAGAAAAAAAGGTTTTTTTAAATTAATTTTCACTTTGATTCTTCCTCGCCCATTGTACATTGTAAAGTTGGCTTTTGTTTCATTTTTGTCTTAGCTGTTGAGGGAATTCTAGTGAACATGATTCATGTAGCATCCATAGGAACTTGCTTGTGCATACAATAAAATGCATCTGTTTTATTAGGTGATATCTTTAACACGTTGTGTAGTAGATTAGTGTCAAATTTGGGGTATTTAAAATTGCTCCAATACGCAATGTGAAACTGGTAACACCTTAGGATGGGTTGGTATTTTGAACAAACAGCACTGCTGTTTACTGATGTTGAAAATGTCACCAAGAAAGATGAACTTAAGAAAGATAAAACACCTTAAGATAAACTTAACAGCTTTGTTAGATTCGAGAGTTTATAAAGAGTTTTTTGTTTATAAATAGTTGATAAATAAGGTGATATAAAAAAAATGGTAAAAATGTGATTTTTATTGATGTGTGTAGTGTATTAGAAAAATATGAGTAGTGAAAAAAAAAAAATTATTACATGTTTATCGAAATATATAAAAATAGGTTTTTGAAATAAAGTGTTTATAAATAATGAATATTACATGTCAAACAAACTTTTTGAATGTAATTTTCATGTTTGATTTATTATTCTTATTGTCCGATTTTGACCGACGTCGATTTATATCGAGTATTTCGAATTCTTTTCCCTAAAAACAAAAAACCTTTGAATGTAGTTAGTTAATACTAATCATTTTGTGAGAGGGAAGGGTAGTAGAGTGACAAATAGATTATCAAATTTAAAGTTTTGCATCTTGCTGACATAGACTTCACACGTCATAACATTCTAATTCTCACCCGGTAATCTATGTGACGTCAATTGCACCGTACGATCACTGTGAAGCAAAATTTGAGATCTAGGTTTTAGTAGTTAACCCTAGATTTGAAAATTGAAGTTAAAATCTCTTGAATTCTTTGTAGAGATGATGGGGCTTTTGATGAACTAGTTATAATTTATTTGAATATTTTTTCTGAGGACTTTTTTATTGACTTATCCCCGTACTACTCGTGTCAAAGTTAGGACGGTGTCTTTATATCCAAAATTTTCGAATGACGTATCGGACACTCGGATCTGTACCAGTGTCCATATAACATAGCCGGTAATAGAGTTTGGTGGGTAAACCACACCGATAGCATTGTTATTATTGACCAAGGTTTTGTTCGGTAAATCCAGTTAAAATGGGAGCTGGAGTTGAATAAGTAGCTGAAACTGGAGCTGAATGACTAGTTGGAGCTGAATTTATTAGCTTAATTATTTAAAAATTGTAGTTGGTGTTCGGTATTACAAGCTGAAATGAGATAAATGTAAAATTCAGCTTGTTAATCTTTAACAATCTAGGAGGGGTCACATTAAAAAAAATGAAAAAATTAAGCTACATTAATCTACTACGTTAATTGCACCGTACGATCCACTGTGAAACAAATTTTGAGATCTAGGTTTTAGTAGTTAGCCTAGATTTGAAAATTGAAGCTAAAATCTTTTGAATTTTTTGTAGAGATGATGGGTTTTCATGAAGTAGTTATAATTTATTTGAATATTTTTTTTAGGAATTTTTTATTGACGTATTTCCGTATTACCCGTGTTCAAAGTTAGGACGGCACACCTGGGCGCGCGCCTAGCCACACAACTGATGTACATAACTCATGTATATAAGACCGAGGAAGAAGAGAATAGAGAAGGAGAAAGAGACTAGAGAAAACGTGTTTTATGACTTTATGTTGTACGTACTAGGCATTTATGGAAGAGGAGAGGAGAGAATATAGAAGATCGGATCATTATTGATTTACTTAGGGATCTTAGCCTACTTAGAAAAATAAAATAATTAATGTCTACTATTTCCTAGGATAATTAAGGAAGAGAAGATATAAAATTTACTATTTCCTAAGATATAAAATTTTAGGAAATTTACTATTTCCTAAAATCTATTATTTAAAGATAAAATCTTTTAAAAATTCAAAAAGCAAAAAATATGTTGAACTTCAACAGATTTGGAAGAGGCTCTCGCCTGCGCCTTGGCGCCTCTCAGGCGCCCAGCCACTCAGGTTGCGCCTCACCCTAGGTGCTTGGCACTTGGGGCGTGTCTATACTTCATTGGGACAGTGTCTCCATATCCAAAATTTTCAAAAATGACGTACCGGACACTCGGATCTGTACCCGTGTCCATGTAATATAGCCGGTAATAGAGTTTGGTGGGTAAACCACACCGATAGCATTGTTATTATTGACTAAGTATACAACAAAATACCAGGAGATCATATGTTCTAATATCTATATGTATCTTAACAAATCTTTAGTAATCAAATTTTTATAAACAAATTCTATTTGAATACCGGGATGGATGCACTAGTTTGGTCTCCGTACATTCGTAGTCGAGGTTAAATTCTCTATATCTTTTTTATGCACTTTATAGGCTAAATTTGTTTATTTTATACTCTAAACCCTAAAATATAAACCTTAATACATAAACTCTAAATCTTAAAATATAAACCTCATATCCTAAATCTTAAACCTTAAACCCTAGACCCTAAACTCTATATCCTAAACTCTAAGCCCTAAACCTTAAATTATAAATCCTAAATCCTAAATCTTAACTATTAACTCTAATTTTAAATTTTAAATATAAAATAGATAAATTAAACTTAAAAGTTATATGAAAAGGTACACGATTATGATGCAGAAAATTTAATGTGTTCATAGTCGATCTTTCGCATATGGCCTATGATTGAGGGATTCGAAGATAATAAATCTTTAGAAATATCCTTTGAGCATAAGTTTTTAATCATGCTTGTAAATTGTAATGATGAAAACTGTACGTTGCTTTTGGGGGGCAGGTAGGTGGAACTATTCCCCCTTTATTACATCAACAAATACTGAAATGAAAACATTTGAATCATTTACATTCTTTCACACAAGAATCTCCCTTTAATCCTTCCTGTTTTAGCTAAGTTATCCCTACACTTTCTCCACCACAACACTCGGTAGTATATATTATATAGTATGTCACTCTTCAATTACAATATAAGCTATTCAAAAGTAGCCTTTCTCATAAAACAACTCAGATTCAAAAGTTCCCTCTCTTCTCTAAACATGGGGATTCAGATCAGAAGAACTTCAACCACCATACTCATCTCCTTTCACTTGCTTCTGCTTACCGTACACCTCTCCGGCTGTTGCCGCCTTGCTTCTTCACCTACAATGGCACTGAACCCGGTTCCTAGCTCTCCGAAAACCCAGCTGCAAGATCCTGAAGGCGTTGTAACGCAACGCCAACGGAATGAAAAGGAGGAGGATGATCAAGTCTATGGGGTTTCATACCGGAGCGTTCCGCGTGGATCCGACCCACTTCATAATTAGGGCTTATTTGGTTTGAACTGTAACGAAAATGAAACGTATCTAGTTCACTTTGACATCATGATATATATATATATATCGATTATTTTTTATCTTGTCTTGAGGCTCTAAAATCTATGTGCCAAGATAAGAGAGAAAGAAAATGATCAATGAATAATGACATTAAATTAGACTAGATTCATTTCATTTTCGCTGTCGTTTCCATAATTTAAAGCAAACGGGCTCTTAGTGTCCCTCTTCTTGCTAAGCCTGGTTTCTAGCTCTTGAACTTCTCTTCATTGTTTTTCTTTCCCCTATAGAATTTAGCTTGCACTAGTGTAGTACATCATAATATATGTTCTATATACATATATAGACAGAGGGCATTAATCAGGTGAGAATGAGAATGATGTATGTATTTTTAAACTCATGTACATATAAGCAAAAAAGTATGCATTTTTCAAATCTGTACAAATTCACACTCATACAGTAAAAAACTTATGCACATGGAAGCAAAAATTTATACACGTCCTAAAGTTTATAAATTTCTACCTATATGTGCGTGCGTTTCTAAAGTGCAGAAGTTTTAGCCTCTATATGCGTAAATTTTTGTATGTATGTGTATCAATCTCATTGTACACGGTAATAATCAATCTCGTCAGATCAAACCCCATAGATGGATACATATATACTAGCATGGGCTATGTCTCTTCTTCTAGCTTGGCAATGTGTCTCATACATTAACAAGCAAGGAATTTTAGTGCATAAAAATGTTGTAACAAGAACAAGAAGCGCCGTACCATTATATATCAAGAACATTAACCCATATGGAGTGTTTCACAATATGCACTTACGGACAAGAGCAATAATTCAGGAGGGGTGATGATATTTTATAGATTTGAGGAATTAATCAACGTTTTAATTAAGTGTTTGTTTGAATCTTATAAAGGGTTTTATTTGTCTCCCAAATTCAGAGTCATTGCTTTACAAACTAGAAGTTGGGAAATATATTGCCCCCACATAAGTTGAAAGAGTTTGAAATTTGGTAACGGTCTTTGACTTATCTTTACTCTATTACTGATTGTGATTGATTGAATGCTGAGATGATTTTCTTGGGTGTGTTTGGAATGTCCTGTATGCAAATAATGATATTGTATATGAGTATTATATTTAATTAAGAAAATAAAAATTAAAAAAAAATGTCAGAAATTTTTCACTTAAAAATATGATATTTTTACTTTTTTTAAAAATGGATATGATACTCTCATTCACATGGTTAAATATTGTCTAACAATCAATGTATAAGGTTGTCATCCGAAACTGTTATATTGATTATTTCTAAAGTTGTGACATTTTTTATTTATTTAGTCATTAGTCGTGTTTTGAAAATAATATGCTAAGCAATCCTATTCATACATTTTTTGAAAATTATCGTTTTTAATAATAAAACCTGTTTCCTTTCTTCCAAATGGATCTAGTTTGATTATACTTTTACTTACTAGTTTAGACCATTCTAGTTGGAGAAGATGGTATAGACTCATTGAGCAAGATTTCTCTTTATCCATTCAAAAATTCTAGAGTTTCTTATGCTTTAATTCATAAGAAATTATTATTGTCTTGAATTAATCTTGTATATTATTCTTAAAATATGAAGATGCTCCATTGAAGGACAAACACGAACAACTTAAACCACAAAAATGGACCTTAGTTATGTAAGAGGAATTTGACTCGATTCACAAAATTCCACCTCACTATATGACAATTCTTTCTACCCCTTCCAAGAATTGAGCCCTTAAATACATGATCTGATGATTGGCTACTTGATCCGATCTAGATAAAAGATGTACGAACAAATCAAGGTTAATCATATAGAGACTATAGGCTCCCCCACATCCACATGGAACTTGTCAAGAAAATAGTGCTTCAACAAAGCTGAATCCAAATTAACTCTTCATAAAATTCGTATTCCATAAAAAAAATTAGCTCAAGAAAATAGTGTTTTAGTATTATCTGTTATTTAGTGTGATTGAGGTTCGTTCAAGACAGGATTCGGTTAGCTCAATGCGGGTTTGGAAGGTGCAAGGTATACATCCGTATGCGCAAACTCGAACCCCGGTCTACTAATGTCACTTCACGAATTAGTACGGCGGTTCCAAAACAGTATAAAACGTTTACAAAATGAAATGCACTGATCGTGCGGTTTTTTGTAGCGAATTTTCATTAAGTTTGGAGAGTGTACGGTCTAAGTAGTGGTCCGTCATTTTGGGTGCACCACTAAAGTGGTACACTGCTCTTTGTAAATGTTGTGCTTTGTGCGCGACACAATGCACGGTCTGTGCATTTTTTGCACAAACCGTGCGCTTCGGTTTTGGCGCGTTTCAACCGCTCCAACAGATTTGTGGTTGTTGGGCCGAGCCATACCCTATATAAGGGCGTGTTGGGGGCAGGTTATAGCCTCCTAAGAGACTTATCTCTTTGTGTGACGTTTTGCATTCAAAACCCAAAAAATTATAAATGTTCCCTTTGGTTTCTTGCCTTGAACTCAAGAAATTCAATTGTCTTATCCTAGAATGGAATTTGTATAACCCTAAGGCACAATATTAGAGTCAAACTATTGTTTTGGGAAAATACATCGCACGATTTATTCAATATCCAAGTTTTGATCGAAGTTTGAGCATCTACAACACCCTTTTACAACAAATAACCTCGTACTATGTGATTTCGAATAGATATTGGAAAGTAATTGTCACCTTATATTATTATTTTTTGATAGGAAGTAGGTACCGATTCTTTTCTTTTTTTCATTGAAGACACAATTACACAAATAAGAATGTCATGAGTTTTCAATGACTTAGCTGGTAAGTATAATGTATCACGTCGTGATTTCAATGGCTTTGTATAATTGTGTCTTCAATGAAAAAATAAGAATCGGTACATACTTCCTATCAAAAAATAATAATATAAGGTGGCAATTTACTTTCCAATATCTATTCGAAATCACATGTAGCCTCCGATCCTGAATGCTCATCGGAAAAATCATACCGATGAAATAATTACTCACTATATGCCTTATTACTACTTTATATATGAACGTGACTCTTCTATTTTGTATCCCAAATAATGTTATATATACTATATTAGAGTATTAATTAGGTGGGAACGCAGAACGCCTATTCTTATGTGAATGTTCCATCAATGCACATTTTGTTATAGCTATAGTGTATAACATTGATACACAAACCCTCTAATTGTAATACACATCTGACCGTAACTTTGATACACATAACCTTATACACAGATACACATATTCTTAAAACATTAATGACCATTTCATTATAACTATACACATACTAAAACACATTTCATTATACATATGATACTCATACTCTTACACATTGATACACACAACTATCTTACACATTGATACGCATGCTCTTAAAACATTAATGTACATTTTTTATAACTACGATGCACAATTGGTTACAGTTACGATGTACAATTCATCATAAGTACGACACAGTTTATTATAACTACGATGCACAATACATTATAACTAACATATACAATTTATTATTAACTATGATATACAATTCATTATAACTTCTAATACACATATTTTACACATGCACGGACTTTTCATACAACACATTTTAGTATAACTATGATGCACAATTCATTATAACTACGATGCATAATTCATTATACATGTGATATACATGTTCTTACAAGCCGATGTACGTATTATTATTCGAATAAGATAAGGTCATTTCATTTAGCTCTTTTAATGAAGCGATGATCTAAGCCGTAATTTTTTTAGATTTGGACAGTTGGTACATGTCCGCACGTCCGCATAGAAAGCTCTCTTCGCATGTAAGTTATCGCATTTATATTAAATATTATAATAAAATTATTAACATGATTATACTTTTTCAAGTAAAAAATATATATAATATTATAATATGCTCAACCCATTTGAAAGGTCTATTGGTTAGTGAATTACTTGGTTCATCACGTTACGTACTTACGTGAAAACAAAAAGGGCAAAAGATGAGAGATTTTTAACACTTAAAACACCTGATCTCAGTTGGCTAAGAGTCTAAGACACTTCTATGTCTAGAACATGGCTGAGACCAAGGAAGTTGGAAGTATACTGAAGTGAGCCAATTCTGACAGAAAAAGAAAAGAACAGAATTCTAAGAAATCAAAAAAAAAAAAAAAACAGAGTTCTCAGTCACAGAAGCATGCCAACGTTTTATGAAACTTTTATCTGTTACATCAACCAATTCATAGCAATAATACAAATGTTTACAGCTAAACAACTCATTCCCATAGTGCAGATAGGGAAGCATCATCCAGATTTGTAGAATAGCACATTTCGTAAGATTCCAAGGTATGAAATTAGGGCAGATGATATAAGGGCATTCTCTATCAATTCGTTGTGCTTTGGTTTTAATTACCATGGAGTTCGAAACCCCTAATTTACACAAGGGTACAACACCTTGCAGGAAAATCACCGTTTGGGAGGGAGGGCAAAAGCAAATCATAGGATTTGACTTGACCCAGTTTTCCTGGTTATTAGGATTTGAGATTCTGGAACAGCTCCGGAAGATGGGCATTGGTAAGCTTGGTTCTCTTGGTGATCTCATGCTTCTTCTTCTTAGGCTTGGACTTGGGAGCGATGATGCCCATCTGGGCTGCAGCCCTCCTCTGAGCAGTATTTGTGGCTGGCCTCATCCCGTTCTTCTGAAGATCCTTCTCCACATCAAGCATATCACGTGGCAGCTCAATGCTTCGAAACAGCAGTTTCAGCTCATCATCCACCTTGATGGATACCCGGGGGTCATTTGGGTAAGCGATATCTTCCTGGGAGTCGAAGCTTGACAGCAGCCAAATTTGGCCAGAAGCTTTCAAACCCTTTAGAAATAGCAATTTAGAGGAATAAGTGTTTGGTAATGAAAGGCAGGGGGGGCAATAATCAAGTGATTTGGATGTGAAATTAGCATAAGACAGCCAAAACCCACAACAGAGAAAAAACTATAAATTGCATCCTTGTTCAAAACTGAATAAGGCCAGGCATACCTGCAAGTCTTCCATGACATTTGGGTATGCATCTTTGAGTTCAATGACAGCTATTCCCTCTGGGAATTTCCGTATTAGATAAAGTAGTCCATTTTTGTCATTTACATCATGTGTTGCCTGCATAAAGTTTATGGCTTTCAACCCAAATAAATTAATAATACATGAAGTGATATTACCTGGAGAAAAAAAAACAAGGATTGTGGTTCAAGGATCTCTTGAACAAGAATCCTAAGTGTTACCAAAATTTAACTAGGGGAGTACGAAGCTCTACCTTGTATGAGAATCGCTTCCCATCGTAATATACTTTCACATTTTTCTTCAGACTATCAAAGACTTCTTTATTTCCTTTCACATCGACATAACATACTTGATTTATTTGCTCTGGAGAAAAAGATTTCCTCGTCTGCAACAAGGGAGGCAATAGAAAGTATTCATACATTATTTGCATACAGAAAGTTGCAAAAGAGAGTCATGATCTCAAAGACAGAAGAATTCTCTTCGAAGGAGCATAGCTAATGCTGTTCAGAAAAATTATCAGCAAATACATTTGCATATTCTAAGAAATTCACATGGGAGAAGAAAGGAACAGAGTACTTCAGCAATCAGGTTACGTCTAGGTAACTCCATCTGAACATAAGACCTTATCTATTCAGTGCTTCATACTATAGATTCCACCTAGCAAACTCTGACTAAAGATACATACTTCAAGAAGCTAATATCAAATTAAGTCCTTCACTCTATAAGAGCTAACACGTTTTCAATTTCATCAGCTTCAACTTTCAACCTATGCCAGACAGAATTTAGAGCATTACAAATTGACGTTTCTTTAGATAGATCTTAGTAATAATCATTTCAGCTGATGAAACATGTCAGTGAGGTTGCAAACTTTCACTACTGAATGGAATGTAAAACCCAAGACAAATTGAAACATCTTTATATACACTAAAAATAAATGCAGAAAAAGTTGGTTCATCCATAATAAAACACAAGCAATTTATCCTATGGCTTCAGGTGGTTGAAATGATCCTGTGTAGCTCTTGGTTTTTATGTACATGATAGATATTGTTGATTGGACCCACTACTAATTAAGTTTTAACACTTATAATAATTATGAAATAATATTATTTTAACATTATCCAATATTATATGATATTTAATAATTAAAAATAATAAACTTTATATTTAACTTCTAATTATTATTATATCAATAATTTGGTTTTTTGATATCATAAAATTTATGATAATATTAATATAGCTCGTGTAAGATATGAGGATTCATCTAGTTTAGAATAAACATGTTTACAAATGCACGTATTTATTGCAAATACATACCTCAAATAAAAGGTCAATAACACGTTTCATCTGAGCTCCAACTGGAGCTTTTCTTATGCTGTTAATGTGTTGAAGTCTGTCTGTGTCACTTGAGAATTTCACAGGAGCAGCAGCAGCAGGAGATCGGCCGGTAAATGCAGGAACCGTGTTTGAAGTGTTTGCCCTATGAGGAGTTGCATTTCTTGTGGATGTCTGTTTGGCAGCAATACTGCTTAGGGTTTCTTGGCATTTCTCTTGCTGCCTTTTGAACCTTTCTAGACTTTCTTTGAGATCCATCTAAATAAACAAAAAGGTTCTCAGAAAAAAGGCTGATAAATAACAGGCTTCATTATAGGTTGTGAATTATTACTTCAAAGACGACCGTCTATAATCCTATGGAAAAAGAACAGCAAACCGTACCCAAAATTTTATCTCCATAAACATATCAACCGATTAATCAGCAGTAATTATCAAAAAACATTACAACTTTCAAGAATGATGACCAAAATGACAAATATTCACACCTTTCAAGCAAATAATCCCAACCAAAACAAAATCAATTGCATGTTTGTGAACCACACTATCAAAAGGAGATATTGAGCTCCAGTGAGGCATTAAATTTCAACAAAAACTCAGGATAAAACCTCCCATAAATTACACAAGAACTAGGGAACCTATACCTTCCTTTCCTTGATCAGACTGTGGTTATTTCTACAGAACTAGTTCAGGAACGCACCAAAACATTGAAGACCCTAATATGCTGTTGATACTGGAAAAACCCAAATCTTCTTCTTAAGTTTCAATATAGAATCATAAAATCCAAAACCTAAATTTGGTGAACCTACAAGAATTTGGGGCTATAAGGAGAGAGAAGTTGGGTCTCCGAAGAGACCAGATATGTAAGGAAGCAAGATTAGGAAGTGGAATATCAGATCTATAGAAGGTGAAAGTAGACTCTGAGCAATGAGAGAACGCACAGAGATGTCTTTGTATCAGCCTATGCTGTCAATTAGACTTTTCCCATGATAATCCTTTTCCAGCAACAACAAAAATGAACGTGAATCATTGAGGATTTCTGCAGTAATGGCCCGGTAGAACAATACCATATTGACAAGAACAAGAATATGAAAATGAGTATCTATGCCGTGTGATAGTCTGGCAGAGAAAACTGCAAGAGTACTCCAGATTAATGACCGAGTTCCATCATAACTGACCCATAGCTGGAGTTCTATTTCTTGGATCATAAGGTGATAGGATCAGCAATTCATTACTCATTCTATACTACTTTCCAATTACACTTCTCTTAAACAAAAACTATGCTTCAACTGAATTGACACCGTGAAAAGGAATATACAAATTGATAATAGTTTAGAAAACCTAATTCCAGAACTATTTTAAAACTGCAATTCCGAATTAATGGTCCTAATAGAGCTTATATTATATACTTGGTCACTTGGATCATACAGGATCAGCAATTACACTTGTATACTTGTTCAGTATTTCACTTATCTTTACTGAAAATCAAGCACAAAATCAGTTGATATATTTTGCAACTTTTAGAACATAGATCTAAACAACAAATGCAATACGAACTAGGCTTTTATCCCCCAAATCATACGGGTAAGAGGAATACCAAGCACACGATCAAGACACTCCAGCAATCAGGAATTAACAAATAGAGTACCCGATTCAAAGAAAATAAAAAGCAGATTGAAGAGATTCCAATTCCGTCGGCTGCTAGGGCAAAAAACGGTGAAAAAGCGAGGGATTTTATGGCTAGCTCAATTGAGAAGACGAGAAACACAGGGGAAAGGCGAACGATAAATTACCGGCAAGTTTCCTTCGCCGGTGATGCGATTCTCCGGTGATTGATATGTCCGTTTGCGGGTGTTCGTTGATGCTTCGCGCGCCGGAGAGAGGAAGGGGGTAACTGGGAAGTCGACCGAGTTTGGGTATATAGCCTTGGCAAATTGGCAGTACTCTATTTATTTAATTCGTATTGTGGTGTTTTTTTGGTGAAGACTTGAGGTGTTAGTGTAAAGTTGACATACATAGAAAAATTGTTACACTAGTACTAGGTGTGGGCAGCCATTGTGCTAGATTAACCTTAGTGGATAAGATATTTCAACCATGGCGTTTGGGTTGCCATCGCGCTAGATTCAACCTTAACGAATGAGATCTCACAAGTATCGTGTTTGGGGATATCATCGTACTAATATAACTATATTGATGAGATTCCTCAAGCATCGCGCTAATTCCAATTGCATCAATTACGCCAAAATAAGGATGCATGAACAAGAAAAGTCGTCGGATTGCCGTAAAAAAGAAGAGAGGGAAGAATTGGAACTTTTCAAAAGAGAAATGTATATGAGACTCTTCATCCTCTTTATAAGATAGGCGGACAAATATTGGGCCAAATCCATCAGTTCGTCTCGGCCCAATAAGCAGGCTCCGATTTATAAAGAAAAGAAATGGTTGTTTCAGCCCATTCGAAGTTCCTCAGAGATCAAAAGACGATCACGAATGGCTACCTCAACGGAAAAGCGTAGTAAAACTTGGTGGAGGACACAACCAATAGCATCAAATTTTTTGTTAGATTGATCAAGAATAGTGTCCAAGTCATTATTCTAGATCAAGGGACTGTGACGAAACCAGAACACTAGCATAGCCAATACTTCGCCCCGCGTCCTACTAAAACTCGTTATCCTGAGGTAGCATTACCCTGAAACACGTTTTTGCATATAACACGATGTCGATACAAGTGCAATATCACTAACAACATCATTGTGAGTTGTGCATTGCTCCTTATAAGCACGATACTCTAAGGGGCATCACACTCACCAAAGTATCATGTTGGTAGCTAAGTGCGTTAGTAGTACCGTGTTGCTTGTATTATAGGGTTAATGACATACAACTTTTCCATTTGTTGCATTCCCCCAACCACGTGGCGTTTATGCAAATGCTTACTCATGGGGCATGCAATACAATTGGATTACAGCGTTGACACGTGTCAAAAGACCTCTAATACTCTCATAAGTTTATAAAAGGTAGAAAGAATGGACGGTAATGGATCTTTACTCCGAAACCTAAAAAACGCAGGAGAAAGAGTGTCGATTTCGTAGAGAACAATGCAATTATTCAAGATCTACAAATACACGGTTATTCAAAATCCACAAATACATTGAAACATCTCTAAGATTTCTCTATCTTCCAATTCTACGGTGATCGAAACAAGTTTTATAAACAAAACCGTGAATCGTCAACTAAAAAATTATCTTGTGGTATTTTTCTAATATTCTCTTACAATTTTTCTATTTAATAGTCACTTTTGATTTTAATTTCCTTTCAATTTATTTATTTTCAACTATAGGCTTTGATTTCAACATATGGTCTTTGTATAAATCATATTCATCTTTGTCAAATGATTATTATTAGAGAATGCTTTTATTATTATATATTTCTTTTAAATTCATTTATATTGTTACTGATAAATAATTCTCCTTTATTTTAAATATTTTGTATTGTGAAATCAATATGTTTTCAATTATTAAGAAAAGAAAAATTCTGGTTAATACTAAAGTAATTAAGGCAATTCTTGTTGGAGTCATATTTTATTATTTTTCGCTTGCTACCCCGTGGTTTAAGCAAATTCCTTTTCGTACCCAAAAGTTATAAAATCTTCAACTCCTTTACTATTTATTTGCACTTAATCACCCTTTATTTTTCAATTCTTGCATATAAACACCCTTTATCCCAACCTTTACTTAAAAGTCATAAAATCATCAACATCGACTTCGATTTTAATCTATTTTATGTTGGTCTTCTAATAAATTATATAAGTTACCCAATAAACATAATATCACAGGCTATGTTAGGAGAAAAAACGGGTTATATCATTTATATAATAAATTTCTAATAGTTTTGATTAATTAATTAGCTATATGAATATGTTTTTCATTTTATTTTAAGGATTATCACGTTTTAGGAAACCGATAAGTTACACTTGAAATTATGTTTGGTGGCTGTCAAGTGTCAACTGTCTACAATTAATTTGGGTTTTTTGTTTTTATATTTATTATACTTTTTATTGGAAAATATAAAATAAGGTGAGGAGGGATGAAGTGAAACCTTTTAGTAATTGTGATATTTTGTTTAAATTGAAGATAATGGGTGGTTATTATGCAAGAATCAGAAAAGAATGGGTGATCAAGTGTAAATACAAGTAACACAAATAAAAAAAATTAAAACAACATGGTTATCAATTAGAAGAAAAATAACGTGTAACATCAACCGAAATTACCTTAGCGGCTTAGCCACAGTATTTTCCTTATAAATTTCGATATAAAATTTATGGATCATTTATAGACTTCTAAAACTCTGTAGCAAAATAAAAATTTAATAATAAATATGAAAAAAAATACAATCTTAATTACTAAATAAATATTAAACGATCAATATTTTTTTCACACTAATGAAATTACTTCATGGGCCCCATACAGAACACATTGTTTCCGCCTTCCGGGGTATGTAGACCAACGACATTATCCGAATTTCGGGGCAATTTCGTAATTCGGGAAAGCATTCGGTCTTCCCGATTCTTGGGGCCTGTTTGGCCATTTGATTATAAACAATTTATAAACAAAATTCATTTTTTTCTCTCCCTTTACAATTCTCCATAACACTCAATATTCAAATTTCAAATACCACTTTTTAAAAAAAATCACTTTATAAATAAAAATCTCTTTATAAACACAACTACCAAACAAACTCTTGCTTAATTACTTGTTTGTATAGAAGTTGTTTCCGTGGTTGATAGTTTTTTTCACACTAATGAAATTACTTAGTGGGCCCCAATTCTAATATGGATGGTCTATATTCCATCAGCATAGCATGATTTCATCAACATAATCGCTCTACGTTCGGATAAAATATTGTTCGACTTATTTATGGGGTAAATCCATAAATCCTTTCCACTCACAAGCGACTCCATACGACTAAGAGGACTCAAAATTGAATCTATGGACATGCCGACATGGGACATAACACCACAATATTATTTGATACAATTAGTTCTACCATACTTTTCCATTAAATTGAATGAATTGTGTCATTTCATCAAATGTGCAATTACTTAACATGGAATAAGACTATTAATGGAGATTTATAATTCAGGTATTTTAGGGATCGTAATGCTTTGCTAGAATCCAACTATGATTAATGGGCTTAATCGGGTTAGGCCCATAGCTATAATAATCGGGTCCTATGAGGTCACATACATAGAGTTCTCGGGTTGGATCAAACTGAACCGGAAGCCCATGTTGGACATGGAATTTCGGCTCTATGGCTTAAGTTGGGAGTCTGGCTTTTATTATTAATAGATAAGAGTTATTATTAATAATAACTAGATAAAAGATAATATTATTAGAAGATATAGATATAATATAAAGATATTATATCTATTATCAAAGATAAGATATGATCTTATGGGAATATAAGTAATGGCTTCCAAAAGCGAAAGCCAAAAACTTAACCTAATACTAGTGCACGGCCGAACCACCCAGAGAGGAGCCAAGCTCGTGCCTTTCCGTTCTTCGTTCTAACAGACAAGACCAAGACGATCCAGAATCCAGACTCGTGTGGACCAAGTAGAGAAGCCACACTTAGGGCTTTCGATCTCTGCTGAAGCTCTGTCGGAACATTTTGACACGCATCAAACGGTATGTAACTCTACTTCTACTTGATTCGTATTGATTCATGCATGAGATCCTAATTAGATGCTATAAAATAGTTTTCTAAAACTCCGCTTATACGCATTTAAATCCCTTCATAAATTAATTTTATTTTTGTTAATTATTTTTATGCCGATTTATCTCATGAATGCTAAATGTATTTTATGATCATCTTTAAATCTTTAATGATGAGATAGATCTATAGTTTCTTATGTTTTTTAAAGAATAATTAAAAAATGTAATTTTAAAAATAAAAAAAAAACTAATATCATAATTACAAGGGAAATTCATAAAGAGACTCAAATCTTGATTGACTCTTAACATGAAAAAATGTAGGATTTTCAGTTATCGATATATTCGTTGTCTAAGATTCTAACTTTGTTAAAAATATTGAACCACTTTATTTAAAAATGTTAACATACTTTCTCAGTATCATGGTTAAACATGCTCTAATATCTCTTTTTGGGTTATTGTTTTTTGGGTTATTGTTTTTATGTTGGGTTTTCAGTTATCGATATATCTGTTATCTAATATCTCAAATTTGTTAAAAACATTGAATCACTCTATTTTAAAAATTAAAAATAATTAACTTCTTCATAAAAAATTATTTAAATGAGATTATTACGTAAACTTTGAAAATATATAAAAATTATCAACTTATGCATTCAAAGTAATACGAGTTAATTTTCGGTTTAACTATTGGTTGGAACTTTGACAAAATCATGAAAAATGTAGTATTTCTATAATTCTAGCTATATTAATTTAATATAAGAAAATTACAAGAAATCACCCATTATATACCATGTTTTGCGAAAAATCGATCACCCGTTATAAATGAAATTATTCGAAACCATCGAATACAAATATTCCGTTAGCATTTACAACTTGTTGCATTATTTTTTATATGGTCAGTCTATATGCAAACGAAACGCCGTCTATATGCAAACTGTTTTGTGCGTTAAGGCTAAACGTACAGGCTGGTGCGTTTAGGCTTAACGTACAAGGGACAAAACTGGAATAAAAGTGGAAAAAATATCCAGAATGACACTGTAGTTGTGCGTTAAGCCTTAACGCATGGCACTGTAGCTGTGCGTTAAGGCTTAACGCACATACAAAAAAAAAAAAAAAAACTTTTTTTTTGCTCCATAATCATGTAGAGAATTTTAATACGAGTCCGTACATATAAAATTCGTCCAAAACGGACATCGTTTGCCCCTCAAAAAGCCCAAAAAACAAAGCCTTCCTACCCATTTTTTTTACAATTTGGTGCCGGGCATATAGCGTAGTGAATTTTTTTGGTTTTTTTTTGCATTTTTCTACTATAATTTTGTATAAATTTTAATACGAGTCCGTACATATAAAATATAATGAAATACTATAGTATATAAGTGTAACTATATGAAATATAATAAAATACTATAGTATATAAGTCTAAGTATACTATATTTAATGAAATACTATAGTATATAAGCGTAACTATATGAAATATAATAAAATACTATAGTACATAAGTGTAACTATATGAAATTTAATGAAATATTATAGTATGTAAGTCTAAGTATATTATATTTAATGAAATACTATAGTATATAAGTCTAAGTATACTAGACTTATATACTATAGTATACTAGATTTAATGAAATACTATAGTATTTCATTCAATCAAGTATACTTAGACTTATATACTATAGTATTTCATTATATTTTATATAGTTACACTTATGTAATATAATATTTCATATAGTTACACTTATGTACTATAATATTTCATTGAATCTAGTATACTTAGACTTATATACTATAGTATTTTATTATATTTCATATAGTTACACTTATGTAATATAGTATTTCATTACATCTAGTATACTTAGACTTATATACTATAGTATTTTATTAAATTTCATATAATTAAACTTATGTACTATAGTATTTCATTATATTTCATATAGTTACGCTTATATATTACAGTGTTTCATTAAATCTAGTATACTTAGACTTATATACTATAATATTTCATTAAATTTCATATAATTACACTTATGTACTATAATATTTCATTAAATTTCATATAGTTACACTTATGTACTATAGTATTTCATTATATTTCATATAGTTACACTTATGTACTATAGTATTTCATTAAATCTAGTATACTTAGACTTATATATTATAGTGTTTCATTAAATCTAGTATACTTAGACTTATATACTATAGTATTTCATTAAATTTCATATAGTTACACTTATGTACTATAGTATTTCATTAAATTTCATATAGTTACACTTATGTATTATAGTATTTCATTAAATTTCATATAGTTACACTTATGTACTATAGTATTTCATTATTTTTCATATAGTTACGCTTATGTACTATAGTATTCCATTAAATCTAGTATACCTAGACTTATATATTATAGTGTTTCATTAAATTTAGTATACTTAGACTTATATACTATAGTATTTAATTATATTTCATATAGTTACACTTATATACTATAGTATTTCATTAAATTTCATATAATTACACTTGTGTACTATAGTATTTCATGAAATCTAGTATACTTAGACTTATAAACTATAGTATTTCATTATATTTTATATAGTTACACTTATATACTATAGTATTTCATTATATTTCATATAGTCACACTTATGTACTATAGTATTTCATGAAATCTAATATACTTAAACTTATGTACTATAGTATTTCATGAAATCTAGTATACTTAGACTTATAAACTATAGTATTTCATTATATTTCATATAGTCACACTTATGTACTATAATATTTCATTGTATTTCATATAGTTACGCTTATGTACTATAGTATTTCATTAAATTTCATATAGTTACACATATGTACTATAGTATTTCATTATATTTAATATAGTTACACTTATGTACTATAGTATTTCATTAAATTTCATATAGTTATAGTTATAAACTATAGTATTTCATTATATTTCATATAGTTACACTTATATACTATAGTATTTTATTATATTTCATATAGTTACACTTATGTACTATAGTATTTCATGAAATCTAGTATACTTAGACTTATAAACTATAGTATTTCATTATATTTCATATAGTCACACTTATGTACTATAGTATTTCATTGTATTTCATATAGTTACGCTTATATACGTATTTCATTAAATTTTATATAGTTACACATATGTACTATAGTATTTCATTATATTTCATATAGTTACACTTATGTACTATAGTATTTCATTAAATTTCATATAGTTACACTTATAAACTATAGTATTTCATTATATTTCATATAGTTATACTTATATACTATAGTATTTTATTATATTTCATATAGTTACACTTATGTACTATAGTATTTCATGAAATCTAATATACTTAGACTTATAAACTATAGTATTTCATTATATTTCATATAGTCACACTTATGTACTATAGTATTTCATTGTATTTCATATAGTTATGCTTATGTACTATAGTATTTCATTATATTTCATATAGTTGCACTTATGTATTATAGTATTTCATGAAGTCTAGTATACTTAGACTTATATACTATAGTATTTCATTATATTTCATATAGTTACACTTATATACTATAGTATTTCATTATATTTCATATAGTCACAGTTATGTATTATAGTATTTCATGAAATCTAATATACTTAGACTTATGTACTATAGTATTTCATGAAATCTAGTATACTTAGACTTATAAACTATAGTATTTCATTATATTTCATATAGTCACACTTATGTACTATAATATTTCATTGTATTTCATATAGTTACGCTTATGTACTATAGTATTTCATTAAATTTCATATAGTTACACATATGTACTATAGTATTTCATTATATTTCATATAGTTACACTTATGTATTATACTATTTCATTAAATTTCATACAGTTACACATATGTACTATAGTATTTCATTATATTTCATATAGTTACACTTATGTACCATAGTATTTTATTATATTTCATATAGTTACACTTATGTACTATAGTATTTCATGAAATCTAGTATACTTAGACTTATAAACTATAGTATTTCATTATATTTCATATAGTTACACTTATATACTATAATATTTCATTATATTTCATATAGTCACACTTATGTACTATAGTATTTCATTGTATTTCATATAGTTACGCTTATGTACTATAGTATTTCATTATATTTCATATAGTTACATTTATGTACTATAGTATTTCATGAAATCTAGTATACTTAAACTTATAAACTATAGTATTTCATTATATTTCATATAGTTACACTTATATACTATAATATTTCAATATATTTCATATAGTCACACTTATGTACTATAGTATTTCATGAAATCTAGTATACTTAGGCTTATGTACTATAGTATTTCATTATATTTCATATAGTCACACTTATGTACTATAGTATTTCATTATATTTTATATAGTTATGCTTATGTACTATAGTATTTCATTAAATCTAGTATACCTAGACTTATATATTATAGTGTTTCATTAAATTTAGTATACTTACCCCACTCTCCGTCCATTAGATCTGGGCCAATTCGATATCCATCTCCGTCCAACACGTACCACCCTACCCCACTCTTCGAAGCTCTTCCCGAGACATTTCCAACCCCTATAAATAGGGCAACTTTCAATGAGTTTTCGGTATCCAATTTAATCCCAAAAGCTAAAGAACCCTAGCTCCGCGGCCGTGTTTGTTCATCGAAGAAATTCATCGACCACCATCCACCGTTGGAGTCGCCGCTACCACCAAAAGTTGCGTCTGGAAGTTAGCTTCCAAAGCCCCAAGCTCTCACCGCCGATTACCCACCTCTGGTCGCCGCATTAGCCAGAATTTTATATGTCCGTTTTTTGGGCTTTTGGAGGGGCAAACGATGTCCGTTTTGGACGAATTTTATATGTACGGACTCGTATTGAAATTCTCTACATGATTATGGGGCAAATTTTTTTTTTTTGTATGTGCGTTAAGCCTTAACGCACAACTACAGTGCCATATGTTAAGGCTTAACGCACAGATACAGTGTCATTTTGGGCCTGTCTCCCTTGGCCCATTTCAACCTGTGCGTTATGCCTTAACGCACAGGTGGTATCCCCGAATTTTCCGAAAATGCCTCTTCTGTCCCTTGTGCGTTAAGACATATCGCACCCCACCCGTACGTTAAGGCTTAACGCATATTTTGGTTTGCATTTAGACAATTTTTCGTGTGTATATATCTTTTTCCTTTTTATATTATAGATATCTACACTAAGAAATTGCATATTTTCATGTGATGCGGTGGAGTTGATGTAAACATGATTCATAAATATATAAAGCCAAAATACCAACAACATTTATTGTTTTTGTATGCATAATGAGTGTTCTATAAAAAAAACTCTTTACTTTAAAAAGCTTATTGTAGAGGTATATAAACTAGGATTTGCAAAAAACAAAACATTACGTTTCACCCCTAGATTGTTAAAATTTAACAAGCCAAAATTGATTATTTTCCCTATTTTAATTTGTATATCGAACACCCACTACTCCACTAGCCTTTTTTAAATGAGAAAGGCTTGGTTTAGCAGAGTGGTTTACACGTTAATGAAACTTAATTGTTTATTTATCTGCAATATGTGAATAATTAGAATTATTTTTTGATATTTTCTCTTAAATTCTGTTTCTTCTAAAATTCATATTAATTTTAGTCTATACTAGTGTAATACCCGTGCCTTGCACGGGATTTTTTTATTTTATTTTACATTTGTAAAAATTATATATTTTTATTATCAAATAATGATTGTTTTAATATATACTTGATTAGTTATTTAAATTAAAAATGACAAATTGACTAAACAAATTAAAGATATAAAAACTTACATTATATAAAGAGAGACGGTACTCTCCATAACTTTATTAATCGTAAAAATTGGTTAAGTAGTCTTATAAACAGGAATAGCGACAATCTTTTACATCAATACTTCTAAAACGATAAAACATAATAAAAAAAGTCATTTAACTCTAATACATGAAAATGACACGCTAAACATAATAAATGGCGCGATGTTCAAAATTGCTACAAATTATCAAAAACTTCCTGGTATAATACATTAGTTGTAGTATTATATCTCTTATTGTCTTTGTCACAAATCAATATCTTCAAACCTTTCTTGCTAGTCACCCTTGAAGAAGCAACATAAAACTGACCATGACTGAAAACAGGGCGTGGAAGATACAAACCAACATTGGCAAGAGATTGGTCTTGGCTCTTGTTTATGGTCATAGCAAAATACACACTCAAGGGAAATTGTCTTCGTTGAAACTTAAACGGAAATGAAGTGTCTGACGATGACATTATCATGCGAGGAATCAAAACCGTATGTCCAATATTGTTGCCTGATATAATTCTACCTTGTATGACATGACTGCCAAGCTGCGTGGTTATCAATCTCGTCCCGTTGCATAAACCCGAAGTCTGATCAATATTGCGAAGCAACATAATAGGGACCCAACCTTAAGTTTCAGTACATGATTCGGCAAACCAGAACATCTAATACTATTCAAGAAGTCGGACGAATAAATATCAGCATCACTATCTTTAACAGAACATGTCTTGCACAAACTATCGGAACTGAGATAGACCTTTTCATCACCAGGCAACGAAGACAAAATATACTCATTAACTTTATCTACCTCTTCGTGTGTTGGAGCAAGAATTGCTCGTTCTTCAAAGTATGCCGGAGTCAACTGATCTTCCATAAGAGAGGGATAAACAGATTTGACAACTGCTGGAATTGGATCTAATTCAAAATCCTTCACCAATAGTTCATCGGGAATTTCAATTTGCGCTTCCCCATCATTGTCAACACCTACAGTCCCATCTCCGATGCTTAATACCCAAGCAGAAAATTTATTTGCCTCTTGGATCTCAGATTCAGATGTACCTTGTTGAATCCTCATGTTTCTTGTTAGAGTAGGAACTTTGCAATGATCCCACAAATAAGAGGAATTAATTGTAGCAAAAACAATATCTTGCCTGCTACCTTTTGAGATAACGGTGTTCCATGCCGCTTATCTAAATAAGAAAACAATCTAAATAATTTTTGTTCTAATTAAAAAACAAAATTAAATATATTTTAAACTTTAATTTTGTTCTGACACAATGTTATTATGTCTTAGAGAAATATTTGACACTAACTACCATATAAACGAAAAAATTGAAGTAAATAGATAATCTACTGTAACAAACATTACTAACCATTTGAAATATCGGACATTGGGATACGATCAATAACATAATAATTGCCAGTACCTCCAAGTGTAGATCCTGCATAATTAGTATTTATATTAAAGTTCATATTACTATTTAGTAGACAAATTTTCAACAAAAAATGCAAAATATTAACCTGATCCATTAGAAACTGTCTGTTGTCGTTTTTCTCTAACAACAGGCAATCTCAACGTTCTATTATGTCGGGTTAATTCGTCCATAACAAAATCACCCTGATAAACTAAGATATAAATATTTAAATAAATATATCTACATAAGAATCATCTTATTCAAATACATTAACATGTTTACCTACATAATTTATAATATTAATTAAATAAGACATATTATTTTACAAATCTAATATTGGATATTAAAAATAACAAATTAATACATGAAAGTACTTTAAAAAAATCATTCAACATTGCATTAATAAATGTCAATATTTATTTATTATTTTATTACTATATAATTGCAAAAAAAATGTAAAAAAAATTATTGATATTTTTTACCGAATTTACTTATGGATAAATGAGTTATTAATACATCATTTTGCCATTCAATAAGAAGTTTGCCATTAAATCAGAAGCCCACAAAATTAAAGAGTGGCCCGGCTCAAAACTCACTCCCTCACTCTGGGCCACATTTCCCAACCAAGCCCATTAGCCCAAAACCCTAACCAATGTAACCTGATCCCTATCACCAAACATTTGCCTCATTTGTCTCGGTCAAACCCTAGCTTTCCTTTCCAGAATTCTCTTTCCTTTTCCATATCTCCTCAGCTTTCTCTCGTTCCATTTCCAGATCTCGACCTCCATGGCGATTTCGATCCGAGCTGTCGCCATGGCCAGACCTCTCGTCATCCTCGCTTTCGCTCCATTTCCAGCCTCAAACCCTAGCTTTCCAGAAATCTTGACCTCCATGGCGATTTCGATCCGAGCTGTCGCCATGGCCAGACCTCTCGTCATCCTCGCTTTTGCTCCATTTCCAGCCTCAAACCCTAGCTTTCCAGAAACCTCTTTTTCCTTTTCCAGATCTCGTCACCGAGTCTCTCGTTCCATTTCCAGATCTCGCCATCCATGGTGATTTCAAACCGAGTTGTCGCCATCCATAGCGCAGATCTGTTAGTCGGAAGTTTTGCAGAGATAAATAACCCCAAAAAAGCGTAAGATATCTCTCTCTCTCTCTCTCAGTATATTTCTCCTTTTTTTTATTCTATGGATTTTCTTTTCGATTTTGCAGATCATCTGGAAGTCGGAGGTTGTGCTCAATATTACAGAAAAAGCAAGATTATACAAAAGTAAGATTTCCTTCTCTATCGATAAATCTGTATTTTTCTATTTCTCTGGATATAATTTGTTGCTTGATATCATAAATTTCCTTCTTTTAAAAATTTGTACATATTTTGACAAATTTCAGTGATTTCGACTGCTTCTTTGATTTCATTGTTTTCAAATTTTACAAACTTCGGATTGAGATATCGTATAATATGAGGCTCACATTTTTTTTTAAAGTTCGAAATGTTTGCTTCATCTAGATTGTTCTTCATGAAGTTCATGTTCATGTATATTTTTCTTCCAGTATTATTACAACCGAGTTAGTACAATATAATAAAACCGGGTTCAATTATTTCATATAATTGGTTTAGTTATTCATATAATCGGGTTCAATAAAATCTACTATATCTATTAATGAGTCTGAATATAGTAGATTCTTACCGGCCTACGTATTTTAATTAAAGAAAATGGGCTTATTGGCCCAATACTGCTTCTTCAATATGTAATTAATGGGCCTGATGATATACTCCTTACACAAATTTGTTTATAATATCGGCCTTTATATAATGGGCTTACACAGATTTGATTCTAATGGGCTAAAACGGCCTTTATATATTGGGCTATTGGTTATTATATCGGTCCATGACCGTTGGTAAATACAGACCATTCACTTTATAAAAATAAAACAGAAGCAACAAAAACCCTAAATCATTTCTAACTTTCCTTCTTCTGCCGTTTCCATTTTTATACTTGCCACCTTTACTCTTTCATCTTTCAATTTAGAAATCACACTGATAGAAACTAACTATTTGTTTTTCCACCGCCACAACTGAGATCTGTATAACACAAAGCAAAACGAAAAGGAGATCGATAGGAAAAATATTGATGAGAGAGTCTCAATGTTCAAGAGGAGACATGGAAGAACATTGTTCTTCTGAGATCCACAGTCCATAAAGGTAAAATCTCTCTCTCTCTCTCTCTCTCTCTCTCTCTCTCTCTCTCTCTCTCTCTCTCTCTCTCTCTCTCTCTCTCTCTCTCTCTCTCTCTCTCTCCCCTAAACAAAAAGTCATTATTATGTAAATGCAAAAAACCATCTCTAATTGCACATTATTTCTGTTCAGTATTTGCATGCTATATAAATGAAAAATCATTAATGGACAAAATCAGTAATGGAAAATGAGATCAATGTTGGCTGATATGTAAATGCAAAAAATTAGTGCATATGGGGAAAATGTCCGAACCTTTAGCTCATTATTATGTAAATGCAAAAAACTCAGTCACAGTGTGATAATATGTTTTTAAAATCGCAATTTCTAAAATCTGTTAAGTATTTCCTAGTTTGATAATATGTTTTTTATTCAACTTAATTACTGAAATCTGTTATTGTACGAATATCCATACCTTTATGTTTTGAAGCATATGTTCAGTTCATGATTCTATCAATGTAGTCCTTAATTTCTGAAATTTGTCTTTGTTTATTGTTGGTGTAGGAATACATATGGGAAATCAAACTCGGGTTTCAAACAACTCATGCAGTTCGAAGATGTAAAACTGAAAACCTAAAGGTACGGATACTATACTAACATTTAGATGAACGTAAAAAATAAATATATTCAATGTTGTATAGAGTAGACTGAATGAAAGCCTGAAAAGTAGTTATTTAAATAAAAAATATAGGTCCTGAATTATTACCTTATAACTTTGTTTTGAATTTCCTGAGTAACACTGAACCAAAGAAAATAAAGCAATATCAGTTATGTTTGCAATATATATTCAAAGCTGCAAAGAGTAAACTGAATGAAAGCCTGAAAAGTAGTTATTCGATGTTGCATATGTTTAGTATTTCCTGGTATGTAAATGTAAAATCAGTAATGGACAAAATACATACGAAAATCAGTAATAGAAAATGAGTTCAATGTTGGCTGAACTATAAATGCAGAAACTCAGTGTAGATGGGGAAAATGGCCGAACCTTTAGCTCATTATTATGAATTGCAAAATCTAATATGAATTGCAAAAACATACCTCATGTCATATTGTTTATGCCTGTGCTAGAAGTCAGAAAGTTTTAGAACATAACTACTATGAATTGCAAAAACATACCTGCTGTCTCGATATTTTTATGCCTGTGATAGAAGTCAGAAAAGTTTTAGAACATAATTGAGGAAGATGCACTGTATTTATAAGGCATAAGTTTAATTATATTATATTGGATGATTTTATTTGATTGTGCACATATTCAACTGCCATAATGGATGTAATTGATTCTGTACGTGTATTGTATACATCTTTAAATTGGAAAAAATCTTGCCTTGCAGATTACACAATGGAGAAAAAGATATGCCTTGGGCCGAGATTGTTTATTCTTTATGTAATTGTTTATTCTTTATGTAATTTATGTACTCATGCCTATGTTGTTTTTTTAAGGTCATTTGAAGCAGCAGCTCAGTGTTGTATATTTGCATGGATGTAATTTTTTTTCATTTATGTGTTCTTTGCATATATTGTAGGTTGGTTTGCAAGTTTCATGTTGCAGGTTGGGAATTTTTTATGGCTACCCTAATTGAATTAGGGTTGATAAAATTATTTTGCATGTTATTCTTACATTAGGAGGGATTTGCATGAATATTTAGACATTCATGTAGTACTGGAATTTGCATAAAATTATTTTCGAAGCATTAGCAGGGATTTGCATAAAAGTATTTAGACATATGTTATTTTGCAGGTTATTCTTACATTAGCAGGGATTTGCATAAAATTATTTTTGAAGCATTGTTTACAGCAATTTAGGTTTCGATTTAGCCATTTTTAGTGTGCTTGTTTATATATTCAAGATTTTCTAAATATTTGTGCGATTCTGTAATATAATTTCCGAACAAAAATATACAAAAATAGAGTAGCATATTTTAAGTAATCAATATGGAAAATATATGCTACAGATATTCTGGAAGATTGCGATTGGAAGATAAAAACGGCAAAAAACGACAAAAAATGGAAAAACGGATGAAATTACACGTGACCAAATTGCTGAAAAAATGACACGTGGCAGAAAAAAAATGGTATATTATAGGGGCGCCACGTGGCATAGTCTAGCCTGTGTGTTTAGTAGATTAATTTCTTGTATTTTTTCTAACAAATGTAAACGTCCGAACACTTTCTGGGCCCAACTCGATACACGTTGTTTCCGCGGTATGCAGACGGCGACGTAATCCAAATCCAGGGGCAATTTCGTAATTCTAGCAAAGTCTTCTTCTTCCCCGTTTGTCACTTGTATTGCAGAAGCTGTTTCCGTAAGTTTTATAGTTTTGTACAGCTACCTGTACACCAAAATCTCCCTCTCTCATTTCCGAGATTTCCTGCTCTTACTCAATTTCTCTCTATAATCCTCCCTATTTCTTCAATCGGCTGCTTATTACTATCCATAAATCAAATTAAACACAGTGCTTATATATTTCTATTCTTTATCGGTCGAATCGTCCACAGTAAAGTCCTAACTGAAAGAGGGAGAACGAGCGAAAATGGCCAGCAGAGATTTGGAGAAAAATGGTAACAATCGGTCAACAAACGGATACATGGAGAGCTCAGAGAGGACGTGGACTTCGTGGCTGATACCGATGATCATCGTGGCGAATGTGGTCATCTTCATCATCGTCATGTATGTCAACGATTGCCCTAAGAATAACATGGAATTTGATGGGCAGTGTGTGGCTAGGTTTCTCTGGAGGTTCTCGTTCCAGCCTCTCATGGAGAATCCGCTCTTTGGCCCTTCTTCCTCCACGTAATTTATCTTCCCTCTCTTGGTTTTGTAAAATTTAGGGCTGAATTCTGTGTTTGAATTGATTGGTGGGGAGATTTTGGGGTTTGGTTTAATGTTTAGCTGATTATACCCGGATCATTGCATTAGCACTTGGTTGATTAATTTGGGGAGGAATTCAATCATTGAATTTGGCTTTTCTTCTTTTGATTGCCTTAAGTATTTGTGCTCATTTGATTGATGACTTTAGAGCAAGATCTTGCTATGAACGTCAACTTTTGGCGCGCTTGATTGGGTCAATGGAAAGAGCAAGATCTTACCATGAACGAAGACTTCTTCTTGTCTGGTTCTGTGGGAATTTTATATTTTCATAGGAAAGTTGACTAAAGGAAAATCAGACTGTTCTTAGTTCTTACCTTTTCTTTTTTGCTTAATGCTTTCCTGGCTAAAATTGGGGTTTGAAGGCTCCTGTGGTAACTGTAGATTTCATACACAGTGAAATGATGTCAATCACATCAGTCATCAGCTGAGAATTGTGGAGTTCCTGTTAAAAAGTTGCTTGATATCTCTAAAGTCTCTAGTTCAGGCAGATTAGATTTGTTAGGCGTTAAGAGTAGGTTAAGGGTGTTGTATTACATTAACTTATTTCAAGTTCGGGTAATTTATACATTAATCACTTGGAGATTAGGATACTACTGATGTCTGATCTTCATGAGCCTCACTGTCATCTGCAGTTTTGACTGCTTTGAGTTACACTGATAAATAACTCTCATCTCTGTTTGCTTGCAGTTTGTTAAAAATGGGAGGTCTGCAGTGGCATAGGGTGGTGTATGAACATCAAGGATGGAGACTCCTAACCTCTATGTGGTTGCACGCTGGTCTGTTACACCTTCTTGACAATATGTTGTGTTTGGTGGTTGTCGGGATTCGATTGGAGCAACAATTCGGCTTTGGTATAAGCTCTTTCTTTGATCAGATCATTCCTTTTAACCACATATTGTAGCACAACTAAGTCGATCTCTACTTGCTCTTGTGCATTTTCACTTCTTGTATTGGATTGGTTTTCCATTGTTGTGCATCTGAGGCCTTTCATCGTTGGTCATTTCTCGTGCAGTGAAAGTCGGGATACTCTACCTTTTGTCCGGGTTTGGTGGAAGCATACTCTCTTCCCTTTTCCTGCGGTCGGGCATTTCTGTCGGCGCCTCCGGTGCCTTGTTTGGGCTTCTCGGTGCGATGCTTTCCGAACTTCTCATCAATTGGAGTATCTATGCCAACAAGGTAACTTTTCTTTCATAATGTGATGACCAAAGTCACCAATAAGACTCCTCATGCACATTGACATCATGATACAATGATCAAATTCTTTTATCTTGGCTTGGGGCTCTCAAATTTGTGTGCCAAGAGAATGGGAGAAAGGAAATGATTTCATCATTTTGATCAATGAAAATTTAAAACAAACGGGCCCTCGTAGTGTAAAAGAGTGGTAGGGTTTTTTGGATGTTGTTCTGATCAACTCCATATATGACTGTTATAAAACCTAACTAAGGAGATATACTTGATCCATGGATCCTGAAGGTGGCTACAGTTTTCACGATTGTCGTGATCATTGCCATTAACTTGGCCGTTGGTCTCCTTCCTCTTATTGACAACTTTGCTCACATCGGAGGATTCCTTGTCGGGTTTCTATTGGGCTTTGTTCTGCTCATTCGTCCCCGTTTTGGGTGGTCCGTACGCCACCAGCTCCCCGAGGAAGCCAGTGTAAGGATGAGAAAGTACACGCCATATCAACAAGCTCTATTCGTCCTCGCCTTGGTCTTACTAATTGCAGGGTAAACCAAAGCCTCTTGTTTGCACTTCTTTTTTAAACTAGTAAAATGTTACCATCAAAGGAAAGTATTCTTAAAATTGACATATTTGCATCTCATTGGTTGCAGATTTGTGGTTTCACTAGTGATGCTGTTTAGAGGAGAGAACGGAAACGATCATTGTCGCTGGTGCCATTACTTGGACTGTGTTCCTACTTCTAGATGGAGATGCGACAACTGATTTTACAAGGGTGATACTCTTATCTGTCTATGTAGCTTATTTTCTTGGTTTTCACACAATCTTTTCCTATAAATTCAATGTCTGTTGCTTTATAAATTCAATGTTTAGTGTTGTCAGTGTTCATGTATCTTTGTTCTGATGACTTTGTATCCATTGTATATATTAATATACACATGATGATTTTGTTCCTTGTGGAGTTTCCTTCTTAAGTTCTCTGCTACTGAACATAATTAGACTGAGCTTATTTGCCAAATGCAGTGGTAAGAATCCTTTTATTAGTTCACAGGTTGTTGGTTGTGCAATCTGAACCATCTTGAATTAGCTTGCTTCTTTAAATTTCAATATAAAATCATTAAATTATATTATCGGTTTTTGTAATGTATGCACCTGGTCAGTGGCGGATCTAGAACTTAATCGAAGGGGGGTGAGTCTCATATATTTTCTACTTCATAAATTGACATTTATATTAATATTTTAAAACTATAAAAAATATGAGATTCACCTTTTGAAATTTAATTAATTCATGCAATATATAATCTATTTTTTAGTGTTTTGAACAAATATTTAAAAAATGTATAATTTTTAACTTTTGTGTTAATAAAAAAATAAAACATGAAAGGAAAAATAAAAAATAAAAGAGAAATAAACTTGCTTAAAATAAAGTAAAAAAAAAGGATTGGGGAAGGAATTGGAGAATTGAACCTTTAGTTTTTTCCACAAAAGTTTCTAGACAAATACCACTAGGCCAATGTATTTTTCTTGTCATTTACTTATCACTAGTTCAGTATCCGTGCCAAGCACGGGATTGAATTATTATTTTTTATTAAATTTATAACAAACATTAGACATGTCTTAAATTGACCGACCTGAAAATCCGACCCGATGATAATTTTTTGGATAGAGATACGATCCAAAATTCATTAGGTCAAGAAAGACCTGAATCAAAAAGACCCGAACTCGACTCGGACCCGACCACAACGTGAATTCGAGCTCAACGAAACTCACTATTTCGTTTATATTATATATTTTAATATACTTTATTAAATAATTATATAATATGAATAGAGTGTCGTTACCCACCTACATCAGTACAAATAGAGATGTATAAAAAATCTATTTAAAAGGAGAGTTGTATAATTATTTTTATAGTTTAATGATTATGAACTCATTATTAATTTAGATTCTCATAACTAATAAATCTGAGCTGGTTAAACAAATAATTTAACGATTTTGATATAAAGATACAGTTGTTTTGATAACAATCCAACTTGAACAAATTCTATAGAAATTTTAATTGAAATTCTTTTACATATATGTTTAACAGAATTTATAATTTTAATTTTTAAATATGAATCCTTATCATCTATCTTTACTCCCTTAGTCTTTATAAAAAAATCCAGATTTACAAATCTTTTGAACAATAAATTACCGAAGTCATATATATTTACTAATCTTTTGAATGGATTCTCAATAAGTTGTTTTACGAAAAAAAAGTATCTTATGCAAATAAATTGTTAAAGGATATTGTTATAAAAATAAGTTAGTTTTTTATCTGTTTACTCGTGGAGATTTGGTGAGATTTTGGGTATAAAATTTGTTAATTTTTTTTAAAATAAATAAATAATAATTAACCACAAATAGCTAACTTAAAAACGAAGTGAAGTTTATAAATAGTTCTTAAAATTGAAGCACATGCCGTAAGTAAATAAAACTGAAACACAAATCTGATATCTTTGGGGTTTTTAAAAAATATTTTGTATTATTATTGCATTGAATAAATATTTGAAATATTTCTTAAAATTGAAGCACATGACGTTTGAAATTTTGGAAATATATAGTTTTTAAATAAAATGTAAAAAATTGATTGTCAACTTAAAAAATGAGTTAAAAGCAATGTAATTCACATTAACTTGTTAAAAAAATTAAATAATGGCTCGTCAATAAATATTTTATGAAAGTATAAGTATTTTTTGTTAACGTTTTACAAAATTGTATCAAAATATATACAATCAATCTTGATAAGGATGCGATCAAAACAATCCAAAAAAAATCTAACCTTAATCTAAATAAACAAAATAAAAAATATCTCTAGTATAAAAATTATTTATAAATATAAATATATTCCATTAAAAATGGCTTATTATATACTTAAATACATATACGTAAATTGAATAATATAAAAAGATATTATTATTTCAAAATAAAAAATGTAAAAGAAAAATAAGATTTGTTATGATATGGTAATGGTAGCAATCAATTGTAAATATATATTTAATATTTTGTTTTAAGTTAGGTTTAAGGAAAACAAAATATAATTACGAAATCTAAAATCTATTCTAAAGATTCAAATACGGCAGAATAAAAAATCCAAATCTAAATAGTCTAGTCCTAACAACTTTGTTTGTTTAATCAAACATTTATTTCAATTATAACAACATTGATTTATCTAATTAAGCCCACAAAGTCAATTTTTTAATATAAATATCACAAATGGAACTACCCAATCTAATAAAATATTTATATAAAATTGTGATAAAAAAATTAAGACATTTTGTTAAGAGTTTTAAATTTATAATTTATTTAATAATAGCAACATTTACAGATTTTTAATAAAAAGCACACAAATTAAAAAATAATTAAGATAGTTTGTTAAGAGTTTTGAAAAAGAAAAAAAAAACTTTAATCTAGTTTCGAGGAGAATCTGGTAACAAACCACATAATAAACTACAGATTAATTCTGGTAACAAATAGCAAAATTATAGTTGATAAGCATTTAAAATTAATGTATATAGATGGACCATGAAATATGTATGTTTAATAATATAATATAGTGTGTTGAATTATAAAAGCACGTATACTATGAGTTGAAAATTGTATATATTGTATGATTTTAGCCCATAAATTTATATATGTCAAATTATATATGCAAACTCATGAAAATAATATTACTAATTACATAACGAATATAAGATATATTTCATATATAAGTTTAGTAGGAAATTTATTATATATTATTTTGACATAGATTATAAGGTTATTGTATATGTAATTTGTAGAAATCAAATTTTATAAAAAAATTGTATATAGTTTTTATATATTTGAAGTTAGTTGTGATTAGATATTGTAATTTATAATTTCAAATATTTGAAGTTAGTTATGATTAGATATTGTGATTTAAATTGAATAAAAATGTTAATAAAAAATGTGAATTAATCACAAATTGACACATAGGATTTGTGGGACCGGAATCAATATGGTGGCTCTAAATTCCTTTGCTTTAATATATAATAGATTATGGGTTGTGTGTATATGCATGGTTTGATAACATAATAATGCATATAATTATATTTTTTGAAGCAAAATATAAAATATAAAATTTAAAATGATACCTTGCTAATAAACTAATATGTACAAAATTAAAAATTATTGTTCTAATTAAATAATATAGTAATAAAATTAATAGTAACTCAATTTTTTAACATCTAATTCATTATAAAATTTAAATTATTAGATATGTGGGATCTATACAAAATTGCAAATGTAATTTTTATTATTTCAAATTAAAAGCTTATGGTTGTTTGATTTTTACATAACTGTATGCTTCTAACCAGATGACAATATTTTTAAATTTGTTAAACGGATATTTAGAAATCAAAATTTTACTATTAAGCAAGTTTGTTATCATTACTTGTCTTTTTGAAAAAAATAGGAGTCTGACTATTTGACTTTTATATATGAGATACGGATATTTTCAAATTTGTTAAACAAATTATTTAAAAATCAACTCTTGTATATCAATCAAATTTGTTAATATCAATTATTAATTACTTATTAAAAATTGCAAAAAATCCATAAAATGACATATAGGATTTGTGGGGCAAGAAACATTCTAGTGACCCGAAATTCAATAGCTTTAATATATATAGAGAGAGAGATTTTAGTGAAATTTAATAAAAATGCTAATAAAAAAATAGCATAATCGACATATATTTCTTAATGAACAAATTAATTCAAATTTTGAAGCTTTTTTGAATTCTTAGACGTATAACTAATGCTAGATTTGTTTTTGGGTTAAATCTCTATAACATATAAACTTTAAATTTTTATTTTGCAAAATTTACGTTGGTTCATTTAAAATATTGCTGATACAATTTGGTTGAGATATGGTGGTTTGATATTTTGCTAAATTGTTGATACAATTTTTTGTGAGGATATTAGGAAAATAAACTAAAATATAAATAATTATAATTATTGAGATTTAACCATAAATTGACACATAGGAATTATGGGTCCATAATTAATATGGTGGATCTAAATTCCTTTGTTTTAATATATATATATATATAGATTTTATGTATACATAATGAAAATTAAAAATTCAAATGAGAGCTTAACCAAAAATTCGACATATTAGGGCTAGGGCTGAGCACGGGCCAGAAATCGACCCGAACCCGAAAAGCCCGAAACCCGAAAACCCAAAAAAATGGGACTGAAGACCGAACCGAAGTCATGCGGTTCGATTCGGGCTAAAACAACACTCGTAAATAAAAAAATCAGGCCAAACTGGGCTAAAAACCCAAACCCAAACCGAAACCCTGATAAAATCGAACCGAAACCCGAACCGAATAATTTGGATTCGGTTTGGATTTTTCGGATCGGGTCGGTTCGGATTTTCGGTTTTTCTGGCCCGTGCTCAGCCCTAATTAGGGATGCCGCTCTCCTACTCCCGTAGATCCTCCCATGCACCTGGTGCATATGTTAATAGTGTTATTTTAGAAATATTTAAATGTATATTTTCTATTTCACATCGGCGTAACAAAACCTATATATGGATGCCCTTTTCAAATAGAGTCCATCGTTGACATTGAGTTTAGGCCCGAAATTACAGACCTATCACTCTTTACGACTTTACTCCTCTCTTTCAAAAGGAGTATTAAACGCACCCCCAAATTCTTTTATTATTCTGTACACGGAATGCGTATGCATATGAAAATTCAATTATTATTTTTTCAAAAAACACGAAAACATATATATGTGGAAAGCATATGGGTATGTATATGCTGTATGCATTAGTATAACATATGTGTATGCATACACATGCGTAAACATATGTATGCACATTATGCATGCATATACGTTATGTATACACCAAGCGCAGATATATGAAAATATTTTAAGAAATTGAACGTTAGTTACAAATTACTAACATAACATACTAAACTTTCATTAAATTTATAACAATCTATTAAGCTATCTATACTATGTGTAATTTTTTATAACAAATCTTATTATAAAGTTGTGTAATAGTATAACCATTAGTAAACTTACCTAAAACATTAATGATATTTTAAAATGGTGATCTTGTTACAAGTTACAATATAACATACTAAAAATTCATTAAATATATAACAATCTATCAAGCTATATATATTATATGAAATATAAGTAATTAATCTTATCATAAAGTTATGTACTAGTATAAGCATAGTAAACTTATCTAATTCCGAAATAATCATTATCACTAGGGTTCATAGTGACATATATGGTGAATAAAACTTTTGAGAAACTTTAATATGTATAATTAATGCGTATATATAGAGTAAAACATCACAACAGTAAAGTCATTCATAAATTTTTACGTTTTGCGTTCAATGTTTTAAAGTCTTTCATGTCCCAAATGTGCAAATATGACGTTTGTTATCTATGGCCAATTGAAATCCATTTGATGGAACTCGCTCTTCGCAACTCCACCACTGCATAACCTGACCGACATGGATCCAATGCGTACTGGGTTTGTTTGTTTCCGGTGAGGCTATCGGGGGGATGTGGTGGGGACGTGGTACGCGCTCGTGTCCATCTCTCTTTTTGCGGTCTTGCCTCTGTTCGTGATTTCATATGTCGAAACGACTTTCCTCTGGACCAAATCAGATCGACCAAGATGACACATAATGCGAGTAGCTCAGAACACCACCGATCGAGAAGATCCAACCAAAAATTTGAAGATTCCCTCGTTCCCTTGCCGGGTCCCGACCAACTGACAGCTCCGCTTTCGACGCGTTGCTAATCCCCTTTATCAATTTCCTAATGACCTTTGTGATTCACTCATTAATGTTGCGAGTTTGCTTTTAGGTTTGATTGAAGACTGTTGTTCCGATTTGAGATAAAGATAGTGATCGTGTGATCCTTGATGACTTCTATCGACGAAGTGCCTTCAGATTGTGTCTTGTTTCTGCTTTCCGGCTGCTTCAACGTCTTATTGGTGATTTCCAACCCATGTTTGAAGCCTTTCTCGTCGATTAACCTTTTGGTTTCTCTTGCTCAATTGTGTTTGTTTTCATGAAACTTTTGTTATGTTTGTTGATGTTTACTTGTTGTTGTTTGCTTTTATCGGGTATTCTGACGTTAATTTTTCCGGTCTCTCGAGAATGCTTTCATGAAACTTTTGTTATGTTTTTTGGCTTCTCCAGGTTTTACGTTTTAGTATTCTGGAACATTGAAACCTTTCCGTAAAAAAAAATAAAAATCCATTTGATGGAATAAATTTTTATTTGTGCCCCCGAGCTTAATCATATCTATTTTCCCATCCTTCCCTCTCAGAAATTGTAAACCACGATGATGATGCTTCCCTCCATAACCCTATCAATCCCAAACCCTAAACCCTCCCTACTCTCTTCCCTTCCCCTTTCACCCTCAAATTTCCTCTCCGACAAACTCAGGAGAAGCCCACTTCCATTTCCCCCTCGTAGCACCAGCTATGAGGTCGGCGGTGGCTACCCACTCTCCGAACACGCCGGGGAAGACAGACCGCCGACCATCGACACGTCAGCCAAAACCCATGACCAGATGAACGACAAGCTCGACACCTCCCAGTGCGAAGCTATGCTCAAGGGTGGTGAGCAGGTCACCTCTGTTCTTCAGGAGATGATTACCCTTGTGAGTTTTCTTCACTTCCCCTGTTTATTCCTCCTTTCCTTGCAATTATTCTTGGTTTTAAGATGAATTTAGCTCCAAGTATGTGTAATTTGACCATGCTTAAAAAATTAATTGCTCAAGGTTCTGTAGGAGATTATTCGTAATCCACGCCTGTCAAATTAGAGCTGGGCTGTTGTTGTATAACTAGCGTGTCTCTTAAACCCTAAACCCTTCTCTCTGAAGATGGAGGAACTAATTTTCAGAAAGATTTAAATTAGTGACTTCTGGGTGTTGACTGTGAGTGAACTTCTCACTTATATGGGCAATTTGGCTTGTTTTTGTGGTGGACAAACCTGGAAACTAACCTCAAGAGCTCCAATTGCTTGATGGGGGTATGACGTAGGTAATTGTTGTTAGGGAACAATTCATATTTGCCGATATGTGAGGTTTCTTAGCAATGACTTGGTAATTTAATTGGGGTTGGAATAGATGACAAGCGTAGAAGCAAGAGCGACATTGAATGCAAGAGATACAGTGAGAGTTGTACTCTGCTTGCTGGTGAGTTTGAGAGGATAATCTTTCTTGTAAATCTTGAGAGGGGTGCTCGGGTTCGTAGTGCAGTATAAAGTAGAGGAGAGAGTAATTTTTTTTCCAAGTTTCTGCAGCTTACATTTATCTTTTCTGAGTTAGTGCATCAATTGTGGATGTAGGCTTGTGCCTGTCCACTTTTTAATTTTGTGACTCCCTGAATTTTCTCTTCCCATTTCTGATCCTTTGGGTGTGCAGTTCTCCACTTCTCCTTACAATTTTGATATGGCATCTTTGGACCTATGGTTTATGTGCTTATTGAGGAGTCTTTGTGACTTCAATTTGGGTTGATCCTTCACAGTACTCTTTTCAATCTAAAAGCTTAGAAGGCCATTTCATTTTGCTTTTTGTGTATGTTTTACAGTTAGAGGATATGAAAATGGATGAAGCATCCGAAGAAGCAGCTGTAACATTGGCTGCACAAGGTGTGATTGGCAAGAGAGTTGATCAAATGGAACCTGGATTTATGATGGCTTTGGATTACATGATCATGCTAGCTGAGAAGGACCAGGATGACAAGGCAAGTGTATTAATAGCATTCATCCTTTTATTTGCTGACTCTCATAATATAATTTTATCTCCTTAACAATATTTTTATTACCCTCACTCTCTTTTTGATGTTTATTAGCTTATCATCATTACCTCTTTTTTTTTGCATTTGCATATGACGTAGTGTTAACAATTTTGATAAATTCAAATTGTTACTTTCCAGAGAAAGGCCCTCTTGGAGGTGATAAAAGAGACAGTATTATCCCATCTTACCAAGAAATGTCCCCCACATGTAAGACTTTTTCTTGATTGCTTAAATTACGTATCTTGTGAAACTAAGTACCGAGTATTCTATTTTCCAAAGATCGTATCCTTATCTGTCTTTCTGTAGGTACAAGTTATTGGATTGCTTTGTCGAACACCTGAGAAGGATAGCAGGCATGAATTGCTGCGTCGAGTGGCTGCTGGTGGCGGTGAATTCAAAGGTGAAAATGGTACAAAAGTCCACCTTCCTGGTGCTAATCTCAATGATATAGCTAACCAAGCCGATGATTTGTTGGAGGTGAATACTTTATAGTTTTTTATAGGTTGCATGTATTGGTCCATTTTGCTTTTTTCTATTGGGTAAATTATGCAATTTCTTATACTGTTTTTTTTGGGTAAATTACAGACCATGGAGACTCGACCTGTTGTACCTGACAGGAAGCTGCTTGCACGACTCGTTTTGATCAGAGAAGAAGCTCGAAATATGATGGGAGGCGGCATACTTGATGAAAGAAATGACAATGGTTTAAGCACTCTTCCTGAATCCGAGGTCTGCCAAATATCAATAAATAATATAATTTATGCCTTCCTTGTTTATAAATTTTAATGGAAATGCAGTTCCCATGCTGCAGGTGAATTTCCTGACAAAGCTGGTAGCTCTAAAACCCGGAAAAACCGTGCAGCAAATGATTAAAAATGTAATGCTAGGAAAAGATGAAGGTGCAGAAGATTTAAGTGGTGATGAAGATAAAACCGGTGGAGTGTATGGAAGAGTAAGTATATTTTTTTTCTCGTTTTCTAAAGGAAAGATCATTTTTACAAGTATAGCAGCTACGTCCTGCATAAAATGGCTTATTCTGAAGCAAAGTATTCGTTTTACAGAAAAGTGTTACTGGACGAAGACCACTCCCAGTACGCCCCGGCATGTTTCTTGAGACGGTGTCCAAGGTATGGTTAGTTGCGTGTTTTTATGCCCAAGTTCAATTTTGTTCGAAAAGAGGATTCGTAGATAATAAGATCATGCATGTGATAATTTGATCGACATTTTTTTACCTGATCTTTCTTGTTTTATAGGTGTTGGGAGGTATATATTCTGGAAACGTCCCTGGCATCACTGCACAGCATTTAGAATGGGTACTACCCGGAAACACTTTTCCTCTACTTGCTTAGTCCTCTTCTTCCCTTCTTTATTTTCACCATATCCTTCTCTTTTTTATCTGAATTCCATTTTCCATGTTTGACTTCAATAAATTTCCACGAAATTTGCTGTCTCTGAAAGAAGTTTTCAGCGCTTGATTTAAGCTATGAATTAACCTAGAGCCTTATAAACCTGATTTTTAGTGCAAGTTTTTTTCTATTGTGTATCCATGGACACATTCTAAAAACTCCATTTTTAGCAATAATTTTTTTAGCCATTAGTTTAATCTTTTTTGCTAAGGGTTTATCATTCTCTTCTAGAAAAATTAACCCGTTAATGTAAATATGGAAAATATGTTGTCCTCCAAACACAAAAGCTGATCCTTGGCTTGTTATCTACTTAAGCCTAGCTTAAGCAATTATGCAATTTTTCTTGTCTCTCAAGCATATTCAATTATTATATGCATTGCCCCTTTTCTTCCATCTGTAATTATGGAAAATAATATACCGTGTTGCTGACATAGAAACTCTCGGTAATTTTCCCATCAGGTACATCAGAAGACACTCCAAATCCTTGAAGAGATAGCATTCTAGCTGTTCTTCCTTTGAGCAAGCCAATGCCAACTCAGCATGAGGTTTACCCAATTTTGCCCCCCGCGTCGTCTGAGCTGGCAATGTTGAATGAAGGTAATGAGGTGGAACCCTGTTCTTGGTTCTGTTGCTTGTGCATAGTAGAGGTGTGTGTGACTTAGGAACCTATTCTGTAATGTAGTGCTAAAAATCATTGTTATAAATTTATAATACTGGTAAAGTGGTAAGTCATAACTTGTGTGTTGTGTTGCCAGAAATTACCTTTGTTTGGACTTCTGTGTGACCATGATTGGAAATTTTAGGGTTAGACTTGCATGGAAATGATTCTAGAATAATAATTACGGGTTTTCTAGTGTTTGTTCATGAGCACACTCTAACAAGTTAAATTAAATTAGTGATTAAAAGAATTATTGTTAAAAATGGATTTGTTAGAATGTGCTTATGGGTATATATTAGAAAAAACCTAATAACTATATGGGATTGATATAAGAGAAGGGAAAATTGCATAAAATTACAGAAAATGAATGGAATAGAACTTGTACTTGTAGTACTTAAGAAATAGATATATTGTAGATTCTTTTCTATGATATCCACAATATTTTGGGACAACCTATCCAGAATTTCTATTTCACATCCGCAAGATGTTATACGATGGTTTTTAAGTCGGTTTTAATTTCACTCTAATTCTTATCTTGTTAAGAAATAGATATATTGTGGAGATAGCAAATTAAACCAAATACAAACAAATCGGAATTTAATAAACTTAATTCTAATCCTTAACAAAAGAAATAACCTCATCTTTGGGGGCAGTTGCGGAAAATGACACGAATTTATGAAGTTTCTTAAAATAGTCCTAAATGTGGGGTGAATTGCAATCGCTAACCTAAGCATCAAGAGCTACATTTTTCTATTATTAAGAGAGAAATGACATTGTCATTTATGGATTGTAAAGATTGAGTATGAATTTCACTACGGTAGTTATGATATCACTTGACCGTTAAGGATAAATCTCGATTTTAATGATACTTTGGCTAGTGAAAGTTTAGGCAATTTTGCAACCCTCTCGATGATTGGGGTCATTTTTCGCAACAGTGAAAGTTTAGGCTATTTTCTGTAAATGTGGGCAAAGGTGGGGTTATTTCCTTTGGGGAAAATAGGAAAAGAATAAGTGTTGTAGTAGTGGTGGCGTGCAGATATACTCTTGCCAATTTGAGTCATCGAAAAGCGGAGAGAGAGAGAGAGAGCGACGCGAGCGCAGAACTTCCCTCCAAACTCATCTGGGAAGATTCAATGCACTGAAATTGTGAATTTTGAAGTTGTAGCGGATGAACTGGGAGATGGAGATTTCAGAAGTGGAAGCCGTTCTGGAGAAGATTTGGGACTTGCACGACAAGCTCAGCGACGCCATCCACTCCATTTCCAGAAATCATTTCCTCTCTTCTCTCAAAAACCCCTCCTCTGACGCCCGGAGGAAGCCATTCCCCGTCGCCGATGACGACAATTGCAAGGGATTTGTCTATTTCAAGGATTGGGAGAAGGATTCCGCCATTAGCGAGGCTAAGAGCCTCAACGCTATTCGCACAGCCCTTGAGAATCTTGAATACCAGCTCGAGTTCTTCCATGTGAGTCTTTCTGACTTTGTAATTCTTTCCAAGATTTTGCTATCTGTTTGTCGTTGTATTGCTGAATTCTAATGTTCTTCGTTTTTCCGAATTTTTTTTTCGCATTTTTGTTTGGTGCTTATCTGTGTTTTGTTTGGTGGGATTTGGAGTCCGTGGTTAGGGTTTGTGATTATTGTTTTGTTTGATTCTGAAATTGGAGACGTATATAGATGGGCCATATAATTTATAATTTTAGAACGTTGCCTCTGTATTGTTCATTTTGATTTTGTAGATAGAATATTCAATAGACTAATTGGTCAAATACTTTTTTCGCCTAATAGCGTCTCACAAGTTGTTGGAAGCAGAAATGAGATATAGACTATATAGTAGGAAGGCGAGAGAAGGGAAATGGAGTAAATGACACAAAACCACCCTTAGTTTAGCTCACCTTACGCAAAACCAGCGGTTGTGATATGTTTTCCAAATGTTGTTTAGCTTAAGATGATCATGGTGCCCACAACCAGACTTGAATATAACCATAGTTTGCATATTTTCTCATGCCATCTACTGTGGCTGGTAAGAGTTTCGTTTTGAACATTTGGTTCTTAAGATTTTGCACTGGCCCGCCTTTGTTTTTTTTTTTCCGGTAATATCATTATTTGTACCTTGATGTCTTGGTAATTATTGCTGAAGCATGCTCTGGATTGTATTGAGTAGGCTCTTGGAAATTTGTTTTTGAGGTGACTGAGATGAATTTATTGCAACAAGTTGACAAAATGTTGGTTTCTTGTATCATTAGAACGGTATTTGAATTAGTATGGAAGGGTTATATTGTACGATGAAATTTGGTAGCATTTAACTGTCTTGTCAAGAGTTATCGAGAGAGTATTGTAGATTGGCTCTTCTCATACTCTTACACAGCTGCTTTAGCATCAAGTATCAAATTTGGTGGTCTTTTTTGTCAGTGGATCTTTTTCAGTTTGTTCTTGACATGAATGCCTTTTTCAGCAAATCATCCCTTGTGCTGACTGCTGACATAATCTGTTATTGTCTAATTTGTCTTCTTTGAGCCTTATCTCAAACCTCCAATTCTATTAAATATGCTAGTGGTACTATCCATGTTCACAAGCTCATTTATTTCTTGTACTTTGGAGTCCATAATAACGTCTCATCTATAATTTCTCATGCAATAGTTTCTTACGTAGCTAGACTAGATTTATGGATTTCATGATCTTTATTTGAAAGTGACATCTGGGCATAAACAAGCTGATGATTACTGAAATCAACACATAGGGCTGAATGAGAAGTCTCCAAAAGGGTCAAGCGTCTGATACAGTTTCAAGTTATGTTGAATCTCTAGATGAGGTTAACTGCTTCTGTGGAGAACTACGACCATGAATCATTCTGGAAGTCCCAAAGAATTTTGTCTTAGAATGTGTCTGGAAATCATCACATTTTTCAATAGGTGTTGATTTATAAGAACAAAGCAGTCACTTTAATTTCCCTTCAGCATCCATGTCTCCGAACTGAACCATTGTGGAGTCTACAGATCTAGTTAAAGAGAACCTTTTGAAATTATGGTTTCGTAGGCTTTTTGGCCTCTGCATGCAATGAAGGTTTAAAATAAAACTTCAAACATTTAACTTACGTTTGGTGATTGTCCATCAGAAGATTTGTTTCATGCTTCAAATATTTAGAGTCAATAAACAATCTGGTTCCAGAAAATTGAACAAAGGTGGTTTTCATGGCTTTCTTGCAAGCTCCAATTCATATGGATTTCAGATAATATGATTATGATGTTTACTGTTGCTGGTCCTGATTAATACTGAGGCTGGAATTATAGAAACACTGACATTTGCATCATGGACGCTTACTATCTAGAATCCATCATTGCTTGCACTTCATAGTAAAATGTTTTTCCAACCAAGTGCAAATTAGAGCTTCTGACTAGTAACTGTAACACTATATGTCTGAATGAAGTCAAAGTTGGTGCATACAGATTTTTTTAATCTTCTGTAATGTAGGACTTGTTGGTCATGTATTCAAACACTTTCTCAAGAATCAGGGTTTTCCTAGCAACCCGTTTGTACTGATTTTTTTTTTGTGAAATAATGAAAAGCGAACTTGTGCTAGAATCATTTAGAGGGATTTTTTACTGAAATCGTCAGAAACCTGCTGCCTTCTAGTGGCAATGCTTGAATAGCCGTAGACCCCATTGTCTATTTGGTAGAGTCAAAGGTTTCATCACTTGCAACCCAGGGAGTTCAAAATTTGCAAACTATGCCACTAGAGGCAGATCTGCAGAAGCTTAGTAGAAGCAATCAGAAAACACTAGCTCACACACAAATGAAAGCACCAGAGCCCAGAGGGCTCAAGTCCCTTGGACAAATTCACGTAAATCACCCAGACAGTAAACAACTCTTGGGTTATGCCATTATAAGCAATTCAAAAGATATGTCTTGGTACCTATCTGGGTCTAAATGCCCTACTTTGTACTACTCATCAGTCACCACCTCTTAGGTCACGATGATAGTAGAAAACCTATTACAGCCTAACTACCTTTACTCACCAGACATGGTCCCCCAACTCATTGCCAGAACCAATTCCTTCAGGAATATACTCTACTGGAAGTTTCTTTGGCCTGAGGTTCAGGATGTATGCATTATTTTGAGTGAGGATTCCCATTGGTAAAATATACCTTTTCATCATTGTCCATGGTTTGAGATTAGGGTATGCAAGCAAAGATGTCTAGTGGTGCAATCTGTGGACTGTTGAAGATAAAGACTGATGTAATGTGTTACCATCAGATGCTATGATGATTAACCGGTTACCAGCACTGATTGTACAATTGCATTAATGCATTCTGCTTCCCTTACCTTGATCTCCTGGTAGTCGAATCAGCAATTTACTTGGGGAGGGAAAATTTTGGAGAGATTGTCAAGGGTTAATTAATCTGTTGACGTAAATATATAGACAAAAGGGAAATTATGGTTCTCTCATCGAAAAGCTGATACCGCTGCTAGATTCTTTGGGTGAAACCTAACCACTTCTGAAGTTGATGGTTGATCTCCTACTGGATATTCTTGTCAGATTTTCCCGTTAGACTCTTCCCCATTGTTTCATCTTGAAGTGTTGTACATGATCAATTCTGAGAAGTACTGGCGTACTGCTAAGCTTTGACACATCTAACATCTCCTGGATTGAGCTCAAAGCCTTACTTATTGCTCTACTTCTTGCCAATGACCTCTGCCTCTGACGATGTGGTTCCTCTGTTTCTGTATGTCTATTTCTCATCTCGTCTGGATTTCGCTTTCGAATTGGTGTGCCCGGTTGGGTTCTCCCAGATTTGACCCCAGCTTTTGATCTTAAGGTTGTAGGCATGCTTAAACTTGTTTCCTTACTGTTTTCAAGTAGAAAAATCCGAGTCTTCTAGAATTGGTGTCCATAACTCAGGTACCAAGTCTTGTGAATTACACATAAACCGAGCCTTCCAGAATTGGATTGATACTGCTATATCTAGATGAATTTTCGCTGCCCTTAGCATTATTGATATCGTTGCTTGCCTTTGGTGCCTTTGCCACCTGAACTTATTCACTGTAATGCCAAACTAATTCCTAATGTTATGTGGTGTGTTATCTTTCTTCAAATGAGTTGTCAATGCCATGGATATTATTGATTTTTTTTATGCTTTGAGCTATTCTTATGCTCTAGAATTTTGTTATGAGCAAAAGACAATAGCCACACACAAAATTGTATTGCATACTACTTCTGTGAAAATTCTCACGTATTCTATTGTCTTTATGGTGTTTCTTCCTCCAGACTGTGCAGATTCAACAGCGTGCAGAAAGGGATGTTGCATATGCTCGGTTAGAACAAACCCGAATGATTCTCTCTCTGAGACTCGCTGAACACCACGGAAAGAGGTACAAGGTGATCGAAGAAGCATTAGATTTCATAAAAGACGTGCAAGAAGGGAGCTGCTTTGTTCCACCCGAGAATCTTTCAATGCAACAAAGAAGACGAGATGCAAAGTCAAATCTTTTCACAAGAATCGTCTCCTCTGGCATTGGTTGTGCCAGGAGATTTGAAGCTGTTGGTGGGGCCCTGTTTGCCATCAGCATGATTGCCATTCTTCATCTGCACCAGGTAGCTTGCAAGAATAGCTGTGCGGTTGAAACAAACCCAAACCGAGGCCGGGCTTCGAACAAGGCATTTCAACATGAACACACCTCGTCAGATGCCGGTGACTGGATTTGCTTGGATGTGCACTCAGGTAGAGGCTAGACGTTTGAAATGGTTCTTGAATTGTTTTTTGGTGGCTTTTCCATTGTCCTATATTGTTTGTGTTTGTGTTTGTTCTGGATTCTCGGCAGATATGTTGGCTTGATATGTCAATAGGTCGCTGTTCTTGTCGTATGTTGAGGGTTCTCATGTATGATATTCTTCATGAGAACCAAATATGTGCATATCAAACTTCAAGACAATGTAGTGAGTGAATGAATGAGATTCCTTTGAATGTTCTGAACGGAAATGCAGCTGACGGTTAGAGTTGTGTGGAGTCGCTTCTAACTCGTGCAATTTGTTAATCGGACCTCTCTATCTAAGTCCTCTTCCAGGGGTGAATATATCAGTTGAACCATTGTTTACTAGGACACACATAAATAATTTTTACACATTCCTCCATCCAAGATACAAACTTATGGCATAATTCAAAATTTTCAGTCTTGATTATAAAATTCCAGTCAAGTGATCATACGCCTTTTTTCATATCTTTCCTGTATAAAAAAAATTATCATTTTAAAATTTGACTCATCTTAATTTAATAACTCATGTTAATTGTAGTTAATAAACATAGAGAATTTGTATAAAAAAAATAAAAAAATACAATTTTCGATGTCAAACCTTATAACTCACCAATAAATTATTACCTAAACACTAAAATGATAATCTATTCTTTACAAAAAATTTGGGTTAAAATGATAATTTTTTTTTATACGAGAGAGTAATTTATAATTTATTTTCTTTCTCTTTCTTACTTCTAAAGGAATGGAGGATTCATGGACAATGTATCGTTCTATTTGCTACAAATACCCCTTGAAAAGGGTGAATAAGAACTAATGGATTTTTGGGTTATCACATTTTGGTAATTTATAAGAATAATGAAGATAAGATTGATTTGTTTCAAAATTCTTCCAGACTAAAGAAGCTTTTAATAGCTTTATATGCCGTTGCATTGTCCTACCACAAAAACATGCAACTTCAACTTGCAAGCGGGTTTTTCATTATAGTGGTCAACATAAAACCAAATTTTGGAGCAAAAAAGGTCGGTCGGACTCCGACTATATTTCAACAAGGAATAAAAAGATCAAAGCACATATATCATATTTCCCTCTTAACACGTTTAAGCTATGCCTTGATCTTCTGAATTGTATTCATATATGTATAACTCGAGAATGACACAAACAGCTTACGAAACCTGCACAGTACAGAGTCAAAGGAAGCCTATCAAACAATGTCACAACATCAATCTCTTCCAATATCATAGCCATAGGGAAAACAATAATCTTTCATTCAAAATAATATGCATTGGCGTTGAGTAACCTACCAAACCCACTGGCTCATATGTTGTGCCATCGCACGGACACTTATAAGCGGGTGCTCGTTTAAAACGAAGAACACGTTCTCACTTTGATGGTGCATGGCAAATAAGCTGGACAACCAAACATCCACAGGCCCACTATACTTGCGCAGTATGTTGGTACTGATCTGATAATATTTCAAAGGTTATAAATTGAGTGATAAATCACAACTAGATGTTAAGGAAAGAACAGAGGCTAGCTTATGTAATAACTGCAGATAGCATGTTCGTTTGCTCGTTCGTTTATATTCTAAACTCATCCCCGTTTACAGTCTTAATAGACGACTACTTATAATCACATCAGTGCCCTTAAGTCATTAAGTTCTAAATGTTGGTTTCCAAAAAACTTTGACTTGGGATAAGTATAGTTTTCCATTTTTGTCGCATAAATCCAAAATTTGATGAGAATTTGGAGAAAATCCTTTTGAGAACATTCAATATGGTGGGAAAAGCAATATCACTTAGCAACAAGATAATCATTTATTTCTAATACATAACATGACATTCAAAAGGAACGAGTCCAAGGAAATGTAAACATACCAGTTCCCACGCTTCAATTTTTCCTCGAGAATCAAGTAATAGCTTTCTGCAAAAATATAGAGAAGCACAAAGTATAGAGATACATAAGCTAAAATTAAATTCATAACTATCAGAAGAACAAAATTATAGAAGCCCATATATGGAGTCAAAGGAAAGGAGCATGGTTGCCTTCAACTACTGAACTTTAGTCTTGTTCTGTCTAGAATACACATAGAAGCCCATATTTTCATATATCAAAACAGGAGCATTTTTGCCTCCAACTAGTGGATTTTTGTCTTGTTCTGTCTAATATGCAGCTTATGGAAGTGAAAACTGAAACAATCTTCTGAAATATACACAAATAATAACATAAAGCGTATTTTAATGGACTATATTATATACGAGAAGTCACAAAACTTTGACAAATTTAGTTGGAAGTAGATGATTAGAGAGGTTTTACCTTACCCCAGCATGCACATCTCGGTGATTGCAATGACCCGAAACTCCATATCTATCAAAAGTAAGTACCTAATGCCAGATAATATAAATTAGACCTCGACATATGGCCTTAGAATAAGCACAGGAATACAGAGTTGGTTGTGCACTGGAACTACAATCTTACCAAGTCAATACTATGAGAAATGACTTCTTCTTCAACAAATTTGGCGATTAGAGAGAGGTTCCACACTTTCCCAAATCCATCCTAGTAATAAATAAAACATCAGATAATGCACTCGTGATAGAACTTGACAGAGTTTTAACCATAATCATGTAAGTGAGGTATTCTCGTATAAAACCTGTAGGTCTTGATGGTCTACAACTTTCACTTGTTGCATGGGAACCTGCAATTACATCAATACAATATGATCAAGTTTGAATTCTGAAGAAAATTTGATGACTGCTTTCAGAGAGAATGCAATAAGAACAGTCAAAATATCAATCATCCATATGAGAAATATAGGCTGTCATTTCCAATCTCTTGAAGTTATCTTTGATTAGAATTTATACTTGTTTAAGTTGAAATTGTGATCTCATTCAAGTTTGGATTCAGACATAAGAAATGATAAACAACTATGAAAGTGGATTTGAAAGTAGATATAGCCAGACAAGTTACATCACCTTTAATATTGCAGAAGCCTTGTATAACTCATCACTTCTAATTTTTCCCATGCCATCTACATTACCTATTGTCAGGCAATCCATAGGAATTAGCATACAATCACACCCAAAAGAACAAGATAATCTTATTGAACATGTGTGCATGAGTATGTAATTAGGATTTACTATTTGATGCCTCAAATAAGTTCAAAGAATATGCAGTAGGATGCTAAATCCAGAGCATAAATCCATCTGCATACTACTTTGATTCTTTAGCTTTTTGATTCCTAACTAAATAAAACACAAGGTCAGGCATACCTGTTGATAAGCATAAGATACGAATATTATGGCCTCGTGATGTCAAGTAGTTAATTGATGGAGCAAAAAACCTACAAAACTCCCACAATCCAGATTCAATTTAACAAGCCCTCATTTAGTAAGAACAAGCTATCGGAAAATAATGAGCCAAGTGTCCTTTTTCCATTTCCTGACTGCATGTTTATATTGAGTATCAGGGCACAAGAATCCACACCATAGCACTCACATGGACTCGTCATCAGGGTGTGCAATAACCAGCAAGACATTTTTCTTCTGCTCACCTGCAAAAAGTGCAATAGTAGAAGGAAAACAAAATAATGTAAACAATAAAACTCACTACAATATGAAGGTTCCAAAAACGGAGGAGCAAATATTTCCAGCAGAATTAGCAAAATCCCTTTACATACTCATCATCAGCACAAGTGAGCAGGTATATTAATCAACAATTTCAATTAATACTCATCAAAATCAGAGGCCTTGCCGGATTAGTTAAAAGATCTAGCGTTTTACCTCGTTACCAAATAGACAAATATCAATGGTATCACGTGCTGATATATTCTAAGCTAACAAATTCAACCATTTGATAGCTTACCTCCTGGGAAATTGGCGGCTTTAGACTGTGAGAAAGATGCGCAGAAAATCTTGCAAAACGAAGCGATCCAAAGCACAGCAATTGAAAAGGCAATGGTTAGCCAATCCATACTTACACTTCTTGCCACCAATCCAGCTGATGATCTTTGACGTGGCTAAAACCTACCCACATATCTCCTTAAGGGCACTGTACACACCTTTACACAAAACAAACCCCAACAATTAACTACACATTCTAGTAGCTAGTAGGCATAAAAATGTAATTACATGCTCAGACAAATATGAAACTCATCATCAACACAAAAATATACATATATCAGTCCAAGCACAAGTTTATTAAAAATTATTCAATGCCAACTAAGCTAGCTAACACTAATTCAACATAAAACCATCACATAATCATCTGAATACGAAATCAATACACAGCATAACACCAATTTACTGCACAATGCACCTGTCAAAACCAAAAATATTCCAAATACCATGAGATAATTCAACCACCATTACAATTTTAGAGCTATATCGCCAAATACTCAGCAGCAAATTAGACCAAACAAACCAACCTAGCCACGTTGCAGAAGCAATTTGAAGCTCAAAATCGGCAAATCATACTCAAATCAAGATAGCACAGGCAAAGTGAACAATGAAAATCAACACTCCAAATCAAATTAGGCCAACTAATACTCTGCCAACAAAAAACAAATAACAATCCAATACGAGGAGAAGTACGCACCTTCGCTTTACCGGACAGGATTCGAACAAAGACTCGAAGTCGAGGTCATCGGATCTAGGGGCGGGCGCGGGCGCAAGCGGAGAAGAGGTGGTGGTTCTGGGGTCGAGACGGCTCAGCGAGCGGGAAAAGATGCAGCCAGATCAGGGTTTGGAGGCGGTGGTGTGCGTGGCGGATCTGGGCGCGGGTCGACTCAATCAGTAAACCTGGTTCATTTAGTGAACTCAAAAGCTCTTGTTGTTCTATGTTTGATACTTTCCATTTGGGGTGTCAATCGGATGGGTCGGGTAATTTCGGATTCGGGTCAGTTCGGATTCGGGCCGATGTCCGATATTACAACAAGTCGGATCCTATCGGGTCGGTATCGGATCAGATATTCTTTTATCGGGTGAGATCGGGTATTCGAGTCAATTTTGATCGGGTTAATTTGGATTTCGGTTAAACTTAGTGTTGTCAATCGGACGAATCGGATTGGTTTCGGGTCGGGTCATTTTGGTTTCGGGTTAACCCGGATCCAGGCTAAGGACATATTTGCATGTATTTTGACAACCCGATCCAATTCGGGTCGGTTGGGTCAATTGTTCATTTAGTAGGGCGAAGTCGGATATTTGGGTCAATTTTAATGGGTTATTTCTGATTATGACAAAACTAGATTTGGTGTAAATCATATTTCGGTTGAGTCGGATTTCAGATAAACATGAGTTCGAACGAATAAGATTTCGTTTAAGTACGATCTCAAAAGAATCACATTTCGTATAAATCGAATTGTGGTTTGAAGTGTATTTTGATGGAAGAAAAAAGAACCGTGTGAAATTTTATTTTCAATAAAATCATATATAATAATCTTATTTGTGCATATCTTTTAACTTGGAAGAAAAATAACTTTAGTTTAATGGAATAAAAATAAATCTTATCAATTGCTCATAATACATCCATTAAATTAAGGTAGGTGTGCGTTTTTGTTGAGAATAGATGAATACTGATTGTAGGGATGATAGGTCGATGGGTCGTGGGTGATTTTGAGTTTTTCGGATGATTTTGGGTTGAGTGTCTTTATTTTTTCCAGATGATTTAGGATCAGGTGGCATTGGTTTTTTCTGTGATTTTGGGCTATCGAGCTTGGTTTTTATGTGATTTCAAATCAGTCAACTTTGAGTTTTCGGATTATCTCAGATCGGGTAACTTCGAGTGATTTCAGATTGGGCAACTTCGGATTTTTGGGTGTTTTCGGGTCGGGTGACTTCGGATATCGGGTTGATAATGGGCTAGTCCGTTCGGGTTACTTTTTGGGTTTGGGCTAGTCGGTTTGGATCAGGTCAGGCTCGGGTATACATTTTTTTTTATTCTTTTCGGATATCGAACGGGTTCAGTTTCGGACAGATCGAACGGGTCATTCGGATAATTCGGATCGGGTCAAGAGCCCTACTTTCCATGCTCTTTATACAATAATATAATGATTTTTGACTTCTTCTCTTTTTTTATAATTTGTTCATCAAAAATCTGTCTTTATAATCTACTTTGAGGGAGTCAAAATGAAATTTAAACCCCAAGAACCAATTATTGGCCGTCTTAGCTGATTTTTATTAAAAAAAAATCTTGATTAATAGAAAGCTTCCTAAATTTTTGTGGTAACTCTAAGAGATTGTTTGCTACTTTATTTATAAACACTTAATAAATAAATAAAATATTTTTTTTAACCTTATACAATCTCTCATATCTCACAAATTTCAAATTTCAAAAAATATATTTTCACAAAAAACATAAAATAAATAATAAACAACTTCGGCCAAATAAACCCTAACAACTTGCAGAGAATAATTGTTGGAACTTTGCTAGTGCATGGTCAAAACTCAAAAGGGAAAGGTGTTATTATAGGCGGCAACTTTTGTTAAATTTTAATTGTGGATTATCCATTAAAGAAATGGATGAAGAATACAAAATGGGTTGGTCTGTTGAGGCACGATTTTGTGTGTATTGAAATTAATGATAGGAACATGAGATGCATAATGCATTGCATATATTGGCAAATGGAGCCTTTTTAAAATGGATTTAGAAAGCATCACTTGATCTTGTCAAAGATGTATTTATTAGAAAAATAGGCATCATGGACTGCCATGTGCTATATATAAGTGGAGATGCCAATATTCCCTTTTGCACTTTATGCTTTGCAACTAATTTTCAGATTGCAAGTTTCAGGGGGTGCTTCTGTCTTAATTTGCCTGGCTTATTTGTGATTTAGAGGTATTGTTCATCTCTCCTTGCAACCTCTCTGATTAGGAAGGAGGATTTTCTTAATTTGATTGTTGATCTCTACTATATTTTGTTATTCGATTTTTCTAGTGTGTAACAAGTTAAAGTAGAAAATTATCTTTAAAATATTAAATCCCTAATAAAAAAAGTTAAACTAATGACTAAAAAAATTAATGTTAAAAATGGAATTCTTAGAAATAGTAATAGTAGTTATTCTTGCATTCTTCCTATTTTTTTGTGATTTGTGTTCCTGCAGATTGTTCCAAAATGGTTGCCTTTGGGAAAAGGTTGAAGGAAAGACAGATCCAAGAATGGCAAGGGTAAGTGAAATAGAATTCATTTTGTGACTTCTTTCCTCCAATACTAGTACCAATTGGATACATGGTTTATGAGATAAATTTGAGATTATGTTACATTTGTGGTTGAAAGATGTATAAAGAGAAGTACTCTTGAGATATTATCTCACATCGGATTATTAGAATTAAATTTCTCCTATTGTCAATTGATTTTAAGATGAAACCTCATCGAACTTATATACTGTTTTCATGTGACATAGGCATTACATCAACTACAAACTGATGAAGAAGGAAGTAAAACAGTATAGTCAACAAATTCAAGATGGAACAGTAGAACGCCGACTTGTTCTCAAGGACTTCTCAAGAATGCTGGACAACCAAGTGTGTTTTCTTTCAAATCAAAACTAACTAGCTATAATCTGGGGAGGAGTCAGACTTTTATCCCAGAAGGGATTAAAATCTTGCGCGATAAAAATATTAATTTTCACATGAAATGAGGGGAAAAAATTTAAGATAATTTCATTCGCGGCTTAAATTTATTAGGCCTGACTGAAATTACATTTAAATAAGGATAAAAAAAACTTAAAATTTTTAGTTTTTTTTTTTCTCATTGTATTTGAGACATGACTCACTCACTCTCTTGTTTTTTTAGATTGAAAAGATTGTACTTTTTCTTCTTGAACAAGAAGGAGAACTTGCTGGGAGGCTATCAAAACTGGGAGAGGAACACAATTCTCCAGATCAAGAGCCCAGTATAGCTAAGATATGCCAACTGCGGGAGGCCTATCGTGCAGTAGGGCACGACCTTTTAAAGCTTCTCTTTTTCGTGGAAATCAATGTTATAGGTCTTCGCAAGATCCTTAAGAAGTTTGATAAAAGATTTGGCTATGGATTCACGAATTACTATGTCAAAACTAGATCAAATCACCCATATTCCCAGCTGCAGCAAGTTTGCAAGCATGTGGTAATAAATTGATGTCAGGGTATATACGTCTTTTTCACTAGTTATTAACTCCTAAAATTGACTTAATCTGTTATTACTTGTAACTTTGCTGAAATTGTTAGGGGTTAGGGGCGGTTGTGGGGGCCATAAGCCGCAATCTTGGGGATCTTCAAGAGCGCCAAGGAAGCTATTTGTCAATCTACGATCAGCCTGCGCTACGCCTGAAGGTTTAGTTTATGATACTTGGCATTTCAGTTTGTTTATGTTTCAGTTTGTCACCTCTTTTTTTCGCTTATTGGGAAAAATGACTCTGAATGATATCAATTATCATCTTTGAATAAAAAATAATATGAAATTTTCGGACAAATATGTTGAGGTGGAGCTGGAAAAGTGAATTTCCAGCTTCAAATTGACTCTCCGTCATCGTTTGATGTTCCTCTTCGACCTTCCTCTTCAAGCAAACTGGTTTTCTTTTGTTCATGTGTCGGTACGATGCCAATGTATTCTTGATGCTTGTTTGTTTAATTTCCTTTTTTTAATATACAAATGAGGTTAATCTGATGTGTAAAAAAAAGTAGGGAAATTCTTATTGGTATCCCTGAGTTTAGGGTTATTTATGTTGGTGTCCCACGATTATTTTTTTTCCAGTTGGTACCCTTATGGTTTTGGTTTGTTCGCTTTGTAACCGAAAATTTTCATATCCGTATCATTTCGGTTCGAATTGATCAAATCGAAGCGCATCATTATGTTTATTGACCTCAACTTAGTAGGATTCGACTCCTAAAACAATCAAATCCATACTCGAACCATTTCGATTTGAATTCTTAAGGTCGAAAACGGGTTGTTGTTTCGGAATTCAAATCGACATGGTTCGGACATGGATTTGAGTATTTTAGGAGTCAAATCTTAATAATTTGAGGGCGAGGAACACAATGATGGACTTGGATTTAATCAATTTGAACTGAAATGGTACAAACATGAAAAAGTTTGATTACGAATCAAACAAACCCAAACCTTAGGCGTATCAACCGGAAAAAAACTTAATCGTATCACACCAACAGAAATAACCCTAAACTCAGGGACACCAACAGAAAATTCCCAAAAAAGTATCAGATTACCGCATACCAGTCGAAAAATATAAAGGTTGATCTTGCAGGATCCGATGGTTGATTCCATAAAAGCAGCTATAGAAAGGCTAACCAACTCGACGAACTCTCTAAACTTCCTAGCACAACATGCACTTATTATGCAAGAGGAGTTGCCGAGTCCAAGTGACGTACCTGCTGACGACGATCAAAGCTATCATTTGGTATCACTTGTTCTGAACTTGGTGAATACGTTTCTGTATATGGTGAATACGTATATCATCGTTCCGACCGCCGATGATTACGCCCTTAGCCTTGGAGCTGCAGCGACGGTTTGTGGTGTAATCATTGGAGCCATGGCGGTTGCACAGGTCTTCTCTTCTGTCTACTTTAGTGCATGGTCCAACCGCTCCTACTTTATGCCCCTCATATTTAGCAGTATTGTCCTTTTCGCGGGAAACATTTTGTACGCCATGGCTTACGATTTCAGCTCCATATGGATTCTCCTGATTGGTCGTTTGCTCTGTGGGTACGTATGCAAAACTTCTCCATATCTCTGTCTCTATTCTTTACTATAGGCCCGTTTGTTTATTGAAATTTATGTTGATACGTATGAGTTTAGGGTTATTTTCGTTAGTGTCTCACGATTAAGTTTTTTCTGATTGGTGTTTCTAAGGTTTGAGTTTGTTCGCTTTGTAACCGAATTTTTTCATATATCCATATCATTTCGGTTCGAATTGATTAAATCGAAGCTCATCATTATGTTTATTGACCTCAACTTAGTAAGATCTGACTCCTAAAACAATCAAATCCATACTCGAACCATAGTTCGGACATGGATTTGAGTATTTTAGGAGTCGAATTTTACTAATTTGAGGGCGAGAAACACAATGATGGAGTTGGATTTAATCAATTTGAACTTGAATGGTACAAACATAAAAAAGTTTGATTACGAAGCAAACAAACCAAAACCTTAGGGACACCAACCGGAAAAAAACTTAATTGTGGGACACCAACATGAATAACCCTAAATTCAGGGGTACCAATATGAATTTCCCAAAAATTAATGTCATTATTCATTGATTAAAATGATGAAATTACTTCTTTTTTTTCCCTTTCTCTTGGCACTATGATGGAGGTATTTGTATCCATATATAATACAAGCGTGGGTTGTAAAATGATGAAATCATTTCCTTGCTCATTTTCTCTCGGCATACAAATTTTAGAGCCCCAAGTCAAGATAAATTTTTTGATTAATAATGTATCATGATGTCAAAGTGAACTAAATTCGTTTCCTTTTCGTTACCGTTTTCAAAAATTCGAACCAAACGGACCCTTAAAGCATTCATCAATGTAATATAAGGTAGATTATACCATGTTATATATTCTTTTTCGGAAGATATCTAGCTCATTTGTTAACATGTGTTTATCTTGCATGCTTCCTTACCATAGCTAGGCTTTTCTTGATTTCTTCCTTCAAAGCAACTACTTGATTATAGCTACTAAAACTCTGTTGGTTTATGGGCTCATCAAACATTCCTTTATACATGTAGTTTGCTACTTGATGAGATAATTGTGATGTCACAGGTTAGGGTCCGCTCGAGCAGTTAATCGTCGTTATATAAGCGACTGTGTACCAATAAGATACCGAATGCAAGCATCAGCTGCGTTTGTTAGTGCGAGTGCTCTGGGAATGGCGTGTGGGCCCGCTCTTGCTGGCTTACTACAAATGGATTTCAAGATCTACATATTCACATTCGATCAGGATACTTTGCCGGGTTGGGTGATGGCTGCAGCATGGCTTCTATATTTGGCTTGTGTTGTATTCACCTTCAAAGAACCTAAACGTGATGGTGACCACCATCACGATGAAAAAACAACCGCTTCAGGTATTCCAAGTTCAGTTCGGTCTAATTTGGTTTTGTGCACTAATACCTACTTCAATAACCTAAATTAACATAGTTTCAAAATATTCGGTTATTTCGGGCCAAAATCGAACCGGATAAACCCGAGCCGAACCCAGTATGTTCGGTTCGATTTTCGGTCCACAAAATTCCGAAATTCGGTTTCGGTTTTGTTTGGTTCGGTTCGATTTTGGCCCGATGAACAATGACGAAAGTATTTTGGGTAGTCTTATTTGTATTAGGATTAAAGATATAATTTTGGGACTTATACATAGATTGTCTTATGGTTGTATTCACTTATCCACAAAATGAGTAAAAGGAAACCCTAAAAGGAAGATTTACTCTAAACTCGTGTCTTTCTTCTTTGTTTGACTGTTCATCAAATCACCCGAAATTCTCAACACTAACAATATATCTTATGCAAGTATTGATTTCCCTTGCCTGCAACAGAAAGAGGGCAAACCAGCGCGCTTGAAAAGGGAATCCAACAGCCGTTGCTTACAAGTACGGAAGAGAAGCAAGAAAATGATAACAATGAAGAAGCTCCAGAGGAATCTCGAAAGACAGCTACTTCAATTGCTTCAGCATATCGATTGCTTACTCCTTCGATCAAGGTAAGGCCAGACCTTTTTGCATCTTCAGACGACATGTTGCTCGTTCTAGAGTAATGTCGGAAAATGGTAGTATGAGTATCAGGGTCCGTTCGATAACAGAAATGACATGAATCTAGTCCACTTTGACATCGTGATACATTGATTAATAGAACACTGGAAGAGAATGAAACCCACCATATTAGATTCGTTTCTTTTTCATTATCGTTTTCATGAATTCAAATCAAACGGACCCTTAATTTATTATTTCGGCAACTCACTGCAAACCACGTGACCTTGTGTTATCAGGTGCAATTGTTGATCTATTTCATGCTCAAGTACGCGATAGAAATCTTACTCTCGGAATCCAGTGTGGTCACAACATACTACTTTGACTGGTCAACAAGCTCGGTTGCCATTTTCCTTGCATGTATAGGCTTGACTGTGCTTCCGGTCAACATACTTGTTGGAAGCTACATCAGTAACATGTTTCAAGAGAGGTACGCAATTTAGTGTGTTCATCATCACATTGGGCAACAAGTTGCGAATTTCTACTGCAAATATCTTAAAGTTCGTTTGGTTTGAATTTGGGGTATCGGTAGCAGAAAGAAAACGAATCTAATCTATTTTAATTAACATATACCATGATACATTGATCAAAATTTTCGTCTTGGCTTGGAACTCTAAAATTCGTATGCTAAGAGAAGGTAAAAGATAAGTGATTTCATCATTTTAAAACTCACCATAATAGTGAGGAAATAAATATTTTCATCATAGGACTATGAGATTAAAATGGACTAGATTTATTTTCTTTTCATTATCGTTTCCACAATTCAAACCAAACGGATCCCAAATCTCTCTTCAAGAATGATTTCTATATAATTCGTGCAACGAAAGCTTCTTGTTTCATTCAACTTTTAAAAATGATGTTTAAGGTTTAGGGTATAGGGTTTTAGAGTTTATGGCTCGCTTGGTATCGATACTAAAGATATGAGATATCGGATATCGGTATCAGTATGGATATCAAGATATGGGTATGAGTGATATCAAGATATCGAATATGTATATATATATATATGAGTGATATTTTTAATATACTCAATTCATGAGAGATACCAAACAACATATATTAGTTTGATATCGATATCAGTATTATACCAAACACAGCTATGGGTATCAGTGATATCCATACCCATATCTGATATCCTGATATCAATACTAAACGGATCCTTAATATATAGAATTTAGGGTATAAGGTTTATATTTTAGAATTTAGGGTTTTGAAGATAGCATAGGAGAAGATTTAATCTCAACTTTTCCTCCTTAATTTGTTATTGCAGGCAAATTCTGCTCGTATCACAAATCGTAGTGTGCATCGGTATCATCCTAAGTTTCAACATCATAATACCATACTCAATTCCACAATACGTCATCTCCGGCCTCATCCTTTTTGTGTCTGCTGAAGTTCTAGAAGGAGTGAACCTGTCACTCCTATCTCGGGTGATGTCATCTAGACTATCACGTGGCACGTACAACGGCGGCCTCCTCTCCACCGAGGCCGGGACGCTGGCCCGGGTGGTTGCCGACACCACCATAACGTTGATCGGGTTGTTGGGCGAGAGCAAGCTGCTGAACCTGAGCCTGATCCCGTCACTCCTCATCTGCATAGCCTCGATTGTCGCCACGTGTTGCACCTACAACTCTCTCTACTGATGGAGATACATGAGGTGAAAGAAAGACTTCCATTTGTACTCTGTTGTAACTCTTTCTTCTCCTCTCTACCATGGTTCAATTGATGGGCTTATAGTAATACTAGTGTAATACCCGTGCCTTGTACGAGATTTTTTTATTTTATTTTATATTTGTAAAAATCGTATAATTTTATTATCGAATAATCATTGTTTCAATATATATTTGATTAGTTATTTAAATTTAAAATGACAAATTGACTAAACAAATTAAAAATATAAAAAATTACATTATATAAAGAGAGACGGAACTCTCCATAACTTTATTAATCATAAAAATTGGTTAAATAGTCTTACAAACAGGCATAGCCACACTATTTTACATCAATACTTGTAAAACGATAAAACATAATAAAAAAGTCATTTAACTCTAATACATGAAAATGACAAGCTAATATAAAAGTCTCCAAAATACATGAAACATAATAAAAAAGTCATTTTATGAACATGCTATTTTTGGTATTTAGTAATTTTATGATCTTTTAATGTAATAACTTTAATAATGTTATGATCAACTTTTACCACGGTTTAGTAAGTCTGATAAAATTTAATGGGCTAGGCTCAACGATCCTAAACAATTCATAACTTCGGCCCAATATATTTGTACAATAGACCGGGTTCATTAATTTCATATATGTTTATTTATAAGCAATTTTTACAATTTATACTGGGCTTTTAACATGCATATAGGCCCAGTCACTTATTGGCCTTATAAAATTTATAGCTTTATTTAGCCCAAACACTACATAAGGTTTTAGTCAACCTGCAATGTAAAAGTAAAATACTAAATCAACTATAAGGCCCACGTTTAAATAAATCGAACGGGTTTAAAAATTGACCCAGATAATTGTCTAGAGAGTTCGGATTCACTTTTACATTCATTGCCCTTGAATTGTTTAAAAACATCAAAATTTATTTTGACAAATCTATTTCATTTGATTTTCTCTCTTTTAATACAATACCAAATATTATAAAAAAAATCTTCCCTTATGAAAGAATTGCTAATATCTACGTTACGCTAGTCGCTAGTCATTTCATTTTTATTATAATAAATTAATAATCAACTCAAAACTCATACAAAAATATAGTACATGCTTTATGGCTCCATCATAACCGTGGATGAAGAATTACAATCATTGTTGGACCGTCGATTGAGTACAAACCCTAGAAATCTACTCCGATTTTGGTGTTGTTCTGTTTCTTCAACCCTAGAAATCCGCAGAGCCGAATTTGGTCCCAATTCGTACTCCGTCGTTGATGTTGCTGAATTTGTTGTTTGAAGGTTAGCTAAAGGTCATACTTCTCTTTTCTTTGTAATTCTATTGGTATTCATTCTCTATTTATCTTCATCTTTGGAAAAAAGAGTGATTCTCCTTTCTATTAGTGTTGCTGAATCTGTAGATTTTGTTTTTCTGAAACATGCAAAGGAAAAATCGGTGATCTGGACCTTCTTAATAAAAGGGAGCTTATGTCACGAACCAGATCCGGTGTTCGAGAGCTCATCCTTGCCGAAAAAATGTAAGTTCCTCTAATTTTTTTTGCTTTCTCTGTTGATATTCCTATTTTAATGACTGATTAAATTGAAATATTTCACTTTTTTGTACATGTCCGAATCTGAAAGTTGTCGTGAGCCCACTTTCAAGAATAAACCTTCATAGCTCTTCCTACCTTCGTCAATGGCCGAAAAAATGTAAGTTTCTTTTATTTTTTTGTACTTTCTCTGTAAATATTTCGATTTTAATTACTGATTAAGTAATATTTCACTTTTTTGTATGAATCATTTTCTTATGTTTCATTGACTTTATAGTTTATAAATGAAAAAAAACTGCTTGATTAAATTTAGCAGAGTATGAATGCTTGGTTAGATCTTTTCTTTCGTTGAATGTTTTTGGATTAAGTCTGACTTCTGTTCTTGCCATGACTTGATTGAAAATTTGCTTTGTGAAAAAAATGATGTTTCTATAGCCTATAGTATTATTCGGCTTATTGGCCCATTTGTTATTGGGCTTATAGACCCAATTACAAAATTCACAAATTTTTAGTTGCAACCCAAATTAGTATTTTTTAAAGTTTTTGACATATTTAATTTAATGCTGAATACTTTTAAGCCCAAAAGTAAACATGTAATGGGCTTCTTGGCCCATTACATGTTTATTAATATTAATGACGTTGGTCAAATTAAATGGATTTATAGGCCCAAGTACAAAAGAACTTGAAGGTTCCAGATACATCTATCACTTCTATAAATGCGTAAACTCTATCACTTCCTACTTCTCTCTCTCCTTTTATGTGACGCTTGAAGCTTTAAAATATCTTTCCTTTTCAACAATACAGATCCATGGAGATTTCTATTTACAGCTTCGGACTTCGCCGTTTCTATTTCTCTATCTCTCTATATTCAGGCCAACACTTTCTCTTTCCTTGGTCTTCATCAGATCCACCACCGAGGGGTTTCACATCCATGGAGATTTCTATTTAGCTAGGGTCTCTCTCTCTCTCTCTCTCTCTCTCTCTCTCTCTCTCTCTCTCTCTCTCTCTCTCTCTCTCTCTCTCTCTCTCTCTCTCTCTCTCTCTCTCTCTCTCTCTCTCTCTCTCTCTCTCTCTCTCTCTCTCTCTCTCTCGGTTCATTACTGTATGAAGGCAATTGTGAGTGTTGGGTTGTTTAGGGTTTCAAAAGAAGGCAATTGTGAGTGTTCGTTGGTGAATCTATAAACAAATTTTATGTTATGTATTTCTTGTGAATAATTTGTACAGAATTTATCTGGAGATAATGATAATGGTTGCTAGTTGATTTGATGTTTACTGGATATGGTAATATGGTTACAAAATGATGAGACAATTAATCAGTAATCACTAATCATAAAACATGTTCATAAATTCTGTGGGTCTATTCTATAGGAATTGGGTCAAAGGTTAACAGGTTTATAACAAGTCTCATGCCTAGTTATTAAAGCTCTTGCCCTCTCTAGGTGACAATAACTTGGGTAGAGATTTAACAGTCAAAGAGGCTCTAGATTGGTGAGTAACTTGTTTTTTGTAGAGTGTTGGAGATCGTGATCATGTAACACAGTTATTCTGTCATTTCATAGTATGCAATATTGTTGCCTATGATACTTGAATTGAAGGATGAAATGAGTCTTTTGAATATCGGTCAAAGCAACTTCATTACTGTATGAAAATAATTAAATAATTTTCTTCATATGAGCAGATGTGAAGGTTGGTCAAGAGATGGAAGCGAAGAATGTTATTGTGAGCTTCAAAGTCGGTAAATGTAAGCTTGTTCTCTATCTCTCTTTTCTCTCTCTCTGTCTCTAGAGATCCTTCGTTTGATTTTTTACACTAAATCCCAAATCTCAATCCGTAAACCCCAACCCTAATTTCTAACCCCCAAACCCCAACCTTAAACCCTAACTTGAAACTCTAACTCTAGACTATGGCCCTAAACCTAAATCCCAGTCCTCAATACCATAATCCCTAACCTTAAACCCTAACCCTAAACCCTAACTCTAAACTCTAGTCCTAAACCTAAATCCTACTCCTCAATACCTAACCCTAACCCTAAACCCAAAACCCTAACCCTAAACCCTAACAATAACCCTCACCCTAAACCCTCACCTCTAAACCCTACATCTAAATCTTAAATCGTAAATATTTGTAAGTCCTACAATACAATATTCATTTTTGTAACTTATTTCCTCTATTTGATTGCATGTGAGCACGAGTTGGCCCTATTAACAAAATTTAGGAGTACATTGGGAATATCAAGTACAAAATGCTCATATTCTACAAGGTAATCATTCTAGCAAAATAGTTTATATTATTTGTTTTAAATAATACTCTAATTACTAATCCTTAAACTTTTTCCATCATAGGTATTCAGATATAACAGGAAATCAGATTTCTAAAATGTGAAGTTTAGTTCGATAATATTCTAAAAGGTAGGCCTTTTGACTTTTTTACTTAGCTTATATTTATTTATTCATTCACTTATATTTTAATTACTGACTTTAAAGCTTTTTTCATAATAGGTTTAACATTATAACATCCAAGGTAGCTGGTTCTGATATGAGGAAATCAAATAGCCACAATTACATGTTTACTATGTTCAACCTATATATTCAGGTCATGGTTCTCACTCTTGAAATATTACGTCAATATATCTTAAATTACTTTAAATATATAATATGGATCTAACTTGTGTATTCTTGTCACAGTAATCCATCTTGGACCTCATAATGGCCTCATTGAACAAATTTGAAGGATAAACATAAACTTGAAAGAGATGTAAAGGTATGTTCACTATACAAAGATTTATATTTGCATAATAATGTAAGTAGTTGATCTATAATAATTACTTTCATTAGCTTAGAATTAAATAATAGAAAATAACTTAGAACTTAGAAGTGCACATGATTTACAACTAATTAATATAAAAAACAGAATTTATTTAGTTATAAGTAAATGCTTCAGTTGTAAACTAAATCATACAAGAGAACATAAAATTTATTAGTTGTAAAAATAGTATATTGTGCAGCAAGAAATTGTTTATTAGAGGACGAAGCAAATTAAGACATAATTCCTAGTTTTACGATGAAACTTTGTGCAACAATAAACTGTTGCAATATTTTAAAAAAGCTTAAACAATGTCTTGATGATATTACCTGAGAGGATGAAATTATGAGAGGCTGTTGTTGTATGTACTGTAATTTCCTGAGAGGATGAAAGAATGAGAGCATGTACAAACAAAGTCGTTTACAGAATACATATTGCATTGCCAAGTTCTAAAAGGATGAAAGACCTAAATTTTTGGGTTAAATTGTTATATGAAAGACTGTATTTTTTGCAAATTAATGAAAGATAAACCATAAAGTTTGCAGAATTACCTTGTAAATAGCTCAACACGGTCTCTTGTTTGTATTGAATTGTCTAGTTGCATGTATTAAAATTGACTGAGAGGCTGGAAATATATAGTCACACAGACCGGGTCATTGAAGATTGAACCATATATTGTATGCGATATTCTGCTTTTTATTGCCATTAATTCAACCATATATTGTATGTGATATTTTGCTTTTTATTGCCATTAATTCAACCATATATTGTATGTGATATTCTGCTTTTTATTTTGAACATCTTTTTAATTCTGTAATATTTTGGGTATGATTTTATTACCAAGTTCGTTTTCAATTTTTGGAAATATAGATTTTTGGTGCATTATATTCGAACATATATATTCTATGATATCATGTGATATTGTGCCACTGATTGTGCAGTTTTTTAGTTTGTAATATTATGTCTAATATTATGCAGATCATCTTTATGCCCTAAAAATATTTCATGTGTTTATTTTTGGACAGGTTTTTACAGGCACCACAATACTGTGTTCAGACTGCATTTGCATAATTTGTATTTGCATACATCATAATGTTTGATTAGTTGGGGCCGAAATATGTATTGTTGTCAATTTTTTAGGTGCTTTGTTTGTTTTTGCGGTTTACTATTACAGGTTTTAATGTGCTCCGATGTCAGTTTTTGAGCATTGTGTTATATGTTGTTTAGAGTTTATGGTTTTTGCATGTAAAATGTCGGGTTTAATAGGTGCCAGCATAAGTTTTATATGTTTTGTTTTCTGGGCAATTATGCATGCATAGCATAGTGATTTGATTGTATACAAAAAATTTAGGTAATCGGTTTTATTTCTTAAGATAACGTACCATTTTTCTGCCAAAGAAACAACATTTTAGGTAAGAAAATATTTATATATTTTTTTAGAAAGATTTTCAATATTTAATTAGCAAAAATCTGCTGCCAAATCCGCCTAAATAAAACAATACCAAAAATTTCTTTCAGTACAAAAGAATCGAATTAACAGTTTGGTGACACGTGTCAATAATAATACCATTGTGACACATGGCACCGAAAAAAGCGGGTGCAGTCTTGGGGCGCGTGTTGTGCAGCCGAGATATTGCTTTAGTTATTATATAGTAGATTCTAGTTTGATCATTATAAAGATTATGTATCTTTGAAGATTCATATGTCAAATAATGAATTGAAATCAGAGTCGGAGTCAGTATTTTACCACGAAAGCTAATTATGCGTGATTAAAATCTCGCGTGGTTTAAATCCTTCGCAAAAATCAATTTTAATTTTCGTGAAACTTTTGCCTGTTAGGGATGGTTAGAGTTCAATTTTCATATGAGATGAGGGGAAAAAACTTGAGATTATTTTATTTCTGTAAAACAAAAATCAACGGGGGTTATAGGCTACAGCTCCCTCTGAGCCCCATGTAAATCTGCCTCTGATTGAAATGTTATGTCGATTATTATAACCACGACCATTTTGAGTAAATAGGGATGCAGATTGTTCATCACACTGATGTTGGAAGGGATCTAATACTTCGTGCTTGTTTGGTTGACCATTGAATTTCCATGAATTGAAATATTCTGGGAAATAGGATAGAAAACTTATGTTTAGTTGGAAAAAATCTTGGAGAAAATCATAGATTTTAAATTCCTGTAAAACACAGGAAGTAGACTTACCTATTTCCCTTTAGGTAAGTTCTATTCTACCATTTTACATATAAAATCTCAATTTCCCCCATTTTAATTTAGTAAAATTCAACCAAACATATTTTCTTCAAATCTCTGAAAGTACAATTCACTTGATTTTAATTCCTAAGAAGTAACTTCCTAGTAATTACAATTCCTACGTTCAACCAAACAAGCACTTCGTGTGCCAACAGTACCCCGATCAAACTAGGTGATTAAGACCAAAAATATATAAAAATAAAATCTTAATCAATCGGGACTTCTCCGCAGTGGAATGGATTGAATATATAGAATCCCATTCCCCCTATCTATTATGATTCCATTCTGTTTCTTGAAAATCAATTGAACCAAACAGGGGTTTTGAGAAGAGATCGATCTTTCAAAAGAACCTACATATTCTACAACTAGAAACAAGCATTTCTGCATTTTTCTAGACATCAAAAATCAACTGTAAGTTTGTACAATATATGATACATGAAAACAGACAATATTTACTACACTAGTAAGTCTAGTACAAGGGCACTTCATACAACTATTCTTCTTATTAATTCTTGCTAACCTTGCTCACATTCTCCTCGTCTTTGCAGTTTGATTTTATTTCTTTTGTAGCTTGTTACAAAGTCAGATCTTACTTTTGTTTTGATTGGTTTACCTTATCACTCTTTTCATCCACGTTTATTCCGATATTTTCTTGCACAGAATAAATAATTCTGATCTATGAGCAGGTCATATACTTCCTTGTGACGAATTCAAGCTTGAAAGATATGTTAATGGGATGTACAATGGAATTTGGATGTGCCAACTAATATTAAAATCGAGTCCCCGTGTCGTAGGATATTCATGCAGATCATGCTTGGCAACTAACTTAGAAACTTAGAGAATATGCTATCCTTATTACATATTCCTTGATGATTTGTTTTAGGCCATGTTTTTATTGTATGACTTTGTCAGATTTGTTTGGCAAAGCTTGAGAGCAAATGAACTCCTTTGTATATTGCAAAGACAACGCTACGTAAATAATTATAGGAAATAAAACAATAACAAGAAATCCTAAAACAACAGGAAAAGAGTCTTGGAAATACTCCATATTTAGGGAAAAAGACAACAAACAACACACTTTATAAGACAAATACAACTTGCGGTTTTTGTGTCAGAGAATTAAAATAATTTATCCAACCCTCTTTTTAAACTGGATTTGTAAAGATCTTAGCTGGAAATAAGTTCTTGAAATCTGTTACTGTGAAGACTTTTAATAAGCACATTTGCAAGCGTGTTCTATCATGTTGAATTAGATCATGAACTATATTGATAGCAGAGTTGTCATAAAATAGTCTCATAATATCCTCCCACTTCACCTTCAAGTCATAGAGAATAATTCTCAGCCATAATAACTCACAAATCCCATGGGCAACAACTCTAAACTCTGATTCAGCACCACGTGCATCCTAAACAAGGATTACAACCTTTAAACAATTATAGTCTTCTACAATAATTTTTCTTTCCTTTTTACTATAGATACAATCTTGCTTTCCTTTCAAATAATTATATCAATTTCTTTATAATTATTTTAGTATATGATTATGCTTTTTTCAAGTTATTTTTAATTTAACAAAATAAAAATAAATATGATTTAATATCTCTACATACTTATATATAATATTTATATAATAAAGCTTAAGTAGTAATTGACTATGGCCACATGCACTCCATCATAATTCATATCCGGTATAACATGATTCCTTCACAATTTGCCACGTATGTCATTAATATATATTTTTATAATATCAAATATTTTTTACTATTTCATTTTCAAAAATATGACAATATAACTTATATCATATAAATATTATATAATAGATGATTGGACAAAAAAAATCAAAGAGAAGTCATATTAATCGAAAATATGATTATGCCATATAATTGCATCCCATGATATTAATATATAATTAAAATTATATTAACTATATATCTTAAAAAAATATTAATATTAATATTAAATATAATATATAAAATATTATAATCCGTGCCTTGCACATGAATTATGCAGCCTGTATTTTGCATTCAAACCTTTGTCTCAAGTTTTCTCTAAACTCTGCGTTACACATTAAACACACTTTTCATTTTTGGGTCCGTTTGGATTTCAAATAAAATACATCAAAGCATTATCTTGCATTAAATAGATAATTTAATTTAATATAATGCAATATAATGTATTCTAAAGCTGAATCCAAAAGAAGGCGAAAAGAGAAACACAGAAAACGCTCCCTTTGGGAGCCGGCCCTAGAAAGCCAGATTTGGCCATCGGAGCTTCAACCCTCCGTGCCGGCCCTCGAACAACCCTCCCTGCGAGCCTCCATCCCTCCAACTTGACCCCAGCCTTCCATGGCCACCGCGACCCCTCGAGAGGCTCCTCGTCGGATCTTGGTTCAAGACCTCGTCGGCCTCACCCCCAACCTCCTCCAGATCCGCCGGTCTCCTTCGCCTCCCACCCCGTCCTCCCCGCCGAGAGGCTCTTGCCGGTTCTCAAGACTTCGTCGACCTCCCCCCCTTCAGCCTCCAGATCTGTCGTCTCCTTCGCCGCCCACCCCGACCCCCTCTCTTGCTGACCCCCTTCCTCCTGGCCCACCTCGGCGGCCCCGACCCCTTCACCGCCCTCTCCCTTGAGGACTTCGAGCTCTCGCCGCTCCGTCTCCTTTGCTTTTGTTTTTGTCCCGTTTTGTTTCCGGTTCTGTTGGGAGACACTCTTTGGATGATGAAGTTTGCCTTGATGATGAATCGAATTATAGTTCCGGATTGATAGAGGATGACCTTCCTTCCGACGACACAACGTTTGTTTATGTTTTACTCACCTCATTTCTTGATTTTTTTGCTTTAGTTTGTTTCGTTTGTTTTTTGTTTCTTTTGACTGTTGTTGTATTACCGGTTAGGCCGGTTGTCAGTTTCTGGCCTCTCAAAGTTGTACACTTCGAATTCTTACTGTATTAAAAAAAAAATGAATCCAAACAAATCCTTAGTCAATTTGGCACGGTGTGATCATAATAACAACCGCCGGACACAAGGGTCTATACGAAATGACCTTAATATCACCGCCACCACGACCACCCATCCAACTCAGCCCGGCCCGACCCAGATATCCACACCATATCCGACGTAGAAGTGAACTGAAATCAATCCGACCCCTTTGATTGCAAATGCCCCTAAAAGGGAGAGGAATCTATTTTAATTATAAAAAATAAAAATTAAAAGTGAACCCATAAGATTGAGCTATAAAGCTAAAATCAACTCTACAAAATATTCCTTCAAAATTACCGCAACGGCCTGCCTCCATATCATAATAATAGACAGGCGGAGCTTGCAAAATAGATGTAAATACAATTCCAAAATATGTTACGTAGCACAGTACTAATTAGTTAACCTGTGAGAATAGAAAGCTGCCAGAATGTGTATCAATGAACTTGGGTATCCAAATGTTCAGATGAGTTTCACTCAAACGCGAGCCTGGACCAAGGCTCTGGCATCACAAGCTCTATGTTGGCTTTGGCTGCGTGTTCTTTAATGGTGTGAACATGAAGTTTCCAGAAAACATTGCTGCTGAATCTGTGAAACCCATAACCACGAGTCAGTTACAGTGGAGAATGGTAGCATGTTGGAGAGCTAGTGCAATCAAATCCAATTTTCCACTTCTTTTTTATTTGCATTTTTGCTTCTTATCTGCATTCCTCTTTTTCAATCAAAGGAGAAACCTTAAGCTACGCTGAGGTGAAATAAAGTTTTGGGCTCTAAGGAATTCTGATCATAGTTTCTTTGACCTTAATTCTACGAGTAGACCACAGCTGGAGAGTAAAGCCCAAGGCCACACATTCAAATTATCAGCTATCACTAAATGAAAACTTTATAAAATGAGCAAAAACTCACAGAAGTGAGACTCGTAAAATGAGAATCAAGAGAAAGCCTATGCAGTCATTCAGCTTATAGGTCACAACGGATTACCTGTTAATGTAAGGCAGCTAGCTTCACGGCGAACATACCTAGCCATGGCCTGCATATATAGCAACAAGTATTTAGAGCTTTACAATGGGAAAGATTATGCACATTACTGTCCATGTAATATTATCCCTTATTTATTTTCTAAGGGAAAGAAAACTCTTATTGATGGGCTTTAACTAGTGTTATCAATAACTATTGTTAAAAGCAGCCTTCTTGAATCTATATACTATACACTGTCTGTTAAATTCTATGTGCTATCAGGAGCAAACTCATTGTGCGAAACTGTACAAAGCCAGGTCAGACTGCAGCTGTATCGACAAGAGAACAATTTTACTAGCTGTACATTACCCAGAATATTTCTTCATCCCCAATTTTGACTGTTCAGGAACTTGGCTTGGGTGGTAAGAAAATGGTCATTCACACAAGCAGAAATCAGACTATACCTGGACAGCATGTCTTGCAGCACCATCTTGCTCCAAAGAATCATCATCTGCTAACACGTTCCTGTAGCAGATGTAAAAGAGTTAATGGAAACAAAAAATATATTTTATACATACAAAAGAAGGCATTTCTTTTCTTATCAAGAAGTCATGAAGTTGAAACATTAATATTTGATAAACTAGTGAGTCATGGAGCACTATTTTGTCAGACCTATGTGCCTATGGTGGTACTACATCGATATTTCATTCTTTCTCTGGACAAGCAACCTCATCTCTCCATCCTACAATGTATTCCCTCTTCTCTAGTCATATACCTCGAATCACATAGCTGTGCACCCTCCTGTTCCTCCCATGTTGAAGCAATTTCCTTCATTGCATTCCCTTTCAGCTTTATGCATAAGCATTCACATCTTGACATGACTCTTTCTGACCACTTAAAATTTGTTTCAAGGGAAATTCCATATCCATTACGTATCTCTCACCTCAATTTTCATGAAAAAATATCGTTTTTTCCCTGAATTCCCAAACAACAACCCTAATTTACCTGTTTCACTCCTCTCTCTGACCACTCCCTTGACACTGACCAACACATATCACATATCACATGCCCCTCACAGCTTCCCCACTCTTACCCAGTCCTTTGCCAGCCACCACTCTCGTCGTCCCATAATCCACACAATTCCACAATCGAGAGTAGTACAGGAAAATACAGTGACAAATTAAGGTGAATGAGGCAAACCTCCATAGCACATTTGGTAGATCATCCTTCCTTGCTTCTGGAAGCATGGCAGTATCATATGCAACAATGTTTCCATAGAATATCTTCTCCAAATCTTTCATCCATTTTGTTAGTAGTAAGTTAACCTGACATTCATATTATAAAAGGACACCTATTTAAGATACTCGGTGATGGAAACTGAAAACTTTCAGCTACTAAATTGATACGCAGACAGCATCACTCGATATGGATTTTTCTCATTGGCAACCTCATAAGAAATGTTGAAGGAAAGAGGGAAATGAATTTCCCAAAGATATAGGATAGCATTTTAGGTACATTGTCAAAATCATAAAGGAGTGATGTCAAGACACCCACCAGATAGTAATGATCATACAATTATCTTGTTGGCATGTGATTATTCCTAAATTACTTGCTTTCTATGAGCCTGATTACACAACTCATAACCTCCAGGCATAATTCTTGACATTTAACCCATGTTCTCTTTCCACTGCAAAAAGACTGATAGCATGAATTGCTTTGACGAAGCTAACCATCAGTTTGCATTATCAATTTGATGCATATATGTTGGGAAAGTGGGTTTCTCACATCGAAAAGAAAGAATCAAGTAAAATTATCAATATGTAAGAGTGAAACCTCTACATAATGGCTAAAGTTTTTTGTCCTAGAAGGTGGATCTCGAACTTATAACATAAAAAAGGATGAACCCTATAGTACTTCCCTAAGTAATTATGGCCCAGCGAATTCTTTAGGTTTTATCAATATAAAACAAAAAAGTTGAACCAAAACCTTACTTAGATGAGCTCAACAAGCTATCAATGCATTTTCTTATGTCTAACCTATTACAATTTGATTGCAGGACTTAGGCCGTTCTTTTTCTGAACATCCCAATAACCAGTCATGGTACCAGTTCCACACTAGGTGTGGTCTTGTCTACATCAGTCAAAATTCTACTGCTGTTGTTGAATAATACAAGTCATATTTGAAGTTATGAACAATGCTAGAGAAGTAACTAAATTATCAAATTATGTGCTGCTTTAATACATCATAGATAAAAATGGAAGACTGTAAGATGACACTAACCCCAGCCTTAGAAACTCTGAGCTCCAAATCATGATTGTATATCTCATACAAATATTGTCCAAACTCAACACCTTCCTTGCCTTCTTCTTTTAAGCGGCGTAAACATAGCCACATATGAAGCACGAGGAGAGAAAATGTTGTTTTAAATGTCTTCTCCAAATCAAATACTGCATGTAGAATATAAGTGTTATTAGACCTTCAGATATTAAGGGAAGTTAAGGATGCTAAAAGAACAACAATAAAACTGAGAAAGAAAAAGACTAAAACTAGCAGCAAAAGGAGGTTAAATAGCTCTGAATTTGAGTCTGAAAAGTTATTCATGGCAAAGAAGTGTCTAACATATCTCAAAAAGTAGACCAGGCATATGAAATATTCCTTCCGTAAAAAAAAAAGAACTGTACGAGGTAATTTAGCACAGAATTGGAAGCTAGCAGTCATTTAAATAGAGATGCATGGACCGTCCCAAACCAATACCAGCCTGTGTGATTTTTCAATAATGTTAATCACATGGTCCGTGAGTCAGTGAATGTGCCCAGTACCCATGTTATTCCTCCAAGCAGATTCTCCATCCAATGCTTCCATGTGTTATTGTAAATTGTAATCCATGCAGCAGAGATTTATTTTATATTATTTTGATTAACAAACTTTATCTTCATTACTAGGTTAGCTTAGGAATAACACATATAAACAAGTGTTGCGATCAATGAGAGATAATATTTGATGAATAAAAGCACCTTTGTTTCTTAAATATAAAAACTTCTGCGATTTGAATTTGGAGACAGAGGTGTCTACCTGTTTGATTGAATTAAATTTTATTTGTTGAATTATTCAAAGGTCCAATTAGTGGCTTAGTGCTAACTTCACTTCAAAGTAGTGGTGTGTCAGGCATTTGCACTAGTTGTTGTCTCAAGGTCAAGATTCGACAACCCTGCTACAACTCCAACTTGAACTGGAAAATATACAAGGGTAGCATTACTGCATTTTAACAAACTGGAACAGACAGAAGTGGAGGATAGACTGATTTGACTTAGATGTGTATCAACCCCAACAATTCAAATGGGAGAAAAAACTCCATAAGACCTAATTACAACTCAGGCACAACTCTTCAAATAGCTTCACTAATTCAAATTGTTTCACATAGGACATCAAATTTGTAAAGAAGAAGTGTAAGGCAGGGACTTACCATTATAGATTGCAGGTTTGTCAACTTGTGAGATTATGCGCTTGTAAACCACATTTGCTCCACGAATAGACTTGCTTTGCTTGCTATAGAATAGCAACATCTTTAGCATAAAATAGCGGATGCCTTCATAGCTTGGCTCTTCAACCCTTAAAGGGGATTCTGGAGCCAATGCTAAAGAACAAGGCTTAGACCAAAACATTTTATCCCGTTTTACCTGTAAAATAATAAAGTACATGATAAGAGCAAGAAAAGCAGGAAACCCATAGCAATATCACACTAAGATAGATTACGAGAAAAAGGAACCATGTCATTCAGTTTGAGTGAGTGACAAAACTATAGGAAAGGCCTCTTTTGAATATGCAATAACCTTCTGTCAAACAGAGATATGATATTTCAAAATTGAGACTTCATATAGATGGAATAAGATCATAAAATGAAAAACTTGGTCACCCTTCATGATATCTTAAAGTAAAACGACGAGGCATGTTGCATGCAGATGCAGTTTATTAGCCAAGTCCTAGGTATGGGTTATGTAGTTTCATAATAAAAATGCTTTGATGATATAACCTTAACCTGCCACTTACAGATTCCATGCTTGATTTTAAACTACCTGGGCAAACATAAGTCTTAAGGAAAAACCATAGATCCATAACTGAAGGATCTCCCGCCTTCACATAGGCTTACTCCATCTGATTAAGCTGTAGCCAAACATCATTCTAAAAACAAGGAACCAATATTTGATTAACTAGTTTTCCTTCAGCATAATAGATCTTCTTGTCCTTATACAAATAAAGGATTGGCCATATACAACTAAACGAGGGCAAAGGGTGCAGAAATGAAAGTAGAGAGAATCAATATGTAACCTAACCTTTTCCATGTTGCCCATGTGAATCAAAAAATTTCATTCTTTTATCTATGTGCCTAGAGGGCAGAGGCTAGAGCTCGGCTGTCATACTTTGATTATTTCAAACCTAAATCCAACTATTTTCCCCAATTTGTTATATGGATCCATCAAACCTATACACACTCCAACTGAAGCCTGCACTAGTCAAATAGGAAAAAGAAGGATATATCTTGTACCCCTAATGATGACTCACAGATTGACACAGCATATTACAAAAATTCATTAAATCAATACTACAATAGAATAAAGATAAGGCCTGGACCCATTTGAGACACACAGTAAATATTGAGGACTCCTAATGGAATTTACCACAAAAATAACCACCTTGTGGAATAAAATAGAAGCTCTGTGGATTTTTCTCCCTTGAGTAAATTGGTCATCAAGTTAAACTGTATGGAATCAATTTATTAAAAAAAAATTGTACGTATGCCCACCATACATAATCAAAGTATGAGAGAAAACAAAATAGAAATTAACTTGTATCCTAGGAAAAGATTTAGTTTATTTACAGCCACAGATGAAAGATGATTATAGATATTTTAAAAAGACACAAATGAAAAATATTTATAGTTCCGACAGCCGTTCCATGTTCACCTAGAATGGGTACTTCTCATTTCAGTCTTCAAAGTCAAACCTTAAAACCTGAGTGTATGCTCAATTCATGAAAGGTAACTATGTAAACTATACATATCCTACCACCTCATCAATCAACCCTGACAAGCCCATATCGCAGTTAAAAGTTTTCAAAGTAACAAACATAGTATAGGTATGGGTGCAAAACAAGTTTTTGTAGACAAGGCATCTAAAATTTCACGAGACATAAAGCAATCAAATTCATTTTGATTTAGAAACTAAAGAGCATGGTAGAGCCTAAATTATACCTTTGTGTCACTAGCTGCAGTCTTTTCCATGTAATCACAAGTTGGAGGTTCTGCTGCCGCTGCAACTTTGGCATACTTTCGGCAGAAATCAACATGAATATCAGTTTTGAACTCTGTGAACTTGGTCAGAGAACCAGCTTTATAAACCTGAGACATAGCTCTGCTCCATCGTGAAAACATTGTGTCTTATGGCTACGGCGTACACGGATCATAAAAGGCATAAAATTTGTTACCTTTCATAAACTTAACATCCAAAAACATAACATAATAAGGAATGAAGAAGGGAATAATAGGTTGTGGCAAACATGCAGTCCATCAGCTAAAAGAAACTTCAGATAATAAAGATGACAATATGCCATAACTAAAAGTATCTATTCGAGACAAACCAAATTGATTACATACAATTTAGGACAGATGAGCATCTGACAAGCATCATACTATTAAGTCACTATAAACATAGAAAAAAATCAGATCAAAGTTTTAGTTATAAGAAATATAGCTTGTCTCTGCGGAGGCATCTTTACAGAAAAAAAAAACTAGTTACAAAGAAATAAAACCTTCACCACAAAAGAGATAAAAGACAGAAGGAAACTAAAGATATAGAATAGATGACAATGTGCTGTGAATAAAAGCAAGTCCCGGACAAATAAAACTGATTACAAAAGTAGGATCAAGGAGCTTATTTTCGAGAAACAGTAAACTAAGAAAGCCAACTTTTTTTTTTTAAGGCAACCTATAGAAGCCAACTTAATAGAGCCCTAGGGATCACTTTACCACCAAAGAGAAAGATTTATGCCATTGCTGTAGCCAAAAACATACATTAATTACATATAACTGCAATGAATATGTACAGACATTCTGCCTGTATAGTTAGAACTGTATCAAGTCTCGAGACACCAGCCCGAAAGAATTGAGATAGTGTGCAGGAAAGAAAGAAAACTGAATGAAAACATCAATAACAACTCATCTAAGAATGATTACCTAGGATATCCCTCCCACTCATGTCAGAAGCTTTAAATATCTTTACTACTATAAAAGCCTAAACTATACAACACCCTATAGAAACATCTCCAGTCAAACATTTCGACAAACACTTAGCCGCAAATTAAAATTTAGGCAACCAAGCATCCTTCTCCTATAAAACCCACCGCAATACCCAAGGGACGTAAATTCACAGTAAGTATTCACTTCCCAAATCAATTGTTCAAATTCGATAAACTGGAGATCCAAAATGTATTCAACAATCCAGAAGCTATAAAATTCAAGCGGCAATTTCCGCCCGAATCAGTGGCGTAGAACATAATAATACAACTCAGAAGTCAGAAATGCGGAAGAATTGATCGATTCGATTTGGAAAAAGCAGTTCGTGAAGAATCAGATTCCCAAAAGTAAAGCTCGGTCATCACCAAATTCACAGAAATGTGCTAAATCGAAATCCGAACAACAACAACAAAATAAGCAGGAAAAAATTTACAGGTGAAGTGCATTGATTCAAGGTGCTCGCGAGAGAGAAGAAACCTTACGAGCTGAAAGAAGAGGAAATATAGTAGATCGACGATCGGTGAGGTTCTGCTTCTTTCTTGACTTAACACTACTCGGCGAGAAACACACGAGATGAACAATTGATTTGGGAAGTGGCCACGAAGGTGGAGATGTTTGTATAGGGCGTTGTATAAAATTCAAGCGACCAAAAATATCTATCGAGAGGCGATTTAAAGAATTAAAGGGCCCTTGGAGACTGGAGAGTTGGAGATGAATACCGGTCAGACCCAGACCGAAAATAAATTCAAATCGAGGGGACGAACCGTGTAAAACTAAACCGGTTCATAAACTCACATGGTGAGAAGCGTGTGCGTGAGTGCGTACCATTATTATATATATATTTTTTCATTAAGGTAAAAATCAGACTGAAAACAAAGAAATTGTTTCTCAATCTATAGCATCTTTATGGATGAATACTAAAAGTTTTTTATTGGCTTGAAAAAATTTCAAGAACTTTCGATAGGTTGGTTTCGCAATGCAGTCGGCCACATCGTTTGTACCTCGAAAGACATGAGAGATCTGTACTATAGAGAAAAGTTATAAAAAAACAAAGGATATCAGAAATAAGGATTTCAATATCCCAAGAACACTGCCAGATATTATTGAGGACGTTAACAATAGTGAGGTTACCACATTCTATTTCGATATTGTTGAGCCTAAGTTCGTAGACTTTAGCCAAAGCATTCATAAGCGCCAAGGTTTTTGTTTTCAGTGGGGTTGAGATACCGCATTTTTTTCCAAACAGGAATACAGGTTCACCTTTATTGTTTCGGAAATTGTAACTATAACTAGATTCTCCATTAGTTTTCGTCGAGCCATCCACATTAATTTTAATTACCTTGTCTGGCGGTTTTTTCCATTTTTTGGTTAGTCGTCTACTTTAATTACACTTGTTCTTCTTATTCTTTGTATGTTCAACTAGGCAATCTGGGTTTCAGTTTTTCGTTTTTTTTCAATTATCTATTTGATTTTTGATAAAGTGTGGGACATCCTTAATCAGATCATGATCGTTGTTTATCCTTACAAAACTTTGTTGATTTCTGTAAAACCAAATATCCCACCGGGAAATAACTAATTCCACAAATTGTGAATAATTTGTATTGCTTCTAATTTCTTCTATAATTTCATTTGTTTTTTATTTCCTATATTTTAAACCTCTAATAATTCTCAATGTTCGATTATTCATTTTTTTCTAACGTTTTCATGGTATGGCTACACTCAAATAAAAGGTGGTTTGTATCTTCGGTTTGTGCATTACAACAAACTCAACCCTGAGGGAGTGCAACTCATTTTTTTTGCTAGTCTTGCTTTAGTTGGTAATCCATTTTTCATTATTTTACATAGAAAATTTTTAACCTTAAGGTAAGTATCCAACTTTCAAATACAAGAAGAATCATAAGATGTATATCTTTTGTTTTTGATAATCATGTCCATGGCAGAATTTGTAGAAAATCATCCATTTTTACTGGTTTCTTAATACATTCTGTCATGTATGTTATTTAAGGAAATGGGTTTTGAAATGATTTGTTTCGACATATCTAGTAGTAGAAATTGTTCAATTATTTCCTTATTTCAAGTATTGTTTGGTAGAATAAAATCCGCTACTCTCACATTTTTGTTCAGAATTGGTCTTATGTCAATTATATCACACAAGGGAAGATTTGACATCCATTTACCAGTCCATAATTTAATCGTTATGTCATTTCCCACTATATTAATTATTAGGGTTGATGTTCGTGCACGGGTATATTAATTATTACGGATCTAGGCAGAGGCAAGTCAATTTCGAACTCTTCGGATAAGTAACAACCGAAGTTGTCAAAGCACTCGTTGGATCTTGATTTCTCAAGAGATGGCCGAATACTCGTGGGTGTGTTTGATGACAAATTCTTGACGGGAATTACTCGGATCTTATCAGTTTGTGATGCCTAGACCTGAGCAAACGCGGGCCGGCCTGCCCGCCAAGCAAAACGGGCTTGGACAGGGGTTTAAGCCCGAACGGGCCAGTTGGCCCGGCCCGTTCGGGCTGGCGGGCCAGGCCCGGTAACAGGGCCAGGTCCGTACGGGCCGCTCGACCCGTATAAAATTTAAATTATATAAAAATATATTTAAAAATACATTAAAAAAATAAATATAACCTAAAAAATACATAAAAAATAATAATTTAATGGCCCGGCCCGGCCCGCTAAATACCAAAAAAATATACCAAAAAATAATTTAAATATAAGTTATATGTCATGCGGACCGGCCCGCTCTTCCAGGCGGGCCCGGTTAGCCCCTTGGGCCCGACAAACGGGCTCGGCCCGGATTTTGGCTAAAGCCCGGCCCGGGCCCGTGTTTGATCAGGTCTAGTGACGCCTAAGTCAAGAGGGAGGAGATTCTTCTCTACTTCAATGCTCTTGATTCAATTAAACATGAAAGACAAAAGTATGACATAGGGCTCCTTATATAGATCACCCAATGGGCCGAAATCATAAAAAGCCCATGGACTAGTCTTCTTAGACATAAGAAGACACACGCCCATTTTTAGAAACCGCTATAAATAGAAAGTTCCCGAAAAGACTAAAATACTGAAAATGTCTATAGAAATAACAATAAAGGATGATGCCAGCTACGTCTCAAGTGTCGGGAAGGGATGCTGAAGAAGATCTTGGAGCTGAAGACGACGAGGCCATTGTAACATCCCAGGCCAAGCTACCCCAGCCACCAAGCCGCCCAGCCACCCAACGGTGTCGGCGCCGGTACTGGTGCCGCCTGGTTGTCCAAGAGCATGCATCTCACACACCCAACCCTTCCCCCATTTAAATGGGTACCCACGGGGATCGAACCCGGGACCTTTAGATACAAGGGCAATGTCTTACCACTTGTATCACCAATTGCGCTGCGGCACCGTTGGGTGGCTGGGCGGCTTGGTGGCTGGGGTAGCTTGGCCTGAGATGTTACAAAAAAGTACACTTTATGTTGGTGCCTGATCTTGCCGACTACGGGCCTGACAGACACCCCGGCACTGTCATCCTTAACAGGCATGCAGGCCGTGTACCCCAACCCTTCCCCCCAAATGGGTAGGTTGTTGGTGAGAGTCGAACACGCGACCTCTCCACCCTTTATCAAGCGCCTAAGCACCTTGATACCAATTGTGCTGCAGTAACACCCCCAATTTATACCGGAGATATTACATGTCAGTGACCTCAGACTTTACCGTCCAAAGTCACCCCAAGCTTTTCCAGAACGATTAAGCTTAAAAACATAACATAATTACATATTAATTGAAAGATTAAACAGCGGAAGACTTTAAATTACACAGCGGAAGACTTTAAAGAGCCAACTTATAACATGGCTAAATTATGAAGATACATTGAAGTAACACTTTAACAATCTTAAAACACTTAACAGCTTAGAACACTGACTTTTAAATCTTCGTCTGCAAACTTCTTATCCTTCAATAGGTTACTTAAACTCCGGGAAACAACTCTTGATGTGCCGAATCGAACGGATGACACCAGCCCACATGTAGAGAACAAAGTTTGTGGGTTATTCTACTTGAATAGACTAGCAAGGGTACAAAGCAGAGTGGTTCGAGTGATCGTGACCGTTTACTATCATTGTTCCTTGAATAAAAAACGAAGGAACGATATATAACCCGACACTTTCACAGAATGATTTAACAATTAGATATGCACTGAAGAGAAGACTCCAACTGAAATGAGCCTTATAGGAAATTATGACAACTGCTAGGGAACATTAAAGTTACACACACCAATGATTTAAAAGTTGACTGAGATGCTTCAGTTCACAACCAACCTCATCGCATACAGCGAATCCAGATTGAAAAAAGAACGTACTATGATCAAAGTCGATACGAGTTTTCCTAGCTGCACTACTTGCCAAAGGTTTATTAATCATGTGCACTCGGGCACATATCTTATTTAATTATAGAACACACGTTATTGAAAACCATTAATGTTATTAAGAGCGGCACACAGCTTAATCACAGGGTGACCATTATGTCGACCCAAATTAACACAACACACAAACACACACACGCACGCGCACGCGCACATACGAGGCTTAACATTATTCCGAGAACAACGGAGTTATTATTACACAGGGTGATCTTATGTTCACCCAGATTGCACTGCCACAGCGCTTACACTTTAATTTACAGGGTGACAGTTACGTCCACCCCAATTGCACTAGCTAGGTGCTTAATACACAGGACTGCTATTAAGCTCATCCACTGGCGCTAGCAAGGCGCTTAAACACTTCAGATCCTTAAAGGTGGATAAGAAGCATAGGTCATGACCCTTAAATTATTATCCGGAAATTACCCGAGGAGTATTACGATTTAAAGAAACGACAAATCCTTATTTGGATTAGCGTTCCTACGAACATTAAGTTATAAAGAAACGACTAATCCTTACTTGGATTAGCGTTCCTACGAACACTCGTGTTAACTAAACAGTCTAACACAACAATTAATCACATTAAATCCATCCAGGCAATCAACTTAAACATATAGATAATAGAAACAGCTAATCCTTACTTGGATTAGTTTTCCTATTAACCTGTATGCTAATCTAGCATTAAGATTAAATTCACAATAATACATCACGGTAATTATCACATATAATAGCGTTGTTCTAACAGATATACAACCTATTATAACATTACTTTAATCACGTTTATTTATGAAATTAGTTCCCAAGCCAAAACAACAGTTCACTCCAAACAATTAAATAATTGATCATTAATGAAACATGGAATGATTAAGCAAGAGTGAACCGCCACTTGCCTTAGTCCGCAGATCTGGAACAAAGCAGAGACAACGAGATTCCGGGCTCGACACAGGTATAGCTCCGACAGCACAACGACCTTCGAGTCGACCCATAAGGAAACCCTAAGTTAGATCCGACATAAACTAGTACGAATCTAAGGAAAGACGAAAGAAATCGAAAGGAACGAGTCCATAACGACGACCACCAAGACCAAGCCAACAAAGGGGCTTCTGGCCACTGGCAGCGGTCGCCGTGTTCATCACGGCGGTCGCCGCCATGAATACGGCGGTCGCCGTGAAGAACGGCGAGAAAACTCACCAAAACACACACGAGGGTCACTCCTTTGGCCTGACTTTGGGTTCAGACCTCCACTAAGCTTTCAAAGGGACCTCTAGGCTACAGGAAAACGCACCAAACAACACCGGCGATTGCTCCAAAGAACTCCGGCGAGGGCAAGCTTTTCCGGCGAGACAAAATCTGAGATCGAGCTTCTGATTTTGTGTGAAATCCGATTCCCCAAGCCTCTCCTTTTATAGCCACAGATCGAGGGAGCACAATGATGGCTATGAGGGCGTCGTGGCGGGGCTAAAACGGCGATGTCAGAGGCTCACCGGCGACCTTCGGGCAAGGACCTCCGGACAACAACGACGGCGGGCGCCGTCATAAATGCGGCGGGCGCCGCCATAGGCCTGGCGTCCCCAGCTAGGAGAAGACTCGGCTGCTCCTCGAGCCTTGTGACGGCGGGCGCCGCCATACCCACGGCGGGCGCCGCCACCCTGGCTTTGCCTCCTCAGCTCTTAGACGAAAACGATGTTAACCCGGGATAAAATTATCGTACGCGAACGAGTAATTAACATCCAAAGTACGTCGTCTGTATTTTATTTCACTGAGAAAAATAATACAGAGATATAGCACATTACAGAATGTCTTAAACTCTCTGTATTAAATCCGATGTACAAAACGAGTGTTCGGGAAAATTCCAAAAATTCCCAAAATAACCTTATAAAAATACGGGGTATCACAACCATGGCTAATGAGGCCCTCGCAAGCGAAGGCGTTGCTTCACCACCAGCCTCGGCCAAGGTGCCTGTTTCGTCCAAGGCCACGAGACACCATGTCTTGGGTTTGTCATGGACAACTCTGTCTTGAGCAAATCCCTTGTTGATGATTGTCTGTGTGGCTTGGGCCACAGCTCTAGACCTTGATCTTGTGATTGGTCCTTGAGAACGCACTCCTAGCATGTCATCTTCTTGGGCCTCTGTCAATGTCACGCCCGAGTTCCTATCACTTGCTTTAGTTGGTAATCCATTTTTCATTATTTTACATAGAAAATTTTTAACCTTAAGGTAAGTATCCAACTTTCAAATACAAGAAGAATCATAAGATGTATATCTTTTGTTTTTGATAATCATGTCCATGGCAGAATTTGAAGAAAATCATCCATTTACTGGTTTTCCAATACATTCTGTCATATATGTTATTTAAGGAAATAGGTATTGAAATGATTTGTTTCGACATATCTGGTAGTAGAAATTGTTCAATTATTTTCTTATTCCAAGTATTGTTTGGTAGAATAAAATCCGCTACTCTCGCATTTTTGTTCAGAATTGGTCTTATGTCAATTATATCACACAAGGGAAGATTTGACATCCATTTACCAGTCCATAATTTAATCGTTCTGCCATTTCCCACTATATTATTTATTAGGGTTGATGCTCGTGCACGGGTATTTTCTACTTTTTTTCGAAACTTTTTTTTTGTATAATAAAATGATTTCAATGAATAATATGCTATTTACATTTAAACATATAATTCAATAGTAATTATAATATAATACCTTTAATGCATGTAATTTTAGTATTTCAATATGTAATGATAAATATGTACAGCAAACTATCATTATTCTTATTAGTCTATTAGATATATTAAAAAGTGAGTATTACGAAATGAAAATCAAAGTAAATTAACTAAAAGTTTAAAGTGATCGAACTAATATAAATAAAAAATGTATTTTATAAGGTAAAAGACATTACTATGCCTATTTCAATAGTGAATTCCAATAATATACTCCACCATAAAAATAGGATATTAATAACCCCTTTATTAAAAGTAGACTAAAACACCCCTCTTCTTCTATTTATCTATTTCCAAAAAAAAAATTGTACACTGATTTAATGTACACGAATTTATCACATATCAACTTACACGAAATTTCATTTACACTAATTTAGTTTACATGAATTTCCCCCAAATCAACTTACACATAATTTCATGCCCCCAGGGGCGTAGTCCGAGTGGTTGCCACGGGGGAGTAGCTCCTGGGTGTGGTCCTCCCACCCGGGATCGAAACGTAATGGCGTCATTTAGATGGGCACACTCCTGATTTAAGTCCTGCTGACCTGGGGGCACCTGCGTGCGGGCCATCGTGCTCCGTGGATCGTGGGCCAGGATTGGCGAGATATGAGATTAGTGGGCTTAGCGAAGCTGTCCTGACACCCACGATAATAATAAAAAAAAAACTTACACATAATTTCATTTACACTAATTTAATTTACATGATTTTTTCCCCCAAATCAACTTACACGAAATTTAGTTTACACGAATTTTTCCCAATCAATTTACACAAAATTTTCTTTATACTAATTTAGTATACACGAATTTCCCCCAAATCAACTTACACGAATTTATTTTATACTAATTTAGTTCACATGATTTTTTCCCAAATCAACTTACACGAAATTTAGTTTACACTACATGAATTTCTGCCAAATCAACTTATACGAAATTTAGTTTACATTATAATTTCGTTTAGACGAATTTTCCCCAAATCAACTTACACAAAATTTCGTTTACACTAATTTGGAAAAGATACTTAATTATGCCTATTTCAATAGTGGTTTTCTATAATATATGCTACCATTTTTTAGGACATTACTAACCCCCTCTCCTAAAATTAAACTAAAATATCACTCTTCTTTCATTTGCCTGTTTCACAAAAAAAAACACGAAATTATTTTATGTTTCGTGATATTATTTCGTGTAACACAAAATTAGGTATTAGCTTATAAGAAAATATTACACAAAATTATTTCATGTATAGTTCGTGTAACACAAAATTATATATTAACTTACACGAAAATAATAAATTATTTACACTAATTGGTACTAAACTTACAAGAAATTGGCTTATGTTGTAATACACAGTATTTGTGATCCTTTATAAGGATTAGAGTATTATATATATCAACAATAGTTCTTCTTTTTCAAGGGTTCAAGTGAGGATAAAGAATTCTGAAGTTAAACGTGCTAGAGAGTAAGTAGTATCAGGATATGTGACATCTTGGGAAGTCCCCGAGTTGGCATGGGATGACACTTCTAAGGCTCAGGCCTTACAAATGGTATTAGAGCGACTCTGTGTTACGAGTGGACTTGGCCTGGATGGCGGTCACTCGACCTAGAGGGTGGTCTTTGGGCTTGACGAGGTCGTCAAGGGTTTAAGTGGAAGTGATTGTAATACCCCGAATTTGTGATCATTTATAAGGATTATGGTGTTATCAATGTCAACAAGAGTTTTTTCTTTTCAAGGGTTCAAGTGAGTATAAATGATTATGAAATTAAGCATGTTAGGACGGAAATAGTACCACGATGGGTGACTTTTTGGAAAGTCTTCAGGTTGACATGGGATGACACTTCTAAAGCTCGGACCTTACATATGTTAGTTTAGTTTACACGAATTTCTCCTACATCACCTTACACCAAGTTAGTTTAGACATGTTATTTTTTCGTGTGACACAATTAGGAATTAAATTATGTAAGATTACACTAAAATACTACATGATATTATGTTTATATGATATTTTTTCGTGTAACACAAAATTAAATTTAGCTTACATAAAATTTAGTTTACCCTAATTAATATTACATAAAATCTTAAATCAACCTACACAAATTTAGTTCATATTCATAAATGTTACATAGAATTCCAAATTAAAATACGCAAATTACCTTACATAAATTTACATAAAACTTCGTAATACTAACACGTACAAGCTAGGTTGATTACGACTTCATAATACTTACACGAACTTACACAAAACTACCTAACGCAAGGTCGATCACAACTTCATAATCCTCACATTGGTTTAATTAGAAAGCATTCAAAGCAATTAAAGAATGCATACGCTTTAATAAATGTAAAAAATGTATCTATCTGGATAAAAATAAATCAATCAAATAGATAAATAGGATTGAGTATCGGTTCAAAACCGAATTCAATTTTGAATTTGGGTAAACCGAATATATTCGATTCGGTTTGGTTTTTTCCGGTTCGGTTTTGAACCGATTTTTAATCTTAAATAGTGTATTGCAACTGACAAGAAAATTTTTTCATATGTATATATATTTTGCAATCCAAAATATATAAAGCTTATAAAATAAAAAATCATTATTATAAATTAGATCTATAATCTATTTCAACCACTAAATAAATGTTAAAAGATTTAAGCAAATTATGAGAAAGATTAATTGGAAAATGGAGAGATGAAGTGTTGTCCGGGACGAGATCGAGAGAGATGAAGCGAAGTGAGAGGCTGGTTAGGTGCGGTACACAAATCAAAAGAGAAATGGAGTAGAAAATAAGGATTTAGTGTATTTATATAAAATAATCGATTCAAACTGAACCGAAATCTCAAAATATATAAACCGAACCGAAAAACCTCGGTTTGATTCGGTCCAAAATTTTGGTTTATCCGAACCGTGCTTCGCCCTACAACCAAAGCATCAACTCAATATGGTGGCAGCGACCGACGGTGGCAACAAACGACGTGGTTGCGAAGCGCGGGGACCAACAAGCAGTGAACAACAGTTGGCGGTGATCAGCGGCGGTGGTTGGCAGTGAGCATCAAAGGGCCGTTGGTGGTGACGAGCGATTGGCGATTCGGAGGAGCACGACAACGTGTAGACGATTGGTGTATCGTTCATGACGATGAGCAATTTGGAATATTTTAATCATGGTAAGATAGGTAGGGCTAACTTAGTCATTTAAAATAAATTAGATTTACCTTAAAAAAATATAGAAGAAGGGATACATTTTTAGAAGAGCAATATGAAAAGAGGATTATTGAGAAATTCTAGTCCTTTTTTTTTATATGTTTGTGTTTAATTCCCTCTTATGCTTTTTGTTGTGCTTAGAAGTTAGAACTATATGCTTTTGTATTTGCTCTTCGACAACCGATTATTTATGCATTGAACATTAATAATTGGTAAAGCATGGTTTATTGCTCTAAGAAAATAGTTTACTCCTGAAATTTTTTTAGGGAGTTTTCAACAATCATTCTGCTAATATTGACTACCGTATTGTATGCATAAGTAAGTGGGTTTTAGTTAAAAATATTTTCTTGCAGTATAGATAAAAAAAGGAACTTAACGAAACTGATTGACCAAATAAACCGGTACCAACATAATTTGAAATTGTTATCTCATATTCAATAGGTGATGTCTAAATTAAGTTAATTCAACCACTATGCAAGGTAGAAGATTTTCTTTATTTTTGGATAAAATAATGATAAAAATAAAAGTCCCGTAAGAAAAATATTTGTTATATAGAAGGAAATCAAGGAAGATATATATGGATTAAAGGTTTAACTCGACCATAAATACGATTAACAATTACTACTTCCTCCGTTCAACTAAATTATCATTCTAATTCGTAGTTTTTATTATAAAAAATTATCATTTTAACGGTTTAGGTAATAATTTGTTTGAGTTGCCAGATTCGTTATTGAAAGTTGCACTTTTTAGTTTTTTTTATGCAAATTATATTCGTTGATTGGGTAAATATAAAATGAGTTATTAAATAATTGTAAATTTTTTTTTTTAAAAAAAATGAAATATTGGACAATTATTGTATTTTTAATAGTTGTATAAATGTCTAAAATGACAACTTGTATTGAGGGAGTACTCTGTTTTTGACTTATTTCTCACTGTTCTTATGAAGATTATTAACTAAATACTTAATTAATTATATTGTTTGTGACAAACATAGCGGTACTACCTAATTGAGAGATGATCTTTTTGGTTTAAGTACATGTATAATTTGCTTATAGTGTGTGGCTGTTGCTAGGCCAAATACAATTTTTTAAAAACGGGAGAATTGAATACAAAATTTCTCGTTAAATAGAACATTTTCTTTTCATGTGAACAAAATTAGATTTTGTATCACTATATCAATCCTTTGAATTACCTGATCGAGAGATGATTAATATGGTTTAATTTGTTTCTCAACTCTATTGAAAATTATACAATCGGATTGTAATCTGATTTTACAATCCGATATTGAAAATCATCGGTGATGTATTCAATCTTTGAATTTTGATTCTGATACGACTAAATGCATTTTGTTGTTTTTTATATAATTAATGGGTTTTGTTTAGTTTATTGTACTCAAATGAGTTGTGTGCAGTTTCGTACTGATCAATTCAGTCTTGACTAATTCAATAATCAATACCAGTGTGCAGTCAAATAATGAAGGAGCAATTTTCTTCTTATACGGCTGCGGGGAACGGAGAAGGAACGTGTTTCTAATTCACCGAGATTTTGTTGGATAGTTTATTATGGATTTGTTTGATAATTGGTGTTTATTGTTTATAAGTTGTTGTTTTTGTGAAAAATAGTTTTTAAATTTTAAAATTTGTGAGATATGGTGATTTGTATAAGATTAAAAAAAACATTTTTTTTATTGTTTATAAAGTATTTATAAACACTTCACCAAACGGAGTCTATGTCATCATTTCTCTGCGGAATAATCACTACGTGTTTGTAACCATTGAAACTAATTTGAACAAATTTAATAAATAATAAACATCATGCAACTTAGAAATAGCCGGGTCATGTAGATTTTGAACAAAGTCATTAATACTTCTCAAGTGTTAATTAAATTGTTGAATTAATATGATCACTTTTTGTAAAAGTTTTTAGACTTATAAACTTTTGTTATACCCTAGCTGGGACTAGAGCATTTCCAAACCAAACTGGATAAAGATCAAAGGATCTAATGAACAAGAATATAGAGTGAGAGAAGAGAGATAGAGAACAAGAACGAAGAGAATAGAGAGAGAGAGTGAATCTGTTTCAATTTCTGGATAATCGAATTCAGTTACAAGGGCGGTTGTTATAAGCCACATCAACACTCATGTCATACAAGACATACATGGATCGGGTATGACATTGCCTCCCTCTTTAAGACTTGTCCTCAAGTCTTCACTGAAAAAAAAGGAAATTGGCGCAAAATGTGATTAAGTGCCTCCCAAGTCGCCTCAGACTTGTCCAAATTTCGCCAAAAAATAAGCCATTTTGGAACTGGAGCACCATTAGCGAAATAGGTGACTCGAGTGTCCAGTATGGCAACAAGCTCAACAATGACTTCACCTGATGCATCCAACTCTGGAGGAGTAGGCAAGGGAGGTACCTGTGGACCCACATGGCGCTTGAGCTGTGAGACATGGAATACAGGATGAATCCTTGAATGAGAGGGCAACTCAAGTTTATAAGCCACAAAACCAACCCTTTTTAAGATCTTGTAAGGACCATAAAACTTTGAACAAAGCTTCAGATAACGACGAATGGCCACTGATGATTGTCTATAAGGTTGCAACTTCAAATAGACAAAGTCACCAACTGCAAACACACTCTCCACACGATGCTTATCAGCTAACATCTTCATCCTATTTTGAGCTTGTTGCAAATTCTGCTTAAGCTGCGACGTAGTCAGTTTCTTGTCTTTCAACTAGTCACTCACTGTAACGGTTGAAATGGCTGAAGAATCAACACCCAATTGAGGTGGAGGAAACCCATACAGAGCTTGAAAGAGAGTGGATTGCAAGGAAGTGTGGACGTGTGGTAGTTGGGATTATACCACCATTCAGCCAATGTCAACCACTTCATCCAACAACCAGGCTTAGCTGCTGATATAGCTCTCAGATAAGACTCAAGACACTAATTAACTCTTTCTGTTTGACCATCAGTTTGTGGATGGTAAGCAGTGGAGAAATGCAGTGTAGTGCCCAATGCCACAAAAAGCTCCTTTAAAAAATGACCGAGAAAGATTTTATCCCTGTCAGATACAATACTAACTGACAGTCCATAAACTAAAATGACGTATATTATTGAACACAATGAGTAATAAATATAATAAGCATTATCTTAAAATACGTATCTTAACCGTCATTATTTTTTTAGATACTTCATTACGTTATCATACTTTATTTTAATTGATCTAAATTGTCGCTATTTTGGTTAAAACAACTTACATAATTATCTTAAAATACGTTGTTAGATACTTTATTATATTGTTATACTTTATGTTAATTGATTTATATTGCCGCTATTTGATTAAAACAACTTATATTATTCAGCTAGAAAATTTCCCTATATGTTTTTTTAAATGTAAAATTGTGTAATTATAAATATATCAACTTTATTCTTACAAAAGCCCCGCGCGACCCACATGGACTAAGCTACTTACTAATAACTAAAGTAGAAACAACAACGCCATGTGTCATAATAGTGCAACATCAACTCTCTTTTAGAAAATTTTATTGGTTGTCATCACGGCCTTTTAAATTATTAAATTTAATATGAATTAGATATTATTAATTAAGTTACATTTGATTTATTTTAATTTGTTAGAGACTGTCAAACCAAATTTTAGTTGTTAGATTTTTTTTAATAGTAGTTATAAAAGTAAATATTTAATAAATTATAACAAATCTAAACAATAAAATATACTTGAATTGAGCTAGTGATATAAATTTTTTTACCAAAAACTAGGCACTTATTTTGGAAATAAGCTGACTCCCGTAGCTTCGGCCTAAGTCACTGCTATACCCAACGACTCAACTGAAATGAGAAGACGTTTCAGACAGCAATTTAACCGAAGCTAAATTGTCTTACTAGGAAGATGAACAGTACAAACTTCATTTAGAGATATTAAATCATTAACCCACTCCCACTAGTCCTATTAAATCCGTGTATTTAAAAAATCTTTTTTATATTAAAGTAGCGATTTTTTTTAGTTTTATTTTATTTAAGAAATTAAACGGTAGATTAAAAAAATAAAAAAAGTAATTAGTCTCTGTATTATATAGCGACTCTCATATTTTTCAATTTAAAAAAAAAAGGCAATTCAACTTCGGTTAAGTCGCTGTCTGAAACGTCTTTTCATTTCAGTTAAGTCATTGGGTACAACAACGACTTAGGTCAAAGCTAGAGGAACCAATCTATTTCAGGAATAAGTTTATTATCGAGCCTAATTTCTGAATAACTTTCTATACAGTGACTAATTTGGTAAAAAATTAAGTGATATACTACTATCAATTTTTATTTTGTTCAAATTTCAACTATCCTCACAAATTAAAATAGATATAAAAAAAAATTATGATTACTAATACTCCTAAAAATTTATTAGTATATCAATTATTAATATTATTCTACTATAAACTTTATTTTACCGTTAATTCTAAATTATAATAATGCTTTACTCATTATATTTGAGAATTTTCACTTATAAAAAAGAAAAGAAAATCATGAGAGTGGAATGAAGACTTTTCACTCCTTGCCTCCTTGGACTGGGTTGTGTATAAATAGTAACTGCATCCCACGCCCAACGTACATCACCAGCACACTCTTTCTCCCTCCTCCGACTTCCCTGCAATTTGATTCCTCCTCTCTCTCTTCTTCCTCCGTTACCAACGAGGAATTCCGACCAAAACCCTGCGACTTTACAGTAATCTCTCTCTCCACTCCATCGGCACAAGCAGAAATGGCTGGCCAGGCGAAGAATGTCGGAATTTTGGCCATGGAGATCTACTTCCCTCCTACTTGTGTCCAGCAGGTGAGATTCACTCTCACTTTGCGATCTTATTTCCTCTCTGTTCCGTTTTGCTATTTTCTTGCTTGTTGAGTTGAATTTCTCGTCGTTGCGTGGAAGAGACTTTCTCTTTTTCTCTTGTTTTTTTTTGTCCCGTCATGTTTAGAAACTCCTCTCTTATGTCTCCATTCGCTCTATGCTCGACTTCGTTTCATTTTAAGTACTTCTAGTGCGATTTCGTTTCCCGAAAATGTTCATTTGCTGGAAACTTTGTTAATCTACATCAAAATGGCTTCGATTCTGAAAGCAAGTTTGTTTGTTTGAGTCTGATCTGTTTCGAATTAGCGAAACGACAAAAGTTTCAGACTATAATTAACTTTCTTTCGCGGCGAGATGATGATTTGATTTCTTTTAGGATTGACAATTGTTGTGTCGATTAGCCAAAGGATGTAAACATTTGGGGGTTTGACTTGACCTTTAGGCTTTAACCCTCAAAAGGTTGCTAATGCACGTCAGCTGTTAAGCTCCGCGAAGGTTTCAAAATGTTCATATGATTTTAGTGGTCAATTGACTGACTTTCGATCCAAATTATGCTAAGCCATCTTTCGAATTCCATTGAGTTGTTGTGGTTCCATTTCCAAGTTCCCTGGTCATGGCTTTTTAATTGAGGCATTTCCCCCCCTTTTTTGGTATTTTTTTCCTCTGTTGATTGATATATAAAAAACAAAAAGCTTTTCCAGGGTGTTATAATTTGTTAAATATTGTTTCGTGTATGGAAGTTGAAGGGCTCCAACTCTGTCAATTACTCTTGTAGTTTTCTCCTCTTTCGCTGGCTCTGATCCCCCCTCCCTCAATTATTTTAACGTTTCTCTAGTTTCCTTTATTCACTTTTTAGTTTATGAGTTTTGCTTTCCTTGGATATGTTTTTGTTCTGTTCTACAAGGAATCCATTTCTAAGACAAGGCCAAAAGGTTGCTTGAATAATTGCTGTCCACGAAGTGATCAATTTCTTAAATGCTATTCTTTGACTTGGCTTAGTGTCAAAGTTAGGAATGTGCCAATGGATTTGTGTCTTTAAACAGTGGATCAATATGTTTGTTCACTGGTTTTGGCACAAGTTGAATTTTCATTTTACAGTGATGAAGAATTTTTTTACCGTTTATTTATTTATTCATGAGTTATGAACTAATTCTCCTACTCCATATTTGTGAAATAGGAAGCTTTGGAGGCTCATGATGGTGCAAGTAAGGGGAAGTACACCATTGGACTTGGACAAGATTGCATGGCTTTTTGCACGGATGTGGAAGACATCATCTCCATGAGGTTTGATAAGATACTGTTTTGCTAAAGCACATCAATTAGGGGCTATATGACTGATTAATTTGAAAAACAAAATGTTGCTTACTTGTAGTTGAGTTGGGGATGGGCGAGGATTTTCTCTCAATGCTTACATTATGCAATGTTTTGGGTCTTTGATATTGTTGAATACTTGTGCATTTAATTCCTGTTGAGGATGATTATCTTTTCTGTACTTAGGATTAAGGGATATGGCTCTGTTTTTAACTCTATACTACACTTTTCAGCTTGACAGCTGTTACGTCTCTGCTTGAGAAATATGAAGTCGATCCTAAACAAATTGGTCGCTTGGAAGTGGGCAGTGAAACTGTGTTGGACAAGAGCAAATCCATCAAGACATTCCTGATGCAAATATTTGAGGTATTGTGCAACAGTAATTTTTCTTTGACATCCTCATTCATTGTTATTTCATAGTTTTCTTTGACATCCTCATTCATCATAATTGTGTATCCATTTCCTCCTAGGTAGTATGGTGTTCTTGTTCTCCTTGTCTTCAAGATTCTTGTAAATTCCTCCCACATTTTCCTGCACCCTTCAGTCTAATACCAAAATATAGGAACTTCCTTGAAGTCATACACTTATACCTTGATCATATATGTCTCACCTCGTTGAATTAGTTCCAATATTATTGCATAGTTATTTACACTTGTCCTTATGACATATAAAAGTACATAAATTCAGCCTAAATAATTGATATACCTCATAATTTGTGAAAGAAAAGAATCTAAAAGATATTGTCTTTTTCTCTAACTTAGCATTGTTGTTTTGACATGTTATATAAGCAGGAATGTGGAAATACGGACATTGAAGGTGTTGACTCATCTAATGCATGCTACGGAGGAACCGCAGCTTTGTTCAACTGTGTAAATTGGATTGAGAGCAGTTCATGGGATGGACGCTATGGTCTTGTTGTATGCACCGACAGTGCGGTATGATCACACACTCTAATTTTGCCACTGATTGCCTTTACTTTTTCTATTCTAGAAGAGCACTTGAATTTGTGCCATTTACATAATTCCATGTGCGGTGTTGATGATTCAAGTAAAAGTAACAGCAAGCATTGAACAATTACTTGTAGCTGATTTAGTTAGATAGTTCTCAGTTTCCATCCAAAAAGAGGAAAACATTAGGACTATAATGATAATAATTATTAAAAATAAAGAACTGAATTTTGGTGGACCAAAAATTCTATCCTCTACCTCCCTTAAGCAAGTAGTTTTCTGCTCATTGGTAAGTGTCTTTTCAACTTTTTTAGTATATAATATACACTGAGATATTGGGTTTGCCATGACTACTGAAGCTGCTTTGTATATTGTTTCACTAGGACAAATTAGTGAACTTGGGTGGTACTTACCAATTAGCTTTAACTGCTCCATGTCAATTATACTTCCCCCCTTAACCAAAATTCATCTTCACCAGGTTTATGCAGAAGGACCAGCTAGGCCTACCGGAGGAGCAGCTGCAGTTGCCATCCTCGTAGGCCCTGACGCTCCTATTGCCTTTGAAAGCAAATTGAGGGGCAGCCATATGGCTCATGCTTACGATTTCTACAAACCCAACCTTGCAAGTGAATATCCGGTAATATATCTCTTGATCCTTTAAACTTTTACTGGGAAATGCTTTCATGCCTGCAATTTTAGTCTTCTATAAAATATAAAGGCATCCTTTTCTTCTTTATGCTGCTATAGTGCTATGTTATGCATTAAATAGAGTATGAAGTCAATAATGAGCAAGAGTAATCAAATGTAAAGTGGAGATACTTGTATCTTCTGTAAGTTATACCTTGCATCAATCAATTCCAAGACCTGCCTAGGAATGAACAGGTTTATATGTGATATATTATCTATATAGATAAGACCAATGTGCAGTTTCAGCCTGTGCACATATACCTTCTATCTACTTTAAAAAATGCTTTTAGCTTAAACCCAAAATTGAGCTTCTTTTGCTTATTGTTTTTTCAAGAGGATAAATCTACTTACCAACAATTTTGATAATGCTCTACTGTGATGATGCTTCTAGTGAAAGGTTCTTGACAAAGTGACATGGCTTGCTAGTTCATACAATATTATGTAGAGTGTGAAGAGTTTTGCATCCTAAACATTGAAATGGATTGTGCCTATCAAGAATATTGCTTGCTCTTGCCTTAGAAATTATGAACTTGTTGATCTTTATTTTATTCTCATAAACTTGTTCACTTTCTAGGTCGTTGACGGGAAGCTTTCACAATCATGTTATCTCATGGCCGTTGATATCTGTTATAAGAACTTCTGCAGCAAGTAATTTTTAACCCAGAAATCATTTTTCATGCTATAATCGTGAAACTTGACATTGTTTTGTGGCAGCATCTTATTTATTCTCTTCCTTTTCATCTTGCAGATATGAGAAATTGGAAGGCAAACCGTTTTCTGTCAGTGATGCCGACTATTTCGTTTTCCACTCTCCATACAACAAGGTATGCCGTATGTAACATGTGCATATTATAGAAACAGCAATCCTTTGTTAACTCTATGCTTCTAGATTATTCATGATGTTTCATTTAAATTCTTGGTATTGGCTTCTGTTATTGTAGCTTGTGCAAAAAAGCTTTGCTCGAATATTGTTCAATGACTTCTTGAGAAATGCCAGGTTCTTGTCTGTTCCTCTCTCATCTCAGCTTTAATGTCCAGCTGTCCACTTTTGCTCCATCGCTGATTCTTCGTCTGATTTATACAGTTCTATCAATGAGGAAGCAAAGGAGAAGCTTGGTCCGTTTGCCACACTTTCTGGCGATGAAAGTTACTCAAGCAGGGATCTTGAGAAGGTGTGTTCTCACTCAACAAATGCCAATTGGACGATAACGGAGATGAGGAAATTGAAAATTTGGACGAAAATCTTGAAATTGGCTTAAATACATAGAATGGTCTCATGGTAGAAGTCTATAACTCTATATTGAGGAAGATACATTCTAATGATTAATCCACTTTTTATATTCAGGCATCCCAGCAAGTGGCCAAACCTTTCTACGATACAAAAGTGCAACCAACAACGTTGGTACCAAAGCAAGTCGGTAACACGTACACTGCATCTCTCTACACAGCTTTGGCATCACTTATTCACAACAAACATAGCACACTGGTAAGCCCTTATTACAGCCTTATGATTCAGAACCTAAGATCTGTCTCTTCCGAAAACATTATTTCTGAATTTGATTTTTATTGTGCAATTTCTAGGTTGGCAACCGTGTCCTTATGTTCTCATATGGTAGTGGTTTGACGGCCACGCTGTTCTCTCTTCGAGTAAATGCCGGACAGCACCCGTTCACCGTGACAAACATTGCCTCCGTTTTAAATGTCGAGGAGAAGTTGAAGACAAGACATGAGGTACTTCTCTCCCACTTTCTGGAATTTTGTTAGACTAGAGAATGAACCAACACACAACAAATCACAAATCTCCAAGGATTCAAGGTGAATTCCCAAAGAGAGCTATAGCATAAATCTGTAAAAAATGACAGGATAAATCTCAAAGGAGGACAAACTTTCCAATGAGCGTAATCTCTAGGGAGGACACACTCTCCCAAAGAGCCCAAGGCAAATGCCCAAAAACACTCTAATTCTCTGCATAATCTCCAACGTAGGACTATTTATACTAACCCCTCTCCTTATGTCATTCCAGCACATGGCCCTCTTCTAGAATAAACCGCCTAATTTCACTTTATATAATTTCTAACTATTTTGTATCCCAACAAATTTCACCAGACTTCAAATGTCGCTCCCATTGCCCCATAGTAAGGTGTAGGGTGGGTTTTGGTAATCTTTTATCCGGGGTCAATTTCTCATTTCGGGTTATGTATCCAAAGGTTTACTTCAACCATACTATTTTCTGCTCAAGTTGGGTCATGTTTTATGGTAATGTCACAATTCTATATGGGTTATGTGTCAAAAAAACTGAAGCTCATTGCCAACATTGATAATAAATGTGCATATTCTGTGCAGTTCCCCCCAGAAAATTTTGTGGAGACCTTGAAGCTGATGGAGCACAGATATGGTGCCAAGGACTTTGTGACGAGCAAGGACACAACCCTTCTAGCTCCGGGAACTTGCTACCTGACGGAGGTAGACACAATGTACCGGAGATTTTATGCAAAAAAGCCAGGACAGAGTGATGGCGTCACCAATGGCCATTGATGAGTTCAAATAGTGAACTCTGGTTATCAAGATTCTAGAGTGGAAAAGGGTGTCTTTTGCTTTGTTCTTAGAAGTTGTTGCCTGCAAATACAGATTCAAATATGTTGGTATTGTATTATTGTATTGACAAAGCAGATTTTGCTTTGCAAAAGTGGTGTGGGAAACCCAAAATTCAAAGCGGGGTTCTTAAGAAATACTAATAAACACTCTTGTTTGTAACTGGTAGCAGACGTCACCCGGGTTGACCCGCTTTATTCCTGTTGTATACTGTTAGGAATAAACTTTTATCACGATGAGAATGAAGGTTAAGGAATAAAATAGGTACTTTTTAAACATAAAACAGGCAAATACGGATGGTTTTTCTGAGATTGCATCAAAATCTGTTGCAATGGTGTGCGGGTTGTAACTCTTGTAAGTATTTTGAATATTATTAATCAATACCTGTGACGAAATATTCTTTGATACTATATAGAGAAATCTTCGTTTGAGGAGTACTATTAGAGAAACACTCTTAGATTGAAAAGTATAGAGTATTCTAGGTCATTCATCTCAATTTATCATACACTCTATCATATTTAATCTCTATTGATTGAATGACCCTTAACCGGTCAACATTGACTGGTGTTATATTGTTATGTCTTGAAAAAATATCATAGTATCGCAATCGTACGAGGTCGGGTTAATAAAGAAATATTTGACTATTCGATATTAGGTTTTAAAAAATAGCTATCTAAATGGAAAGTAACTCTCTTTCTCAAGTTAGTATATTTATCCTCATTCAATCCAATCTTCTTTCTACAATAAACTATTTAATACAAAGATTTCTTCTTCCAACTACTTTTTGCAATGAAATTGACAAAGTTAATAAGGAATTCTTCTAGAACAAATCATCTCATAATCACCATCATCTCATTAGTTGGGATAATATTTGTCGGCCTAAATCTCAAGGTGGATTAGGCTTGCACAAATCAGAAAGCATGAATAAATTGCTTCAAATGAAACTTTAATGGAAACTACTACTTGAACTAAATATAATATGGGTTCGAATAGTAACTAAAATATACTTAGGCTCTTCGGACATCTTCTCTTATAAACAGAAAAAGAAACAATCTTGATAATTTTCTAGACTTCTCCATTTTCGAGATATTTTTTTAAGAAAGATTTTTTTGGAAACTCGAAAATAGACATACGATTAATTTTTGGACCGATCAATGGATTTTAGATTGTGATTTCCTCCAATATTTTGATAATATTGATATTAACCTCAAACCATCGCATCTTATAACGACCGATTGAAAATGAGATATTCTTACTCTATTAAGGATTACTCACTCCATTAATAGCTAATAAAATCTTAAAAATACACATCCCTTTGACTGAGATAGAAAACCGAATCATCTGAAGACTTCTTCCGATGGAAATTTTTCAGTGAAGACAACCAGACCTCAAACCCAAACATTATCCCCAAGCCCAAGTTATGACTCTGCATCATTATGAATATGGAAACTTCGAATTCCTCCTAAATTACAAAACTTCATTTGGAAAGCTAACTCAAACAACCTTCCCACTACAAAATCCTAAATCGCTACTTCTCCAAAGTTCCATCATAATGCAAATTGTGCAACTTCGACAATGAAGACATATACCACCTATTTTTTCACTTGTCCCTACACTAAAAGTATGATCCGTAATGTAACATGTACACATTTTAATTTCCAGCAATCATTAATTTTTTTGGTAGACTTATACTATTTCAGAACATCTAATACTTCACTAGAAATTTTATATTTCCTTTGATGGACAATATGGAATCACCACAATTGGATCATTTTTAATAAAGATTTAATCAACAATCAATTAACCCTGCTAATCCGGCCTTCATCCAATACCAAGAATATCCACCAACTCAGTCACTCCCCATCCACTCCCCAAAAAATAAAAAAGAATCGGATTAGGAACATAATTTGGAAAAAAGCACCTCTTGATTGGATTAAACTAAAATTTGATAGATCCAAAAGAGATAACGGACCGTCTCATATCGGTTGTCCCTACACTAAAAGTATGATTCGTAATGTAACATGTACAAATTTTAATTTCCAGCAATCATCAAATTTTTGGGCAGACTTATACTATTTCAAAACATCTAATACTTCACCAGAAATTTTATATTTTCTTTGATGGACAATAGGGAATCACCACAATTAGATCATTTTTAATAAAGATTTCAATCAGCAATCAACTAATCCTGCTAATGTGGCCTTCATCCAATACCAAGAATGGATATCCACCAACTCAATCACTCCCTATCCACTCCCAAAAAAATAAAAAAAGGATCGGATTAGACACATAATTTGAAAAAAAAAACACATCTTGATTGGGTCAAACTAAAATTTGATAGATCCAAAAGAGATAACAGACCGTCTCATATCAATTTTATTATTCGAAATCATCAAGGAAACATACTACATATAGGTAAAAACGAATCCTTGAAATGATTATTATGCAAACAGAGACCACTGTTGCTCTACATGGTATTCGTAAATCAGTATCCTTAAATGTTAAAAATTTAATTATTGAAGGAGATAATTTGAATGTGCTTAACTCCATCAAAGGAGTTTGAAAAATACCATGGGTGATTCATACGATAATATTCGATATCAAATCATAACCACTTTGAATATGTAATGATTTTTTATTGTTATAGGGAGACGAATCAAGTTGTTGATTACCTAACAACACACGCTACCAGTTTAACATTGGCAAGAAACATCATGCGTCTGCTCAATATCATAGCATGATCATAGCCACTGCTAGACGTGAATTCATACACTTGAATTCAACGAGTGATAATTTTTGTAACACATTTTTAAAATCATCCGTTGTAATGATTTATTCTTGTCATTTACTTAAAATGAAGCCTAATGTTTATCTTGCATAAAAATATTAGGATATATATTTTTTATGAAAACATTGAAAAAATATTATATTTTTATAATAATATTATTATAGTGAAATCGAGATCATCATCTCTAATATTCTATTTATTTACAAATTTTTACAATAATTTTATTTTATATGAAAACAATCAAATAACATGTAAAACACTTTAATCACTCAAATTCATTGAAAAAATAGTAACACACCAAAACTTACGTTTTTTTCCACTAAGAATTCTATAATTTAATTTCACATAGATTATAATATCAGTTTAATTATTAAAATATATATTAATTGTTAAATAATTCACTTTTACTATGTCACGACAAAAAGAGATGTTATCCACTCCATGTGTGACTGACACCCTCACTATCCTGGGCCCCCACCAATAATAATGTGATGAAGAAGACAATCCCACTCTATTGCGAGAGTTGTCGTGGCACCTGATCCTTCCATCTACCGCTTCATCTTTTCAGGTGGCCGTTGGATTTTAGTGTGGACCCCACCTTAAAGTACTCATCCTTTCCTTTTTCTATATTTTTTTTTATCTAAGTTTTCAATTCCAACCCTATTTTGATCGAACACACTTGTCAATACTAGTTTTGTATCATTAATATCTCTAATTATATATTAATAAAAATTATAATTTTTTGATATTATCAAATTACTCGTTGAGACGAATCAAACAAGACCCCACATGACTATGTTTTTTCTTATATATTGGAAGAAATCTTGAAGATTCTCTTCGACTATGAATAGTGTATAAAAGTCAAACCGGATAAACAATATGAGACGGATGGAATACCATTTTAGTATTAAACAAATTAAGACGTTAGTTTTTTATAATATACATTATATAATATTCTGTAGCAATAAAAATATATATTATCATAATTATAAATAGTAAAATGACAAAATTATCAAATAAAGCCATTTATAAAGAGGCTTATTTAAAATAAATATTTATAATGCGTTGAAATTTGTGAAATTAATACTTTACAATTCGCATTTACTGGAATTTATAACTACTCCATATTTCAAACACGATTATACTCCCTTCGTTAATAAATAGATGTCATTTTAATTTTCGACACAACTATTAAAAAATGTAATCATTAAATTAAAATTCTACAATTTTTTTCTCAAATTTATAATTCAATAATTATTTACCTTATTTTTAACCAATGACTAAAGATAATTTGCATAGATTATATCAATAAGTGTAATTTTCAATAACCTACTTCGTAACTCATCAATAAATAATTATCTAAAACAGTAAAATCACAAATATTTTTTAACAAAAATTAAAAGCTAAAACTACATATATTTTCTAACATAAAGTATTAAAAAAGCCTTTATCTAAAAAATACTATTATAAATATCTATAACAAACAATCTAATATGATAACTTGTGTCGGCAAATCTGTTGGGCACGAACGTGTAATCGTATTATTGGTTAAAAAATGAGTTAAATAAAAAAATTATATTTAAAATATTCCCTAAAAATTAAATTAAAAAATTATATTCAAAATATTTTCTAAAAAAGAATGAATAAATCCTTAATAAAAAAAATTAAATTAATGGCTAAAAAAATTATTGCTAAAAATAAAATTTTATTTCCAAAAAAAAAGTTATTATAGTACATTAGAAAAAACCTTCATTTAATTCATGACAAATGTGAAAAAATAAAAAATATCAAGTAGCTAGATATTTCCCCCAAACTCCACCTCTATAAAAAGCAAAGAGGTTACAACTCAGTTAACACATCTCGTAATAATTAAGAGAAACTCATCGATCGGAATATATAGAGAGAGAGAGCCAGAGATCGAGGATGTTAAACAAGCTGTGGGATGACGTGGTAGCCGGGCCTCAGCCTTCGAGTGGGCTTGACATGTTCAGGAAGATCAAAGTTGATACAAGTAATTAATTAAGGCTACATATTTATTTTAATTTACATGTTCATTAATATATTTTATATATAGCGAGTGATGTACGAAAATGGATCAATTAATTATTATGTGTGTTGTGTTGATTAATTTGCAGAGGAGGAAGGTAGTTCGTCGAGGCCGGTAGCTACGGCCCCGTCAACGCCGGCGACCCCCGAGACGCCGTCGCCGAAGACGGTGACGGCCAGCGTGTGGAGGAGCGTGTTCAATCCGGGGAGCAACCTCAACTCCAAGACTGTTGGAGCCCACTACTTTGACAAGCCCACAATTACTAGCGTTCCCGGCTTTGGGTATCGATAATCACAAAAAACAACTAAGCTGATACCAATTTTATCCAGGTATTAATTGATTTAAATTAATAAGAAAACTAAAGAAAATAGCATGAATAGTGCTATATTACACTGATTTTTTGTAAATAGTAAACAGAAAACTTTTTTGAAAAGGTATATTCAACACATGAGAGTTTTTGATTGCTGTCTAAAAATTTGCCTCTCTAGAACTGAAAAGCTTCACTTAAATAGAAAATTGAAATTGTACTGTTGAGGTCCACTATGTGGAATCCGTACTACTATTCCTAATTACAATAATAATACAGTGGCTCTTGGTCTATTATTTCTCCTCTACCACAAGGAGAAACCATCTTGCTTCAGCTAGAAGCAGAAAAGTCTTGTACCTTTACCCCAAAGATCATTAAATGAAAGGATATAACCATTCCAGAAACCTTGGAAGTCAAAAATGACAACCCTCCTAGGAATATGGAAAAACAAGAGTTTTATCAAATTATAGAAGAAACTGATGGCAGGATTCTCATCAGATTTAATTCTATTAGAGAAATTTCTACTGATAGACCAACCTTTATTCCTGGGAGAAGCTCTATCCATGACCCCTTCTATTCCATTAGAAGCGAGTTTTCAAGAGCCCTAAGAAATGATCATGTCAATTTTGAAGCTCCTTTACCTAGAGTCATCCCTCCTAATGATGTTGAGTCAATCGGTGGTCATTCACCAACCTCCAATGATATGCATAGTTATTCTACTATCAATGTACTATCTAAAGAAGATTTTACTATTGATAAAGAATATTTGAGAAAAGACTTTTACAGTCCCAAGAACGATAAGAAGAAAAAATGGTTCATGAGCATAGACAAAGTCTATAGAGACCAAATCCAAAAGGAATATTATAAAGAGATGGATAAACTTCAAACCAATATTTTTTTTAAATGGTTCTCTATATACTTGTCCAGAAAAGACATAGAATACCCTTTCCATCTTTCTTATCTGGAAGTTCAGAATAGAATCACTAGAACCTGAAAGCACCACCCAACAAGTACTAGTACGTCTGTCCATCCACCTCTCAAAGGCGTAATTCTCAGTGATGAGATAAAAGCCGAACCTTTCAAAAGGGGTAGATCTGATATTGACAATAGTCAGATAAATCTTGGAGATATAAAAAAGATTTACAATCAGAACGATTACTCTAACCAGATTCTCCACACCATTGCCGAACAGATAGACCAAGTTCACTTGGGAATCGACAATGGATTTAATCCACCTAAATTTTCTAGGGATATTTCCAGACCACACTTTCAATCCTAAAGCATTCCTAGCAATCTGTTGAGAAATATAAATCTCAATCCTCCCACAGTCTTGGAGAAAATCTCTCAAAAAATAGACGCATTCCAAGCCTCTACCTCTCAAAGACTCGATGCAATTCAAGCATCAAACTCTAGGATAATCCCTTCTACTCATTCCAATCCTGCAAATATAAACTGCTTAAAGGCAAAATGCAAAAGCAGTTGCAATGATGGGTCTAGCCTTGATCAAAGCAGTCCCAGTACTAAAGATACTAGTACTGAAAATGAATCTGTTGAAGAAATCAATCACATAGAATCTGTCCTACCAGAGATCAATAAACTTAGAAGAAGAGGTAACATATCTCAACACCATACCAAAAGGTTTGGTAATTCAGACACCAGAAATTACTACAATAGACCCACTCCTCCTGATCTTCAGTATGAAGAAAGAGCAAAGTTCAGATCCACAGATTACAATGGCACATCCATCTACGAATGAAACATAGATGGTAAGTCAGAAGGAGAAATCATGAATACTCTCCAAGAAATGGGCATGGCTAAAGTTGCCTATAGAACCCAAAATCAATCAGACAAAACTGCAGCATGCCTTATAATCCAAGGATTCACTGGACAATTAAAATACTGGTGGGATAACGCTACCAATATTCAGCAAAAAATGGAGATCTTAGATGCAACCATCTCTATTGAAGATGAGACATGTAGAATTACCACTGAGCAAAACGCCTCAGGTCAGCTTATCTATGCAATCATCATGTATTTCGTGGGCAATCCCCAAGAAGAATTACAAGCTAATAAGATCACCTTGACCAACCTAAATTGCCCAACCTTAAGTGACTACAGGTGGTACAAAGATGTATTTTTAACCTATGTCCTTAAGAGACCAGATTGCAATGAATCTTTTTGGAAGGAAAGATTCGTCGCCGGTTTACCTTCCCTTTTCGCCAAACGTATATCATCCAAGCTCAAAGAAACCATTGGAACAGAAGAAATTCCATGGAAAGATATTACTTATGGTCAACTTGGAGCCTTCATTAAAAAGGAAGGTTTAACATTATGCACTGAACTTCAAATTCAGGCAAAATACGGAGGGGAAAAGGGTAGATCCAGAAGAGAAATGAGAAACTTCTGCGAAGCCTTTAGAATGGAAAGGATCCAAGCCCCTTCAAGGGCTAACAGGGAAAAATCTCATAAAAAGAAGAGAGATTTCTCTAGAACCTGGAAAAGCTCTAGAAAACATAGACCTAGCCAAACCAAGTTTGACAGATCCAATAGACCTAGTCTTAGTAAAAAGATCATCTGCTACAAATGTCGCAAGCCAGGGCATAAAGTAGATAGTTGTCCTTTAAAGCAAAAGGTTAACGAGTTATTTAAAGATAACCCAGATCTTAGAGAAGATCTAAAAATGATTCTTAATTTGTCTGATCATTCTGATGACAATGGAATCTACGAGGTAGACTACAACTCCTCTGATTCAGATAATAATCAACCACAACAATGCTGCAATGTCATCACTAAGGCCGATAGAGATGAAGCTCTTTTTGAACTTGTTAACCAAATTCCTGATCCACAAGTTAAACATGAATATTTCATGAAACTTAAGGACCTCATATTCAAAGAATAAAGAATCGCTTTCAACGAGCCTTTTAGCATTTCTAAACTCTTTGAAAATAGACCCTCTTCTAGCCTCTTTGGCTCACCAGTTACAACCAAAGACCTTCAGTCAGAGGTCAATAAACTTAAAAAGGAAATTAGAGATCTTCAAGAGTATGTCAGGCTTAAAGATCCTTTAGATCTAGAGATCGTAACTAGACTCGCTATACTTGAATCTAAGATAGACCCAAGTAGCAGTTCTAGCAGCAAATCTACTCATAGATCTCGTAGTAGTTCCAAACATTCCAAAACTACTTCCAAAAACATTCAAGAAGACCCCTTTCCTACCAATGACGATCTATTTCTTACAGTCCTAAACAAAATGAACTTTCAGAAATGGAATTGCCCTGTTAAGATTAAAATTGCCAATGAAGTTTTTAACACTATCGCTCTCATAGACAGTGGGGCTGACCTCAATTGCATCAGAGAAGGATTGATTCCTTCCATCCATTTTGAAAAAAACTAATGAAAGATTACACAATGCTAGTGGCGTCCGTATGCAATTAAACTTTAAAATTCCCGAAGCATCTGTCTGCAATAATGGATGGTGCCTCCTGAATTCTTTTGTTTTAGTCAAAGATCTATCCCAAGATGTTATTCTGGGATCTCCTTTCCTCACCCAAATCTATCCCTTCACCGTTGACCATAACGGCATTCATGCAGACATCCTTGGCAAAAAATTAGATTTCAATTTTCTTGATCCCATCAAAAGCAGAGATCTTGATATCCTCCAATCCGTCTCAATCAAAAGACAATTAAATCTCATTGATCACAAAAAGACTTTTATTAAATATTTGACCGATGAAATTGCTTTCTTAAAGATTGAAGAAAAGCTTCAAAGTCCTTATCTGCAAACCAAAATCCTTGACCTTGAAAAGCTTTTCAAAAGCCAGGTCTGTTCTGACATCCCTAATGCTTTTTGGGATCGAAAGAAACATCAAGTCTCTCTTCCCTATGAAAAGACCTTTAGCGAAAGAGACATTCCTACCAAAGCCAGACCCATTCAAATGAATAGAGAACTATTAGAAGTCTGTAAAAAAGAAATAGACTCTTTGTTAACCAAGCAGTTAATAAGGAAGTCCCAGTCTCCTTGGAGTTGTGCAACCTTCTATGTTATGAATGCTGTAGAAAAAGAAAGAGGGGTTCCCAGGTTATTCATCAACTATAAACCCCTCAATAACGTCTTGCAATGGATCAAGTATCCTATCCCTAACAAAAGAGATCTACTTAATAGGCTCTTCGAAGCAAACATATTCTCTAAATTTGACATGAAAAGCGGCTACTGGCAGATCCAGATAGCCGAAGAAGACAAATACAAAACCGCATTGACCGTTCCTTTTGGCCACTACGAATGGAATGTTTTGCCTTAAGAACGCCCCATCAAAGTATCAGAGAATTATGAATGATATTCTCAATCCTTACTCTGACTTCCTCATTGTCTACATTGATGACGTGCTTATCTTTTCAAAAACTTTAGATGAGCATTTCAAACATTTAAACATTTTTCTACATACCATCAGAAAAAATGGTTTAGTTTTATCAGCCACCAAGATGAAACTATTCCAAATCAAAGTCAGGTTTCTTGGTCATGATATTTATCAGCAGACTATTAAACCTATTCACAAGAGCATTGAATTTGCTGACAAATTCCCGGATGAGATTAAAGACAAAACCCAGCTTCAAAGGTTTCTTGGATGTCTTAACTACATCTCTGATTTCTTTCCTGGTCTCAGACAACTTTGCATACCTTTGTTTCTTAGACTTAAAAAGAATCCTCCTCCTTGGGATATTAAGCAAGCTGAAGCCGTCCGTATCATTAAGAAAGAGGTTAAAACCCTCCCTTGCATTGGTATCCCTCAACCCAAGGCTTTTATGATTGTGGAAATAGATGCCTCTGATGTAGGTTTCAGTGGCATTCTAAAACAAAGATTAGAGACTAGCAGTCCTGAGCAACTGGTTAGATTTTACTCTGGTTATTGGACTGACCCCCAAAAGAACTATAGCACTGTAAAGAAAGAAATCATTTCCATTGTTGCTTGCATTCCTAAATTTCAGGATGATTTGTACAATAAATCATTCCTTCTCAGAGTCGATTGCAAATCTGCCAAAGAAATTTTGCAGAAAGATGTTCAAAACATTGTTTCCAAACAAATTTTTGCCAGATGGCAGGCAATCCTTTCGGTTTTTGATTTTGAAATAGAATTCATTAAAGGAGAGAAAAACTCCTTACCTGATTTCCTTACTAGAGAATTTTTGCAGGGTAAACTAGCAAATTAAAGTATTTTCAGAGGGAGAGTTGCAGTCAAAAGCGGATACCACTCTTTCGTCTATTTAAATGGCTCATTTCCCGCATTTCAAAGTCTTTCAAGACATCAAAAGACATTTATACAATTATTATGGTGTTCCTTCTAGTCAAAAGGATTTCAAAAACATTTTAGCAACCTCCTATGATTCTGAAGATGCAAAAACACTTGACCTTAACATTGCAAAGATGACACTTCTCAGAAAGCAAAACACAGCAAACAGAAAAATTGCTTCTCAGGTAAAGATCTCGTACCTCCCTTTCTAACCATATTATTTGCATTTTCAGGAATGGCAGGGAGAGAGAATCCCCCTCGAAAACAAACTCCTGCAGATTACCTTCCTCAAAAAAGTCCAAATACAGTACCTACTCAAAATCAATTCTCCATGTTGTCTCAATTTCCTCTCCTCTCAAATACTCAAAGTCCAAAGACCCCTCAAAAGAAAGAATCACCAAAGTCTACCACAAATACATCATCAAACAATCATCCCTTCTAGAAATTTGCCTAACCAGAGAACTTGAGACCCATGAACCAAAAGAATTCGATCCGTTCATCAAAAGCCTCTTAACAAAAGACTTCCAATGGTTCCCCTCAGAACCAGCAAAGACTCATAAATTCTATGAATTCATCCTGGTAGATTCTTTATCTGCCGAAATCTTTCATACAAAAGATGAAAAAGACCCAGACCTTACCCTCTTTTCCAAATGTAAGATCCTCAAGGTAATATCCCGAGAAGAGTGGGGTGATCCTAGCTTACAAAGACAATTCACCATTCCATTCTACCCAAAAGGATATTCCTATTTTGACTATCGTGAAGCATGGTCAAAAACCTTCCTTTTAAGACCCTTCAACCATTCATGGTTCTTCTTCTTTGCAAAAAACTGCTCTGACAAAATTCCAATCTGGTTCTACTCCTGGTGGAACATTTTTGGCCCAGTCCTAGACATCTACCCAGAACCTGCAAAATAAGCCTTTGACTACTTCTGCAGGCATTGTTTCTGGCCATAATATGTCAAACCTGTCCAGTTCCATATAAATACCGGAGTTGCCTGGATCCTCTGCTGGATCTATGACCTTCAACAAATTCTTCCTAAACCACTACCCTTATCCCTCTGCAGAAAATATAAGGTTAGATGGTGGAAAAAGATTGACCTTGACTCCCTGACCATTGACAAGATAAAGCTCATTATCGAGTCAAAAAAGTCAACCCAAAGCTCACAAAAGACCTCAGTTGTCCACCCTATAGGCATTCCTGTAGCATCATCCTCTCAAGTCCCTTCACCATTCAATGCGGCCCAGCAAAAAGAATGGCAAGAGTTTCAAGAATGGAAGAAATATCAAGAACTTATGACTACCCAATCATGCCATAAACAGAACAAATCCATTGTAATAAAAGAAGACCAAGAATTGTCCAAGACCGGTGCAAAGAAATCATGGTTCGACAAAGTCCAAGAAGAAGAACAAGCCAATTCTTCTAATCAAGCCCAAGATGAAAACTTTGACTCTTTTGAACAGTTCGCTCAAGACCCATATGCGTAAAGTCCAAGAAATACCTAGGCCCAAACTCTCTTCAAGCTCAGCAAGAAGTTCAGGCCCAATACAGCATAGACGTCGGCAGAATATCCAAATCAACCAACAGACAAAGCTTATGGCCGACAAAGACCATCAGCAAAAGACAAAGACCACTCAACAAAGCAAACTCACGAGTCAACAGTAACAACGCACTGATACCAAGTTGGCCAAAGGGATCAAAACTTTGAAAATAGGTAAATCTTAGAACAAACAATAACACAATACTGGGACTATTGTGAAAACATGAACTATTATTGCATAATGAAAGAAACTATATAAAGGGGACTTATAAAGAAACTGAAGAACACCAAGGCAAAAAACTTAAAATATGAGAGAGAGAGAGAGAGTTTTTTGCGTGCTTTTAAACAATGAGGGACTTCAGAATATATAGAAAATAGAAAATGAACTATTTGAGAGTACTATTAAGGCGCCATACAACTGTTCTTGTATACAATGCAAAATTAGTGCGTTGGTTCTGTCTTGAGTGGATTTTGCTTTTTGCTGTAGAAGTCTTGTGTCTTCTTTTGCTTTTGCTGGTGGAATTTTGTGTCTTCTTCTGTTTTTCTCATGGTCTATGTCGGCCAAGAGTTATCTTCAGAAAAGGACATTTGTTGGGCTTCTTATGCTGTGATGATTGGGCCTGGATTGATTGGGCCTGGACTCTCTTTCTGGTCTTGAAGAGAGTGGGGATCCAGAGTCTTTTGATTTGATTAGGCATATGGGTCTTGAGCAAATTCTTCAAAAGGATCAAAGTCTTCTTCTTGATTCTGATTTGAGGAACTTGCCAGATCTTCTTCTTCTTGAACCTTTTCGTACCATGATTTCTTGATTTCTGATTTTGGCTGGTCTTCTTTGATTGTTATGGACTTGATTTGTTCTCGGCCTGATTGGGCTGCCATTCTTTCTTGATATTTTTTAAAGTCTTGGAATTCTTGCCATTCTTTCTGCTGGGCTGCAGATAATGGTAGTGGTGACTGGGAAGATGATGCTACATGAATGCCTGTTGGATGGACTATAGGGGTTTTTTGAGGATTTTGAGAGGTCTTTTTTTATTGGATAAGAAGCTTAATTTTATCAAGGGTTACCAGGTCTAGGTCAAACTTTTCCCACCATCTAACTTTGTAAAATCTACAAAGAGAAAATGGGAGTGGTTTTGGCAGGATTTGTCGGAGATCGTAGATCCAATAGAAGATCCAGGCGATACCCGCATTCTTATGGAAATGGACAGGTTTGACATATTCTAACCAAAAGCAATGCTTGCTAAAGTAGTCATATGCTGTTTTGATGGGTTCTGGATAAATTTCAAGGACACGGCCAAAAAGGCTCCACCATGAGTAAAACCAGATTGGTATTTGATCCGGGCAGTCTTTATCAAAAAAGAAGAACCAGGAATGATTGAAGGGTCTGATAAGAAATGCTTTCGACCATGCCATGCGATAGTCAAAATATGAGTATCCCTTTGGATAGAAAGGAATAGAGAATTGCTTTTGTGATGTGGGATCACCCCATTGTTCTCTAGAGATAATTTTGAGGATCTTACACTTGGAAAAAAAGTATAAGACTGGAATCTTTTTCATCTCTGGTATGGGAGATTTCTGTTGAAAGAGAGTCTACCAAGATGAATTCGTAATATTTTTGAGTTTTGGCTGGTTCTGTGGGGAACCATTGAAAGTCTTGAGAGAAGAGACTTTTGATGAAGGGTTCGAACTCTTTGGGTTCATGGGTTACAAACTCTTTGGTTAAGCATAATTCATCAAAGGGAGATTGTTTGATGAAATACTTATGAAAGACTTTTGATTTGGACTTTGACCCTGACTCTTTTTTCTGTGGGGTCTTTGGACTTGAGGTCTTTGAGAGGTTCAAGTATTGAGAGAGACTTTGAAATTGGTTATGAACTGGGACTAGTTCACCAGTACTTTTTGCCGGGAGGTAATCCGCCGGCGTTTGCTTCCGAGAGTTTCCTCTCCCCGCCATTTCTGAAAATGTAAATAACATGGTTAGAAAGGGAAGGATGAGATTTTTACCTGAGAAACAATCAGTCTATTTGCTGCGTTTTGCTTTTTGAGAAGTGTCATCCTTGCAATGTGAAGGTCAAGTGTTTTTTCATCTTCAGAATCGTAGGAGGCTGCTAAAATTTTATTGAAATCCTTTTGACTTGAAGGAACCCCATAAAAATTGTAGCAATGTTCTTTGAGGTTTTGAAAGACTAAGAAATGCGGGAAATGAGCCATACGAAAATTCTTAATTTGCTGATTTACCCTGCAAAAATTCTCTAGTAAGGAAATCAGGTAAGGAGTTTTTCTCTCCTTTAATGAATTCTATTTCAAGAGCTAACAGGGAGAAATCTCATAAAAAGAAAATTTTCTCTAGAACCTGGAAAAGCTCCAGAAGATATAGACCTAGCCAGACCAAGTTTGACAGATCCAGTAGACCTAGTGAAAAGATCATCTGCTACAAATGTCGCAAGCCAGGACATAAAACAGATAGTTGTCCTTTAAAGCAAAAGGTCAACAAGTTATTTAAGGATAACCCAGATCTTAGAGAAGGTTTAAAAAGAATCATTAACTTGTCTGATCATTCTGATGACAATGAAATCTACGAAGTAGACTACAGTTCCTCTGATTCAGAAGATAATCAACCACAACAATGCTGCAATGTCATCACTAAAGCCGATAGAGACGAAGCTCTTTTCGAGCTTGTTAACCAAATTCCTGATCCACAAGTTAAACATGAATATTTCATGAAACTTAAGGATCTCATTTTCAAAGAACAAAGAACCTCTTTCAACGAGCCCTTTAGCATTTCTAAACTCTTTGAGAACAGACCCTCGTCTAGCCTCTTTGGCTCTCCTGTTACAACCAAAGATCTTCAGTCAGAGGTCAATAAACTCAAAAAAGAAATTAGAGATCTTCAAGGGTATGTAAGGCTTAAAGATCCTTTAGATCTTGAGATCGAAACTAGACTTGCTATACTTGAATAAAAAATAAACCCAAGAAGCAGTTCTAGCAGCAAATCGACTTATAGATCTAGAAGTAGTTCCAAAACCACTTCCAAGAGCAGTCATGAAGACCCTTTTCCTAACAATGACGATCTTTTTCTTACCGTCCTTAACAGAATGAGTTTTCAGAAATGGAATTGCCCTGTTAAGATTAAGATCGCCAATGAAGTTTTCAACACAATCGCTCTCATAGACAGTGGAGCTGACCTAAACTGCATCAGAGAAGGACTAGTTCCTTCAATCCATTTTGAAAAGACTAATGAAAGATTGCACAATGCCAGTGGCGTCCGCATGTAATTAAACTTCAAAATTCCCGAAGCATTTGTCTGCAATAATGGATGGTGCCTCCTGAATTCTTTTGTCTTAGTAAAAGATCTATCCCAAGATGTTATTCTGGGATCTCCTTTCCTCACCCAGATCTATCCCTTCACCGTTGACCATAACGGCATTCATGCAGACATCCTTGGCAAAAAACTAGACTTCAATTTTCTTGATCCTATTAAAAGCAGAGATCTTGATATCCTCCAATCCGTTTCTATCAAAAAGCAATTAAACCTCATTAATCACAAAAGGACTTTTATGAAAGATCTGACCAATGAAATTGCTTTCCTAAAAATTGAAGAAAAACTTCAAAATCCTTATCTGCAAACCAAAATCCTTGATCTTGAAAAGCTTTTCAAGAGCCAGGTTTGTTCTGACATCCCTAATGCTTTTTGATCGAAAGAAACATCAAGTCTCTCTTCCCTATGAAAAGACATTTAGCGAAAGAAACATTCCTACCAAAGCCAGACCCATTCAAATGAATAAAGAACTTTTAGAAATCTGCAAAAAGGAAATAAACTCTTTATTAACCAAGCAGTTAATAAGAAAGTCCCAGTCTCCTTGGAGCTGTGCAGCCTTCTATGTTATGAATGCAGCAGAAAAAGAAAGAGGTGTTCCTAGGTTGGTCATCAACTATAAACCTCTCAATAATGTCTTGCAATGGATCAGATATCCAATCCCTAACAAAAGAGATCTACTTAACAGGCTCTTCGAAGCAAAAGTTTTCTCTAAATTTGACATGAAAAGCGGCTACTGGCAAATCCAGATAGCCGAAGAAGACAAATACAAAACCGCATTCACCGTTCCTTTTGGCCACTACGAATGGAATGTTATGCCTTTCGGCCTTAAGAACGCCCCTTCAGAGTATCAAAGAATCATGAATGATATTCTCAATCCTTACTCTGACTTCCTCATTTTCTACATTGATGATGTGCTTATCTTTTCAAAATCCTTAGATGAGCATTTCAAACATCTAAACATTTTTCTATATACCATCAGAAAAAATGGTTTAGTTTTATCAGCCACCAAGATGAAACTATTTCAAATCAAAGTCAGGTTTCTTGGTCATGATATTTATCAACAAACTATTAAACCTATTCACAGAAGCATTGAATTTGCTGACAAATTCCCGGATGATATTAAAGACAAAACCCAGCTTCAAAGGTTTCTTGGATGTCTTAACTATATATCTGATTTCTTTCCTGGTCTCAAACAACTTTGCATACATTTGTTTCTTAGACTTAAGAACCCCCCTCCTCCTTGGGGTATTAAGCAAACTAAAGCCGTCCGCATCATTAAGAAAGAGGTTAAAACCCTCCCTTGCATTGGTATCCCTCAACCCAAGGCATTTATGATTGTAGAAACAGATGCCTCTGATATAGGTTTCGGTGGTATTCTAAAACAAAGACTAGAGACTAACAGTCCTGAGCAACTAGTTAGATTTTACTCTGGTTGTTGGACTGGTCCCCAAAAGAACTATAGCACAGTAAAGAAAGAAATCATTTCCATTGTTGCTTCCATTTCTAAATTTCAGGATGATTTGTACAATAAATCATTCCTTCTCAGAGTCGATTGCAAATCTGCCAAAGAGATTTTACAAAAGGATGTTCAAAACATTGTTTCTAAACAAATTTTTGCCAGATGGCCGGGAATCCTTTCAGTTTTTGATTTTGAAATAGAATTCATTAAAGGAGAGAAAAACTATTTACCTGATTTCCTTACTAGAGAATTTTTGCAGGGTAAATAAGCAAATTAAGAATTTTCGTATGGCTCCTTTCCCGCATTTCCTAGTCTTTCAAAACCTCAAAGAACATTGCTACAATTTTTATGGGGTTCCTTCAAGTCAAAAGGATTTCAATAAAATTTTAGCAGCCTCCTACGATTCTGAAGATGAAAGAACACTTGACCTTCACATTGCAAGGATGACACTTCTCAGAAGGCAAAACGCAGCAAATAGATTGATTGCTTCTCAAGTAAAAATCTTATCCTTCCCTTTCTAACCATGTTATTTACATTTTCAGAAATGGCGGGGAGAGGAAACTCTCGGAAGCAAACGCCGGCGGATTACCTCCCGGCAAAAAGTACTGGTGAACTAGTCCCAGTTCATAACCAGTTTCAAAGTCTCTCTCAATACCCGAACCTCTCAAAGACCTCAAGTCCAAAGACCCCACAAAAAAAAGAGTCAGGGTCAAAGTCCAAATCAAAAGTCTTTCATAAGTATTTCATCAAACAATCTCCCTTTGATGAATTATGCTTAACCAAAGAGTTCGTAACCCATGAACCCAAAGAGTTCGAACCCTTCATCAAAAGTCTCTTCTCTCAAGACTTTCAATGGTTCCCCACAGAACCAGCCAAAACTCAAAAATATTACGAATTCATCTTGGTAGACTCTCTTTCAACAGAAATCTCCCATACCAGAGATGAAAAAGATTCCAGTCTTATACTTTTTTTCCAAGTGTAAGATCCTCAAAATTATCTCTAGAGAACAATGGGGTGATCCCACATCACAAAAGCAATTCTCTATTCCTTTCTATCCAAAGGGATACTCATATTTTGACTATCGCATGGCATGGTCGAAAGCATTTCTTATCAGACCCTTCAATCATTCCTGGTTCTTCTTTTTTGATAAAGACTGCCCGGATCAAATACCAATCTGGTTTTACTCATGGTGGAGCCTTTTTGGCCGTGTCCTTGAAATTTATCCAGAACCCATCAAAACAGCATATGACTACTTTAGCAAGCATTGCTTTTGGTTAGAATATGTCAAACCTGTCCATTTCCATAAGAATGCTGGTATCGCCTGGATCTTCTATTGGATCTACGATCTCCGACAAATCCTGCCAAAACCACTCCCATTTTCTCTTTGTAGATTTTACAAAGTTAGATGGTGGGAAAAGTTTGACCTAGACCTGGTAACCCTTGATAAAATTAAGCTTCTTATCCAATAAAAAAAGACCTCTCAAAATCCTCAAAAAACCCCTATAGTCCATCCAACAAGCATTCATGTAGCATCATCTTCCCAGTCACCACTACCATTATCTGCAGCCCAGCAGAAAGAATGGCAAGAATTCCAAGACTTTAAAAAATATCAAGAAAGAATGGCAGCCCAATCAGGCCGAGAACAAATCAAGTCCATAACAATCAAAGAAGACCAGCCAAAATCAGAAATCAAGAAATCATGGTACGAAAAGGTTCAAGAAGAAGAAGATCTGGCAAGTTCCTCAAATCAGAATCAAGAAGAAGACTTTGATCCTTTTGAAGAATTTGCTCAAGACCCATATGCCTAATCAAATCAAAAGACTCTAGATCCCCACTCTCTTCAAGACCAGAAAGAGAGTCCAGGCCCAATCAATCCAGGCCCAATCATCACAGCATAAGAAGCCCAACAACTGTCCTTTTCTGAAGATAACTCTTGGCCGACATAAACCATGAGCAAAACAGAAGAAGACACAAGATTCCACCAGCAAAAGCAAAAGAAGACACAAGACTTCTACAGCAAAAAGCAAAATCCACTCAAGACAGAACCAACGCACTAATTTTGCACTGTATACAAGAACAGTTGTACGGCGCCTTAATAGTACTCTCAAATAGTTCATTTTCTATTTTCTATATATTCTGAAGTCCCTCATTGTTTAAGGGCACGCAAAAAACTCTCTCTCTCTCTCTCTCTCTCTCTCTCTCTCTCATATTTTAAGTTTTTTGCCTTGGTGTTCTTCAGTTTCTTTGTAAGTCCCCTTTGTATAGTTTCTTTCATTACGCAATAATAAACTTCAAACCAATATTCTTTTTTTTAAATGGTTCTCTATATACTTGTCCAGAAAAGACATAGAAGACCCTTTCCATCTTTCTTATCTGGAAGTTCAGAATAGAATCACTAGAACCTGGAAGCACCATCCAACAGGTACTAGTACTTCTGTCCATCCACCTCTCAAAGGCATAATTCTCAGTGATGAGATAAAGGCCGAACCTTTCAAAAGAGGAAGATATGATACTGACAATAGTCAGGTAAATCTTGGAGACATAAAAAAAAATTACAATCAGAACAATTACTCTAACCAAATTCTCCACACCATTGTCGAACAGATAGACCAAGTTCACTTGGGAATCGACAATGGATTTAATGCACCTAAATTTCCTAGGGATATTTCCATACCACACTTTCAATCCGAAAGCATTCCCAACAATCTGTTGAGAAATATAAATCTCAATCCTCCCACAGTCTTGGAGAAAATCTCTCAAAGGATAGACGCATTCCAAGCCTCTACCTCTCAAAGACTCGATGCAATTCAAGCATCAAACTCGAGGATAACCCCTTCTACTCATTCCAATCCTGCAAATTTAAACTGCTTAATAGCAAAGTGCAAAACCAGTTGCAATGATGAGTCCAACCTTGATCAAAGCAGTCCCAGTACGAAAGATACTAGTACTGAAAATGAGTCTGCTGAAGATATTAATCACATAGAATCTGTCTTACCAGAGATCAATAAACTCAGAAGAAAAGGTAACAAATATCAATACCATACCAAAAGGTTTGGTAATTCAGACACTAGAAACTACTACAATAGACCAACTCCTCCTGATCTTCAGTATGAAGAAAGAGCAAAGTTTAGATCCACAGATTACAATGGCACATCCATCTACGAATGGAACATAGATAGTAAGTCAGAAGGAGAAATCATGAATACTCTCCAAGAGATGGGCATGGCCAAAGTTGCCTATAGAACCCAAAATCAGTCTGACAAAACTGCAACTTGCCTTATAATCCAAGGATTCACAAGGCAATTAAAATACTGGTGGGATAATGCTACCAATATTCAGCAAAAAATGGAGATCCTAGATGCTACCATCTCTACTGAAGATGATACAGGTAGAATTACCACTGAGCAAAACGCCTCAGGTCAGCTTATCTATGCAATCAGCATGAATTTCGTGGGCAATCCCCAAGAAGAATTACAAGCTAATAAGATCACCTTGACCAACCTAAATTGCCCAACCTTAAGTGACTATAGGTGGTACAAAAATGTATTTTTAACCTATGTCCTTATGAGACCAGACTGCAATGAATCTTTTTAGAAAGAAAGATTCGTAGCCGGCTTACCTTCCCTTTTCGCCAAACGAATCTCAACCAAGCTCAAAGAAACCATTGGAACAGAAGAAATTCCATGGAAAGATATTACTTATGTCCAGCTTGGGGCCTTTATTAAAAAGGAAGGTCTAGCATTATGCATTGAACTTCAAATTCAGGCAAAATACGGGGGGGGGGGGGGGGTAGATCCAGAATAGAGATGGGAAACTTCTGCAAAGCCTTTGGAATGGAAAAAATCCAAGCCCCTTCTAGAGCTGACAGAGAAAAATCTCATAAAAAGAGAAATTTCTCTAGAACCTGGAAAAGCTCTAGAAACATAGACCTAGCCAAACCAAGTTTGACAGATCCAATAGACCTAGTCTTAGTAAAAATATCATCTGCTATAAGTGTCGCAAGCCAGGACATAAAGCAGATAGTTGTCCTTTAAAGCAAAAGGTCAACGAGTTATTCAAGGATAACCCAGATCTTAGAGAAGGTCTAAAAAGGATTATTAATTTGTCTGATCATTCTGATGACGATGGAATCTACGAGGTAGACTACAACTCCTCTAATTCAGAAAATAATCAACCACAACAATGCTGCAATGTCATCACTAAAGCCGATAAAGATGAAGCTCTTTTCGAGCTTGTTAACCAAATTCCAGATCCACAAGTTAAACATGAATATTTCATGAAACTTAAAGACCTTATTTTCAAAGAACAAAGAACCACTTTCAACGAGCCTTTTAGCATTTCTAAACTCTTTGAAAACAGACCCTCTTCTAGCCTCTTTGGCTCACCAGTTACAACCAAAGACCTTCAGTCAGAGGTCAATAAACTCAAAAAAGAAATTAGAGATCTTCAAGAGTACGTCAAGCTTAAAAATCCTCTTGATCTAGAGATCGAAACTAGACTCGCTATACTTGAATCTAAAATAGACCCAAGTAGCAGTTCTAGCAGCAAATCTACTTATAGATCTCGAAGTAGTTCCAAACATTCCAAAACTACTTCAAAAAGCATTCAAGCAGACCCCTTTCCTACCAATGACGCCTATTTCTTACAGTCCTAAACAGAATGAACTTTCAGAAATGGAACTGCCCTGTTAAGATTAAGATTGCCAATAAAGTTATCAACACTATCGCTCTCATAGACAGTGGAGCTGATTTCAATTGCATCAGAGAAGGATTGGTTCCTTCCATCCATTTTGAAAAGACTAATGAAAGATTACACAATGCCAGTGGCGTCCGTATGCAATTAAACTTTAAAATTCCCGAAGTATCTGTTTGCAGTAATGGATGGCGCCTCCTGAATTCTTTTGTTTTAGTCAAAGATCTATCCCAAGATGTTATTCTGGGTACTCCTTTCCTCACCCAAATCTATCCCTTCACCGTTGACCATAACGACATTCATGCAGATATCCTTGGCAAAAAATTAGATTTCAATTTTCTTGATCCCATCAAAAGTAGAGATCTTGATATCCTCCAATCCGTCTCTATCAAAAGGCAATTAAATCTCATTGATCACAAAAGGACTTTTATGAAAGATCTGACCAATGAAATTACTTTCTTAAAAATTGAAGAAAAACTTCAAAATCCTTATCTGCAAACCAAAATCCTTGACCTCGAAAAGCTTTTCAAAAGCCAGGTATGTTCTGACATCCCTAATGCGTTTTGGGATCGAAAGAAACATCAAGTCTCTCTTCCCTATGAAAAGACCTTTAGCGAAAGAGACATTCCTACCAAAGCCAGACCCATTCAAATGAATAAAGAGCTATTAGAAGTCTGTAAAAAGGAAATAGACTCTTTATTAACCAAACAGTTAATAAGGAAGTCCCAGTCTCCTTGGAGTTGTGCAACTTTCTATGTTATGAATGCAACAGAGAAAGAAAGAGGGGTTCCCAGGTTAATCATCAACTATAAACCCCTCAATAACGTCTTGCAATGGATCAGGTATCCTATCCCTAACAAAAAAGATCTACTTAACATGCTCTTCGAAGCAAAAGTATTCTCTAAATTTGACATGAAAAATGGCTATTGGCAGATCCAGATAGCCGAAGAAGACAAATACAAAACAGCATTCACCGTTCCTTTTGGCCACTACGAATGGAATGTTATGCCTTTCGGCCTTAAGAACGCCCCTTCAGAGTATCAGAGAATTATGAATGATATTCTCAATCCTTACTCTGACTTCCTCATTGTCTACATTGATGACATACTTATCTTTTCAAAAACCTTAGATGAGCATTTCAAACATTTAAACATTTTTCTTCATACCATCAGAAACAATGGTTTAGTTTTATCAGCCACCAAGATGAAACTATTCCAAATCAAAGTCAGGTTTCTTGGTCATGATATTTATCAGCAGACTATTAAACCTATTCACAAGAGCATTGAATTTGCTGACAAATTCCCAGATGAGATTAAAGACAAAACCCAGCTTCAAAGGTTTCTTGGATGTCTTAACTATATCTCTGATTTCTTTCCTGGTCTCAGACAACTTTGCATACCTTTGTTTCTTAGACTTAAGAAGAATCCTCCTCCTTGGGGTATTAAGCAAACTGAAGTCGTCCGTATCATTAAGAAAGAGGTTAAAACTCTCCCTTGCATTGGTATCCCTCAATCCAAGGCATTTATGATTATAGAAACAGATGCCTCAGATATAAGTTTCGGTGACATTCTAAAACAAAGATTAGAGACTAGCAATCCTGAGCAACTAGTTAGATTTTACTCTGGTTGTTGGACTGGCCCCCAAAAGAACTATAGCACAGTAAAGAAAGAAATCCTTTCCATTGTTGCTTGCATTTCTAAATTTCAGGATGATTTGTACAATAAATCATTCCTTCTCAGAGTCGATTGCAAATCTGCCAAAGAAATTTTGCAGAAAGATGTTCAAAATATTGTTTCCAAACAAATTTTTGCCAGATGGCAGGCAATCCTTTCAGTTTTCGATTTTGAAATAGAATTCATTAAAGGAGAGAAAAATTCCTTACCTGATTTCCTTACTAGAGAATTTTTGCAGGGAAAAACAGCAAATTAAAGAATTTTCTGAGGTAAAGTAAAGATCAGTTACCCCTTTTCCGATTCTTTTAAATGGCTCCTTTCCCGCATTTCTTAGTCTTGCAAGACCTCAAAAAACATTGCTACAATTTTTATGGTGTTCCTTCAAGTCAAAAGGATTTCAATAATATTTTAGCAACCGCCTATGATTCTGAAGATGCAAAAACACTTGACCTTCACATTGCAAGGATGACACTCCTCAGAAAGCGAAACGCAGCAAATAGATTAATTGCTTCTCAGGTAAAGTTCTTATCCCTCCCTTTCTAACCATGTTATTTGCATTTTCAGAAATGGCGGGGAGAGGAAACTCCTCTCGGAAGCAAACTCCAGCAGACTACCTCCCTCAAAAGAAGACTGGTGATTTAGTACCAGTACTAAACCAGTTCCAGAGTCTATCACAATATCCTACCCTCTCAAAGGCCTCAAGCCCAAAGACCCCACAAAAAAGAGAGTCAAAGTCCAAAGTCTTTCATAAATATGTCATTAAACAATCTCCCATTGAGGAATTATGTTTAACTAAAGAATTAGTGACTCATGAACCCAAAGAGTTTGAACATTTCATCAAGAGTCTCTTCTCTCAAGACTTTCAATGGTTCCCTACTGAACCAGCTAAAACACAAAAATTCTACGAGTTCATTTTGGTAGATTCTCATTCTGCAGAAATCTCCCATACCAAAGATGAAAAAGATCCCAATCTCATACTTTTTTCTAAGTGTAAGATCCTCAAAGTAATCTCTAGAGACCAATGTGGTGATCCCACTTCAAACAAACAATTCTCTATTCCCTTTTACCCAAAAGGATACTCCTATTATGACTATCGTCTGGCATAGTCAAAAGCATTTTTCATCAGACCCTTTAACCACTCATGGTTCTTTTTTTTTTGCAAAGACTGTCCAGACCAAATACCAATCTGGTTTTACTCCTGGTGGAACCTTTTTGGCCCTGTCCCTGAAATTTACCCAGAACCAGTTAAGTTAGCCCTTGACTACTTTTGCAAACATTGTTTCTGGCCGGATATGTCAAACCAGTCCAATTCCACAAAAATACTGGTGTCGCTTGGATCTTTTGTTGGATCTACGATCTCCGACAGATCCTTCCTGCACCACTCCCATTATCCCTTTATAGACTTTACAAAGTTAGATGGTGGGAGAAATTTGACTTAGACCTAGTCTCCCTTGATAAGATTAAAACCCTTATCCAGTCCAAAAGAACCTCCAAAACTCCTCAAAATACCCAAACAATTCATCCCACAGGTATTCCAGTGGCATCTTCTTCTCAGTCACCACCATTAACTGCAGCCCAGCAGAAAGAGTGGGAAGAATTTCAAAATTGAAAAAAATATCAAGAAAGAATGGCAGCCCAGTTAAGTGCAGCCCAATCAAGCAATAACCAAGTCAAGACCATTATAATGAAAGAGATTCAGCCCAAATCTGTTAAAAACAAATCATGGGCCGACAAGGTCCAAGAAGACGAACTGGAAGCCCAAAACAGTTTGTCTTCTTGGACCTTGTCAACCCATGATTTGTTTTTAACAGATTTGGGCTGAACCTCTTTCATTATAATGGTCTTGACTTGGTCATTGCTTGATTGGGCTGCACTTGACTGAGCTGCCATTCTTTCTTGATATTTTTTCCAATTTTGAAATTCTTCCCACTCTTTCTGCTGGGCTGCAGTTAATGGTGGTGACTGAGAAGAAGATGCCACTGGAATACCTGTGGGATGAATTGTTTGGGTATTTTGAGGAGTTTGGGAGGTTCTTTTGGACTGGATAAGGGTTTTAATCTTATCAAGGGAGACTAGGTCTAAGTCAAATTTCTCCCACCATCTGACTTTGTAAAGTCTATAGAGGGATAATGGGAGTGGTGCAGGAAGGATCTGTCGGTGATCGTAGATCCAACAAAAGATCCAAGCGACACCAGTATTTTTGTGGAATTGGACTGGTTTGACATACTCCGGCCATAAACAATGTTTGCAAAAGTAGTCAAGGGCTAACTTAACTGGTTCTGGGTAATTTTCAGGGACAGGACCAAAAAGGTTCCACCAGGAGTAAAACCAGATTGGTATTTGGTCTGGACATTCTTTGCAAAAAAAGAAGAACCGTGAGTGGTTAAAGAGTCTGATGAAAAATGCTTTTGACCATGTCAGGCGATAGTCATAATAGGAGTATCCCTTTGGGTAAAAGGGAATAGAGAATTGCTTGTTTGAAGTGGGATCACCCCATTGGTCTCTGGAGATTACTTTGAGGATCTTACACTTAGAAAAAAGTATGAGATTGAGATCTTTGTCATCTTTGGTATGGGAGATTTCTGTAGAATGAGAATCTACCAAAATGAACTCGTAGAATTTTTGTGTTTTAGCTGGTTCAGTAGGGAACCATTGAAAGTCTTGAGAGAAGAGACTCTTGATGAAATGTTCGAACTCTTTGGGTTCACGAGTCACTAATTCTTTAGTTAAACATAATTCCTCAATGGGAGATTGTTTAATGACATATTTATGAAAGACTTTGGACTTTGACTCTTTTTTTTGTGGGGTCTTTGGGCTTGAGGCCTTTGAGAGGGTAGGATATTGTGATAGACTCTGGAACTGGTTTAGTACTGGTACTAAATCACTAGTCTTCTTTTGAGGGAGGTAGTCTGCTGGAGTTTGCTTCCGAGAGGAGTTTCCTCTCCCCGCCATTTCTGAAAATGCAAATAACATGGTTAGAAAGGGAGGGATAAGAACTTTACCTGAGAAGCAATTAATCTATTTGTTGCGTTTCGCTTTCTGAAGAGTGTCATCCTTGCAATGTGAAGGTCAAGTGTTTTTGCATCTTCAGAATCATAGGCGGTTGCTAAAATGTTATTGAAATCCTTTTGACTTGAAGGAACACCATAAAAATTATAGCAATGTTTTTTGAGGTCTTGCAAGACTAAGAAATGCGGGAAAGGAGCCATTTAAAAGAATCGAAAGAGGGGTAATTGATCTTTACTTTACCTCAGAAAATTCTTTAATTTGCTGTTTTTCCCTACAAAAAATTCTCTAGTAAGGAAATCAGGTAAGGAATTTTTCTCTCCTTTAATGAATTCTATTTCAAAATCGAAAACTGAAAGGATTGCCTGCCATCTGGCAAAAATTTGTTTGGAAACAATATTTTGAACATCTTTCTGTAAAATTTCTTTGGCAGATTTGCAATCGACTCTGAGAATGAATGATTTATTGTACAAATCATCCTGAAATTTAGAAATGCAAGCAACAATGGAAATGATTTCTTTCTTTACTGTGCTATAGTTCTTTTGGGGGCCAGTCCAACAACCAGAGTAAAATCTAACTAGTTTCTCAGGACTGCTAGTCTCTAATCTTTGTTTTAGAATGCCACCGAAACCTATATCAGAGGCATTTGTTTCTACAATAATAAATGCCTTGGGTTGAGGGATACCAATGCAAGGGAGAGTTTTAACCTCTTTCTTAATGATACGGACGGCTTCAGTTTGCTTAATATCCCAAGGAGGAGGATTCTTCTTAAGTCTAAGAAACAAAACAGGACTTAATGGGACTATAACAAATCGGGACTAAAATAGGACTATAACAAAATAAGAGAAATTGCAAAACTTTCTTACTATTATTGCTATGGATCCTGGTCTTGTTCTTCGATCGAGCTCCAAGGATGCAAAATACAGAGATTTCTTGATTTACATAAGGAAGAGGAAAACAAAGCAAAAATGATTCTAAAGAAGTGTGCCCTCTACAACCGAGAGACTCTGGTTTATAAAGGAAACTAAAATTGCTATTGAAAACACACTATTACAGTGCCGTACAACGGTTCTTGTGTACAGTAGGGGAGCAGTGCGTTGTTACTGTTGACTCGTGAGTTTGCTTTGCTGAGTGGTCTTTGTCTTTTGCTGATGGTCTTTGTCGGCCATAAGCTTTGTCTGTTGGTTGATTTGGATATTCTGCCGACGTCTATGCTGTATTGGGCCTGAACTTATTGTTGAGCTTGAAGAGAGTTTGGGCCTAGGTATTTCTTGGACTTTACGCATATGGGTCTTGAGCGAACTGTTCAAAAGAGTCAAAGTCTTCATCTTGGGCTTGATTAGAAGAACTGGCTTGTTCTTCTTCTTGGACTTTGTCGAACCATGATTTCTTTGCACCGGTCTTGGACAATTCTTGGTCTTCTTTTATTACAATGGATTTGTTCTGTTTATGGCCTGATTGGGTAGTCATAAATTTATGATATTTCTTCCATTCTTGAAACTCTTGCCATTCTTTTTACTGGGCTGCATTGAATGGTGAAGGGACTTGAGAGGATGATGCTACAGGAATGCCTGTAGGGTGGACAACTGGGGTCTTTTGTGAGCTTTGGGTTGACTTTTTTGACTCGATAATGAGCTTTATCTTGTCAATGGTCAGGGAATCAAGGTCAATCTTTTCCCATCATCTAACCTTATATTTTCTGCAGAGGGATAAGGGTAGTGGTTTAGGAAGAATTTGTTGAAGGTCATAGATCCAGCAGAGGATCCAGTCAACTCCGGTATTTTTATGGAACTGGACAGGTTTGACATATTCTGGCTAGAAATAATGCCTGCAGAAGTAGTCAAAGGCTTGTTTTGCAGGTTCTGGGTAGATGTCTGGGACTGGGCCGAAAATGTTCCACTAGGAGTAGAACCAGATTGGAATTTTGTCAGAGCAGTTTTTTGCAAAGAAGAAGAACCATGAATGGTTGAAGGGTCTTAAAAGGAAGGTTTTTGACCATGCTTCACGATAGTCAAAATAGGAATATCTTTTTGGGTAGAATGGAATGGTGAATTGTCTTTGTAAGCTACGATCACCGCACTCTTCTCAGGAGATTACCTTGAGGATCTTACATTTGGAAAAGAGGGTAAGGTCTGGGTCTTTTTCATCTTTTGTATGAAAGATTTCGGCAGATAAAGAATCTACCAGGATGAATTCATAGAATTTCTGAGTCTTTGCTGGTTCTGAGGGGAACCATTGGAAGTATTTTGTAAAGAGGCTTTTGATGAACATATCGAATTCTTTTGGTTCATGGGTCTCAAGTTCTCTGGTTAGGCAAATTTCTTGAAGGGATGACTGTTTGATGATGTATTTATGGTAGACTTTGGACTTTGGTGATTCTTTCTTTTGAGGGGTCTTTGGACTTTGAGTATTTGAGAGGAGAGGAAATTGAGACAACATGGAGAATTGATTTTGAGTAGGTACTGTATTTGGACTTTTTTGAGAAAGGTAATCTGCAGGAGTTTGTTTTCGAGGGGGATTCCCTCTCCCCGCCATTCCTGAAAATGCAAATAATATGGTTAGAAAGGGAGGTACGAGATCTTTACATGAGAAGCAAATTTTCTGTTTGCTGCGTTTTGCTTTCTGAGAAGTGTCATCTTTGCAATGTGAAGGTCAAGTGTTTTTGCATCTTCAGAATCATAGGAGGTTGCTAAAATATTTTTGAAATCCTTTTGACTAGAAGGAACACCATAATAATTGTAGAAATGTCTTGAAAGACTTTGAAATGCGGGAAATGAGCCATTTAAATAGACGGAAGAGGGGTATCCGCTTTTGACTGCAACTCTCCCTCTGAAAATACTTTAATTTGCTGGTTTACCCTGCAAAAATTCTCTAGTAAGAAAATCAGGTAAGGAGTTTTTCTCTCCTTTAATGAATTCTATTTCAAAATTGAAAACCGAAAGGATTGCCTGCCATCTGGCAAAAATTGGTTTGGAAACAATGTTTTGAACATCTTTTTGCAAAATTTCTTTGGCAGATTTGCAATCGACTCTGAGAAGGAATGATTTATTGTACAAATCATCCTGAAATTTAGAAATGCAAGCTACAATGGAAAGGATTTCTTTCTTTACAGTGCTATAGTTCTTTTAGGGGTCAGTCCAACAACCAAAGTAAAATCTAACCAGTTGCTCAGGACTGCTAGTCTCTAATCTTTGTTTTAGAATGCCACTGAAACCTACATCAGAGGCATCTGTTTCCACAATCATAAAATCCTTGGGTTGAGGGATACCAATGTAAGGAAGGGTTTTAACCTCTTTCTTAATGATACGGACGGCTTCAGTTTGCTTAATACCCCAAGGAGGAGGATTCTTTTTAAGTCTAAGAAACAAAGGTATGCAAAGTTGTCTGAGACCAGGAAAGAAATCAGAGATGTAGTTAAGACATTCAAGAAACCTTTGAAGCTGGGTTTTGTCTTTAATCTCATCCGGGAATTTGTCAGCAAATTCAATGCTCTTGTGAATAGGTTTAATAGTCTGCTGATAAATATCATGACCAAGAAACCTGACTTTGATTTGGAATAGTTTCATCTTGGTGGCTGATAAAACTAAACCATTTTTTCTGATGGTATGTAGAAAAATGTTTAAATGTTTGAAATGCTCATCTAAAGTTTTTGAAAAGATAAGCACGTCATCAATGTAGACAATGAGGAAGTCAGAGTAAGGATTGAGAATATCATTCATAATTCTCTGATACTTTGATGGGGCGTTCTTAAGGCAAAACATTCCATTCGTAGTGGCCAAAAGGAACGGTGAATGCGGTTTTGTATTTGTCTTCTTTGGCTATCTGGATCTGCCAGTAGCCGCTTTTCATGTCAAATTTAGAGAATACTTTTGCTTCGAAGAGCCTATTAAGTAGATCTCTTTTGTTAGGGATAGGATACCTGATCCATTGCAAGACGTTATTGAGGGGTTTATAGTTGATGACTAACCTGGGAACCCCTCTTTCTTTTTCTACAGCATTCATAACATAGAAGGTTGCACAGCTCCAAGGAGACTGGGACTTTCTTATTAACTGCTTGGTTAACAAAGAGTCTATTTCTTTTTTACAGACTTCTAATAGTTCTCTATTCATTTGAATGGGTCTGGCTTTGGTAGGAATGTCTCTTTCGCTAAAGGTCTTTTCATAGGGAAGAGAGACTTGATGTTTCTTTCGATCCCAAAAAGCATTAGGGATGTCAGAACAGACCTGGCTTTTGAAAAGCTTTTCAATGTCAAGGATTTTGGTTTACAGATAAGGACTTTGAAGCTTTTCTTCAATCTTTAAGAAAGCAATTTCATCGGTCAGATCTTTAATAAAAGTCTTTTTGTGATCAATGAGATTTAATTGCCTTTTGATTGAGACAGATTGGAGGATATCAAGATCTCTGCTTTTGATGGGATCAAGAAAATTGAAATCTAATTTTTTGCCAAGGATGTCTGCATGAATGCCGTTATGGTCAACGGTGAAGGGATAGATTTGGGTGAGGAAAGGAGATCCCAGAATAACATCTTGGGATAGATCTTTGACTAAAACAAAAGAATTCAGGAGGCACCATCCATTATTGCAGACAGATGCTTCGGGAATTTTAAAGTTTAATTGCATACGGACGCCACTGGCATTGTGTAATCTTTCATTAGTTTTTTCAAAATGGATGGAAGGAATCAATCCTTCTCTGATGCAATTGAGGTCAGCCCCACTGTCTATGAGAGCGATAGTGTTAAAAACTTCATTGGCAATTTTAATCTTAACAGGGCAATTCCATTTCTGAAAGTTCATTTTGTTTAGGACTGTAAGAAATAGATCGTCATTGGTAGGAAAGGGGTCTTCTTGAATGTTTTTGGAAGTAGTTTTGGAATGTTTGGAACTACTACGAGATCTATGAGTAGATTTGTTGCTAGAACTGCTACTTGGGTCTATCTTAGATTCAAGTATAGCGAGTCTAGTTACGATCTCTAGATCTAAAGGATCTTTAAGCCTGACATACTCTTGAAGATCTCTAATTTCCTTTTTAAGTTTATTGACCTCTGACTGAAGGTCTTTGGTTGTAACTGGTGAGCCAAAGAGGCTAGAAGAGGGTCTGTTTTCAAAGAGTTTAGAAATGCTAAAAGGCTCGTTGAAAGCGATTCTTTGTTCTTTGAATATGAGGTCCTTAAGTTTCATGAAATATTCATGTTTAACTTGTGGATCAGGAATTTGGTTAACAAGCTCGAAAAGAGCTTCATCTCTATCGGCCTTAGTGATGACATTGCAGCATTATTGTGGTTGATTATTATCTGAATCAGAGGAGCTGTAGTCTACCTCGTAGATTCCATTGTCATCAGAATGATCAGACAAATTAAGAATCCTTTTTAGATCTTCTCTAAGATCTGGGTTATCTTTAAATAACTCGTTAACCTTTTGCTTTAAAGGACAACTATCTGCTTTATGCCCTGGCTTGCGACATTTGTAGCAGATGATCTTTTTACTAAGACTAGGTCTATTGGATCTGTCAAACTTGGTTTGGCTAGGTCTATGTTTTCTAGAGCTTTTCCAGGTTCTAGAGAAATCTCTCTTCTTTTTATGAGATTTTTCCCTGTTAGCCCTTGAAGGGGCTTGGATCCTTTCCATTCCAAAGGCTTCGCAGAAGTTTCCCATTTATCTTCTGGATCTACCCTTTTCCCCTCCGTATTTTGCCTGAATTTGAAGTTCAGTGCATAATGTTAAACCTTCCTTTTTAATGAAGGCTCCAAGTTGACCATAAGTAATATCTTTCCATGGAATTTCTTCTGTTCCAATGGTTTCTTTGAGCTTGGATGATATACGTTTGGCGAAAAGGGAAGGTAAGCCGGTGATGAATCTTTCCTTCCAAAAAGATTCATTGCAATCTGGTCTCTTAAGGACATAGGTTAAAAATACATCTTTGTACCACCTATAGTCACTTAAGGTTGGGCAATTTAGGTTGGTCAAGGTGATCTTATTAGCTTGTAATTCTTCTTGGGGATTGCCCACGAAATACATGCTGATTGCATAGATAAGCTGACCTGAGGCGTTTTGCTCAGTGGTAATTCTACCTGTCTCATTTTCAGTAGAGATGGTTGCATCTAAGATCTCCATTTTTGCTGAGTATTGGTAGCGTTATCCCACCAGTATTTTAATTGTCCAGTGAATCCTTGGATTATAAGGCATGCTGCAGTTTTGTCTGATTGATTTTGGGTTCTATAGGCGACTTTAGCCATGCCCATTTCTTGGAGAGTATTCATGATTTCTCCTTCTAACTTACCATCTATGTTCCATTCGTAGATGGATGTGCCATTGTAATCTGTGGATCTGAACTTTGCTCTTTCTTCATACTGAAGATCAGGAGGAGTGGGTCTATTTTAGTAATTTCTGGTGTCTGAATTACCAAACCTTTTGGTATGGTGTTGAGATCTGTTACCTCTTCTTCTAAGTTTATTGATCTCTGGTAGGACAGATTCTATGTGATTGATTTCTTCAACAGATTCATTTTCAGTACTAGTATCTTTAGTACTGGGACTGCTTTGATCAAGGCTAGACCCATCATTGCAACTGCTTTTGCATTTTGCCTTTAAGCAGTTTATATTTGCAGGATTGGAATGAGTAGAAGGGATTATCCTAGAGTTTGATGCTTGAATTGCATCGAGTCTTTGAGAGGTAGAGGCTTGGAATGCGTCTATTCTTTGAGAGATTTTCTCCAAGACTGTGGGAGGATTGAGATTTATATTTCTCAACAGATTGGTAGGAATGCTTTCGGATTGAAAGTGTGGTCTGGAAATATCCCTAGGAAATTTAGGTGGATTAAATCCATTGTCGATTCCCAAGTGAACTTGGTCTATCTGTTCGGCAATGGTGTGGAGAATCTGGTTAGAGTAATTGTTCTGATTGTAAATCTTTTTTATATCTCCAAGATTTACCTGACTATTGTTAATATCAGATCTACCCCTTTTGAAAGGTCCGACTTTTATCTCATCACTGAGAATTATGCCTTTGAGATGTGGATGGACAGACGTACTAGTACTTGTTGGGTGGTGCTTCCAGGTTCTAGTGATTCTATTCTGAACTTCCAGATAAGAAAGATGGAAAGGGTCTTCTATGTCTTTTCTGGACAAGTATATAGAGAACCATTTAAAAAAAAGAATATTGGTTTGAAGTTTATTCATCTCTTCATAATATTCCTTTTGGATTTGGTCTCTACAGACTTTGTCTATGCTCATGAACCATTTTTTCTTCTTATCGTTCTTGGGACTGTAAAAGTCTTTTCTCAAATATTCTTTATCAATAGTAAAATCTTCTTTAGATAGTACATTGATAGTAGAATAGCTATGCATATCATTGGAGGTTGGTGAATGACCACCGGTTGACTCAACATCATTAGGAGGGATGACTCTAGGTAAAGGAGCTTCAAAATTGACATGATCATTTCTTAGGGCTCCTGAAAACTCGCTTCTAATGGAATAGAAGGGGTCATGGATAGAGTTTCTCCCAAGAATAAAGGTTGGTCTATCAGTAGAAGTTTCTCTAGTAGAATTAAATCTGATGAGAATCCTGCCATCAGTTTCTTCTATAATCTGAGAAAACTCTTGCTATTCCATATTCCTAGGAGGGTTGTCATTTTCGACTTCCAAGGTTTCTGGAATGGTTATGTCCTTCCATTTAATGGTCTTTGGGGTAAAGGTACAAGACTTTTCTGCTTCTAGCTGAAGCAAGATGGTTTCTCCTTGTGGTAGAGGAGAAATTGTACACTTTGGGTCTGTCAAAGAACTCATTAACTTGAAATGGAGTCTATAGATAACCGCGGAGTTCTTAGTGAATTGCTTGCAGTTATTATTGAGCATCTTGATGGTTAAAGGATTGAGAAGTTTCAAAGATTGTTGTTCTTTAGTCAGACTAATGGTTTCCTCTTGATGTTTAATGCAACAAGCATGGAACATATCTAAAATTCCGGTTCTATAGATTGATTGAGAATTGTCTGGAATAGTCCAGTCTTCTATATTGTCAGGGTCTAAGGTGAACATGTTTTCATTGCTATGGATCACCTGGACGGAATTACTACCGGAACCACGCCTAAACAGTCTTCTTATATTTTCAGTCATGGTTTTAATACTGAAGTTATTGGTTTACCATATTAAGGTTTGACCTAGGGCTCATAATAGTGGGACCATCCACCGGGACCACCTAACAAAGGCTGACCAAACGGATCTTACGGGACTGACCAAGCACTATGCCCAGAGACTAGATCAAGACTTAATAAAGACAAACAGTAACAATAATATTAGAAACGATGATGAATAGTAAGACAACTGTGTAAACGAGGCTCTGATACCAATATTCAGCAAAAAATGGAGACTTTCAGTCCCTTAAAGCTTCATTTAATCTGTGGATTTTCCCTGCAAAAATTCTCTCGTAAGAAAATCTGGTAAGGAATTGTTCTCTCCTTTTATGTATTCTATCTCAAAATCAAATACTGAAAGAATTGCTTGCCATCTGGCGAAAATCTGTTTTGAAACTATATTTTGAACATCTTTTTGTAAAATCTCTTTTGTAGGTTTGCAATCGACTCTGAGAAGGAATTTTTTGTTAAACAAATCATCCTGAAACTTAGAGATGCATGCAACAATAGATAGTATTTTTTTTATTGTACTATAATTCTTTTGTAAAATCTCTTTTGCAGATTTGCAATCGACTCTGGGCAGGACCACAAAAGAACTATAGTACAATAAAAAAAGAAATACTATCTATTGGTGCATGCATCTCTAAGTTTCAGGATGATTTGTTTAACAAAAAATTCCTTCTCAGAGTCTATTGCAAATCTGCAAAAGAGATTTTACAAAAAGATGTTCAGAATATAGTTTCAAAACAGATTTTCGCCAGATGACAAGCAATTCTTTCAGTATTTGATTTTGAGATAGAATACATAAAAGGAGAGAACAATTCCTTACCAGATTTTCTTACGAGAGAATTTTTGCAGGAAAAATCCACAGATTAAATGAAGCTTTACAGCGATCTCAAAAAAGAAATTTACAGTCAATGGTGAATTCCATTTTTCCGCCTAGCCCTTAAAAAAGCCCGTTTTTATTTTGAAACGTGTGATTCCAAGGATATAGAGCAAGTTTGGACGTTGTTATACCGCCTTGATAATTTGAATGATATAGTTTATAACATTACCTACATGGCAAATATACAAATCTCTAGAGAATTAAAAGCATTAGAAATTCCGTTTTAAATGGTCCCTTTTCCACAATTCAAAAGTCTTCAAGATCTTCAAAACAGATACTACATTTACTTCCATGTTTTACACAGTAAAAAGGTGATCAAAAGAGTTTTTAAAGAACCCTTAATTTCTAAAGATTTGAAAAAGATCATTTTAACCAGTGAAAAAAAGATTTTGAATAGCAGGCAAGCAGCAGCAAACAGACTGATCCAAGAAAAGGTAAAGGCCCTCCATATTCCTTTCTAACTTTAATTGTTTTCCAGGAATGGCAGGGAGAGACACTTCTTCGAAAAAACAGACTCTGCAGGATTATGCCCCTCAAAAAAGTCATAACCAAACTACAATACCTACACAAAACCAGTTCCAAATTTTATCTCAGTTTCCTTCTCTTTATAATAGTCAAGCCCATCTTAACCCAAGAACTCCTCAAAAGAAAGACTCACAAAAGTCCAAAATCTACCATAAATATTTCATTAAACAATCATCCCTTCAAGAGGTGTGTCTTACCAAAGAATTCAAGACACATGAACCCAAAGAGTTTGAACTTTTCATAAAAGGCCTCTTCTCAAAAGACTTTCAATGATTCCCTACAGAACCAACAAAGACCTAGAAATTCTACGAATTTATCTTAGTAGACTCAATGTCTGCAGAGATCTCTCACACTAAAGACGAAAAAGACTCTAATCTTACCTTATTCTCCAAGTGTAAGATCCAAAAGGTCATTTCCCGAGAAGAGTGGGGTGACCCAAGCACACAAAAACAGTTCTCTATCCCATTTTACCCAAAGGGATATTCCTACTTTGACTATCGTGAAGCATGGTCAAAGGCATTCCTCATCAGACCCTTTAATCATTCATGGTTCTTCTTTTTTGCCAGAAACTGCAATGATAAACTACCCATATGGTTCTATGCATGGTGGAACATATTTGGCCCAGTCCCATAGATCTTTCCAGATCAAGCAAAACTAGCCTTTGATTACTTTTACAAAAAATGTCCAACTCCAGAATACGTTAGACCAGTCCAAATTCACAAAAGTACCGGAGTTGCATGGATTCTCGGTTGGATCTATAAACTCCAACAAGTCCTACCTAGACCTCTTCCCCTATCACTTTGCAGAAAATACAAAGTAAGGTGGTGGAAAAAACTAGACCTGGAATCATTGACCATTGATAAAATCCAGGTCCTTCTCAGACTAAAAGAGTCCCCTCATTCCTCAGAAAAATCCATCTAAATCCATCCTACAGGTATTCATGTAGCGTCAACCTCTCAAACTCCTCCACAAATGACCATAGACCAATAGAAACAATGGCATGAATTCCAAGAATTCAAAAAGTACCAGGAATTTATGGCAGCTAAATCCTGTCAAGAAGAGTCTAAACTCATGGTTAAGAAATCATGGGCTCAAAAGGTAGAAGAGGAACAGGAAGAACAAAATTGCTCTTCAAATTAGACCCCAAACGACAACTATGATCCATTTGATCAATTTGCCCAAAATCCTTATGCCTAAAAGGCCCAAGCAGAATTCAAGGCCCAATTCTTCTTCAAGCCCAGAAAGAAGATGACAGCCTTAATCATTAAGTAAAGTCATCAGGTCGGTAGAAGCTGCCAAAAGGCCAAGTCGACAGGCACTACCAAAAGCAGATGACAGACAAGAGTCCAAATTAGCAAAAGCAGATCTCAATAATAGACCAATAACCACTATATTATTACTGTACTCAAGAATAGTAGTACGGATTCCACATAGTCGACCTCAACAGTACAATTTCAATTTTCTATTTAAGTGGAGCTTCTCAGTTGTAGAGAGGCAAGTTTTTAGACAGCAATCAAAAACTCTCATGTGTTGAGAATACCTTCTCAAAAAAGTCTTTTATAGTATTCCATCGTTGTAACAAGATCAAGACCACGATCAAGATCTAAAGTCTATCAATAAAAGTCAGTTTACATAAGCTTTCTGTTAGTCCCAGTACATATTTTTCTCCTTTTATTTAATAGTTCTGCTATTTACTATTCACAAAAAGTCACTGTACCATAGCACTATTTATGCTATTTTTCTTAGTTTTTTTATTAATTTAAATCAATTGATACCTGGGTAAAATTGGTACCTAACGGAGGTAGACACAATGTACCGGAGATTTTATGCAAAAAAGCCAGGACAGAGTGATGGCGTGGCCAATGGCCATTGATGAGTTCAAATAGTGAACTCTGGTTATCAAGATTCTAGAGTGGAAAAGGGTGTCTTTTGCTTTGTTCTTAGAAGTTGTTGCCTGCAAATACAGATTCAAATATGTTGGTATTGTATCATTGTATTGACAAAGCAGATTTTGCTTTGCAAAAGTGGTGTGGGAAACCCAAAATTCAAAGCAGGAAGAAATACTAATAAACACTCTTGTTTGTAACTGGTAGCAGACGTCACCCGGGTTGACCCGCTTTATTCCTGTTGTATACTGTTAGGAAAAAACTTTTATCACGATGAGAACGAAGGTTAAGGAATAAAGGAGGTACTTTTTAAACATAATACATGCAAATACTATCTGTATGCTACAAGATAATCAGTATACTATAAGACAACTCCAATCATATATGCGGATGGTTTTTCTGAAATTGCATCAAAATCTGTTGCTATGGTGTGCGGGTTGTAACTTGTAAGTGTTTTGCATATTATTCATCAATACATGTGACGAAATAATGGAATTCCCAATAACTTCAACCCTTCAGACCAAGCTTGGCGATTTTTTCAAGATTGAACCTTATCCACCGAATCCATAAAACCAATAACCATAAAAAGAAACCAGGCATTGATTACAAACCGGACTTGGAAGAAACCCCCTCAGAACTGGGTGAAACTTAATTTTGATGGATCTAAGAAAAACGATAATACCTCACATTTTGGGTACATCCTCAGAGATAATAATGGAAAAGTTATTTCTTTCTATCGAGAACAGATCCCTTCAACTTCCATACTCCGTTGTGAGGCACTAACAGCTCTTTCAGGTATTCAATATGCTGCTAGGCTCAATATCAAATGTCTAATTATCGAAGGCGATAATTTATTGGTCATTAATTCGATCCGAGGCATTTGGAAAATTCCTTGGGAAATCCATTCCATTATTATGGACATCTCCTCTTTGCTTTCGTCCTTTACGTCTTTTCAGGTCTTCCATTGCTTTCGGGAGGCCAATCGCGTAACAGATTTCCTAGCAACACACCCCATTCCGTCTTCCGCACTTCAACAGTTCCAAGATCTTATTTCTCCCTCCACTGATCATCATCGTACTCGTCCAATTCTTAGTGATAGATATGAGTTCTTACAACTGAACTCTACCTTCAACTCATTTGGAACTCAGTTTGTAAAGATCATCCATTCGGATGATTTAGGGTAGCCATCGTATTTGATGGGCCCTAATGTTTGCCTTGTATCAAAAAAAAATATATATAAAAAAATACCTGTGGCGAAATATTCTTTGATAATATAAAGAGAAATCTTCGTTTGAGGATTACTCTTAGAGAAGCACTATTGAAAAGTGTAGAGATCTTCGGTTGTAATTCTAGGTCACTCATCTCAAATTATCATACACTATTACATTCAATCTCTATTGATTGATTGACCCTTGACCGGTAAACATTGACTGGTGTTATACTGTTATGTCTTAAAAAAATATCATGGTATCGCAATCGTACGAGGTCAGGTTAAGAAAGAAATATTTGACTATTTAGGTCTTAAAAAATAGCTATCTAAATGGAAAGTAAGTTCTATTTCTCAAGTTGGTATATCTATCCTCATTCAATCCACTCTTCTTTTTTAAAATAAACTATTTAATGCAAAGATTTCTTCTTCCAACTACTTTTTGCAATGAAATTGACAAAGTTAATAAGAAATTATTCTAGAACAAATCATCTCATAATCACCATCATCTTATTAGTTGGGATAATATTTGTCGGCCTAAATCTCAAGGTGGATTAGGCTTGCACAAATTAAAAAGCATGAATAAATCGCTTCAAATGCAACTTTTATAGAAACTACTACTTGAACCAGATATAATGTGGGTTCGAATAGTAACTAAAATATACTTAGGCTCTTCGGACATCTTCTCTTATAAACAAAAAAAGAAACAATCTTGACAATTTTCTAGGCTTCTCCATTTTTGAGATATTTTTTTAAGAAAGATTTTTTGGAAACTCGAAAATGGACATACGATTAATTTTTGGACCGATCAATGGATTTTAGATTGTGATCTCCTCCAATATTTGATAATATTGATATTAACCTCAAAATATCGCATTTTATAACAACTGATTGAAAATGAGATATTCTTACTCTATTTAGGATTACTCACTCCAATAATAGCTAATAAAATCTTAAAAATACACATCCCTTCAACTGAGATAGAAAACCGAATCATCTGAAGACATTCTTCCGATGTAAATTTTTCAATGAAGACAACTAGACCTCTAACCCAAACATTATCCCCAAGCCCAAGTTATGACTCATCATCATGGATATGGAAACTTCGAATTTCTCCCAAATTACAAAACTTCATTTGGAAAGCTAACTCAGACAGCCTTCCCCAAAGTTCCATCGTAAGAGTATAACCACTTCTCCAAAGTTCCATCATAATGCAGATTGTGCAACTTCGACAATGAAGACATATACCACCTATTTTTCACTTGTCCCTACACTAAAAGTAGGGAAATCCTATATGCACACGTTTTTTTGTCTAAATGCACACGAAATTATGCGCGCTTATTGTAAGCGTACATGTTCTGTGCGCTTACAATAAGCGCATAAGGGCAAAAGTGGAATTAAAAAAATATCGTCAGGCCATAGGTACTGTAGCTATGCGCTTAAAGTAAGCGCATAGGAGTTGTGCACTTACACTAAGCGCACAAATGTGATGAGATTTTTTTATAATTCTTTTTTTCCGTGCGCTTAACTTAAGCGCACATAAGAATTTTTTTTTGCGTTAACATTAGCAGTACAACTATATGATATAATAAAATTTGATATAACTTTGATATAACCAATTAGGTTATATCTTATGGTTATATTCTATAGTTAAATACTATAGTTATATGATATATTATATTTTATAGTTATATACTATTGTCATATCCTATAGTCATATTCTATAGTTATATACTATGGTTATTTCATATCGTTATATCCTATAGTTTTATACTATGGTTATATCCTATACTTATATAATATGGTTATATCTTATAGTATATATACTATGGTTATATCATATAGTTATACTATGGTTATATCCATAGTATAACTATATGATATAACTATAATATATAACTATATGATGTAATATAGTATATAACTATATGATATAACCATAGTATATAACTATATATACTATGATTATATATTATAGTTATATCCAATTTGGTTATATCTTATGGTTACATCCTATAGTTATATTATGGTTATATCATACATTTATATAATATGGTTATAACCATAGTATATAACTATAAATTATAATATATGATATAACCAAATTGGATATAACTATAAGGATATATATAACCAAATTGGATATAACTATAAGATATAATCATAGTATATAACTATATGATATAACCATAATATATAACTATAGAATGTAATATAGGATATAACTATATGATATAACCATAGTATATAACTATAGGATGTAACCATAAGATATAACCAAATTGGATATAACTATAAGATATAATATAGTATATTATATCTTATAGTTATATCCAATTTGGTTATATCTTATGGTTACATTCTATAGTTATATACTATGGTTATATCATACAGTTATATACTATGGTTATAACCATAGTATATAACTATAAATTATAATATATGATATAACCAAATTGGATATAACTATAAGGATATATATAACCAAATTGGGTATAACTATAAGATATAATCATAGTATATAACTATATGATATAACCATAATATATAACTATAGGATGTAATATAGTATATAACTATAGTATATAACTATATGATATAACCATAGTATATAACTATAGGATGTAACCATAAGATATAACCATAGTATATAACTATATGATATAACCATAGTATATAACTATATATACTATGATTATATCTTATAGTTATATCCAATTTGGTAATATCTTATGGTTACATCCTATAGTTATATACTATGGTTATATCATATAGTTATATACTATAGTTATAACCATAGTATATAACTATAAATTATAATATATGATACAACCAAATTGGATATAACTATAAGGATATATATAACCAAATTGGATATAACTATAAGATATAATCATAGTATATAACTATATGATATAACCATAGTATATAACTATAGGATGTAATATAGGATATAACCATAGTATATAACGATATGATATAACCAAATTGGATATAATCATAGAATATAACTATATGATATAACAATAGTATATAACTATAGAATATAACCGTAAGATATAACCAAATTGGATATAACTATAAGATATAATATATTATGGTTATATCTTATAGTTATATCCAATTTGGTTATATCTTATGGTTACATCCTATAAGTATATATTATGGTTATATCATATAGTTATATACTATGGTTATAACCATAGTATATAACTATAAATTATAATATATGATATAACCAAATTGGATATAACTATAAGGATATATATAATCAAATTGGATATAACTATAAGATATAATCACAGTATAACTATATAATATAACTGTAGTATATAACTATATGATGTAATATAGTATAACCATTGTATATAACGATTATATAACCAAATTGGATATAACCATAGTATATAACTATAGAATATAACCATAGTATATAACTATAGAATATAACCATAGTATATAACTATAGAATATATCATATATTATATTCTATGGTTATATACTATGGTTATATCATATCGTTATATCCTATAGTTGTATACTATGGTTATATCATATAGGATATATAGAATATAACTATAGGATATGACAATAGTATATAAATATAAAATATAAGATATGATATAATGAGATTCTTCTATTTATAGTGAAACATGTAAACGGGTAGATAGGAGTATTTTAGTCTAATTTAATAAAGGATGGATTATATAAGAACAATTATGTATAAAATAAATAAGAACTATTTTGGACGGTTAGATTTGAGAGAAAGAAATGTCCATATTAGACTTTCATATATGTTTTATTTGGACCTAATTATATCAAAATTCACACAAAATGTATAAAGTTTCTCCCTAATTGGATATAACTATAAGATTGGTTACATCCTATAGTTATATACTATGTTATATCCAATTTGGTTATATCTTATAGTTATATCCAATTTGGTTATATCTTATGGTAACATCCTATAGTTATATACTATGGTTATATCATATAGTTATATACTATAGTTATATCCTATATTACATCCTATAGTTATATATTATGGTGATATCATATAGTTATATACTATGATTATATCTTATAGTTATATCCAATTTGGTTATATATATCCTTATAGTTATATCCAATTTGATTATATCATATATTATAATTTATAGTTATATACTATGGTTATAACCATAGTATATAACTGTATGATATAACCATAGTATATAACTATAGGATGTAACCATAAGATATAACCAAATTTGATATAACTATAAGATATAATCATAGTATATATAGTTATATACTATGGTTATATCATATAGTATAACTATATGATATAACCATAGTATATATACTATAAGATATAATCATAGTATAAAATTATAGGATATAACGATATGATATAACCATAGTATATAACTATAGAATATAACTATAGGATATAACAATAGTATATAACTATAAAATATAATATATGATATAACTATAGTATTTAACTATAGAATATAACCATAAGATATAACCTAATTGGTTATATCAAAGTTATATCCAATTTGATTATATCATATAGTTATACTGCTAATGTTAACGCAAAAAAAAAAAAAAAAAAAAAATTGCCCATCACATCTGTGTGCTTAGTGTAAGCGCGCTTAGTGTAAGCGCGCTTACTTTAAGCACATAGCTACAGTACCTATGGCCTGACGATATTTTTTAATTCCACTTTTGCCTTTATGCGCTTATTGTAAGCGCACAGAACCTGTACGCTTACAAAAAGCGTACGATTTCGTGTGCATTTAGGCCACAAAACGTGTGCATATAGATGGTTCCTAAAAGTATGACCCGTAATGTAAGATGTACAAATTTTAATTTCCAACAATCATCAAATTTTTGGGCAGACTTATACTATTTTCAGAACATCTAATCTTCACCAGAAAATAAAATTTTCTTTGATGGACAATATGAAATCACCACAATTCGATCATTTTTAATAAAGATTTCAATCAACAATCAATTAATCCTGATAATCTGGCCTTCATCCAATACCAAGAATGGATATCCACCAACTCAATCACTCCTCATCCACTCCCAAAAAAATAAAAAAGGATCGGATTAGACACATAATTTGAAAAAAACCACCTCTTGATTGGGTCAAACTAAAATTTGATAGATCCAAAAGAGATAACAACCCGTTTCATATCGATTTTATTATTCGAAATGATCAAGGAAACATACTACATATAGGTAAAAACGAATCCCTGAAATGATTATTATGCAAATAGAGGCCACTGTTGCTCTACATGGTATTCGTAAATCAGTATCCTTGAATGTTAAAAATTAAATTATTGAAGGAGATAATTTGAATGTGATTAACTCCATCAAATGAGTTTGGAAAATACCATGGGTGATTCATACGATAATATTCGATATCAAATCATTACTCAACCACTTTGAATCTGTAATGATTTTTTATTGTTATAGGGAGACGAATCAAGTTATTGGTTACCTAACAACCCACGCTACCAGTTTAACATTAGCAAGAAACATCATGTGTCTTCTCAACATCATAGCAGGATCATAGCCACTGCTAGACGTGAATTCATACAGTTGAATTCGACAAGTGATAATTTTTGTAGCACCTTTTTAAAATCATCCGTTGTAATAATTTAGGCTTGTCATTTACTTAAAATTGAGCCTAATGTTTATTTTGTATAAAAATATAAAGATATATAATATTAAAATAAAAGAGATAATACTAAAAATTTAAGGAGATAATTTATCGGAAATTATCACGGTGAAATCGAGATCATCATCTCTAATATTCTATTTATTTACAAATTTTCACAATAATTTTAATAATTATATTTTTTATGAAAACAATCAAATAACATGTAAAACACTTTAATCACTCAAATTCATTGAAAAAAATGGTAACACACCAAAACTTACGTTTTTTTTTCCACTAAGAATTCTACTCCCTCCGTCCCATAAAGTTTGTTACATCCCGACTTTTGGACACTGTTCATAGTTGAAGAGAATCTTTAAGATTTCTTTCAATATATAAAAAAAACATAGTCATGTGGGGTCTTGTTTGATTCGTCTCAACGAGTACTTTGATAATATCAAAAAATTATAATTTTTAGGGTTATATAATTAGAGATATTAACGATACAAAACCCGCCTCGGCATTTGAACCCGCCCTCCCATGGAACAAACTTAATGGGACAGAGGGAGTATAATTTAATTTCAATTAGATTATAATATCAGTTTAATTATTAAAAATATATATTAATTTTTAAACAATTCACTTTTTCTATGTCACGACAAAAAGAGATGTTATACACTCCATGTGTGACTGACACCCTCACTATCCTGGGCCCCCACCAATAATAATGTGATGAAGAAGACAATCCCACTCTATTGCGAGAGTTGTCGTGGCACCTGATCCTTCCATCTACCGCTTCATCTTTTCAGGTGGCCGTTGGATTTTAGTGTGGACCCCACCTTAAAGTCATCATCCTTATCCTTACCGTTTTTCTATTTTTCTTCTTCTTTTATCTAAGTTTCCAATTCCAACCCTACTGTTTTTATTCAAGGGTTCAAATTTTCAAACCAATTGTAGTCGGAATTTTGTCCTTCTAGTATTGTACCATTTTAGCATTAAACAAAGACGTTGTTTTTTTATAAATAGTAATATAACAAAAGTTTTATTTTATAAAGAGGTTTATTTAAAATAAATATTTATAGGAAAAAGATATATACACACGAAAAATTGTCTAAATGCAAACCAAAATATGCGTTAAGCCTTAACGTACGGGTGGTGTGCGATATGTCTTAACGCACAAGGGACAGAAGAGGCATTTTCGGAAAATTCGGGGGTACCACCTGTGCGTTAAGGCATAATGCACAGGTTGAAATGGACCAAGGGAGACAGGCCCAAAATGACACTGTATCTGTGCGTTAAGCCTTAACGTATGGCACTGTAGTTGTGCGATAAGGCTTAACGCACATACAAAAAAAAAAAAAAATTTTTTTGCCCCATAATCATGTAGAGAATTTCAATACGAGTCCGTACATATGTAATTCGTCCAAAACGGACATCGTTTGCCCCTCCAAAAGCCCAAAAAACGGACATATAAAATTCTGGCTAATGCGGCGACCGGAGGTGGGTAATCGGCGGTGAGAGCTTGGGGCTTTGGAAGCTAACTTACAGACGCAACTTTTGGTGGTAGCGGCGACTCCAACGGTGGATGGTGGTCGACAAATTTCTTCGATGAACAGACACGGCCGCAGAGCTAGGGTTCTTGAGCTTTTAGGATTAAATTGGATACCGAAAACTCATTGAAAGGTGCCCTATTTATAGGGGTTGGAAATGTCTCGGGAAGAGCTTCGAAGAGTGGGGTAGGGTGGTACGTGTTGGACGGAGATGGATATCGAATTGGGCCAGATCTAATGGACGGAGAGTGGATAAGTATACTAAATTTAATGAAACACTATAATATATAAGTCTAGGTATACTAGATTTAATGAAATACTATAGTACATAAGCGTAACTATATGAAATATAATAAAATACTATAGTACATAAGTGTGACTATATGAAATATAATGAAATACTATAGTACATAAGTCTAAGTATATTAGATTTCATGAAATACTATAGTACATAAGTGTGACTATATGAAATATATTGAAATACTATAGTATATAAGTATAACTATATGAAATATAATGAAATACTATAGTTTATAAGTTTAAGTATACTAGATTTCATGAAATACTATAGTACATAAGTGTAACTATATGAAATATAATGAAATACTATAGTACAAAAGCGTAACTATATGAAATACAATGAAATACTATAGTACATAAGTGTGACTATATGAAATATAATGAAATATTATAGTATGTAAGTGTAACTATATGAAATATAATGAAATACTATAGTTTATAAGTCTAAGTATACTAGATTTCATGAAATACTATAGTACATAAGTGTAACTATATGAAATATAATAAAATACTATAGTACATAAGTGTAACTATATGGAATATAATGAAATACTATAGTACATATGTGTAACTATATGAAATTTAATGAAATACTATAATACATAAGTGTAACTATATGAAATATAATGAAATACTATAATACATAAGTGTAACTATATGAAATATAATGAAATACTATAGTTTATAAGTCTAAGTATACTAGATTTCATGAAATACTATAATACATAAGTGTAACTATATGAAATCTAATAAAATACTATAGTATATAAGTGTAACTATATGAAATATAATGAAATACTATAGTTTATAAGTGTAACTATATGAAATTTAATGAAATACTATAGTACATAAGTGTAATTATATGAAATATAATGAAATACTATAGTACATATGTGTAACTATATGAAATTTAATGAAATACGTACATAAGCGTAACTATATGAAATACAATGAAATACTATAGTACATAAGTGTGACTATATGAAATATAATGAAATATTATAGTATATAAGTGTAACTGTATGAAATATAATGAAATACTATAGTTTATAAGTCTAAGTATACTAGATTTCATGAAATACTATAGTACATAAGTGTAACTATATGAAATATAATAAAATACTATAGTATATAAGTGTAACTATATGAAATATAATGAAATACTATAGTTTATAACTGTACTTATATGAAATTTAATGAAATACTATAATACATAAGTGTAACTATATGAAATATAATGAAATACTATAATACATATGTATAACTATATGAAATTTAATGAAATACTATAGTACATAAGCGTAACTATATGAAATACAATGAAATATTATAGTACATAAGTGTGACTATATGAAATATAATGAAATACTATAGTTTATAAGTCTAAGTATACTAGATTTCATGAAATACTATAGTACATAAGTCTAAGTATATTAGATTTCATGAAATACTATAGTACATAAGTGTGACTATATGAAATATAATGAAATACTATAATATATAAGTGTAACTATATGAAATATAATGAAATACTATAGTTTATAAGTCTAAGTATACTAGATTTCATGAAATACTATAGTACATAAGTGTAATTATATGAAATTTAATGAAATACTATAGTATATAAGTGTAACTATATGAAATATAATTAAATACTATAGTATATAAGTCTAAGTATACTAAATTTAATGAAACACTATAATATATAAGTCTAGGTATACTAGATTTAATGGAATACTATAGTACATAAGCGTAACTATATGAAAAATAATGAAATACTATAGTACATAAGTGTAACTATATGAAATTTAATGAAATACTATAGTACATAAGTGTAACTATATGAAATTTAATGAAATACTATAGTACATAAGTGTAACTATATGAAATTTAATGAAATACTATAGTATATAAGTCTAAGTATACTAGATTTAATGAAACACTATAATATATAAGTCTAAGTATACTAGATTTAATGAAATACTATAGTACATAAGTGTAACTATATGAAATATAATGAAATACTATAGTACATAAGTGTAACTATATGAAATTTAATGAAATATTATAGTACATAAGTGTAATTATATAAAATTTAATGAAATATTATAGTATATAAGTCTAAGTATACTAGATTTAATGAAACACTATAATATATAAGCGTAACTATATGAAATATAATGAAATACTATAGTACATAAGTTTAATTATATGAAATTTAATAAAATACTATAGTATATAAGTCTAAGTATACTAGATGTAATGAAATACTATAGTACATAAGTGTAACTATATGGAATATAATAAAATACTATAGTATATAAGTCTAAGTATACTAGATTTAATTAAATATTATAGTACATAAGTGTAACTATATGAAATACTATATTATATAAGTGTAACTATATAAAATATAATGAAATACTATAGTATATAAGTCTAAGTATACTAGATTTAATGAAATACTATAGTATTTCATTAAATCTAGTATACTATAGTATATAAGTCTAGTATACTTAGACTTATATACTATAGTATTTCATTAAATATAATATACTTAGACTTACATACTATAATATTTCATTAAATTTCATATAGTTACACTTATGTACTATAGTATTTTATTATATTTCATATAGTTACGCTTATATACTATAGTATTTCATTAAATCTAGTATACTTAGACTTATATACTATAGTATTTTATTATATTTCATATAGTTAAACTTATATACTATAGTATTTCATTAAATCTAGTATGTACGGACTCGTATTAAAATTTATACAAAATTATAGTAGAAAAATGCAAAAAAAAACCAAAAAAATTCACTACGCTATATCCCGGCACCAAATTGTAAAAAAAATGGGTAGGAAGGCTTTGTTTTTTAGGCTTTTGGAGGGGCAAACGATGTCCGTTTTGGACGAATTTTATATGTACGGACTCGTATTAAAATTCTCTACATGATTATGGGGCAATTTTTTTTTTTTTTTGTATGTGCGTTAAGGCTTAACGCACAGCTACAGTGCCATACGTTAAGGCTTAACGCACAGCTACAGTGTCATTCTGGATATTTTTTCCACTTTTATTCCAGTTTTGTCCCTTGTACGTTAAGCCTAAACGCACCAGCCTGTACGTTTAGCCTTAACGCACAAAACAGTTTGCATATAGACGGCGTTTCGTTTGCATATAGACTGACCCTATTTATAATACATTGTAATTTGTGAAATTAATACTTTATAATTCACCTTTAAAGGAATTTATAACTACTTTATATTTTACCAAACACTATTATACTCCCTTTGTTAATAGCTTTCGATTCTACTATTAAGAAATATAATCATTAAATTAAAATCCTACAACTTTTTTCTCAAATTTGTAATTCAATAATTATTTACCTTATTTTTAACCAATGACTAAAGATAATTTGCATAGATTATATCAATAAATGTAACTTTTAATAACCTACTTTGTAACTCACCAATAAATAATTACCTAAAACAGTAAATCACAAATATTTTTTAACAAAAATTAAAAGCTATAACTACATATATTTTCTAACATAAAGTATTAAAAAAGCCTTTATCTGAAAAATACTATTATAAATATCTATAACAAACAAATTAACATAAAATATGATAACTTGTGTCGGCAAATCTGTTGGGCACGAACGTGTAACCGTATTATTGGTTAGAAAATGAGTAATTGTACAAACTAGTGGAAATATAGTGGATATTTATTTAATTCTTGACAAGTGTGAAAAAAAAAAAAAAAAATCAAGTAGCTAGATATTTCCCCCAAGCTCCACCTCTATAAAAAGCAAAGAGGTTACAACTCAGTTAACACATCTCGTAATAATTAAGAGAAACTCATCGATCGGAATATATAGAGAGAGAGAGCCAGAGATCGAGGATGTTAAACAAGCTGTGGGATGACGTGGTAGCCGGGCCTCAGCCTTCGAGTGGGCTTGACATGTTCAGGAAGATCAAAGTTGATACAAGTAATTAATTAAGGCTACATATTTATTTTAATTTACATGTTCATTAATATATTTTATATATAGCGAGTGATGTACGAAAATGGATCAATTAATTATTATGTGTGTTGTGTTGATTAATTTGCAGAGGAGGAAGGTAGTTCGTCGAGGCCGGTAGCTACGGCCCCGTCAACGCCGGCGACCCCCGAGACGCCGTCGCCGAAGACGGTGACGGCCAGCGTGTGGAGGAGCGTGTTCAATCCGGGGAGCAACCTCAACTCCAAGACTGTTGGAGCCCACTACTTTGACAAGCCCACTCACTCGTCCTCTCCTACAACCTATGACTGGTACATACATACATGCATATAAAATAAAATTTTAAGAAAAATCTAATTAATTAAGAATTAGGAAAATGAAATATGGAGATAGGCTTGTTATTATACATATTATTTCATTCAAAAAATAATAAAAAGTATATCATAATTATTTAAATTATGAATTATGAGTTATAAAATTAGAAATAAAAAAAATGTTTGAAATAAAGCATGCTTTTAACATTTTTTTTAATTAGTTTTAAAGACTTTATTTAATTTATAATACATTATAAATAACTTGCTAAAAAGATTTATATAATTATAGTTTAGTTCGTGTTTTTTTTTTGGGTTAAAGAAGAGGTGAAACTCTTCGAAACTTTATTAATATGGAAAAAGAGCTAAGTAATAATCAAACGGGGATAGCTTGACTCCTAACATCATCGAACATTAATAAAGAAATTAATAAAGAAATAACAGACGGAGAAACATCTAAAACATGAAATCCTAAAGAAAAAAAATAAGCAAAACTAGTTAAGCAGTCAGTAATAGAATTATCGTGTTCCTCTTAATTGTCTATATTTTGTGATAAATAAGACGCTGTAGTTAAGTTACTTAGGGTAAGAAATTAAAACGTATATTAAAAAAGATGTATAGTCATCTATTAAAATTGAAGATGTTATTGTGAGATTTCAGAATATAACACCTTGAAAAATGTTACTATAATAAAAAAATTATCACACTATATTATAATTCTAGTTTATTTCTCTCATTGAACTAAAATTATACGCCCGTCTCTAGATGCACTCCACCTATATATATATATGCCATATGCATAATATATGAAACGGATTTGGGTTTGTATTGCAGGCTATACAGCGAAGAAACTAGGAGCAAGTATAAAGTTTAAGTCAAGTTTATGTGAATGGAGGACCAAGAGGGGCTACATCTTTTAATTAATCAAGTTGTGTGCTAGCTTGTACATCTTTTCACTAGTTTTGGCTTGTATTTCCCTTGTCTTTGATCTTGATAATATGATGCCTACTTGATATATATGTTATCGAATCTTGTGAACGTACTATGTACAAGTTTAACCTATATTATATTATGTGGTATTGTGCTTGATCAAACACAGTTTTTGAGTGTTTAATTAATAGCTTCTTGCTTGTTTTCAATATATCCAATTCTCTTCATCTTTTTTTGTGCCAGAAATTATACAAAAAAACCTTGTTCATACCCTATTCAACCTGTGCTCCTTTTGGAGCCAGTCGCCACCATGGCAACCATTACCCCGCTGCCACCATGGCATCCTCCACCCCATGGCAACCACCACCCTCGCCGCCACCATGGCCGCTCCGACCGAGCTCCGCTTTGACCGAGTCCCCCTCCGCCTCCGACCGCGCTCCGTTCGTGTAGCCCCGCTCCGACCTCGCCGGAGCCGTGTATCTCCGTTCCGACTGCGCCGGATGGTGCCTTTTGAGCCGCCGATCGACCGTGCCCCGCCTTACCTCCTCCGCTGGCCAGACTTCTTCCTCTCCGCCCCGTCGCCTCTGTTCAGAAAGCCAGGCCGTCGCCCATCGGAGACGTGCCGGATCTGGTTTCTCTTGCTCCCAGAAGAGCCCCGCCACCACGCCGCCGCTTTCTTCCTTTCTGCCCTCCCTCTCTGGCCGCCGCCGCCACCTTCTTCCTCTTTGGCCTCCCTCTCTAGCCGCCGCCACCCCTCCCCTTGTCTTCCTCCTTTTCCCTTCTCCGCCGCCCTCCTTCCTCCCCTCCCCCGCCTAGCGTTTTCTTTCCCCTGTCCCCCGCCTTTCTCCTTGTGTGTGCTGTTGCAGGTTCTCCTTTTGGTTTGATTTGAGACTGTTGTTTCGGTTCGAGATAAGATAGTGATCGTGTGATCCCTGGTGGTTTCTACTGACGAATTGCCTTCAGATTGTTTCTTGTTTCTTCTTTCCGGCTGCTTCAAACGACTTGTTGGTGGTTTTCAACCCCTGTTTGAAGACTTTTTCGTTGATTAAGCCTTGTATGTCTGCTTGTTCGGTTGTGTCTGTATTTTGTTCTCTGTAGTTGTTTTTTTAATTTTTGTTGTTGTGTCTTGTTGTTTGTTCTGTTGATTGGCTGTTTTGTCGGGTGTTTTGACGTCGATTATTCGGTCTCTCGAGTTTTCAGGTTTGGTTGTTTTGGATTGTCGGATTTTTACTTTATCAAAATATATATATATATATATATAGAGGGGCGCTCAGATAAAACGAGTCTTGTGGTGAAACGGGTGCATAAATGAGGATCGCTGGATTAAAGCAAATGAATGGATGGATTGAGGGGTTGTAGGGATTTTATGGTAGGAGGGTTTCCATAATACAAGGCCCATATTAATCAGTTATCATAAAAAATGGATGAGAAAAAAAAGAAAATCTAAAATAGGAGAGAGAATATCCTCCAAAATAGACAGTTAGAAGGAGATTGGAGAGAGAAAACGTAGATTCTCCACGTGGAGCTTCGGTCCAGAAATTTATAAACCGTTCAGCATATCGACACGAAACATTTGCATATCGACACGAAAAATCTGCATATCGACACGAAAAAGATGAATATTGTACAAGTATTATTGAATAACTGTTATTCGTGATCATGGACCATGGTCAATCGTATATATACTGATATTCAAAAACATTGAACAAATATGCACATTTTGGTAATTGATATTACAATTTAAAACATACAAGTATATTTTACATATCACTGTACAAGGAGAAGGAGATTGGAGAGAGAAAAACTGTATATCATACAAGTATATTTTGCATATCACTGTACAAAAAATGCATATCTCATCCACACAAATGAATATCATATTTATGGTCAAGGAAATAATCCATAATTACAAATTGCATATCATACAAGTGTATTCTACATATCACTTTACAATAAATGCATATCCCATCCACATAATTGCATGGCCGAACTCAGCGAGATCTTCCTTGGTCGCGCATGCGGCTTCCTTTTCTTGCCCGCGGCTTGTTCTTCTCAGCTTCTGACGAGAATATCACTCATCGAGATCTTCCTTGGCCGCGCCCGTGGCTTATTCTGCATATCAATATATAGAAAATGCATAACTCATCCATACAAATGAATATCACAGATTCACAATCACAACTAATGAAATAATCTATCATAAAAAATGCATATCAACAAGTATATTCTGCATATCAATGTATGAAAAATGCATATCATATCCACACAAATGAATATCATATTCACGGCCAAGAAAATAATCTATAATTAAAAATTGCATATCTTACAAGTATATTCTGCATATCACTGTATGGAAAATGCATATCCCTTCCATATAACTGAATATCACATTCACGGCCAGAAATAATCAATCCAACAGCTATTACGCACATCAATGTATGGAAACTGCATATCTCACCCACATAAATACATATCAGATTCACGACCAATGAAATAATTCAATTAATCGGTTAGATGTGAATCATGCATATCACACCCAAAAAACTGAATATCACACCCATAAAATATTTGCATATTCATATAATGTATTATTCATATAAAGCCCCTATTAGGTTTTGAAAAACAAAACCCTAAAATTCCAAAAACAATAGATGTCCTAAAATCAACACTAAAATCAAAGCAAAAACAACATATGTCCAATCTGTACTAAGAACAACAAAATCGACTTACACATTACATGCCATAAATTAAACATCAAAGTCGAAAAAAATCTAATGGGTGATGGATTGAAATTTGCAAGTACCGAAATCATCAACTTTAATATATAACCACATGGCCAATGCAAGTACCGAGATCATCAACTACCTTTAATATATAATTACCTTTAATATATAATCACAGGGCCAAGTTTCGATACATAAAATTGAACTACATGGCCAAGTACCAAAACGCCGACCACGTCATCGTCTCCGCCGAAGCAGACTGTTGTTAGCGGCGGTGGGAGGAAGTTCAGAGGAGTCAGGCAGGCCGTGGGGGAAATGGGCGGCGGAGATTCGCGACCCCCTCCGCCGCGCGCGGCTGTGGATCGACATCTACGAAACCGCCGAGGATGCCGCCATCGTCTACGACTTCGTCGGCGACCGGCAACTCTGCTCCCCGAAATCTGTGCTGCGGTTTCAGTCCTCAAACGAAGAGGCGGAGTGCATTAGCGCTGAACCCGAACCCGAATCCGTCAAGGGGAGAGAGAGAGAGAGAGAGAGAGAGAGAGAGAGAGAGAGAGAGACGGTTGTGGACTGAGGGGGTGAGCGTGAAGATGAGGATGAGAGAGCCTACCGTCGACAATGGAGGAGGTGGAATGAAAAAATATGGAAACGAGGGTTACGTTGAATGGGACTTAATTGTGGAAAGAGAATATTTCATATCCTATGAAATCAGGAAATATGAAGGATTTGGTGTGGATGATTCCACATTTTAATTTTGTGTCCCTTCAAATTAGATCTCAATCCTTAATTCTAGTCTAATCCAATACTCCTTATTTATTCACCCGTTTCACCATAAGAAGTTGTTTTACTAGAGAGTAAGTCTATATATATATATATATATCCAATTCTATTCCCGTTTTTTTGAAGTGGGCCGATCGATATTATTTACTTAGAGGAGTGCGCACCCAGATAATATATTCTAAATAAAATAATATTCACACAGAAACATGGATAACAAAGATGTTTTAACTACTCACATGGTAAGATCGATGAGATCATCTAAGCTTGTGAAAATAGAGCACCTTCACAATTTAAAAATTAATATTATATTTCGCACACCTATGTAATTGGTGAATTATTTAATGTTTAGGTAGACTTTATTAATATAGCGCGAGAGAAATAGTTCACCAATTACATAGTAGCAAGAGGTGAATTATTTAATGTTTAGGTAGACTTTATTAATATAGCGCACCAATTACATAGTAGCAAGAGAGGTGAATTATTTAATGTTTAGGTAGACTTTATTAATATAGCGCGAGAAACATTAAATAACGCGGTCACTATATGCGCGATGTTTTTTTGCTATACGCGCGACATTTTGTACGCCATAATATGGTGTACGCCATGTCGAGGCGTACGAATATAAAAATAAGCAAAAATAAGCCAAAAGTGGTCAGGGAAAAAAATAAATATAAATACGTATTTTTTTGTACGCCAGTACGCCATAACATGGTGTACGCCATATTATGGCGTACAGACTAGGTTTTAAGAGGCCGAGCGCGGCCTCTTCTTCTTCTTCTTATTCTCTTCTTCTTCCTTCTCTCTCCCTGCGGCGTCTCCTGGCGTATAATTTTTGGCGGCTCTCCCCCTCCGATTCACTCCTTCCTTCTCCTCCTCCATTTCTCTCCTTCTTCTTCTTGTTCCTCTTCTCCTCCTCTTATCTCCGACGATGGCGAACAGTGGCGGTGGTGGTGACTCCTCCGGCGAGGCTCGATGCGGTGCGATTGGCGGACGAGGAGGCGATGATGGCATTCCAGGCGGCGTGGAGAGTTGGGCGGCTGGCGGCGGTGCTCCTGTTGCTGCAGAGGTGGCCGGTGGCGGTGCTGATGTTCCTGGCGGTGGCGGCGGAGAGGTGGCCGGCGTCGGAGATATGGCCGGTGGTGGTCCGGATGGCGATGCAGGACGATGTACTGTCCGGACCCGATTTATCCGAGCGCGGGGCAGACGAGGAGGGGGACGCGGACGCGGACGCGGAGACGATCCTGCGACACTCGGTCAGACTTCTACCTGGGGTAGACGAGAGGTATGAACGGAATTGAAATTTATTTGAATTAATGAAAATTTAGAATGTAATAAATATTAAATTTAGAAATAGGTATTGCATTTAGAAATAGTTTATCTGTATTTAATTATAGATTTATGTATAAAAATTTATAGTTATATTTTAATAATTTATAGTTATGAATTTTAGAAATTTATTTTAAATTGATGAAAATTAAGAATAAAATAAGTATTGAATTTAGAAATAGATATTGCATTTAGAAATTGTTGATCTGTAATTAATTCTAGATTTGTTTCAAAAAACAAATGTTTATATTTTAGAAAATATTATTTATGAATTTTAGAAATTTATTTTTAATTGATTAAAATTTAGAATAAAATATGTATTGCAATTAGAAATTATTGATCTGTAATTAATTGTAAAATTGTTTAAAATTAATATTTATATTTGAGATTTGTTTATAAAAATTAAGGTAGAAATTGTTGATTTGAAATTATTGATATGTAATTAATTTTAGAAATTTATATTTATGTTATAAAAATTGAAATTGAATTTAGGTATTGAATTTTGGATTTCAGTTATAATAATTTAACTTGAATTTAGAAAAACAAATGTGTATATGAAACTATAATTTATGATATGAAATTGATGAGTTAATATGTTATTAAAAGGCTTTGCAAGCCTCGATGTTGTCTGTGAGACGGCCCCGACGTGGGTCCCGTCAGCTGGCGCGGAGGAATCCGGTCACAGCATCGGCTCGTCGGGCCGCTTCGGTGGCCGCTTCAGTGGATCTGCTTCCCGTCCTAGACGCGACACAGGACGTCGCGACGGGAGTGCAGGTGGGCATGACCAGGTCTGACCCGTCGTTGTCTCTGTCTTCCTCATCGACCTCGTCCATGGATCTGGAGGAGGAGGCAGTTGTCGTTGCCGATGCGGCCTTCCAGCGCGACTATTATGATGGACCCACAGAGGACTTGGGGATGGACGAGTCTCCCCAGCAGGGGGATCCGGCTCCGCAGCACGTGGATCCGGCTCCGCAGCAGGCGGATCCGGCTCAGGAGCAGGCAGATCCGGTTCCCGAGCAGGCGGGTCCCGCAGAGCCTTGGATGCCAGGAGGGCCCCTCGTTCCTCACCTCCTGGGTACGTATACGACCCACGTCGCCAGGGTCCTATGGGACATGACATTGGCGTTGACACTTCCGGAGCCTCCACCACCCGTTGCGTGCGTGGATGATACGGTACGTCTTTGATGTAGTCTAAGATTTGTAAATGAAAATATGAAAATGCTAGTATAATACTAATTTTGTTATTTCTTTTTCAGATGAGGAAGGTTTTGAAGACGTATACCAGGAAGCCGTGGCATTGGCAGATGAACCAGCACATTACAGCGGCTCCTGACACCTGGTGGGATTTTGCGCAGCGGAGCCGTATCACCTCTATGAGGGAGGTGGACTTCAGGAGTGTCGACGACATGCTTATTTCTGCGTTCGTCGAGCGCTGACATCCGAAGACGAGCTCGTTCCATTTCCCGTGGGGCGAGATCACTATCACGCTCCACGATGTCGCGCGCATCCTGGCGATTCCCATCGACGGCTTGAGCGTCACTACTGATATGGCGGACCCCGTCGTCAGAGATCACGTATGCGCTGTTACTGGGGCGAACCAGGAGTTGGTGTCCCAGTGGTTCGGTGGTGGCGGTATTCCGATAGTATATACATGAAATATAACCAAATACTATAGTATATACATGAAATATAACCAAATACTATAGTATATACATGAAATATAACCAAATACTATAGTATATACATGAAATATAACGAAATACTATAGTATATACATGAAATATAACCAAATACTATAGTATATATATGAAATATAGCGAAATACTATAGTATATACATGAAATATAACCAAATACTATAGTATATACATGAAATATAACCAAATACTATAGTATATACATGAAATATAACCAAATACTATAGTATATATATGAAATATAACCAAATACTATAGTATATACATGAAATATAACGAAATACTATAGTATATACATGAAATATAACCAAATACTATAGTATATACATGAAATATAACCAAATACTATAGTATATGCATGAAATATAACCAAATACTATAGTATATACATGAAATATAACCAAATATTATAGTATATACATGAAATATAACCAAATACTATAGTATATACATGAATTTCTCATATTTTGGCCAAATTTCTCATATTGGGCCCAATCCTCCTTATTGGGCCTATTTGGGCCCAATTTCTCATTTTTTCAATTTTCACCCGTTTCTTCTACAATCCTCCATATTGGGCCTATTTGGGCCCAATTTCTTATTTTTTCAGTTTTCACCCGTTTCTTCTACAATCCTCCGTATTGGGCCTATTTGGGCGTAATTTCTCATTTTTTCAAGTTTTTCACCCGTTTCTTTTACAATCCTCCATATTGGGCCTATTTGGGCCTAATTTCTCATTTTTTTAGTTTCTCACATGTTTCTTCTATAATCCTCCCTATTGGGCCTATTTGGGCCCAATTTCTCATTTTTCAGTTTTCACCCGTTTCTTCTACAATCCTCCATATTGGGCCTATTTGGGCGTAATTTCTCATTTTTTTAAGTTTTTCACCCGTTTCTTCTACAATCCTCCATATTGGGCCTATTTGGGCCTAATTTATCATTTTTTCAGTTTCTCATCGGTTTCTTTTACAATCCTCCCTATTGGGCCTATTTGGGCCCAATTTCTCATTTTTTCAGTTTTCACCCGTTTCTTCTACAATCATCCATATTGTATTTAATTGGGCCCAATTTCTCATTTTTTCAGTTTTTACCCGTTTCTTCTACAATCCTCCATATTTGGCCTATTTGGGCCCAATTTCTCATTTTTTCAGTTTCTCACACTGAGTTAATTGAGATTACACAAGTAAATCAGACACAAATGTGAAGTTCATCTGCTCTTCAAATTGAGATTACACAAGTAAATCTACATCTTCAACTAATCTACATCTTAAACTACACCGAAGGATCTGGAGGACGGCTATATCTAATGCGATAATCCCGAAATTGTTGAATCCTCGACTGAAATTGATAGTCCCAACCATCGACACTTGGGTGTTTGAATCGACGCCAAGCGTACGGAGGGGGAGGTAGTGGACAACCATCCTTCAACGACACCTATATAGAAAACACAAAATATGATCGAGCTTTGTATTTTAGGGTAAGCACAAATATTACTAGCTATTTAAAAACAATAACTATACCGGTACAAAGTGGTTTCGGTTTCCTACGAGGGCCATCGTCAATATCCGTGTTCAATATCCGTGTTGGAGGGCCGAGGCTTTCGTAAGAGGCCCTCATTGGTAAGCACAAGCACGGGCCATCCCAGGATAATAGGACAAGAGCAACTTGGTATAGCGTGGCAAACACTAAACCAATCATCGGCATGTCGAGCCAGTACTCCTCACTGCAAGGACTGATGACATAGTTGACCCGAAATATAAGGTCCTCGTAAGTGATCCCCGGGTGTAGTACGGGCAAGATGGGCATGTACAGATCTCTGTTGTCAATCAACTCGCCCGCCATCTGCATTCGAACCATAGGGTATGCAGTCTCTTATGATCCCAACAATACAGCCAGTGTCCGATATCCACAATGCCCGTCTGGAGATACATCTCTGGCCCCGTTAATGTATGGAAACCAAAAGTAATCCACATTCTTAACCCCAAAGTTCACCCCCATATAAATCACGGGTTGTTCAGGGAGCTGCTGCGATCCTGTCCCTTCAGATTGGCTCCCTTGGGTCCCAATGCCCGGCGAAGCTCCACTTGGTCCCTTCTTGCCACGACCCCGACCTCTACCTTGGTTTCCACTGGCCTTGTTCTTCTCAATCTCATCTAACTCAGCCCTCCGATGCTCAAACAAGCTCGGCTCCCTCTTGGTGTCGTACTTTGTCGAACCCTTTGGCCTTCCTTTTGAAATGATTCCCGTGGGCTCCTGCATCAAAGTTTCACGCGGGTGCTGTGTGTTCCAGAACAAGTCGGTGATTTGATCTACTTGGTCCTTGCTCAATGTTTTAGCGTGCCATATTTCATCCATTTCCTTCCATATCAACTCGTGAGAAGACATCTGTTTTGTGTCATCAACTGGCTCCTCTTGTGTGTAAGCCCTATCCCATTGCAATTCCTTCCAGAAGCAGTGTATCTCACTCGCCATGATCGGCGTCTTATCAATGATGGCATTTGCGATTCTGTGGACACATGGCAGGCCGAAGCAGTCTCTCATCCAGTGATCATCACACTCATCAGGGAAATCATCCGCCTCTATCTGCTTATACAGATCAAACAACATTTCCAAGCACCTATCCGACACTTTGAAAAATAGCCTTGAAAACAACACTCTTATTTCTGGCGGCATACCATCAAACATCGTTGGTGTTTTGGTCCGTGACATCTCCATGGTCGCACGCACCTGCCCAATTTGACCCTCGATCGCATGGTGTATCCTTACTACCATTCTATTAAAACCACCAACGCTAGAATTCAGAATTTGCTTCAACACGTGATGCATACCCTCAACCCTATAAAAACATGAAAAGCATTGCGTTACTCCCACATTGAGCCATGAACAAGCAAACTACTGAACATCGTACAAGGGTTACCTGTTTGAAGTCCTCGTGAAGAAGTGAAGATGATGATCAGTCCACGCTCTCACTATGCTTTCCTTGTGAGGATTCGTCCACGTCTTCTCAATGTATCGAACAAGGCCACTCTTCCACGATGTCCTCAATTGCACAAGCCTTTCTTCGTAGATTTCCTCCGTGGTTGAACACCAAAGTGCCCAACATTGGCCGCAAAACCTTTTCACTTGTTTTTTATCCTTCAATATTGGGGAAGCATATGCTTCTATGTTGTGCTTAATATGCACCCAACACAAAAGGTGTTTTACTTCATCTTTGAAAACTATCCGAATTGCATTAATGAGGGCCTTCTCTCGATCAGTCATGATGGCGGCCGGCATAATGCCCAAATCTTTAAACAAGCGCAAAAGTTTCTCCATTATGAACTTGTAATGCACAACTTCTTCTTGTCGTGTAAATGCATACGCAATGTTGAAGGTCTTGTGCGTGCAAGTGAAACCGACAATCTCCACCAATGACATTTGATACCTATGGATGAATGTAAGAAAACAAATGAATGTAAGAAGTCATAGAATATAACATATAATTCATATCAATGCTATACATCACTACTATTATATTGTGTTGAAAATGTAACACAAATCCATCACGTACCTATTTGTCTTGTATGTGACATCAATAATTACCACGTACGGGAACATCTTCAATAGGTGGAGCGAGTCCGGGTGAGCAAAAAATAGGATATCAGTCTCTTTCGTAGACAACTTTGTAAGAGGAAATACCCGGTAACTATTTTCTTTCAAAAAGTTCAGAGTCCATTGCGTAACCGTCAATTCCCCTTGATCTTCATAACGCACCTTCTGTAGAAAGTTGGAAACTTGTTTCATGGATGTAACATTTCCGGGGAAGAACTTCCTCAACTTCCCAACAATAGTCCTAGGCGTCACGAACGCTTCGCCCAAAGCTTTGGCAATGCGCTCCTCATCCGGGGTCATTCTGCCCATGTATGGATGCCCAAGAAAGGTAGTCGAAAGCTTATGGTTGTGGCATCCATCTATCACATTTATGATCCATTTCTGATTCACTTCCCCTGGCTTCTTCTTCAATCTAACACCACACAACTCAAATGTGCATCCGGACTTCTTCGAATGGGATTCACGAATTACTTCAACTTCCTCTTCTGAGTCACTACCTTTCTTTCTCCCCGATCTATACTCACCAAAATTCTCGCACGTCAAACTAACACTTCTGACATTTGACTTCTGAATGACTAAAACCATCATCAAATCTTTGCCCCTATTCCTAACCCACTCAACCAATTCCTCTCGGCTATCCCAGCTCAGATTGTTACGAAATTCATCTCCATAATCTTTCCCCTATACATGTTTACATCATCAATAATGTTACAATATATGGATTGTAATTGTAATATATAACTAAACTATAATTGTAATACATAACTAAACAATAATGTTACAATATATGGATTACTATATATGGATTGCAATTTGTTAAATTTATATGTTTGTAGCTAACCAATATTAACTATAAAATAAAACTATAATTGTAATACAAAACTAAACTAAAGACAAAAACAAATTGATAGCTTATCTCACTAAACATAAGACTTTTAATATATATCAAATTCACAACAATAATCAACTTCTCCACTACTATTAATTACTAATCTTTTAACATATATCAAAACAAATATAGGCCTCTACAGCTAAATCGTCATCATCTTGTCCACTACAACTAAATACTAATCTATCTTTTAACATAATAAAATATAGGCATCTACCGCAACACCGTCAGCATCTTGTCCACTACAACTAAATACTAATCTATCTTTGAACATAATAAATATAGGCCTCTACGTACTTAAGATATATTAATTATAACTAATTTCAATCTTAATCATTCCATACACACTAACCTCGAAATTGCCATCGTCGAAATCTTCATCGTCGAAATCTTGATCGACATAATCTTCATCATCTTCTCCACTACTCCAATATGCCATTTTTTGTAAAATTTATTGTTTCAATCTTACCATTCCATACAAACTTCGAAAGCTATTTATAGGCACAAAATAACCGTTGGAATAACCGTTGGAATAACAGCTACTTTTGTACGCCACTTCCGAGCGTACGCCATACCATGGCGTACAGACTATTTCCAACGGCTATTTTTTGGTGGGTTTTTGAATTTAAATGAATTTCTGTATTATTTTCCTGTACGCTGTATTATAGTGTACGCTAAAATACAGCGTACAGGAAAATAATACAGAAATTCATTTAAATTCAAAAACCCACCAAAAGTATAATAAAATAGTCTGTATACCATGTCGTGGCGTACGCCATATTATAACGTACAAAATATCGCGCGCACAACAAAAAATCGTCGCGCATATAGTATCAGCCTTAAATAATTCACCAATTACATAGTAGCAAGAGAATGATATTTAAATGAATTGAATGATACAAATGGCATCTTGGACCCTACCAAGATTAAGATAGAATAAAATAAATACGGTGGATGTGAATGAGGATGTGGATGGATAAGATCAAATATCATAAATGTGGTAGATGGAGGGTGATTTTACAATCAGGTTGATAGCTAGGGCACGCATCCTATTTGCATGTGCCAATTCAAAATAAAATAAAATTGACATGTAATTATATAATTAGGGGATAAACTAAAAAAGGAAGTGAAATGGAAAACACAAACCTAAGCATATAAAATAGAGATTCAAAATTAAACACAGTTATATTAATTGTATCCGTGAGCTTGAGGGGATTCAATTCAAGATTAGATTCAAATTTGTAATATGTTCATGAAGAAGATAAATGTGTATAATGTTAAATTGACGGTTGATTTGTTCTTGTTACGATTATAATAGCAAAAAATAATTAATGTAATTACTTGAATAGATGTGATTTAAAATTAGATGTAGAGCAAGATGAGTTGTGTTGGAATGATCTTTTTGGTCCACAAGAGGATGGAATATTAATTGAGGAAGAATATGGCAAGGAAGCCGAGGGTTACGTGCAAACGACAAATTTAAGTGCAAACGAAGCTACCGGAGGTGAAGATTTAGGAACTTAATTAACAAAGCTCGAAGGTTGTATTTGATGAGGAATTGCTTTAATGAGATGATTGCTAGTAATTCAATTTGTTACACGTACTCACATACGACGTAAATAAGGAAGGAAGGTTGAGGAACGTATTTTGAGTAGATGGTGGGAGTCGCACAACGCACTTAAAATTTGATGATGTTGTATAATTTGACACCACATTTTTCATCAAACAGATTTAGTCTTATTACGGATGCAGGAAAACAAGCAAAAACGAGAAGAACAAAACACGAATTTACGTATTCATTAACGTTGTGTTAGCTACGTCCACGGACAAAAGGAGAATCGATTTTTATTAGGAGGCAGACAATTCAGATTTTCAGATTACATAGAGAGGTGGGAGAAAAATAGTAAATATATCACCCTAAATCAACCCCTAAACTGACTTAGTCCACAAGTCTAAGTCCAAGTAGAAAATCTAAGCCCAAACTGAAGACCAAATAAAAACCACCCTTTACCATCGGGACCCCGTGCTACTGCAAGCAACGTGTGATCAGATTCAAGGCATATCAACATTTAGGATGTCTTTGGTTCATTTCATGGGAACTAGCATATGTTCCAGTTCCAAGCACGAATTTTGTTAATAAATTGTACACTTGATCTCTTCACATGTATTATGTGTTTTTTTGTATGATTATAAATTTATCAAATCTGTTCCCAAACACAAAACAACAACTTTATTTCAACTTAATTAAACAATCAAATAATTGATAATCAAGGGAAATATAGAATAATAAACAAGAACGAACCGCCACTTGTCTTAGTCTAGACGAACGAGAGATCGAGTTCCGAGATCTGGAAACTTGCACTTGAGCACGGTTTCCTACGACGACGACGAGTTTTAAGACAAAACCCTAAATTAGATACGGTACAAAAAGACGAAGCAAAACGAAGGAAGAAAGCCAGTGCCGCGGTCGCGGATGGCATAGCCGCGATTGCGGCCTTGCTGGGCAAAACCGCACCCGCGGTTTTATATCCGCGATCGCGGTTTTGCGCCCAGCCTGGGTCGCGGGTCTCTGCCCGGCCGTGGTCGCGGTGGATGGAGTCGCGGTCGCGGAACTCCATCCCGACACGAGCTTAACCGAGCTTTCGAGGTCATACCGACGACGACGAGGCTTCGTACTTCGCTTCTGAACCAAGGCGCACCACCACCACTCCAAGGATTTCCCACGGCGACGATGACTTCGGCGACAAAAACAAACTTTAACGGGAGGAAGAAGAGCTTTGAGAATGATGGAGGAGAAGCCAGATTCGAGCCCTATTTATAGGCTGGGATTGAAGCCCTAAACTCAACGCCAAGGAGAGGAACCGCTCCCGCCGTTCGGGCACGAGGGGAAAATCCGATCGTCGGCAATCTGAAAAACAGAGGAAGAAGACGAACAGAGTTGCCCGCGATCGCGGAACTGCTGCGCTCGCGTTCTTGGTCCTTGCTCGCGGGTCTTGATCGCGGTCTTTGCTAAATTCTATTTTTAGCCCTCCTTAAATACTTTAAGGCCCATATATCTTTATTAAACGTATATCAACACGTTCAAATGGTTCTTACAGAGTTTACAGAATAAGCCTAACACGTCTTGCTTACAAAACGAAAGTTTGAAAATCACACAAATACCCTTACTAAAATTGAGGGTTATTATAATATTAAAGTTCTCCCCTTTTGAGCTCTTAGAACGTTTGTGAGCCCACCATATGTACATGTTATTTTCTCATTCGTTCTTTTTTTAAAATTTTTTTATTTCACTTAAAATAAAAACCGTTTATCAAATAAAAATTTATATGTAAATATTTAGATTACAATTACTTCCAAAACCAACCAAACTTTAAAGTGACAAATAACATTGTAAATAAGTTTAACCATCAATCTATATATCTATATATATCTATAAAATCTTCACTTGATAGATTTCACATTTTCAAGATTTAATTACAAATTATTTATGAACTTGAAATAATTGATGATGAATAAAAAATATGTATGAAAATATCAATATACTATTTGAAATATACTTCAATTGAGTTTTATTTGATTCTCCAATTGATTTAATTTAGTATATTAATAATTACGAATAAATATAAATGCCCAATATATATACAATAAATAAATAATGAGTAAATAATTAATATGATTTTATTTTCAATAATATCGTCTCAATGTCTAAAACCTGAATTGAATATTACAAAAGGTATAAAAAAAAAACTAATAAAAGTAATATTCTATCAACAAACTTAAGAAGTTTTAAAAAGAATATAGATCTAAACATATCATCACTAACATATTGTCGAAAGATTGACAAATAACATCATACTACCCTATTAAATTGAAGAAAAAAACAGTATATTTCGATTCATAACTTCAATCTCGGATATTATTTCACTCTAGATATACAAAAATAAAATGTTCTTAAGAATTGGTTAAGTAACATGTACAATCGTAATTTTTACATATATTTAGAGTGAATTTTTTCCTATAATGTTTATATATATAAATTTAATCATTTTCTTTCTATTAGTATGTATATGTTTGGGAAAAAAATCTAATATAATTACATGTCAATATATTCTCATTTCCTGTATATCTTATTTTTTATAATCACATAGTCATTAGTTTGTACTCATGTGACGTTTATTCGTATGCTTAAATTTTCTTTCATAAATATAAGTCGGCTCGTGCATAGCACGAGGGTTTAAACTAGTTTAGTTTTAATCATTCCACCATTAAATTTACAAAGAATTAAGTTATACACATGCTATATAAACATTGAAGAGAGGATCTCCAATAACTAAGAGATAACTACAAATCCACAAGAATTGATCAATTGAACCTTGTAATATATTCTCATTAATGAATATGTTGTATAAAGATTCAAGAGATGATCTCATATAACTAAATATATAAGAGTATTCTCTTTAGGTTTCTTATTAACAAACATATCTCTAATACAACCACATCACCACATGAACTCACCTTAATTATCCATGCATGCATGATCCTATATTGGAAAAACAAAAATTGCAGAAAAATCACTAATTTAGTAATAATTTTTTAGGCTTTAGTTTAATTTTTTTTACCAAGGGTTTATCCATTATCTTTTACAAAATATTTTGAAGATAATTTTCTATTTTAACTTTTTAACATGTGTTCATGAATACATATTAGAAAAACTGAACTAAATATACATGAATATTCTCTTTAGGTTTCTTATTAACAAACATATATATCCAATTATCCATGCATGCATGGTCCTGTATTGGAAAAACAAAAATCACAAAAAAATCACTAATTTAACACCAATATCCCTATACCCTAAATCCTAAAACCCTATATCCTAAATTATAAGACCCTAAATCTTAAATTATAAACCCTAAATCGTAATTATTAATCTTAATTTAAAGTTAAAAATATAAAATAAGGAAGTAAAATTTAAAGGATATATAAAAATTAAAGATGCACAATCAGGGTACATAAAATTTGATGTGTTCTAATACAACCACATCACATGAACTCACCTTATCCTTGCATGCACGGTTCTTGGAAAAACAAAAATCACAAAAAATCACTAATTTAACACCAATATCCCTTAATGAATATGCTATATAAAGATTCAAGAGAGGATCTCATATCACTAAACATACAAGAATATTCTCTTTAGGTTTCTAATTAACAACCACATCGATCACCACATGAACTCACCTTATCCCTGCAAAAATCACTAATTTAACACCAATATCCCTTACATCTTTCAAAAAAAATTAATGCATGAGACATACCTTGATTTCTTACCCACTTCAATTTGTTATAAATACCCTAAGATTCATCACTCCCAAATTAATCAAATCAAACCCCAAACATATAATGAACGCTGCACTCACCCTATCCCTGGCCCTAGTGGCGGTGCTCGGACTCTGCCGGCCGCCGCAGGCGGAGGCGCAGTGGTGGTTTAACGAGATCAACGTGAAGATCTACAACAAAGGAGCGTCAAAGCAGGGCATCCAGTGTTGGGGTCACATGTGAATCCCACATTGGAATTGTGGAGGTTCAAAGCCTAGCATATAAGTACATGAGTTACTCCTCTTATTACCAATTAGTTTTATGATGGAACCCCATTGGGCTTATGTGTTGGACTTAGTGGTTGTGGCCCAACAAGATTTCTTCCCCCAACAAGTGGTATACAATGATCAAGTTGACGGCTTCAAATTATTCGATTTGGAAGTCGCGGATGGAAGATTTGTTGTACTGCAAGGACTTGTATGATCCGGTTGAGTTGGGATCAAAAGGGCCGACTGAGACATCTGAGAGTGACTGGAAGAAGCTGCACAGAAAGGCTATTGGAACCATCAGACAATGGGTGAATAACTGTGTTTATCACCATATTAGCAACGAGACGGATGCACAAGTGTTGTGGAAATAAAAAGTGAGTGTGGTGCATCAGCAGCCACCACCGAAACAAAAGAAGCAAAGGGAGCTTCTTGGAGAGGAACAACCAGCAAAGAAAGAAAAGAGAGAGGAGAGAGAAAAAAGCTAGTTTTGCTCTTTCTTGGCCTTGGAGATCGTCTCTTTGATCCGGATAGCTCGTTATCAACAAGGGTTTGGTAAGTTCATCTCCCTTTGGAATCCCTAATCTCATGAACAAGTGGTTTAGTTAGTTGGAGAGGAATCCTATCTAGATCGGGTTGTATTTAGAGGGGTGTTTGAGATCTTCATGTTTGTCTCCTGTGTGTGGGACTTGTATTGTTAAACGCTTGTACTGATTTGTTAATTAGTAGAATGATTGGCTTGGTTGGCCGGTCGTGGGTTTTTTTCCCTCTTGTGATTGAGGGTTTTCCCATGTTAAATTCCTGTGTTGGTTATTGTAATTATTCTGTTGCTTGAGTTTGGCTGTGATCTGGTTATCCCGAGATTCTGTGTTTGCCGCTGTTTCTGGGTGTCATTTGATTGTCAGCAGAATTGTCATTACTCCTAGTTAACATAGAATATGTGCTTCCGGGCCCAACAAGTGGTATCAGAGCCGATGGTTCGGCATGGGCCGATTGCACCAGGTAGAGACAGACATCACGGTGCTCTCCAACGGGTTAGCCTTTGACCCGTTGCGTGGTGGTCTCAGTTCCAAGAGTGAGCACGCAGTGTAGACGTGCAAGTCAAAGGATGACTCTTGGTGGTTTAGGTGCGTGGTGACCCGATTTGTGATGGATTCACAAGTGAGGGGGAGATTGTTGGGGTCACATGTGAATCCCACATTAGAATTGTGGAGGTTCCAAGCCTAGCATATAAGTACATGGGTTACTCCTCCTATTACCAATTGGTTTTAGGATGGAACCCCATTGGGTTTATGTGTTGGGCTTGGTGGTTGTGGCCCAACAGGATTTCTCCCCCCAACATCCAGGTGCACTGCAAGGACAAGAACAACGACATCGGAGTGCAGCAGGTGGTGTTCGACCAGTTCTACGAGTTCGGGTTCGAGCCGTCGTTCTGGGGCACCACGCTCTACTTCTGCGGGGTGGTGTGGGACGGCAAGCTGCACTGGTTCGACGCGTACCGCCACGGCAGGGACTTCCGTGACTGCAGGGGGCACTGCGTTTGGCACATCGGCGACAACGGGTCTTGCTTGGTGCGCCCCAACGGCGAGAAGTGCTACGGTTGGAACCCCGATGTATAGATGAGTGACCGACTTCACGCGCTTCCGTAATTAAATTAATAAGATCACCGTTAAAGATGGTATTTGGAGTATTTATAAGTCGAATTTTAAAAGAAAATAAAAATAAATATAAGAAATTAGTGTAATAATCAGGATAAAAAATAAAGAGAAGTATAAGGCCATCAACATTGGTGGTTCCATAATATGGGTTTCATACCCCCATTTCCACTTTTCTCTCTCTTCCACATCATCTAAAAAACTCTATCTTATTTTTTTCTTACATTCATAGTTTCATAACCCGGTTTCATACCTTCATATTTATTTATCAATCATATATTTATAGAATATAATAATATATATCATCTTAAATTGTAAATTTAAATATATTAGCACATGTAAAATAGTCTAATGAAATATAATACATTGAATTAAAATAAGTTAAATGACATTAACATAAAATCAACAACATTACAAATTTCATTGAAATCAAAGACAGAGCAAATACATAGAAACAAGTACATAAAAGGATAACAAAACATTCAGAATATTAAACCAAATAAATATAAAATTATACATAAAATTATTAATTGCTATTATAATTATGCCCAAACTTTTTCCATATGTGTTCAACCAAATCATCTTTTAGTTTTTGGTGTGCAGTCCTGTTTTCAAGCTGCACTTGATTAGCGATATAGTATGTCATAGAGATTGGTCGAGTAGTGGAGTATGTGTCGTCATTAACCCTTGATTTCTCAAATTGAGATACATCATAGTACAAACTATATGTATCTCGTTCGTCCTCCACTATCGTATTGTGTAATATGATGCACGCTCTCATAATCTTTCCAATAAAACCAATGTCCCAAGCAAGTGATGGGTTCTTCACTATGGCAAATCGAGCTTGCAAAACTCCAAAAGCCCGCTCGACATCCTTTCGATACGCCTCTTGATGATGAGCAAAACACTTCGCTTTATTGCCTCGTGGAAGTCGAATCGACGGTACAAATGTTGCCCATAATGGGTAAATACCGTCAGTGAGATAGTAACTCATGGTATACTCATGACCATTGATGGTAAAATTCACTGGAGGTGATATCCCTTGCAAAACATCATCAAACACAGGAGAACGATCAAGAACATTAATGTCATTACACGTACCTGGTGTTCCAAAGAAAGCATGCCAAATCCACAGATCATATGATGCCACTGCTTCTAAGATGATTGTTGGCTTTCCATGACCACGTGAGAACTGACCTTTCCAAGCAGTTGGACAATTCTTCCATTCCCAATGCATACAGTCGATGCTGCCTATCATTCCAGGAAATCCACGCACTTCTCCTGCATAAAGGAGTCGTTGCAAGTCTTCTTTGGTTGGTCTTTGAAGGTATGTAGTACCATATAACGAAATGATTCCCTCCACAAAGTTGGCAAGGCATTGTCGCGCAGTACTTTGGCCCATTCGAAGATACTCATCTACTTGATCTGCACACATCCCGTAAGCCAACATGCGAATAGCTGCAGTACATTTTTGTAATGAAGATAGGCCTAGCCTACCTGTTGCATCCCTTGTTTGACGGAAATACTCAAATGTTGCTGACATTTGGTTAACAATGCGTAAGAATAGGGGTTTACGCATTCTAAACCGTCTTCGAAATGTTTCGTCAGTATACACCGGTGGTGGGACTTCAGAGAAATAATCTCTGACAAGTTGTTGATGACCCTTTTCACGCTCCCGATCAATGTATCTTCGACTTCGTATTGGCTGAGAGCTTTCACCCTCAGATAGACATCTTGTTGCTAGAGACACCACATTGGATAGAGCTTCATTAATTGTATCTTCAAGCTCGTCGGATGATGTACCATCATTTGGGTTGAAAAATTCAGAGAAGATAGGATTCGGATCCATGTTTAAGGTAAATTTGAAATGATTAGTAATATTTTATAGAGTGAATGTGGGAGTGAGCTTGGTAGAGAGGAAAATTTTAGAGATCTTTTCTCTAAGCCTACGTATATATATAGGGAGAAAAAGATACAAGGGTAAAAGCATCATGAAGGGCATGAGGTTAAGAAACTTTACAGGGTATCAACTAAAGGAGCTTTGCAGAATTTCAATTAAATGGCATTGGGCAGAGGAAAAGTGAGTGTATTGGTTGAACAACTTTGCAGAGCATTGGGCATCGGACAAAGAAAACTAGAGTGCATTGGGTTGAGAAACTTTGAACACTATCAATTAAAGGGCATCCGACATTGGGAAGAGCAATTTTCAGAGCATTAACTAAAGAGCATCAGACAAATAAAGATGTAGTGCATTGGATTGAGGAGCTTTGTAGAACTTCAATTAAATGGCATTGGGTAGAGGAAAAGTGAGTGCATTGGTTGAAAAACTTTACAGAGCATCAATGAAAGGGCATCGGGCAAAGGAAACTGGAGTGCATTGGGTTGAGCAACTTTGAACACTATCAATTAAAGGACATCCGACATTGGGAAGAAAAGTTTTCAGAGCATTAACTAAAGGGCATCAGACAAAGAAATATGTAATGCATTGGGTTGATGAGCTTTGCAGAACTTCAATTAAATGGCATTGGGCAGAGGAAAAGTGAGTGCATTGATTGAAAACTTTGCAGAGCATCAATTAAAGGGCATCGGGCAAAGGAAACTGGAGTGTATTGGGTTAGGCAACTTTCAAGAGTATCAATTAAAGGGCATCAGGCATTGGGTAGAACAACTTTGAAGAGCATTAACTAAAGGGACATCAATTAAAGGGTATGAGGCTATAGATAGAGCAACTTTGCAGAGCATTAAGGCCAAAAAAGCATTGGATACAACAATTTTGCAGAGCATTAATTATAGGACACCGAGCAATGGGTAGAGGTGAGGGCAACAAATAGAAGTAAGCTATCTTCCTATATATGTGTTGGTTTAGAAGAAGATATTTGCACTTTCACATTTCCTCTCTCATTTACCCTAAAAATATGGATCCAAATCAACCCTACAACAATCAAAATGCCTTCAATTTTTCTCAAAACTTTTTGGAATTTCATGAAGAACAAAATGTTGAAGGATACCCTTATCCATATACTTCATATTCTCCAATGAATCCTCATCAATATTCATCACCTTCTCCTAATACCCCAGGTTCATATGGAAGCGCTTCTGCATTTCATCAATGGAGCCAACAACAACATGTGCCAAGTCTGGATGATATACAAGCTACACCAGAATCGAACCCCACTCCTCCAAGAGGTCAAAATGCTCAAAAAATCACACGTCAAAAATCAAGAAGTCAAAAAGCTCCTCGTCAAGGCGGCGATCAACAAAAAGTGAAGTGGAGTGAAGGTGAGGATTTATTACTTGTTAGTGCATGGATTAACACTAGCACAGATATTATTACAGGCACTGATCAGAAGAATGAGGCATTTTGGCTCCGTGTGGAAAACTACTACAACACAAGAAGAGAAGAGGAGGATGTCACTTGGGTGTTTCGGGCTGGAACGGCATTGAAAACAAAGTGGCATAGAATTACCCATGAAACACAAAAATTTGTTGGGTGCTACAAAAGCATCAAATCTAAGAACTAGTGGGGAAATTGAGGATGATGTGCTACGGAATGCACGTGATCTTTTTCGTTCCAAATCTCCTAATAATGCTGATTTTCAGTTTGATCATGCATGGCGTGTGCTACAGAATGAACCTAAGTGGTGTACTTGGTTGGCTAAACAAGATGGAGGGAGTTCCAAGCGGTCAAAGTTAAATGCAGTTGGAGTATACTCTTCAAGCTCCAATCCGGATACCCCTACCAATTTATCCGAACCTGAGAGTGTCGCTATTTCTTCTCATAAAAGTGCTCCAACTCGCCCAGATGGTAGAAATACTATAAAGAGGAAGGGAAAGCAAGTCGTTGGAAGTTCAAATGATGATTTGAAGGAATCACTCGAAAAAGTCAATAGACTGGTCAAAGATAGAGCCCAACAAAAGAGAGAGGAGATGGAAGAAAGAAAAAAGATTACTAATGACTACATTCATACTACTAATGACTACATTCACACTAAAAAGCTTGAGATGTTAACTAAACTTCTAGCATCGGGCGTGTTGACCCCGGAACAAGAGATGATAAAGACAATGTTGATGAACAAGTTGTTTCCTAAGTGAAGAATATCTTCACATTTATGTTTGCCTAAGTGGAGAATAACTTCACATTTATGTTTCTAATTTACCTAAGTGAAGAATAGCTTCACATTTGTGTTTCTAGTTTACCTAAGTGAAGAATAGCTTCACATTTGTGTTTCTAGTTTACCTAAGTGAAGAATAGCTTCAAGTTTATGTTAGCTTTAATTTAAATTTTGATTGTGTTTAATATTATGTGTAATGTCTTATAATATGTTATTTTCATGTGTAAAGTTGTTGGTAATACTTTTTATGTGTAAAGTAAATATTATGTTTTTATAATGGTGTAATATTTGTCAAAATTTTATTTTTTTAATAAAAAGCTAAATATTAAAATAAAGCACAAACAACCTTCTAGACGTCATTTAAAATTTGAAAATAAAATAGATTAAAAATCAAATTACCATGTCTTTTAATATACTAAATATGTGTGTAATGTGTTGAAGTATTTTAAGTGGAATGTTTTGATATATTAAAAAAATTAATATAACGACTTTATCTATTATATTTAAAAAATATAATATTTTTATATAAACATATGAAACATCAAACAAGTACATTTAACAAAACATCAAAAATATAACACCGAATAAATATGAAATCATACATAGAATTATTAATTTCTATTATATATTATTTTAGTTCATTTTAATAAAAATAAACTTTAAGATAACATATGTAATATTTCATGTATTATGTTATAACACAAACAATTTAATCATAATAAAGAATAAAACCATGCTTATATAACTACATTGCTTATCTTATTTCATTTTAGTAAAAATAAAATTTAAGATAAATATATGCAATATGGATGTCTATTGGAAAATAAAAAAGAATTATGAATATTAAAATTATTTTTTTATCATATTTATAATCAATATAAGCTTGAAATTTGATTTAAAGGCAAAATAATCCAATCTAAAGAGAATTGATGAGAGCCGTCCGATCTTAATTGATCAATGGCTAAAAATAGCTCCCCTCTCCTTGCATCAGAATGCGCCACGTGTTACTTAAGGATTGTTTGGATGATCTCAGTTTTTTCACACAAAAGTATAATATTTCTTAATAAGGTATCCCCAAATCAAACATAGCCTTGATTTCTTTGTTTTTTTGTGGGTTACATAGAAAGCAACCCATGCCTCGGTTTCATCTGCAAATTTATACTGTTGCAATGGAATCAATTATATTTAAATGCTATGGAACCCCCATTGCAAATGGTCTAAGTGCATTACACTCTTTTCTTGATTCATTCAACAATTCTGACTTTTTTCTTTTTTTCCTTCATGCCACCAACTTTATTAAGCATTTGGTTTCTTTTCCCATATAAATGTACCTTTTATTGAGGTTGCTATTGTCGGATTGAAGGATTGGATCAATGAAGGATTCTCGGATTGAATCACAGTATAACTATTACTCTCTTTTGACCCAAAAAAAAAACTATTACTCCAGTTTTAGTGTCAATTGGTATGTCACGTAGGCAATTAAATCATAATATCCGATTATAATTTTATTTTATTTTAAAATTTAATATTTACATATTGCATTTCTTATCTTTTTTTTATCTAAAATAACTTATCTTAATTATAGATACTACTAGTTGATTTACCCGTGCCTTACACAAGGCTTTTTTTATTAAATTTTATTTCATTTTCAAGTATGAATTAGTTATTGATTTCAATTCATTGATATTAGAAAAATATCTTTAAATAATACAAACTATTGTATATCAACAAATATATAGTATAAACTTTATATATTGTATATTAGTTGTCAAATTATAGGCACCTATCTATCCATCTATATATATATATACTAAAAAATGATATTATTCAATTTTTCAGATGGCAATTTCAGTGAAAGTAATGGCGTGATCTTTAGAAATTTGATCAGACTTATGATATTGTAAGAGAAAATTAGATTCTATAGGTTTATAGCACGACATATATTCTTTTGTCATGTCATCAGTCCAGTCTAACCTCTAACGTTCACTTTACTATTTTTATAGAAATTGTAACAAAAAAAGTGGATCAATTAAGGTATATACGCAATCGTTTGACTACCAATTTATAATTTCTAAGTTTTGTTTTATTGTTCTGAATCTAAGCGTTAGTTTTCTTCAATATTATCAAGTGAGCATAAAATCATCATTTTTAAACAATAAAATAAACAAAGCTTGATATCAATTATGTCAAATAAACTAACCGCAAATACCAAATAATAAATGGCCACAAACAACATATGCCCAATTTTAAAATGAGTTCAATATACTATGTAATTACTTCATCTCAACCTCCAAAGATTATATGTCCCTCTGAAAATACGCACATTCACTATATGTTACGTGTCTTCACCTCCTTAGGTGTAGGGTGTAGGGTGTAGGGTTTATGTTTAGGGCTTAGGGGTTTAGGGTTTGGGGTTTATGTTTAGGGCTTAGGGGTTTATGGTTTATGTTTAGGGTTTATATTTATTTTAAGTGCGGAAATATAAACCATAAACCCTAATCCTAAACCCCAAAAACCTAAACCTCAAACCATAAATCCCTAAGCCCTAAATATAAACCCTAAACCCTTAACCCTAAAAGCTTTTTTAGGGTTTATTTTTAAAAATAAAATCGCTTATATTTAATGATTTAGGTATTTCGCGAAAAAAATAAAGTTAACGTTTTTTTAAGTGAAATGGAGGGAGGGGAATCCGGCAAAAAAATAAAAAACTTAGGGTTACCACACGAAATTGTCAAAACTTGAGGGGATTTCGCAAAAAAATCAAAAACTCAGGGTTATCCGGCGAAATTTTCAAAATCTTAGGGTATTTCACAAAAAAGTCAAAAACTCAGGGTTACCAGGCGAAATTTCCGTTATTTTAATTTTGAAAGATATTAAGCAATATAATTACTAAGTTTGGATAAATATATCACCTTCTTAACTAAACCAAGACAAACCACCATGTAAAATTAAGTAAAGATCATTTCATTATAATTATATCGGATTGAAAATTGTCCGGATTGATATAAAATCAAGAAAAAGGTCAAAACCATTATAATTTTGTTTTTACATTATTTGGTTATTATAATGACAATCTTATCACAAATATGTGTGTATGTAAAAATGTGTTGTTATGAATTACATATGGTGGATTATATTAATAGTATTTAATTATCTAGGTTCTATAAATTGTAGGAATATAAAAATCAACCATTATAGATTTAGATAGATAAGGAAAGATATTAGATAACAATTTTTAACTATATTAAAATTAAAATAGATAAAGAATGATTTTTATAAGATTTTATAATGAAATATAACTTGGGGTTTATAATCAATAACTATCTTTACAATTGTTATCAAATAAATATGTATTAATTATTTGCAATTTTAATAATATATAATTATTAGTTTTTTGTTGTTGTTGTTGTAATAATAATTATTATTTTTACAGATGTAAAATCATTTCAAAAATAATTTCTGTAACTTTAAAATGATCTAGCGCATGGGAGAATTTTATGTTGTTTACTAAAATTGATTACTTGAAGCTAATAGGAATCAAACGATTTACAAACCTTGATTTCTAGAATTGAATAAAGTTAATAAGGCTAAACAATGTATTTATTTTTTTTTTTTTAAAGGTAATATATTCCTAAAAAAATATGAATTTATATTAATATAAAGAATATAAACTAAGAATTTCATATATTTTAGTGAGAAGCTCAGTGGCATCGAGTTGAATTACCACACTTATGATAAGGAGCTTTGTGCTCTTATTCATGTATTGAAGACTTGACAACATTACCTTTGGCCCAAAGAGTTTGTCATCCACTCAGACCATGAGGCGTTGAAGTACATGAAGGACCATGCTTAGCAGGAGCCATGCCATATGGGTAGGGAAATCATGGAGACGTTTCCCTACATTGTTAAACATAAGAAGGATAAGGAGAATGTGATAGTTGATGCCATTTCTCGCAAGTATGTCCTCTTGAACCAATTGGATGCTAAGTTATTTGTTTTGCATTGATTAAGAAACTTTATATGCTTGATGTGTTCTTTAAGGACATTTATGGTCATTTGTTGACTAAGGGAGCCTTGAACAACTTTTATATAGATGATAACTATTTGTTTAAATCTGGAAAACTATGCATTCCTAGCTCATCTATGCATAGGTTGTTAGTACAAGAGGCCCATAAGGGTAGGGGTGGGCATGGGCAGTTAACCGAGGTTTCGGTTAACCGGACTTCGGTTAACCGAGATTTTGGTTAACCGAGATTTCGGTTAGTGCATTCATCATACCATTAACCATACCGTTAATCCCGATTAACCATACATCGGTTAACCATCGGTTTTGGTACGGTTATTCGGTTTACCAAAAAATCGTAATGTAAGAAAATAAAAGTATTTTAGTGCTCTAGTGAAGCTTACTATTAATTGTTATTTCTTCAAATTTCTTAATATTGCAACTTGTTGTACAACACATAAAAGTAAAATAAAAAACGTTAATCATGAAATGAAAATTGAGTTATTTAGTTTACCACCCCATAATTTTGACACGAAACAAAACAATATACTACTAAAGTCGAAGGACGAATAAACTTGTTCAACCCAGTGTCTCTTTCAACACCCTCTTTCTTATTTTAATCTCTTATATGAGTTATCTCCACTATATAATTAAAACAAGATTAGCATCATAACATCAAATTATTTTAATCTTTGTTCAATGTTAATTAGTAGCCTAGCCTAAATCTCCCTCAATTCCAACATCTTGTGTTGATAAACTGTGTTTTTTGTCTTATTCTTCAATTTTTAAATCTAAGTATATCCGTTATATTATATATTCAAGTGATATATTAAATATTCTAACAAATAAGTAAAAGAAATGAGTGAAAAACTAAGTCCTTTGAATATGAAATCAATCACTAGTGTATTGTCATGAGTTTTGTCTATTCCACTTAATAAAATTACTTGATCCTCTTTCAATACTAATTAGTACTCTAAATCACCCTTTATTTCATTGTCTTGTGCCTATGTATCACAATTACTATATCATTTATACATAAAAAAAGGGAATTTGGTGGTCGCGTCTAGAGAGATTCGAACCAAGGCAAAACACCCATTTCCTTTTAGAATGTGTACACTACTAGAAGGCCACACTAGTTATCTTGTTATAATTCTAAAAATATATTTTTTATAATATCGGTTAACCGAGACCAAAAAAATCACTAACCATTACCATACCAAATAACCGGAATTTAGTTCGATCGGTTAACCGAAACCGAAAGTCGGTTTTTCTTCGATAAGGTTAACCAAAAAAATGGTCGGTTTTTCGGTTTTTTTGTTCGGTTTCGGTTTTTCATGCCCACCCCTACATAAGGGTGGCCTTGAAGGTTAATTTGGGGTTACTAAGACTTTGCATGTCTTACAAGAACATTTCTTTTGACCTAAGATGAGTAATAATGTGCTGCGTTTTTGCAATTCTTATGTTTCTTGTTTGAAAGCGAAGTCTAGGTTGATCCTCCCTAGATTGTATACTCTTCTTCCTATCCCTCCAGCCCCATGAGAGGACATTTCGATGGAAACTAAGAAGGGGAGGGATTTGATCTTTGTTATTGTTGATAGGTTTTCTAAAATGACTCATTTTATAGCATTTCATAAGACCGATGATGCAATGCATATAGCTGACCTTTTCTTTAGCGAGATAATTAGGTTGTATATATGGTGTCTTTTGCACTATTGTTTCCCACCGAGATGAAATTTCTTGAGTTATTTTTGGAAGACCTTGCGGTCTAAGTTGGGGACAAATCTATTATTCTCTATAGTGTCATCGTCAAAGTTTCGGTCAATCGGAGATAACTAATGGGACTTTAGGTATTTTACTTCATACTATGCTAAAGTCTAAAGTGGGAGGATTGTTTGCCATTTATGGAGTTTGAATGGGTTGGTTGGGATGGCAGGTCGAGTAGTGAAATGGCCACCCGATCCATGTTCATCCCCTCTTGTCAAGATATCAATCATGAGTTCATATCTCCATGGTTTCTTCACGTTGTCCTATTCCTATATGGCTTTACTGTCATACATCAATCCAACTATCAAGCAAAGGTTTACATATTTTTCCAGATGAATGACAAAATTTTGATTCGCATCCTGCAATAGAATCTCCATGGGATATTTATGGATCTAACAACAAATAGCACCAGATGCAATAATCCCATTATAGAAGAAACAAACACAACTGCCAGAATAGGACATCATTCAAGAACAGAAAACAAGATCTGGTATAAAGGGTAACTCAATAATCATTTCCAAACTCATTTATTCATGATCATGGCACAACAAATACAGGACTCGTTCAACTTGCCCTCTGCCATAAAATCCCTATTCTTCTATCATCATTGCAAAATTAGAAACACGATCAATTGTTCTAGTACACAACAGTTGTGGCAACAACATTCACCCCTATGTTGCATGGGCTCATGTTGAACCGCACGAACCAACAGTAAAATAGCAAGATAAATCCAGAAAACTTGACAAAATTCAAAAGGAAAGAAAACATACCAAAGAATATCAAGCTGTGGTATTCTTGTTTGGTTCAAACACGTTTTTGATCAGTGACTCCTTGATGGACAACATTTCTGGGAACTCACGCTTCAACTTGGTAGCATCGAGCTCATTGTTGCTTCTTGGAGCCACAATTACCTTGGCCTGCTCCTCGAGGGTAAAGTTTTTCCATGTGAAGGTGGGGTCTATATATGTACGGTACATTTCAAGGATCTCGTTGTGACTAACAACGCCAGGGTTTGTGAAGTTCCAGATACCAGTGAGGTTCCTCTTTGCCATCTCTATGGAGATCGGGAGCAGCTCATCTAGGATGGTCATTGAGTTAGGAATGTCCACAACCTTCTCGTAACGGGCAATCTTAGTGATGAAGTTGCGAGGGTTGGATAAATCAGAAGAGATTGGCATTCTGACCCTCAGTGTGCATACATTCTCATAATTCTTCAGTAATTCCTCAACCTATAAGATTTTGTTGGAGAAAAGACAATATGAGTACAGGCTGTTACATCATTAAGATATAGCACAGGAACTAGCCCATCATGTATCTAGGATGTCGCTCAAATAAGATTGAAGAAAGTGTAAAATTGGGAATTTGACATCAAGAATAATAATTTAAGTGTTTTGAAGAATTTTTTGTGCTTATTTTCCTAAACATAACCATGTTTGATAATACAATTTAAACACTTCTGAAATACAATGTTCAGGAGATGTTAGGTTGAATGTCGAGCTACGATACAGTCATTTAAATAAATAAATATAAGTTAATCATAGTACAGTAATCAACTCATGTTTAGGGCATTATTGATTTATAAAAAAGAAATATCCAATTGAACAACGTGACATAAGAGTTTCAAATTTGTGACTGTTGGATTGTTTTACAGACAAAAACGATCAAACAAACAGCAAACAGTGAGTTTGCCCATCAGAAATAGCTGTAGGTCAAACACTACGCCCAGACCCTCAGGGCTCAGGTATATATACTTCATTCACTATAGGCTACATAGATAGCGTCACCTTTTCATTCATCACTTGAGCAACACCCAAAAAGTTCAACAGAAGCACCATAAATTTCAACTTTCAAGCATAAGGGACCACAAATAGATATAAATGGGTCCTAGGTTTAGATCTATATTTCTCCAACATCACTAATTCCCTATAAGAATGCTACCATTGCTACATGTGGTAACTATAGTGCTAATATCAAAGCTTTATAAGCAACTTTAGCAGCTCAACCTCATATTTCGCTTAAACAATCAAGCTGTCAAAACAACATCACATCTAGAAAAGATCAGGTTAAAGAACCCTGATCCCTGATTCAACCAACCGACATCCAAGTGCCTTGTCAAAATGAAAACGAATATACAAACTTTGACTGCTTGCATAGGACTTCACATTACCATTAAAGATCCATTTTCATTCAAAAAGATCATAATCACAGCAACGCTACATTTTAACATTACTGATCAGACCGCTAACACTAACTTGATTGCAAGATCCATCAGATTCACGTATTTCTTCAAGTTTTCAGTAATTTACTAGCTAGGACAATAAAATAATCGCAGAAAAAGATCCAGGATCAAACATCAAATATCGATCTCAATACTTAAATCTACAAACGGAATAATAAAAACGCGAAGCGAAATACAAAACATACCAAAAACACTCACCATAGCCTTGGTCTTGGAGTAGAAAGACCCGACGAAATTCGGAGAATCATCCTCCTTAAACCCGATGCCAGATCCGAGCGGATGTTCCGAATCATACTCGAAGATACAACCCGTAGCATAATTGATCAAAACCAATCCCTTCTCCCTGCACACATCCGCTAGGGTTAGCGTTCCAGCGACATTGGTCCGGATGGTCTCGACCTTGTGTGTCTCGCACCAATCGACGTTCGGGCGGCCGGTGACACCGGCGGCGTTGAAGACGTGCGTCGGAGCCACCGAGGCGATGTCGGCTTCGAGCGAGCCGCGGTTCTGAAGGCGGCCGGAGCCGTATTGGTAAGAGATGCCCTGAGCCTCGCATAGCTTGCCGAGTATGCCGCCGATCCAGCCCGTCCGGCCGTAGATCAGGAACTTCAGCGGCGTCTCCGACGAGCCGTTGGCAGCGGAACCCATGGCGGAGGAAGGAGGTAGGAGGAGAGAAAGAGAGACGATCTCAACAAGTAAAGATGTGAGATCGGATCTTGGTTTGCGTCGTGTGTGGTGGTTTCAAATTTGGACAAGAGGAGGTCGATTTTTAAAGCACCAACATACAGGGGAAGGGACTGGATGAGGTGTGGCCGATTGTATTGTACAATTGTGTCGGTGATGCTGAAGACTGATCCTCGACGTACACGTGGCTTTCTTCCATTGATTGTTTTTTTCCTGCGGTAGGAATATGTTAGCGCACGAAGTTGATGCGTACCGAAGTTGGATCCTGGCACATGTAATATTAATGTTTTTTCCAATGAGGAAATTATTAGACACATCTATTTTCTATGATAACATGAACTTCTGCATTACAATTTAAATTAAACATATCTGGTAAAAAAAAAAATTAGCAATTTTATCAACATATTGGTTTCGGTTTCGAAAAATATGTCTATAATGAACTTTCTGAAAAAATTAGAGGTCGATAAGAATATTCGCAACAAGATGCGGATCTACGGGGACTAGGGGGCGACCGCCCCCGTTTACTCCAGCGAGAAGCCTATTGGACCGGCGCTGTTGTGCCCCCGCTTACCTTCATGTGGGGAATCCGATGGCTCGGATCGCTGTTGTGCCCGATCTAAGCCGAAGGTGGTCTCGGGTCCGTCTCTTCGGGTCAGGTAACAGATAAGTACGAACGACCGAAAAGAATGATCCGCGACTCTCTTATGCTCGCTTGGGGCGAGGGTGGGGCGATAGAGGGAAGGCGGTGTGGGAGCGCTGCTGTTGAGGAAGAAAAGAAGACGTGAGATCAAGTCAGATTTGTGTAACAAGATGGGAGATGAGTTTCTTACTGATTCTCTAGTGTGCTATGTGGAGAATGATATTTTCAGAAGCATTGATAATGAAGTTATCCTTCAATATTTCCAGACTATGAGAACATGTAGGATGGATTTACCCTATTTGTAGTTTGAAGAGTCGTAAGTGACAATTTTTTATAATGAACTTCTTGTGTCACTATTTTTGTAAACCTCAACTAATTATGTTTAAGTTTTTTATAAGACATCTAATTATGTTTATGTTTAAGTTTTGTAAACCCCCCTTATGAGATGTTCTAGATCTGCCATTGTCCGCAACCACCATTTCAATTTCCTAAAGACAATCTCAGATGTCTTTAATGGAATTAACAAGGCAAAAATTGTCTCTTTCAATTTGTATAGTTGTAAGATTTAATTGTTTGGCAATGTTAAAATTGTGTTTTAAAGCCAAAGCTGTAGTCATAAGGATATCGTTATAACCACATCAAGAACCCTCTATGTGTATAACCTCTACTTTATCATATTTGATTATGAACCAAAACTAGTCTCTCTAGTAGGTAACTTTGATCCGTCAAATTTAATTTTATAGAAATTCTGATTTGGTTTTTCTCACTTGATATTTATATTTTTTCTAGTTTGGTGGGGATTACGTTTTGGTATGTGATCCTCACATTATATGTTTTTCATTTTAACCCAATTCTGAATCAGAGTAGAAATATATTGTGTTAGATCCTTAATTTTCCCAAATGAATTAGTGTTAAAGATAATCTAATTCTTATTAAACCAAATACCCCATCAAGTGGTAGCAAGGCAAATGAATTTTTTTTTATTAGTAGGGAGTTAATTTCTTCTAAGATATCTCTAGGTTTTGTATTATTAACATCAATATTCCTAATAAGAGTTTCAATTATCGGGTTTTGTTTTTTTATTTGTTGAATTGTGAATGGATATTTAAGTAGAAAATGTGATAAGTCTTCAAAAGGATTAGAGCAAGAATCACAAGCTAGGGGTACATAGATATGTTTTTGTGCAAGTCTAGCTTTAGTGGATAATCCATCATGACAAATTTTCCACATAAAGTTTCTGATTTTTGGGTAGATATCAAGTTTTCAGATCCTAGAAAGATTAAGATTAATAGTATTTTGTTGTTTGCTAATGGGTTCAGAGGCTGGTTTAGTGGATAACCAACCATTTCTACTAGGGGACAAGTAAGTGTATCTATTATTGGGTTTTGAGGGATGAGTATATCGAGGATCTTATCAACGGTTTGTTTATTCAGAATTTCCTCAAGTTTGGGTTTATTCCATATTCTATTGTCATTAATAAAATTACTAATTGTAGTAGTAGGTGAAATTATATTTTGTGGTAAAATGTTATGTTTAAGATTGAGTTCAGAAACTCATTTATCAAACCAAAAGTTAATATTTCTTTCATCTTCAACCAACCAATGAAGGCTAGATTGAAATTTCTTTCTAAGTTTAAGTAATTGTGACTATTGCCACGAATTGTTACCTTTTTTAGAATAATTAAGGATGTTAGAATTCTTTAGATAATTTTCATTTATTATTCTGACCTAGATATTATGTGGTTTAGAAAAAACTTTCCATATGATTTTTTGAACAATACCATTTCTAAGGCGAAATTTGAAGTGACTTGAAGGTAAAATTTGTGAAATCTAACTAAGGGGAACTTTGAATGAGTTTGTCATCATCAAGAGGGGAGAAATTGTTGGAAAGATGTCGTTCCCCCTGATTTTGATTATGATAAACACCATTAAATTTTATGTTTTACTTGTTCCTATAAGTTCTAGGTTAAATAAATGAGTAGGGAACAGTAAAAACCAAAAAAAGAAGCAAAACTAAGAAGCAAAAGAACAAAAAGTCAACAAGGAAAAAACAATATTGAGCATAGTGAAGAAATGGAACGTGCACTGTCTACGAAAATGAAGAAAAGAGAACAACGTCAAGGAATGAAGTTTATACGAAAGATGAGATGGTGAAAACTTTTGGATAAGATTGATTAAATATGGAGAGGAGATCTTGAAAATCACTTAGGCCACAAGGATCAAATTATGATGAAAATTTGACCAAATCTTAGGCTTAGAATCATTATATTTGGAACAAGATAAAAAATATTGTATATGGGTCGATCAAGGGTTAGTTTATGGGCTTAGTCTAGGACTATATATATACACACGCAATTAGGAGGTTCTAAGATATATATATATATATATATATAGATTGAAGAACTCAAGGTACGAACTTGGAAGTGAATACTTTGTTGGGATTTGGTTTTACTTGTTTTGCTAGGGTTATTACACTTCTTTAGGAGTATATGTGAACTAGGGACTGAGTGTTAATAGATCTTATACCTTTGCTTACTTAATTATGTAACCTTGATAAATAATATAAGTAGACGGTTGAAATACTACTAAGCTAAAACTTAAAGATATATTTTTTTCTTGATCAATTAATAGGTTAATTGAATTTTATTTCTAAGTGATTGTTACTTTACTTACTGTTGTCCCAAATCATGTAAGACTATGTACACTAATTAGGATATTTTGGAATAAATATTATTATTTTCAAATCCTTATTTGTATGGGAAGTTTCGGAAATTCTTCAAGTTAATTTGGTATAACTATAACCCTTGATTTCCAAGTTCTATTTTCCTTAAATGATAAACCTAAGACAACTGATTCCACTTCTGAAGTATATAGAGTGTCTTCTATATGAGGTGATTGTCATCTTATCAGCATCAAGCAAGCACCTCAGCTGAAGTCTGATGCATTTCACTACTTTGGAAGTGTATTTTTGTGAAATTATATCGCAACAGCTTCTTGAAACACAACTACTTGTTTTCAATGTTTTCGATTATGATCTTAGAACGAAGTCTAAATTGATCTAAGTTCCAACATTCCCTGTTCTATTACATTGAAATTTATTTACCGTACCTAATAATGTGGTTTATCATGTAGGATTGGCTTCATCTTTAAGTTACATATATTTTGCTCGTGTTCAGTGTTTTCTTAAATGTTAAACTTCACACTAATACTTGTTATTTTAGTTTTGAATTAATAATTATATATTTTTTTTAAAACATTTATGATTTAATAATTATTTATCTCATTTTTAACCAATAAATAAAGACTATTTATATAAAAACAATTTATATAATTTATTTTTTGGTAATTTATCAATAAGTTATTTTCTAAGATTTTAAAATCATAATATTATTTAATAAAAATAAAAAACTAAGAGTAATATAATTTCATGTAATTAATAATTGTACAATCTTTATTTAGTAGGCATACCCGTGCTACGCACGGGATAAGTTCCAACATTCCCTGTTCTATTACATTGAAATTTATTTACCGTACTTTGGAAGTGTATTTTTGTGAAATTACTAGTAGGCATACCCGTGCTACGCACGGGATATGTTTTGAATTTGATTAATGAAGTGTAGTGAACCTAGTGATGAATTTGTAAATTGTTTTCAATATTTTTTGTTTAAAATACATATTTTAGTATGAGTTTATTTTGATTTGAAGTTGTAAATTGTGTGTGCATATTTGTACCATATAGTCAACACTATGCATTTATATTTTGATTTTATCATGCGAATTTGTAATTTGGTACTATGTTTCGTTCATTTCATTGGTGATTGGTTCAATTATTAATATACGTAATGATATATTTGTTTGCCCTTGTTTACAACATTGTATGAGAATAACTTCTTATAACAATTTATCTTGTGCGTTCTTTTACATTTATATATTTTATATATTTAAATATTATATACTATAGAATTATCACATAATTTTTTTTTAAAACACTAACACTTGCAAAGAATTATGGAGAAGCAATGATTAACCAACTTAAGAAATTTAATTAGTAATTTTTGTCATCCCTTAGCAATTTAAATTTTAACAAACATGATTTTGGTTCTATTTTTCTTACTCACCTTTAAGGTACAATATTACAATTTATTATTATTATTATATATTTATTATGTCTTAAATGTTTAAATATAAATATGGGTTAGTCTTTTATACTATGAAATAATATTTATCTTTTTATCATTATAACATCTTTTATTAGAACTAAACAAAAATATGTTATGATATTATATATTGATACTACATTATTATTTTGTTAAAGTTATTTCAGTGTTTTTTGTCAAAAAAAATATTTCAGTGTTAGTACTAAGTAGTATGTGCTTAATTTTATAGTTGCATTCCCGAAAATAAACGTTTTATAACTAAGCATGAACAACTTTCACATTTGATTATGTATAGTTATATTGCACAACTACTATACATACTCTATCGTCGAAACTACTCATTATTTATACTCCTTACACATGATTTTATTTCATTACACTTTTCATATTGAGGATTATATTTTCTAATATATAATATAAGGTATCATTAATTATAATTATGTTAGGAGAGCAGGGTTGTATAACTTTTTTATCCTTTAATCATATTGACAAATTTTCACACGTTTTTATCTTCTTCGAGGGTTAAATTAGTTTATACGGTTGTTAATCGACTGAATCTCATCGTAATTTGGGGAGAATTCCAGAAAGGGTGAGGTTTTTTGGTTGGAAGATGGACGATAATTCCAATACTCACCTCGTTTTAGTTGCTTTAAGTGGGAAGTAACTCGACATGTAACTTTTCTAAAGCCCTTTCTTAATTCTGTTGTGAATTGAACATCTATGGTACAACTGTTGACCCTATTTTTTTTATCTAACTTATCAATTTTTCCGTATGTAACTCTATATCTTTGGTTGTTCGTGGTGATTTTGTTATATCCATCTGTTAAGCCGTCAAAGTAGATACGAATTGAAAGTTAAATTCATGACCCGTAAGTCTTGTAATATGCAAACCATATTCTTGAACAGATAGCTAAAAATTTCCAATTTGCTATTTTAGAATGACTTCTTAAAAAAATTAATTTATTTCCAATTATGTATTTAACAGAAGATTAATGATTTTCCTAACATGGGTGATTCTTAATTACCAAAAAAACATGGGATGGTTCTCTGTAAACTTGACATTTTAGAAGTAGTTTTTTTTCATTTTCTTGTATTTTTTTTGTAAAACTTGCCCTTTAATGGGTAATTTTCTGCAATTTACCCTATACTTACATAGTGAATGCGACTTTGATATTATGTTATCATTTCAATAATTTTTTTGTTAACTGGAATTTATTCATTCCTCTATTATTGGTTGGATTCATAGTCGTTTTTTGTTAACCGTTAGAGTTGATTGCCAATTATATTGTCTTGGTCATAGTGGGAACTGTACTTGCATTTGGCTGCTAATATTGAAAACTTATAATATGCAAACCATATTATTGAAGAGATACTGGTTGAAATATTCCTACATTGACAATTTATAATTTTGTTTGTATGAAATTGAATGTGGATGAAATATTAAACTTAAATACCTCATGGAAATCTTCACTATTAATTAACAATGCACTCTTTATACTTCAAAATATTGTTAGAATACTATATAATTTAGTATACAAACTTCTTGGACTATAAAGTAATTTTTTTTCATTTTCTTTGTACTTATATTTTTTGTGTGAAAGTCTGAAACGCATAACCTAAAAAGTCAAATATAAAAACACTAAACACCAGAATTTCTATAAGATTTGTCACCAGAATTATATATCCCGAAGTTTAAGGTATTAACCATATAGTCTATTTTACTGAGATTAATATTTTTTGTATTTCTTCATCTAATGACCAAGAATATAAACATAGGATACAATAAGATGTAATTAATCAAAATGGTGAAAGTCTTTACCATGTTAACTGAGGTGACAACACTAAACATGCAATTCTTGTAAATTTACATATTTTTAAATGTTTGGTGTTTGGAGACCTCAAATTATGGCATTATCCCATATATATATATTTGCATGTATGAATATAAGCAGAAAAGCACAGAAATTAAGTCGTACAAACTTGAATGTCACTCCCAAACAAATTAAATAGAACATTAGTGTCTGAAACAAAGACTCCAAAAAAAAGTTATGTACCTTATATGTCTGAAATTTGGAGAATAACATTGAAATCTAAAATTTATTTATATAATCTACCGGTCTGCTTTGTTTCTAGAGGTCCTGTGTAAGTTAATAAAGTGAAATATTTTCATTTTATTATTAAACATATACATATACAAATCAATATTAAAATAAGAAATACTTGAAAATTAAAATTATTGGTGTACCATATAATCTGCTAGAAGGAGATATGTGGACTTGTATGTCCCGAGCCAATCAAAAACATCTCATTTGCGAAAAATCACGACTTTAATCTCGGAGCTTACATCTTGAAGCAATTAGTTAAGTATAATGCATCTTATTTCCCCTGTTGTATTTCAAGTCATGATGTCAATGATTGTGGAGGGAGAAGTGAGGAAGATAAGAGAGATCAATTATAGTAGTGGCACACCAAGTGAATAGATGAGAAGAGCCAGTATTTATTGGTATATTTGAGTTAAGAGAGAAACAATTACCTTATTTTCAACACTCGTTTGAGTGTAAATTATATATGGAGTATATTTTGAGTTAAGAGAGACAACTTTTTAAATGTTATGCGTTTTCTCTAGCCGTGTCATTTAAATCTGTTCAATCTCACAATTGAAACAATCATAGTCTGTTTTTTTTTTCGATCTTCTTTTTTGTTTGATGAATGTGAGTTTCATGATGGATTATGGAGGTGGGCAATTATTGTCAAGTCTGTATTTTGAAACAGTTGGTTGCTCGTGTTTTAATTTGTTTGACTCTTATTGTCTGTAAGTTTACCCAGAATTACGCATATGGGTATTAAGTTCCATGGTTGTATCCTATATTTAGGAAATGGAAGAGTCTTTATTTTTAAAATGTTGTTTGAGTATGTGTTAATTTTGTTTGTATGTTTTGAATGTGAGTTTTAGGGGATTGTCATTTATTGTCTATATTATATTTTATCTTATACGGAGTATATAAATTAAGATGAGATGAAAGTAAAAAATGAGGGAATAAGTATATTAATTAGTTGTAGGGCATTATTGGACAAAAGTCTATTTTATATATTTATAGATAAATAGATAGATATAAAGATTTGATTAATATAAACAAAACAATAATGAAAGATAAAATAGTAAAATAAAGTTGTTAAAAAGGGGGGTTGAACCCTAGACCTATTGTATTATGAGAGTATCTTTAACCATTGAGCTATATTAGAAGATGTAGTTTGTAGGGAAAGATCAACAAAAAAATAAGAGATGATTTCTCATATTTATTGGACATTAATTGCACCCTTAATCTACTTTATATATTTATAGATAGATATCGCAACAACTTCTTGAAACACAACTACTTGTTTTCAATGTTTTCGATTATGATCTTAGAACGAAGTCTAAATTGATATAAGTTCCAACATTCCCTGTTCTATTACATTGAAATTTATTTACCGTACCTAATAATGTGGTTTATCATGTAGGATTGGCTTTTTTTATAAGTTACATATATTTTGGACTTGTTCAGTGTTTTCTTAAATGTTAAACTTCACACTAATACTTGTTATTTTAGTTTTGAATTAATATATGAATAACATAATCAATTACACGAATATCACAACCAATTACATGAATATCACACTCAAGTACATACTCAAGTACATGAATCACTACCAATTACATTAATGGTACCACCCAATTATATGAACAGTAACACATATTACACGAACATCACCATCGATATTGTGAATATTACATGAATATCACAATTCAATTCATGAATATCAATCAATACCCAATTATTAATATTACCACCCAATTAAATAAATATGAATACATATTACACGAATATCACCCCCAATATCGTGAATATTACATGAATATCACCAATCAAATTATGAATATTGATCACTACCCAATGGACCGTACGTGATTAACGTGAATATCAATGACCAACAACTCATACAATACCATCATCAAGCAAAATCTGAATCCATATGAATATCAATATTATTATAATGAATAACATCACAGAGAAATTGAATATCAAATATACAATATCCGAAACATAAATATCAAAACACACAAACTGTAACACTGTGAATAACAATAATGTTAACATGAATATCATAACACGAAATATGAACATCAACATTAGAGTAAAAATCAAAATAATTTAGGGTTTTTTTGAATTAGATATCCTCTGATGGCAGTCACCAGAGCCACTCTCCTCGCCGTCGCCGCCTCGCTCTCCGTCGGAAACCTCCTGCACACACAACCACTGAATCCACCCACAAATCTTCACTTGCACCCCACCTTCAAAAACAACAACAAACCCATATGATAAAAAAAATTCAAACATACAGTCGATCAAATCACCAAGCAATCAACAAATGAAATTACAATTTCATGTGATCATAAATTTAATAACAAACACAGTTACATATACAAAATGAAAAATTGGGGGTTGTGAATGGATTAAGATCGTACTAGAAGAAGACAAATTCAAACCAATAGAGTTTGAATTTATTAACAGCGGGTCTGGGAGGTGCACGAGGGGCGAGCGGGTGGCCGGTGGTGGTTCGCGGGGGCGCGACCGAGAGTTGTGGGCAGCAGTGGCGGCCATAGAGTTTGGCGGCGGACCTGGGCACGAGGAAGGAGCGGTAGGGGACTCGCGGCGGTGTGGGGCTCCAATTCGTGGCAGGGGTGGTGTTGGTGGTCGCCAGTGGGATTAGAGTGGTGAGGTCGGTGGGGCGGGCTCGGATCTGGGCATTGGTGGGCCACCGGTGGTTTGGGTAAGATGAGAGAGAGACGGCGAGGTTGTGGTGTGGGTCGCTGGCGAGTTCAGCTGGGCGCGCTGAAGGTGGGGGTCCCTCGGATCTGGGCAGCAGCGTGGCAGCGCAGTGCGGCGGCGGGACTGGGCTCGGTGGAGAACAGAAACAGGGGCGGTGTGGTGGTTCGTGGTGGTGGGTCCAATAGTGGCGCGCCGAACCACCGTTGCAATTGCTTCAACGGAAACGGATCTGAAGGCTCTGATGGCGAGCCCGACGCCGAACCACCACTGCAATTACTTCCGCCCCTGCTGCTGCTCGCGACCACCGACCACTACACCGAGCTCACACCAGATCCACCGATAATCTGCCTTTGTTAATAGAAGAATCATCATACCAATAATCTGCCTTGGGTGGAAATTTACAAATCCATGGCGGTGAAGAATGCTCATGTTTAACCCTAACGAATGATTAACAGATAGAAAACAATGAGAGATTTGTTCAATAACAAGTGATAAAACCGAAATTATAAGAATGTAAGTGTAATTAATCAGAAAATTGTGATTCAAAGCAAGCAGGAAGCGCACAAAGGTAAATTACGCTATAACAAATTGAACAACAGTGTCGTTCAATTTCAAGATTCATCTGAATAAACCGCCACTCTTTATCAAGATAGTCAAATTGACGTGATCCATAATTTATAGATCATTTCAGAATAGTATTCAACATTTTTCTGAAACTAAAATTGAAAAAGTGAATAGCCACTGCTTACAGTTTATCGTCGGCACATCGGAGATGCAAGGCGAGTGGCGATAAGCGGAGACGAAGCAATGAGATTTGCCGTTCTTTGGAGGTTGAAGATGACCGGGAGAATGGGATTCTGCAGAGATGACGACAAGCGAGATCTCAAAGACAGTCGGCGATTCCTTGGAGGAGGTTGAAGACGACCGAGATAATGAGAGGAGATCATGTGAATGAGAATATGGAAAGTGAACGATCTTGGTAAATCAAATCCCAAAAATCATGGTAATTTAGGTCAATCAGGTGTGTGCATCCTATTGTATAATATGTGCACTCTCCTACATCCCATTTGGGCCATTGATTTGGATCTAATCTAAAGGCCTTTATTTGTACTTTCGTTTTATCCTAAAGGGCTGTTTCACCGGAACCAAATTCTAACATAGAATTACCATACATATATCTTTTTATTTATTTATATATAGTCCTTAATAATGACCGACTTATAAAAATAGGGTCCATCTATATGCACACGTTTCGTGAGCTAAATGCACATGAAATCGTGCGCTTAATGTAAGCGTACATGTTTTGTGCGCCTACATTAAGCGCATAGGGGCAAAAGGGGATTAAAAAAATATCGGCTATCTGGTGCGCTTAATGTAAGCGCACCAAACTAAAAAAAAATGCACTTTTTTCCCATAATCATGTATAGAATTTCAATACGAGTCCGTACATATAAAATTCGTTCAAAACGGACATCGTTTGCCCCTCCAAAAACCCAAAAAGCGAAACCTTCCTACCCATTTTTTTACAATTTGGTGTCTGACATATAGCGCATTGTAATGAATTTTTTTGGTGTTTTATGCATTTTTCTACTATAATTTTGTATAAAATTTTAATACGAGTCAATACATATAAAATTCATCCAAAGCGAATATCGTTTTCCCCTCCAAAAAGCCAAAAAACGGAAATAAAACTTTAGAAACTATAGTATTTAAGTAATATATTTTGTAATACTTAACTATAATACATAAAGTATATTTATTTTTCCATAATCATGTATAGAATTTCAATACGAGTCCGTACATATAAAATTCGTCCAATCGGACATCGTTTGCCCCTCCAAAAACCCAAAAAACGAAGCCTTCCTACTAGACCTGTCAACTGAGTCGGTCGGGTCGGGTTCGGGACATGTCGGATTTGGGTCAAATCGGGTTGATAAAATTTTTGGGTCGGTCGAATTCGGGTTGACCCGTCGGGTTTAACGTGCCCTTTTTTTATGATTATTATTATAATTTTTAACTTTAATAAAATAATTATAATAATATAATTAATATTATATTATTATTTAATAAAGTATATTAAAATATTTAATATAAATAAAATAAAATATACAAAATAAAGGGGACCCGCGAGCTCGGATTTGCGTTCGGGTCGGGTTTGGGTTCGGGTCCTTCGGGTTCGGGTCATTGACGTTCGGTTCGGGTCGGGTATATCATATAGGATATAACCATAGAATATAATATATGATATAACCATAGTATACAACTGTAGGATATAACGATATGATATAACCAAATTTGATATAACCATAGTATATAACTATAGAATATAATATATGATATAATCATAGTATATAATTATAGGATATAACGATATGATAAAACCAAATTGGATATAACTATAAGATATAATCATAGTATAACTATTTGATATAACCATAGTACATAACAATAGAAGATAATATAGGATATAACCATAGTATATAACTATAAGATATTACGATTATAACCATCAAATTATAACCATAGTATATAACTATAAAATTATACTATGGTTATATCATATAGTTATATACTTTGATTATATCTTATAATTATATCCAATTTGGTTATATCATATAGTTATATAACAATAAGATATATGATATGACCATAGTAAATAACTATAAAATATAAACAAATTGGATATAACTATAAGATATAAGGATAGTATATACTATGATATAAATATAAGATATAATCATGGTTATATCCTATATTATATCCTATATTTATATATTATGGTTATATCATATAGTTATATACTATGATTATATCTTTTAGTTATATCCAATTAGGTTATATCTTATGGTTATATTTTATAGTTATATACTATTGTTATATCCTATAGTTAAATTCTATAATTATAGACTATGGTTATATCATATCATTATATCCTATAGTTGTATACTATGGTTATATTCCTATATTACATCCTATAGTTATATACTATGGTTATATCTTATAGTATATATACTATGGTTATATCATATAGTTATATATATGGATGTAATATAGGATCTAACCATAGTATATAACTATATGATATAACAATAATATATAACTATAAAATATAATATATGATATAACTAAAGTATATAACTATAGAATATAATCATAAGATATAACCTAATTGAATATAACTATAAGATATAATCATAGTATATAATTATATGATATAACCATAATATATAACTATAAGATGTAATATAGGATCTAACCATACTATATAACTATATGATATAACCATAGGATATAACTATAAGATGTAAGCATAAGATATAACTATAGGATGTAACCATAAGATATAACCAAATTGGATATAACTATAAGATATAACCATAATATATATAGTTATATACTATGGTTATAACCACAGTATAGTATATAACTATAAATTATAATATATGATATAACTAAATTGGATATAACTATAAGGATATATATAACCAAATTGGATATAACTATAAGATATAATCATAATATATAACTATATGATATAACCATAGTATTTAACTATATGATGTAATATAGGATATAACCATAGTATATAACGATATGGTATAACTAAATTGGATATAACTATAAGATATAACCAAATTGGATATAATTATAAGATATAATTATAACTATAGGATGTAACAATAATATATAACCAAATTGGATATAACTATAAGATATATATCTTATAAGTTATATAACCAAATTGTACATAACTATAAGTTATATACTATGGTTATATCCAATTTGGTTATATCATATCGTTATATAATATGGTTATATTCTATATTACATCATATAGTTAAATACTACAGTTATATCATATAGTTATATCCAATTTGGTTATATATATCCTTATAGTTATATCCAATTAGGTTATATCTTATGGTTATATTCTATGGTTATATACTATAGTTATATCATATATTATATTTTATAGTTATATACTATTGTTATATCCTATAGTTATATTCTATAATTATAGACTATGGTTATATCATATCATTATATCTAATAGTTTTATACTATGGTTATATCCTATATTACATCCTATAGTTATATACTATGCTTATATCTTATAGCATATATATTATGGTTATATCATATAGTTATACTATGGTTTATAGTATTTAAGTAATATATATTTTATTATAGACTATCGAACCCAACCCGAACGTCACTGGGTCAAGAAGGACCCGAACCCAAAGGACCCAAACCGAAATCCGACCCGAACGCAAATCCGAGCTCGCGGGTCCCCTTTATTTTGTATATTTTAATTTATTTATATTAAATATTTTAATATACTTTATTAAATAATAATATAATTAATATTATATTATTATAATTATATATATATTTTTAAATATAGTACGCTTACATTAAGCACACCATTTCGTGTGTATTTATAGATAAAATCTACGGGCCCACCGCCATGGAAAAAATGGAAACAAAATAAATATGAACCACCGCCTTAAGCGAAAAAATCATAAACTCTCTTCGTGATTTGATTTCTATCTTAAGCTCTAAATTCTCTTTCTTTCTAACGATTGGAAAATCACTCTCTTCAGATCTAAACTCTCTTGCTTTTCCTAATCCCTCGCTGTTCTTTCTTCAAGTTCTTCGTGATTTGATTTCTCTCTTCGTGATTTGTTTTCTCTCTTCGTGGATCACAAGATCTAAGGGAACGCTGGTAATGTAAATTTTTATCGTTCTAACGTTTTTTATTTTCCTTCGTTTTGATTTACAAAGAATTTGTTTTGATATAATCACAAGATTTCAGGGAACGCTAGTGATCTTTTTTTTGTGATTATCGATACCCAAAGCCGGGAACGCTAGTAATTGCGATATCTTTTTCATTGAAGTTGTTTTACGATTTTGAATCAGTTTAGTTGTTTACTTGTTTTTGAAGCATTACCGACACCCAAAGCAGGGAACGCTAGTAATGGCGGTGTCTTTTTCGCGATTTTGACTCCTTTCAATTTTTTGAAGCATTTCCGATACCCAAAGCAGGAACGCTAGTAATTGCGGTATCTTTTTCCCGATTTTGAATCATTTCAATTTTTTGAAGCATTTCTGATACCCAAAGCAGGGAACGCTAGTAATTGCGGTATCTTTTTCCCGATTTTGAATCAGTTTAGTGGTGTTTTGAATGGTTACCGATTTTGAATCAGTTTAGTGGTCTTTTTCCTGACTTTGAATTGGTTTTTTGAATCGTTTTCGTCTTTTTCCTGATTTTGAATCAGTTTAGTAATTGCGGTATCATCTTTTACGATTTGCTTTTCCAATCGGTCCCCAAACTGCGGCATCTCTGTTTTCCAGTCGATCCCCAATTTGCATCTCAGGAAATATCGGGTAACGCTAGTAATTTCTTTGATTTGGTGACATTTCCCCCAAATCTATTTTAATAAAACCCTAGTTTCCCGTGAACTTCTGTAATATGTTGATTCAGATGAGTTTTTATTTGATTGTGCGCTATCAAGGGAAGCCAGTGTAAAGTCAATAAGTCAATACTGGTCAGACTGCAATCTTGCATCTGTAAGTCTGTAACTGTAAGCAAATTTCATCTTTCAATTTCTAAAGATATGCACTTATTGTCTTCTTATAAGTTATATCATGGTTTAATGTGGAGACTGTTGATTACAAGAATATCATATGAATGAGTGATAGTCTAATGTATGTTTTAGGTGTGCAAATTTAATTCAGCAGTCTTGTTTGTTGGTGGGAGTTTATTGTGATTGTGATTAGTCACTGATCAAGGAAATAATCGATTACTTTAGCATGCTTTTGTTCTGTATGTGTTGTTTAATATATAAGGAATAGACGTTCAGTAGTATCTACTGCTGATGTTGGTAGGAACAAAGTTTGGTTAATGTACTTTGTCTTAGCAATAATGCCATAACTAACTTGCATATGCACTATCTTAAGTACTCTATCATTGAGTATATAAGATAGTAGATATAATATTGCATGCTATATTATGCCTTGTAACAACTGTGTATAAGATAGTAGATAGTATAATACTGCATGCTATATACAAACTAAATATTTAAACCAAAAGTTGGATATTTAGTGTATATTGCATGCTATATACAAACTAAATACTTATATCACAACTTGAATGTTTAGTGTATATGTCATGCTATATACAAACTAAATACTTATACCACAAGTTGGATATTTAGTGTATACTACATGCTATATACAATCTGAATACTTATACCACAAGTTGGATAGTTACAAGGCATAATTGTATTCAATATATGCTTTGTAATTGAGGGTTATTTGCATATTTAATCCCAATTGGTTTTTTCTTTTATGTGGGGCATTCCACCAACATACCTCCTTGATTGCTTTATTCTCTTATTATTTTCCCTTTTTCCTGAACTATTTTTCTGTTCTCTTTTGTGTATATACTACGGAGTAGTTGAATCTTTCCATTTGAATTCCGAGTTCACAATTTGCCATCATTTATCATCAGTGGTTAACCCTTAATCTAGCTAATTTGCTATCATAATTCTTATTTGAATTTCTCATGGAGAGGTATTTGTTTCCTTTTGAACGGTTGCTAGTTTTTTTCTTTTCTTTTTTTAAAAATAAACAGAAAATACTTATATTTTAATGAGTTGGATATTTCGCAGAAAAAAAACCCCTCAACGTTATCTCGCGAAATATACTAAAGTTTAGGGTATCACGTGAATTAAGCGATACCTCAGTATTATCAGGCGAAAAAATCGTAAAATCAACTATATAGAATATATATAGATCTGTTTAAAGCAATAAATTGTTTTAAAATTAGACATCGTAATATTCTATAAATGGACCACCATTCCTGATAGCATAAACGACGTCGTTCCACATCAGTAAAACGAACCTCCCTCTCCCTCCACATTCCTACTTACTGCAAATTGAATATACAGGCATCATCAATTCACTTGGCCACCATTTGAGCAATGAAGTCATCGTAGCGAAACCTACCATCGGATCCGACAAGAACCTCTCGGATCCAGTTGTCGAACTCATCGGGCTCAAGCCGCTCGCCGATGCTGGTGAGGATGTGTCTGAGATCGGAAACGTCGACGAAGCCGGTGGAGTCCTTGTCGAGCACGTGGAAGGCGTCGCGGAGCTCCGATTCTCGAAGCACTCGGGCTTTATGTACTTGCACATCAGATTTGCTTATAACATATGCTCCCCGTTAATGTTCGATTGTCCTTTTAGCCTCTATTTTTGTTTAATTTTATTTATTTATTTACATATTTTTGTCAAATTTTATCAAAAATGTTCTTACCCTCATTATTTCATACTAAGACTTTTAGTTCACTCTTCCTTTTATTTGTTTTGTTAAACATTTTGTTTAAAATGTTCTTACACTTGCTTAGGAGTATATGTGAACTAGTTAATGTTCGATTGAAGCTTTGGGTTTTTGTCAGAATGTGTGAGAGGTTTGGGTTGGGGACTTCCACAGGTTTTCTTCTGTTTGTCGAAGCTTGGAACTGAATTTGTTGTTTATTTGATTGACAATTTCAGTGTTATTACCTGTTATACTTATGAACTATGTAGTATAGTTTCCTTCCTAATTATCTTCTTAAGTTAGTATATATGAAATGTAGGAAACCAATGTTTTCGGTTTTCCTTTTCGGTGTTATGGCATGGACCTTAAGCAGTTTGTTTGCACCAAAAGTTAAATGAATAACACATCCTACATTTCTACAATCCAAATATATGGAATTCCAATCTTCAAAATTTTTGCACCAGTGTTGCTACGTGAAATCTTGGTTCAATTCTTATGTTTATTAATCGTTTGTTATGGTTTGATGAGATTACTTATGTGAGCCATTAAGTGTTAGGAAATCTTGGTTAAATTCTTATGCCTGAAATCCTTGGTTGAGTAACTGAGCTTTGTTTCTTATGCTTCTATGTTAGGACTATATGAACACTTTTGGTTTTTCAATCAATCCAAGTACAACACTGAATTAATGAAGCCCAATACTTAGTTAGGCTCATGAAGGCATTAATTCTAGAACATTTGCTTTGTATAGAAACTTGGCATTATTTATGGATAGCATTTATAATGATAGGAAAAAGAGAAAATATGAATCAAGATTGAATCTTTTCTTTGTGTCTTTTACATTTTTACACGAACATACGAAACTAATTGGGTAAAAAAAGTGAAAAGACGCCCACCGTGGGGCTCGAACCCACGACCACAAGGTTAAGAGCCTTGCGCTCTACCAACTGAGCTAGACGGGCTCTGATGGTAAATGCTTTATATGCTTAAATTTGAACTGAGTTGTAATTATTATATACAATTTCAAGCTATATGGATTAAACAATGTTTAAATCTAAGCTTCCAATTCAGTTATAAGTTTGTATAGGCTTAGACAATATTGATTTAGGTTATCTTAAATTATTTCAAATTCAAACTTTTACAAGTTTGAATAAGTTTCTTTCTAAAATCGATATTTTCCGGCCGAATCGGGTTAAATATGCCACAATACCAACTACTAAGGCTTTGTTCGGCCACAGGTTATAGAAGTTTATTAGAGGTTTGTACTATTCAAAACATATCTTTTTATGTGTTTGATAGTACGGTCTTTTTAAAGGTTAATGTTTTAAGAGATTTTTGAGAAGGTTAAAAATTGAAAAATAGGTTTGACAAGGTTATTATAATTTCATTTCCAAAATAAGTTTTCTACTTGGTTTTGAAAGATTACAAAAAAAAAAAAAAAAACCTTCACCTTATAAAAAATCTTTAAAAAAAACTTCAACATCTTCAAAACCTTGTTTAATCGAATAAGGCTAAGGTAACTAAGTTTTTTTTTTGTTTTTTTTTATCGAAGGTAACTAAGGTATCTCAAAACATTATCACGAGCAAATACCTGACATTGGAAAAGTTGCATCCCCCATTCCCATACATTTTTAATCGAAGACAAAGAAATAAATAAATGAGGATCATAAATATGTAATACACTGGAAACAACCAAAGCGACTAATCCGACTTAAGGCCTGGAGCAGGAACAGAGTTTGTGACCCAATTCTGGGGCTTCTTATTGCTTGTTTCCTCTTTCATCTGCCACAAACACAATGACTTAGAAATCAGAAGCTTCACTGGATTGTTATCAGTAACACACAAAAAAACTTATTTTGGCTAATGTATATAAGTATATTGTCTGGCTAATTTGATGGTTGCACCTATAAATTAATCAGGAATACATGTTTAGCAAGTCAGATTAAATCAAAACTGAGAAAAAGAAGTTAAAAATATAACTTTTAGTTATTCTAGTATGGGCAATCGGAAATATGGCTAGTAACAAAACATTGATATATTGTAGGAGGATATAGTACTTTTGATTGACATTCTAAAAGGCCAAAATATTTGAGTTTGAAGGTTAATTAAATGGATGCGGATTCGATGAGAAAGATTGCTTAGGTAAAACGTGAAAATACGTATATACATGTAAAATTTTATGCACATCACACGATGTGCAGTATGTGTATGAGTTTTTCACTTTCACGGTTTCACATATATAGTAAAAAATATATACACATATAAGTAAAAATCCATACACATCTTGAGATGTGCATGAGTTTTAACTTACACATAGTCACGCACAAAATAAAAATAATATATGCACATACATGTAAAAATCCATACACATATGCATGACTTAAGACTTTTTGCTTGTATGTGTATGAGTTTTCACTTAACATACAGGCAAAAATTCATACTTGAGGTGTGCATGATTTTTTGCTTGTATGTACATGAGTTTTCACCTACCAAAGTCATGCACATACAATTATACATTCATGCACATCCGACATTCTCACATTCTCACCTAAACGTTCATTCTCACGTGAACATTTCCCTAATTAAATATATCCAATTTCAGTTGTTCTAATTGTTGAAACTGAGGTAATATCGTCAGCATTTTTACCTTGTTGAGGAGCTTTTTGATGGTTGCACCTATAAATTAATCAGGAACACATGTTCAGCAAGTCAGATTAAATCAAAACTGAGAAAAAGAAGTTAAAAATATAACTTTTAGTTATTCTAGTATGGGCAATCGGAAATATGGCTAGTAACAAAACATTGATATATTGTAGGAGGATATAGTACTTTTGATTGACATTCTAAAAGGCCAAAATATTTGAGTTTGATGCTTAATTAAATGGATGCGGATTCGATGAGAAAGATTGCTTAGATGAAACGTGAAAATACGCATATACATGCAAAAATTTATGCACATCACACGATGTGTATGAAATTTTGTCTATATGTGTATGAGTTTTTCACTTTCACAGTTTCACATATATAGGAAAAAATATATACACATACAAGTAAAAATTCATACACATCTTGAGATGTGCATGAGTTTTAACTTATACATAGTCACGCACAAAATAAAAATAATATATGCACATACATTGATGAGGGGATCCCCAGCGGGTCACTACAGCGAACCCATGCAGGCCCCATTCCAGGGTCACCTACAGGACCCAACCATGGCCCGTGACGCCGTCCCCCGATCAGGTTTGCAGACCGTGAACCCCAACCTCTGACAGTACATCTGTGAGCACCAACCCCTTCCCAGGGTGACACAAAGGCCTGCAGGTTGTTGGAGAGAGTCGAACACACGACCTCTCCCTTTACCAAGCAGGTTTTCCAATACTTGGTACCAATTGTGCTGCAGACCAGTGACCCCAACCCCTCTCAGCTGAACCCCTGTGAGCACCACCCCATTCCAAGGGTGACACAAGCACAAGGGCCTGCGGGTTGCTGGCGGTCAGGACATTGGACTCTGAATTTTGATGAGGAACCAGCGCAATTGGTAACATGTATTGCGAAAGCTGCATGTTAAAGGGTTGGGGGTTCGATTCCCCCCCGCTAGCAACCCGCAGGCCCTTGTGTTTGTGTCACCCTTGGAATGGGGTGGTGCTCACAGGGTTCAGCTGAGAGGGGTTGGGGTCACTGGTCTGCAGACTACCGGATCAGGGGTCGGTCCACGAGGTCGCATGGTTGCGGTTCTTATAGTGGGTTGGTTCCTCATCAAAAAAGTGCACTCAGCTGAAACCCTATGAGCACCAACCCCTTCCCAGGGTGACACAAACACAAGGGCCTGCGGGTTGCTGGCGGGGGGAATCGAACCCTCGACCCTTTAACATGCAGCTTTCGCAATACATGTTACCAATTGTGCTGCAACCCGCAGGCCCTTGTGCTTGTGTCACCCTTGGAATGGGGTGGTGCTCACAGGGGTTGGGGTCACTGGTCTGCAGACTACCGGATCAGGGGTCGGTCCACGGGGTCGCATGGTTGACCGAGAAGGGGTCATGCGGTTCTTGTAGTGGGCTGGTTCCTCATCAAAAAAGTGCACTTTTTGATGCGGTTCGAGGTGGACCCCACATGCCATGGACCGGGCCCTCGGCCGTAAACCTGGGTCCTGTGGGCTGTCAACCACCCAGCCAGCCCCTCAGTCGGGCTCACCAGCTGGCGAGGCCTAGCCCAACCACGAACAGCCCATGGGCTGCAGCCCATGCACCCCAACCCTCCAAACACAAGGGGTGTTGCCAGGGGGAATCGAACCCCTGACCTTTAACAAGTAGCTGATAAGCCACTTGTTACCAATTGAGCTGCAGCCCATGGGCTATTCGTGGTTGGGCTAGGCCTCGCCAGCTGGTGAGCCCGACTGAGGGGCTGGTTGGGTGGTTGACAGCCCACAGGACCCAGGTTTACGACCGAGGGCCCGATCCATGGCCTGTGGGGTCCACCTCGAACCGCATCATATATGCAAAAATCCATACACATATGCATAACTTAAGACTTTTTGCTTGTATGTGCATGGGTTTTCACTTAACATACATGCAAAAATTCATACACGTCTTGAGGTGTGTATGATTTTTTGCTTATATGTGTATGAATTTTCACCTACCAAAGTCATCACATACAATCATATATTCATGCACATCCGACATTTTCACATTTTCACCTAAACGTTCATTCATGCGTGAACATTTCCTTAATTAAATATATCCAATTTCAGTTGTTCTAATTGTTGAAACTGAGGTAATATCATCAGCATTTTTACCTTGTTGAGGAGCTTTTTCTGATACCGATAGCCCTGATAATACAACGGAAATGCATTGTTAATATCGAGTTTAATTAACACGTTGAAGACGTGAAAATATATGTATGGAGTAAACTAGTTAAAGAGCACAACACCTTATCAGTCCCATAAATGTAATCACAATATGTGAAGACTGAAGCGAAGTTGCTCTGGCTTAATCCTCCAACATAGTGATGATAATCATGGTACTCAGCACCGCCGTAAAACGGAATTAACTTGGTAGGACTCCAGGGGAAGTCATACCTAAGCAACAGCTACAGAATTAGTAACTGTACAAAATGCTATTTTTTGTTCATGGTTGGAAACAACCAACTAAAAAAATGGTCTCATGCTAATTTGTTTTTCAATGGTGATAAATCAACAATAAGGCTATATAAACATCATGTGAGGAGAGAAAGAGAAATCTATCTTCAACATATCTGAAATATCATAGGAAAGAAGAAGATCGAGAGAGTTGCTGATGTGATCCGAGCCCACCTGGGTCCGTCTTCCCATGGTCTGCCTCGATCGGCGGTCTGACCCAGCGGCCCAGCCCACGGTCTGCCTCAATCGGCGGTCTGACCGCTGGCGCCCTGATCACAGAGCAGGGCTGCAGCCCATGCACCCCAACCTGGAGGGAGGCTTGCGCCTGTTAATCCCCCAGGATGTTGGAGGGGGGAATCGAACCCCCGACCCTTTGATATGAGGGCAGTGGAATACCCATCATATCACCAATTGAGCTGCAGCCCAATTGGTGATATGATGGGTATTCCACTGCCCTCATATCAAAGGGTCGGGGGTTCGATTCCCCCCTCCAACATCCTGAGGGATTAACAGGCGCAAGCCTCCCTCCAGGTTGGGGTGCATGGGCTGCAGCCCTGCTATGTGATCAGGGCGCCAGCGGTCAGACCGCCGATTGAGACAGATCGTGGGCTGGGCCGCTGGGTCAGACCGCCGATCGAGGCAGACCATGGGAAGGCGGACCCAGGTGGGCTCGGATCACATCATAAAAGTGCACTTTTATGATGTGATCCGAGCCCACACGGCCCGCCCCTGCAGTTACACGAGGTAACCCTGCTGACCCTCCTCCTAGAGCTATAGATATCACTTGCTTTAAATGTCAAGGAAAGGGTTATTACATGAATGATTGTCCTAATACTCGTGTTTTGATGATTAATCATTTGGGTGAGTTAGAGTCTGAGTCTGACACTGAGCATGAAAAATTAGTTGCTAGCCATGATATGAATGAGCATGCCAATGATGATGATTTGGATTTTATTGAATATGAGCATGGTGATTCATTGATTGTTAGGAGGACTTTGCATGTTAATCAGGCTCCTTGTGATGATAATCAGTGTGAGAATTTGTTTCATATAAGATGTCTTGTTAAATGAAAAGTTTGCAACATGATTATTGATGGTGGTAGTTGTTGTAATATTGCTAGTGTTGAATTAGTTAATAAACTGCAACTCCCTATTTTTTTGCATCCTAGACCTTATAGACTTCATTGGATGAATGATTGTGGTGAACTCAAGGTGAATAGGCAAGCTAAGATTACACTTAAGCTCGGAACTTATGAGGATGAAATTTTATGTGATATTGTTCCTATGCAAGCTTGTCATATTTTGTTAGGTCGTCCTTGGCAATTTGATAGACATGTTATTCATGATGGACGTACTAACCAACATGCCTTTGAGTTTCGTGGTAGGAAAGTGGTGTTGAAACCGATGACGCCGCTTCAAGTGGCTGAGGCTTATGATAAGAAAAGAGAGGCCGAGCGTAAGGATAAGTCCCCAACCGAACCATCCACTGCCTCCACACGGACCGACCTCACCCTCGCCTCTACCCCTAGCCGAGTGCTCTTAGCATCCAGCAGAGACCACCTGGTAGATTACCTTCCCCCGGACGTCGCCCTCATGTCCCTTTGTCAGGCCTATACCCTGTTAGGTGACGACGACCGAGCTACACTCCCAGCTGCTGTCCAGAACCTTTTAGCTGAGTTCCTTGATGTTTTCCCGGATGAGATACCCCCTGGCCTACCCCCTATTAGAGGCATTGAGCACCAGATAGACCTGATTCCCGGTGCTACCCTACCCAACCGGCCTGCCTATAGGATGAACCCTACTGAGACCCAGGAAATCCAGAACCAAGTCCAGGACCTTCTGGATAAAGGGTATGTTAGAGAGAGCCGATCCCAGTGTGCTGTGCTTGTCTTACTCGTCCCCAAAAAGGACAATACTTGGCGTATGTGTGTTGATTGCAGGGCTATTAATAACATCACGATCAAGTACAGGCACCCGATCCCCAGGCTCGATGACATGTTGGATGAGCTCCATGGCGCCTCCACCTTCTCCAAGATCGATCTTCGCAGTGGATACCATCAAATCCGGATGAAGGAAGGAGACGAATGAAAGACAACATTCAAGACGAAGTTTGGTTTGTATGAGTGGCTTGTTATGCCTTTCGGTTTGACTAATGCCCCCTCTACTTTTATGCGTCTTATGAATCATGTCTTGAGATCTTTTATTGGTAGATTTGTTGTAGTTTACTTTGATGATATTCTGATCTACAGTAAATCTTTGGAAGCACATGCAGAACACCTCAGGGAAGTTTTATCCACTCTCAGAGCTATATAGTTGTATGGAAATCTGAAGAAGTGTGATTTTTGCACTGACAGAGTTGTGTTTCTTGGTTTTGTAGTGAGTGCTCATGGACTGCAAGTGGATCACGAGAAGGTGCAAGCCATCCGTGACTGGCCGACCCCGAAGAACCTAGGTGACGTGCGCAGTTTCCACGACCTGGCTGGCTTCTACAGGAGGTTCGTTCGAGATTTTAGCACCATTGTTGCCCCGCTGACAGAGATCACAAAAAAGAATACTCCATTCCGTTGGGGTGAAGCTCAAGAAAAGGCATTCCAGACTCTCAAGGATTGTTTGACACACGCGCCATTGCTGGTTCTGCCTGACTTCACTCGCCCCTTTGAAGTAGAGTGTGACGCCTCTGGCATTGGTATTGGAGGAGTCCTCATGCAGGAAGGTAAGCCTATTGCCTTCTTTTCTGAAAAGTTGAAAGGTGCATGCTTGAATTATTCTACTTATGATAGGGAATTATATGCCTTGTTTAGAGTGCTGAAAACTTGGCAATACTACCTTTGGCCTAGAGAATTTGTGCTTAAAACTGATCATGAGTCCTTAAAGCATTTTAGGAGTCAAGATAAGTTGGATAGGAGGCATGGTAGGTGGATGGAATTCATCGAAACATTTTCCTATGTGATTAAGTATAAGAAAGGAAAAGATAATGTTGTAGCTGATGCCCTTTCTAGGAGACATACACTCTTGACTACTTTGGATACTCGGGTCCTTGGATTCGTTTATATTAAGGAGTTGTATGATATGGATGCTGATTTTGGAGTGATTTATAAGCATTGTGTGGAAAAGGGTTCATTTGATAAGTTTTTCTTGTTTGATGGATTCTTGTTTCGAGTTGATAAGGTGTGCATTCCTGTTTGTTCTCTACGGTTGTTACTTGTTGATGAGTCCCATAGAGGTGGATTGATGGGTCATTTTGGTAGAGATAAGACTTATAACATGTTGCATACTCATTTCTATTGGCCACACATGCTTAGGGATGTAGAGAATTTTATCAAACGCTGTGTTGAGTGCTTACAGGCTAAATCTAAGGCAAAACCGCATGGTCTTTATACTCCCTTGCCTATTCCTTGCTTTCCTTGGGTTGATATTAGTATGGATTTTATTGTTGGATTGCCTAGGACTAAGAAGGGGAGAGATTCTATATTTGTGGTTGTTGATAGGTTCTCTAAGATGGCTCACTTTATTGCATGCCATAAAACTGATGATGCTAGGAATGTTGCTGATTTGTTCTTTAGAGAGATTGTTCGGTTGCATGGTGTACCTCGTACTATTGTGAGTGATAGGGATGTCAAATTTCTGAGTTACTTTTGGAAGACTTTGTGGGGTAAACTTGGTACTAAGTTGTTGTTCTCTACTGCTAGTCACCCCCAGACAGATGGACAAACTGAGGTCACTAACCGTACATTGGGTACTATCCTTAGGGCTGTTATTAAATCTAATCTGAAAAGCTGGGAAGAAGCCTTACCACATGTTGAGTTTGCTTATAATAGGACTATTCATTCTTCTACTAATATGTCCCCTTTTGAATGTGTGTATGGTTTGAATCCCCTAACCCCTTTGGATCTTAAGCCGTTGCCTTTACCGGGACGAGCAGACTTTGATGCTGATAGACAGGTTGAGTTCATGAAGGAGCTGCACGAGCGGACTAAGGCTCGTTTGGAAGCTACTGCAGCGAAGAACGCAGCCCGAGCTAATCACGGCCGGCGTCAAGTGTTGTTCGAGCCCGGCGACTTGGTGTGGCTACACCTGCGCAAGGAGCGGTTCCCAGAGCAGAGGAAGTCGAAGCTGTCTCCCAGAGGTGATGGACCGTTCAAGGTGCTGAAGAGAGTAGGCGACAATGCCTATGTGTTGGAGCTGCCCGATGACTATGGCGTGAGCCCGATATTCAATGTCGGTGATCTTACCCCTTATGCAGCCGCTGATGTTGATGACTCGAGGACGAGTCCTTTTCAAGAAGGGGAGAATGATGAGGAATCATCCCCGCCATTAGTGCCAACCTTTGATGGACCGATTACTAGGTCAAGATTGAAGGAACTACGTCAAGAGCTGGAGACGTTTATGGCACATGATGTATCACATGACGAAGAGGACAAGTCCAAAGTCAAGGCGTTGACTTTATTGGTCAACGTTACATATGTTTAATCTTATTAATTTCTGCATTGGATATTTTTAGGATTATTATTTAATTGTTTTAAGCTTTCTATTTTCGGATATTTCGGGATTAAGTGTAACCCGTTTTTGGGAAGCTAGGGCCGGCCCTCCTAGGGTATTTAAGGCCTCCCTTGTCTTCTTCATTAAGAGATTTCTCATATTGTTAAAACACAAAAACAGAGCTTGAGTTTTGCTTTGAAAACTCGACTCCCCGTGAGAGTCTCAATCGATTGTTCTTTCCTGCTTAGTTGTTTTCGTCTTTGTCAAGTCCCTCTGGAGTTGGTGATTTCGTACATCATAAGCAATCCTCTCCGTGCTCCAAGTTCGTCAGCGATTCTTGGTTGTGTGGCGTTATAGAGATCGGGTTGGTAGATCGTTCGACAAGGTTCCTTGCTATCAAGCAAGCGGGTTTTCTCGTCGTTTCTATTGGTTCTATCTATTATCCTTTCCATTAGTTTCACTTTCGCCATTGTTCTAATCTTGTGTTTTCTTTTGTTTTGAGATCCGTTACCTAGATCCATCTTCTACACGGCTAACCCCGTATCAGTTGCCTTCTCTTTGCTATCACGTTTGTAGTTCTCTTCTCGGAACGAATTTGCGGCAATGTGCAAATCGTTGTATTTCTTATATAGTGATTTTCTTCATCCCGGGTATTAGTAGTGATAAAAAATTCGTAAACATGTTAATAAAAGTATATAAAACATGTTTATAATGAAATAAAATCACTTTTAAAACATCATAATGTTATAAAATTAAGTTCTAACTAGTAAGAGAAGAGAGAACTAGGGGTGTTCATCCGGTCCGGACCGGATCGGATTTTTGGGCATATGTGGACCGAAGACCGGACCGGATAGGTCCGGTCCGGTCTGGTCCGGTCTTGGACCGGATTGGATCGGATTTAATTTTAAAAAATAAAAAAATTAAATTCTTATTTAAAATCTATAAAAAAATATCTAAAAAACATATATACTCCTAACTTATTAAATTTAAAAAAATATCTACAAAAAAATACATATAAATCTCTAAAAAAAATATATAAAACATATAAATTACAAAAAAAATCTTTTTTCTTTTTAAATTCCGGTCTTCCGATCCGAACCGAATTTTTTCCGGGTTTGGACCGGACCGGAAACCGATTTTGGGGAAATGGTGGACCGGAGACCGGACCGGAATTTTACCGGTCCGGTCCGGTCATTTCCGGTCCGGTCCGAAAATCCGGTCCGGTCCACCCATGAACACCCCTAGAGAGAACCGTAACACATGAACATGAGGAGGAAGAGAAGAATATGTTTTAGGTTGTACGTGCTTCTAGGATATTTATGGAAGAAGAGATCAGAAGAGAGAATATAGAAGATATCTGCTATCGATCATCATTGATTAATTTAGGAAAAGAAAATAATAAAAGTTCATTGTTTTCTAGAATAATTAAGGAAGAGAAGTGAAAATTATCTTTTATTTAAAGATAAAATCTTTCAAAAAAATAATAAAAAATTCAAAAAAATAAGAAAATATGTTAAACTTCAACATAATAAACACAAGCGCGCCTCTACGCCTAGGTGCGCCTTTTTGTTCACCGGGTATTAAGCTTACATTGAACCTTGTAATTCTTGTGTATCTAAATTCATTTTGTTATTTCCTATTAGTTGAAAACTTCCTCAGTGATTCAATACAGTGATTCAACAGTAAAAAATGCAAAATACATACACCAGTGGTGTGAATGCAACATAACTATAGCTAAAGAATGTAAAGGAATTAAATAAGTATGGTCTGACTTCACTAATGTGACATAGTATTCAATGGATAGTAACAGGCTAAGGAAACTACTATCCATCATTAATATTGATTAAGATATATATCAAGTGCCTAATCTCACGGATGATCGATCAACTCTTGGATAAAAATTTCATGGTTACATTGACTAGCTACCAAAAGAAATAATTGCACTTGGAGTAAGGAGAGTATTTCAATGATTCTTTTTTCTCCATTGATAAGAGTGCAGTTGTCGCCAAAAACCTTATGAACCAGCAAAGATATATAAATCCAAAGAGTATGAATTAATTAGGCCAAGGTGAAAAGCTCCTAGCAAATTTGTCAGATGAACTGACTCGTACTGTGGTAGATATGTGTAACAAAAGACAAGAGCAACATCAATTATCAACTCTTTGGGTCGCTGAATTACATCCACATTTTCTCTGTCACATTATCTTATACAGTAATTAAAGGCAACCCAATATACCAAAAATACCCAATTGAGATATATGAGTGTACGTACGTTTTAGACACGGAAAAATAAGTAAACATAAATTTTCTGAGAAACTAATCACAATATGCATAAAACAAGAAAAGGATGAGTATTGGTGATCATGGTAGCTAACCATTAATTTCTTGTAGTACTGTCACTAACAAAGTCAGTCAATCAACTCAAATATTAAATAACGGCTGTTGAACATATATTAAAAGAGTTTGGACTAATTAAGCTAAACTATTCATCTTATTTTAAATCAATTATTATTTTATCTGAAAAATGTCAATATATGCGGTTTTCAATAACTTATTTCATAACTCACAATAGATCACTAACTATAGTATATGGTTAAGAAACACATGTGACATGTAGTTACCCGGAGTGAGTTTCAATGGCCTCAATCTGCCTCAAAGCGAACCAGAGCCAAAAGGTGAGGACGTGGCCAGGAACGAAAGCGGGACCGAGAAACGAGGGGAAGCCGAGGATCAAGATCTCGGCCCAGTGGGCGTAGGGGGCGGCCAGGGCGATAGGGGCGGTGTACTCGTGGTGGACCCTGTGGATGTTGCGGTATCCCCATTGGCGGTGCAGCCATCTGTGGATCCAATAATTGGTGTAGTCTTCCACCACCACGTACACCACCAGTTGAGCCACCACTTCCCAACCACTCGGCAACTCCAATCCCGTCCTTATACCAACCATCTGCGCCCCACATTCTACAATACAATTAGGCTATGTTCGGCAAAAACAAGGTTTTTAGTAAGGATGGGCATTTACATTCGGTCCGTAAAAATTTTAATGTATGAACCGTGGAGATTTTTTTAGAAGATTTCTAAGCAGGTGTAGGTTTTTTTTATTGGTATATGAATTATTATTTAAAACCTCCTAAAATCTAGCTGATTGTTTGGTAGTATAAGGTTTTTCAATAGATTTTAGGTTTGAAATTACCAAAAATGATATTAATTAATATAAATTTTTATTAATATTATAAGCTAAATTTCTTTAACCTTTTAAAACCTCCAAAAACCTTTTTACTCATAGGTTTCAGTATTTAACTTGATCAAAAATCTAATAAAACCTCTACCTCTTGAAAAACTTTGTTTTACCAAATAATTAATTTGAGTAGGTTTTAAATATGCAAACCTACAATAATATCTTAAAACATGCGTCGAACATACCTTTAGGATTTATTAGGTAGGTGTGTTTATAAAGAGTTTTTTGTTTATAAAGTATTTATTTTGAAAAAAGTAGAGATTGAAATTTGAGTGTTATAGAAATTTGTGCAAGTACAAAATAAATATTCTTTTAAAATAGACTCTTTATAAACACTTTGCCAAACACACCCTTAATTTCCGTCTCTTACTACAGCAGGTGATAAGGGTCTGTTTGGATTTTCCAAATAATGTATTAAAATGCATTATATTGCATTAAATTAATGATTTAATACAATTTAGTATAAGATAATGCATTTTTATGCATTTTCGAAGGAAATCCAAACATACCCTAAATCATGATGTTAATTAAGAAAATTTTGAAGTTTAAAATGACTACACTATTGAAATGAAAAATATCATTTCTCTAGAATGAATTCATTAACCAACTCTTCATAATCATGATTAACAATTACTTTCTTGGTGAGCTTTTAGAGTTGTAATTACGAGTTTAAATTAAAAGCTGAAGCAAATCTAACTATTAATTAGTTGATTGTGTGAGTCCAAACCAATTAGCTTACTTTGATGGCAGGATAGGAGAGAAGCTGGAGAGGGCCGACGGCGAGGAAGAGCGTCATCATGACGGTCTTGTAACAGGCGAATATCTCGGAGGGAGAAAGCCGAATCTTGGGCTGGATTTTGTAGCGGTCGAGCTTGGAAGATCGGAGAAGCTCGACGAACACGAAGGGCAGAGGAGCGGAGGAGTAGAGGACGCAGAGGATGATGATGTTGTGGCAGTAGAGGAAGTAATCGGACTTATCGGCCGAGTAGTTCAACCAGAGGCTCTCCGCGTAGGTTAGGCTCCGGTTGAGCGCCGCCTCGGCGTCTGTAATAGTGTTGTAGGGTAACATCTCCGGCGGAGGTGGAAGAAGACGTGGGTTCTGTGTGAAGGGATTGATGTGCGGGAAATTAAGTGACGGGCCAAGTTCTGTTTAAAAAGTAAGTTGCCCGGCCAAGTGCTTTGCTCGATCGTAAAAAGGGCATAATTGGAAAAAATAAATTATTTGGTAGAAACAAATTACTTAAATATCTCAAATCTTATATGTATAATTTCAGGGGTGCGATTCAGGTGCGAAAGGGCCTTATAATACAAAATAAGAAAGAATCCTAGTTGTTAGATCAGATTAAAAGCTAAAAAAAAAAGTGCAGTACAGAAGCCTTTTTATACATGCCTTTGTTTTTTTAACATTACTGACAAAGTGCAAGCCGTAGGCCTAAAAGTGAAAGTCTATGACTTGAAAAGTGCAAGCGAATGCAACACTTATGTGCATGCAAATTCAACATTTTGTGCATGTATTTTTTTGGATTGGAGTGCAAATTGTTGGCTTAAATGTGCATGCAAATTATTGTGCATGCGAATTTAACGTTTTTGTGTATATATAACTCGCATGCACTCTCAGAGTCTCAGTTGAATTCACATGCACTTTCAACTGAACTCGCATGCACTCACATGTATTTTTTTGGATTGGAGTGTTGTGCAAGTTATTGGCTTAAATGTGCATGCGAATTATTGTGCATGTATAACTCGTATGCACTCTCAGTTGAATTCGCATGCACTTTCAGTTGAACTCGCATGCACTCACAACACATAAAACATGCACTCAAAAGTCAAAAGACATATAAGTACACTCAAAGGCATTGCACTCTCAGTTGAATTCACATGAACTCTCAGTTGAATTCGCGTGCACTCACAACACATAAAGCATGCACTTGATTTCACATGCACTCAAAAGTCAAAAGACATATAAGTACACTCAAATACATGCACTTCAGTAGAATTCACATGCACTCTCAGTTGAAATCGCATGCACTCAAAACACATAAAACATGCACTTGATTTCACATGCATTCAAAAGTCAAAAGACATATAATTACACTCAAAGACATGCACTTCAGTAGAATTTACATACACTCTCAGTTGAACTCGCATGCACCCACAACACATAAAGCATGCACTTGATTTCACATGCACTCAAAAGTCAAAAGACATATAAGTACACTCAAAGGCATGTACTTCAGTAGAATTCACATGCACTTCCGGTTGAATTCACATGCACACTCCTAGTAGAATTTACATACACCAATTTTCTAATTCGTATGCACTTTTCAGTTGAATTTTCATACACTCCCAATAAAACTTGCATGCACTAATAACACATAAAGCATGCACTAGATTTCACATGCACTTGAAAGTCAAAAAACATGCACACTTAAAGGCTTGCACTTCTAATAGAGTTCACATGCACCCAAGGGTGGTCTGATGGCCGGAAGTGGTCCGGCGACCGGCGGCGGTGGTCCGGCGACCGACAATGGTGGTCCGACGACCAGCGGTGGTGGTCCGGCGATCATCAGTGGTGGTCCGGCGATCGACGGCGGTGGTCCGGTGACCAGCGGCGGTGGTCCGATGACCGGTGGTGGTGGTCCGATGACCGGTGACGGTGGTCCGATGACCGGCGACGGTGGTCGGTGGTGGTGCTCCGATGGTTAATCCTTTGAATTAAAGACATGTGCATGACACATGACTTTTAATGAAAGTTCAATCATGACATTTGATTTATTTCTAATCCAATGGTCTATATTTATTCTTATTTTATACTATAATAATCTTTCTCACATGACACTTATCCTAATTTGAGAAGAATACCCTTATAGCTAATTTAGGTTGGTCATTTGACTCATTTCTAATAAGTAAGACCACCTAGTGTCTTATCTTGTATAAAAAATCTTATATGTGTAAGACAATTTGGTGTCACACGGGCTTGAACTCCTCCGAATCAGTCAACGGTTACTATACATTTCTCATTCTTAACATGTATATTATAGGACAAGACAAATGGTTTTATTGTTAGGATTAGTCAATTATAATATATATTTTCCATAGTTTGATTTTTTAAAAGTATTCTATAAGTTGATTTGGTGCGCACCCACGTTCCCGTGCAAACATGCGTACGAAGGTGCTGAAGTCAGGGTAATATGGTGTACAAAGAGGATGAGATGTACAACCATGTGCAATATGGTGTACAATTGGTTCCCAAAATTGACACATTGCAGCTCCAGGTGAATGTTGAACAGCTGAAGATCGGCCAGTGAACTAGAGTTATATATAATTGTGCACCGCTTCGGATATGTACCATGTTACTAGTAATTGTGCACCTTGTTGCAATTAAACGTTGATATAGATAATTGTGCACCATATTCGAAAATACTTGTACACTGAGTGGTTGTGCAATATGTCATAAATAAATGTGCACTACAATATAAATAATTATGCACCATAGTTCATGTGTTTGTACACTAATTAGATATAATGTGCACCATATTACAAAATACTTGTGCATTGAGATGGAATGTGCATTATGTCATATATAAATGTGCACCAAAGTTCATTTGTTTGTCCATTGCTATTTATATTTATATATAATACAAGTGCATAATTTAATATATTCTGGTGCACATTTCAATAATATTCTAGTGTACAAACTGGTACAACTTGGTGCACAAAATTTGTTTTTTTTTGTCCATCGAATTTTATTACGCGAATTATACGGATAAAATTTGATCATGTCGTTTTTTACCCTTTTTTATTTGTTCGCATGTTCACACCTTTAACCTCGTTCGAACTTGACATATCTTCATCTTATATATATACCTCTTAATGAGAAACGGAAAAATAACTCATTCCTGAACATTTACAATCTTTACATGATATCAGCCTAGTCTGACAATACATTTACAATCTTTACATGATATTAGCCTAGTCATACGATACATCATAAAAACAACCTTATTCTTTCTATTTTGGCAAAGTTGTACCACACTTAAGAGATCAAACTTAAGATTATTAACAAGATTGACATTGTCAACTTCAACGCGTTTAAAAAGACTTATCTTTGGGTTAACATGGCCATTCTAAAAGGAAGAAGCCTCTAGAATGTTACTCCGACCTTGTATGACAGTTGAGTGTGGAAAGTGTAGAATCGAGTGTGTTAGATCAAGGAACGGTAAGTTCGTTCCTTTGGCAGCGGAAAATAATAACAGAATTATGAAGTAACGAGCTCAGTTCCTCAGAGAAGAAAACTTAATCAACCAACTAGTTGACTAAGAAAAACCTCTACCTCTAGGTTTCCTTAGTAGGATTTCGAATGTCTACTTATGTTATTAATCCTGGAATTACAAACAAGCAAGTCTTATCTCAATCTAGTTTACTCCTAGATATCTAGACTTCTCAATGTAATGTTCCTAACAACACACTAGATAACCAAAACCCTAACAAGTACTCAACTCACCAAAGTTTCGTCCTTGTAAGTGTTCTTCTTGCTTCCGAATGCTCTGCTCTGGAAAATGCTCTCTGTGTTTCATGGTTGTAGAAATTCGCAACTCTCTAATATATAGTCTAGGAAATTCTCATATTTTACCCTAGTTTTACTTAAGGAAAATAAGATAATAAAATCCTATACAATCTTTTCTAACAATATTCTACCCAAAATCTCTTCACCGAGATCTTCCTTGAGGCCCAAGTTGCAACTTCCAAATCTGTTTTCCAAGACAGATATTCGGCAGCCTCTAGGGTTTCCAGCGCGCGTCCTTCGTTCCTTGCGATGTTCCCTTTTCTGTTTTGTTTCAGCAACACGCGTCTGTTCTCTTCTTTCGTTCCAGCGCGTTGATTTTGTTATTGTTGGCTTCTTTGTTCCTTTTCTTTTCTGTTTTGACTCTTCTCAGGTTTTCATCGTTCCTTTGACTTCACCGTTTCCTGAAACTCATAGTCATACTAAAAACCATCAAAAGCATTTGAGTTTATCATTATCAAAATCAAAGGGAACATCATCGTTCCAACAATTTCCCCCTTTTTGGTGATGACAAACTCCTTCAAAATGTGCAAGTCAAAATACACAATTCAGAACGGACAATTAGAAGCATTTTCACATTTAATCACACAGATACTATGTTCAAATAATTAACAATGTTCCCCCTCAGAAAGTTCATTGAGAATTTACCTTCAAGCAGCCTTGTCGTTCCCCTTAGCACTAGCTTCTGTTATCAACTCTTCCTTGGGTTTCACATTTTCCATACTTCCCCCTTTTGGCATCATCAAAAGTTCCACAAGAAACAGAAAGACTTGACACACATGTAACTCATAAACAAAATAATTCATTCATAAAGTCATGCGAAGTACATAGCATAGGGATCTAGACAGCTAAGATCAGAAGATAAGGAACAATCACACAAAAGACATAAAAACATTAATAAAATCAAGAACAAAGGGTCAGACGGGCTAGAATAGGAACGGAGAGCACTCAGATCTCAGGGTCTTCCGCAGAATCATCGGCTTTGCTCAAGAAATGATCCAAGAGCAATGACATGGTTGTGTTCAACTGCTTGAGCTCAGCAAGTATCTGATGCTGAATTGAACTCCCTTTTGACGACCCTTCACCAATTGCTTTCTTTGCAACATCAGTGCCCGTTCCTTTGGTGTCTCCAATGAATTTCATCTTTTCCACCGTAGCAGAATCCAACTCACTACCCAAAGAAACTTCATTCTCTTCCACATATGATTCCTCACGTAGTAACAGCATCTTTACCAAACCGGGGTAGGCCAAATAATGAGATTTGGCCTTGCAACGATCCATGTGACACAGAATGACTCTAGGGAGATCAATTTTCTCCCTTCGCAGGAATCGATCGAGCAAGAACATGTCGCATAGAGTAATGGTGTTTCTGCGCTCTTGTCGTGGTGCAACAGCCCTGGAGATGATATGGAACGCTATTCGCTGAAGCAGAGTCAGCCTTTCTGTGTGCAAATCACCTTCAGTGGAACCAAACAAACGTTCCATGCAAGCCAACTTCTCTTCGTTGAGCTCACTCAACGGAGCTTCATAAAAACCACCCAAAGGAACATATAAGAGTTGAGAGATAACCTTGGGAGAGAAGGAGAGATCTTCGCCACTGATCTTGGACGACCCAGTCAGAACGTCTCCTTTTGAGAGAAAGAAGTAGTGATAGAACTCTCTGACCTGAACTTCATTAACGGTGATCCTGTCGGAACAGATCCGTTCCCAACCCTGGAATTGCAGAAGCTCCAGAATCTCCTCCACATGGTGTTCAGAGAAGAAGCTTTCACGGATAAGCAGGGGAGGAAGAATCTTTTTACCCTCAGTAAAGTTCGGAGTAGTGGTGGTGGAGAGAGAGAGTTCCAGCTTTGCTTTCCCGGTGGATTTGGCTTTCTTCGCCGTTGTTTTAGCAGCGGAACGGAGCCGTGCCTTGATAGGGCGAGGGGCATGCTCATCACCACCAGATTTGGAGGGAGTGGAGTGAGCAGTGGTGGCTGGGCGGTGCTCCAAGATCTGGACTTCGCCCTCCTCCTCTGATTCCTGGGCGGTGATGGCTAAATCAGCGAGCTTCCGCTTGCGAGGTGGAGGCGGCGCCAAAGGTGTAGCCTTTACACCCAAGTCCTTCTCTAGCAGTCTCATAGATTCCTCCTCGGCTTCTTCTTTTCCCCCGGAAGGAGAGGAAACAGAGTGCTCTTCTTCCATTGGCACCAGGGAAAGAGTAGGATTTAGGTCCTGGGCCTTTAGAGGGGACGGAGCAGGCGAGGAAGCTGTGGGAGTCGATGCAGAGGCATGGGGATCCTCCGATTGTTGAATGGACGCCCTGGCGATGTCAAGCACAGAGCTCGGAGCCGCAACGGAACTTGGAGTAGCCCTAGCGGCCCTGGCCTGTTGAAGTTGGAGTATGTAAGCATCCATCTCAGCGTCGGTGAGGTTGGCGGGGTTGATCTTGCTGGGGGAGTCCATTGAAGCAGACAACAGAGAGCTTTAGGGAGGTGAGAGCTGGAGAGATTTGAGAGAGAGTTTGAGTGCTGACAGATTGCAAGGAGAGATTGGCGGTGGGGGAACAGGAGAGGAGATCCCATATATATAGGAAACAAGAGAAAATCTTTGTCAAGATAAAATCTTTTCCAAATAAACTTTCAGTATCTCAACTGTCTCCAAGTTTCCTTATTTTCAAAAATTTCCATCAATAGCTTCTTCTCTCTCCAAAAGCAACGACCACTTTTTGCTTGAAAGCCGCGTCACTGTTCTCGTCTCAGATCAGTCAAATCGCACAGGGAGCCATTCCAACGGACACCTGCAACTCAATAAATGCCATTTTCTGATTCAAATCTCACCGTTCCACAGAAATCAGTTCCCCCGTAATCTGAGCAATATTCTTCGTTCCCCCTGAGACCAAGAGTGCTTGCGAGGCTAGTCTGGATATTTCAATGTTGGGTTCACACAAAATATAGTATATCCAAACATATGGTAGGGAGAAAAACAACTCAAGTAACTATTCCCAGTAAAAGGTGTAACAAAGAAGGATCATAGGGAACGTTTACCTGAATCGCGGCTAAGGGAGGTTGTACAACCAATTATCATGTGGGCTTATAATGAGGGTGTTATGCATCAAATTGGTTGTTTTGGGTCTTTAAGAGAGATGTTAGCATGCAATCAAGTAGTTCAACACAAATCAAAAGACAAAGTATCTAAATCCTAATACAAAGCCATTCGAATAAGCTAAAGTCATGAAAATCAAGTCATGAAAGGCACACAGACAAGGAACTTCATGAAAATTATGGAACGAATTTAGCCAAGCATTGAGGGAATAATGGATGTGAAGGTCCTCAATTCAGAGAGATCATGCCAAGGAGTAATCGAAGATACTCGAATGGACCTTTGTCTAGTGCTTTGGTGAAGATGTCTGTCACTTGATTTTCAGTCCTGCAATGTTCCATTCTAATAAAGCCCATGTCAACATTATCACGTAGAAAATGATGACGAATGTCAATATGCTTAGTACGTGAATGATGAACTGTATTTTTTGAAATGTTGATGGCACTAGTATTATCACACATAATAGGAACGGTGTCAAGAGATATACCATAGTCTTCCAGTTGTTGTTTAAGCCACAATACCTGAGTACAACAGCTTGCCGCGGCGACGTATTCAGCTTCTGCAGTGGAAAGGGCCACAGAGTTTTGTTTCTTGGAACCCCATGAAACGAGACAAGGCCAAAGGAACTGTGCCGTTCCAGAAGTGCTTTTGCGATCTACTACGTGCCCAGCAAAGTCGGCGTCTGTGAATCCAACAAGGTTGAAGTCACAGTTCTTGGGATACCATAGACATAGGTGGTCCATTCCTTTGAGGTATCTAAAGATACGCTTGACTTCCTTCAAGTGTGAGTCTTTTGGATTTGCTTGAAATCTAGCACAGAGACACACACTAAACAAAATATCTGGCCTACTGGCCGTGAGATAGAGAAGCGAACCAATCATTCCCCTATACATGGTGGGATCAACGTCCGTGCCATGAAGATCTGCATCCAAGCGAGTGTTAGGAGAAATAGGAGTAACGATGGGTTTGGCAGTGTCCATACCATATTTCTTCAACAACTCCTTGATGTATTTCTGTTGATGTATCTTCGTTCTTTCCTTATTTTGGGTGACTTGCAATCCGAGGAAAAAGGATAATTCCCCAATCATACTCATCTCAAACTCACTACTCATAAGATTTTTGAATTTTTCTACAAGGGCAGGGTTAGTGGAACCAAAAATAATATCATCAACATAGACTTGAACCACCAGAATCTTACCTTCTTGTTCCAGAAGGAACAGAGTTTTGTCAATCGTTCCTCTACGATATCCATTGGAGAGAAGGAACTGTGCAAGTCTATCATACCAAGCACGAGGTACTTGCTTAAGACCATACAGTGCCTTACCCAATGCATACACATGTGAGGGAAAATCAGCATCTTCAAAGCCAGGGGGTTGCTTCACATATACCTCTTCTTGAAGATATCCATTAAGGAACGCCGTCTTGACATCCATTTGGTATAGTGTGAATCCCTTGTGAGCGACGTAGGCAATGAGAAGACGAATAGCTTCAATGCGAGCCACTGGAGCATATGTCTCATCATAATCAATCCCTTCTTGTTGATTGTAGCCTTGGGCAACCAGCCTTGCTTTGTGACTACCCCAGAGTCGTCGAGCTTGTTCCTGTACACCCACCGAGTATCAATGGCATGTTTGTTAAGAGGTAAAGGAACGAGCCGCCAGACTTTGTTCCTCTCAAACTGATGGAGCTCTTCTTGCATAGCTACGATCCAATCTGGTTCCTTCAATGCTTCCTTGATATTCTTTGGTTCTACAAGAGAGATAAAAGCATATAACGCACAAAACATATTCAGTTTAGAGTGCAAACCTCTTTCACCGAAAGGTGTGATCAGATTATGAGTGGGGTGAGCCTTTTGAACTCGAACATTCTTTGGCACTAGTAGAGTAGGATCATCAGTTTGTGCCTCAGAGACGTCCGTTGAAGATGGATGAAGCTGGGCATCTTCGAAGTGGTCTGTTCCGTCATCATCACTTTCGGAACTAACAGTAATAATATCACTAGAGGTTCCAGCAGGAACAGTGATAGGGATGTTTGTAGTAGGTGGGGGCATGGTTGAGTCAGCGATGGATGAGGAAGGAATTTCTGCATCTTGTGTAGCATCATTTGAGGTATCCTCCTTTGAGGAATCACCAGGAATAGAAGAGTCCGGAGAGGATGGAGACACAGTGTTTGCAGTTGGATGACCGTTCCCTGAACCTGCATGTGGTTTTGAGGGAGGTCCATTGTCTTCATCATCCGAATCTTCACGTTGCATTCTTGGAAAACCTTCTTCTGGGGACGTTGCTTCAAACTCTCCATTGGAACCTTTGGAGTTCTCGTCGAAGACAACATGAATGCTTTCTTCAATTTTGCACAGCCACTTGTTGTATACCCTGTACGCCTTGCTTGCCCTTGCATAGCCCAAGAAGATTCCTTCATCACTTCGAGGGTCAAACTTGCCCAAGTTATCCTTCCCATTGTTGTGAATATAGCACCTGCATCCAAAAGCACGCAAGTGGAAAGTGTTGGGCTTGCGATACCTTATTAGTTCATAAGCGGTTTTATTCAATAAGGGACGAAGTATTGCACGATTAAGGATATAACAAGCAGTATTTACTGCCTCAGCCCAAAAAATCCTTGGAAAGTTGCTAGCAATAAGAAGAGTTCTCGCCATATCTTCCAAAGTCCTGTTCTTCCGTTCCACAACTCCATTTTGTTGTGGTGTCTTAGGCGCGGAGAAGTCATGAGACACACCATGTTCCTCGCAGAAGTTGAATAACATGGAGTTCTCAAACTCCGTTCCATGGTCGGACCTAATTGCCTTTAACTTCTTTCCTAAGCTTGTTTTCACCTTCTTGATAAAAGCTTCGAACTCGGAGAAGACTTCATCCTTCGAAGATAAAAAAAGTGTCCAAGTGAATCTAGAATAATCATCGACAATTACGAAAACATACTTGTTCCCACCATGACTACTTATCCTCATGGGATCACAGAGATCCATATGAATCAGTTCCAGAGGATGAGAAGTTGTTACATCTGGTTTGATCTTGAATGAGGAACGGGTCTGTTTCCCCTTTACACAAGCATCGCAGATACCATGGAATTCAGATTGAACATGGGGAAGACCACGAACAAGTTCCTTTGAATAAAGCTTGTGAATGAGTCAAAGATTAGCATGACCAAGCCTTCTATGCCACAGTTTCGTCTCATCGGCTATAGACGCAAAGCATAAAACTTCCTTTGGCTTGAAATCTTTATCCACAATGTATACATCGTTGAATCTGACTCCTCTCAAAATTATGTTCTTGGTTTCACGATCTTTGACATAGCATTCTTGAGAGGTAAAGACCGTCTTGTTGTTCCCTTGGTCGCAAAGTTGTGCAACACTCAACAAACTGAAACCAAGTTCATGAACTAAACTAACCTCTTTTACTGTGATGCTGGAGTTTAGTTTCGTTTCGCATGTTCCAATGATTTCTCTGCGTCTCTTGTCTCCAAGAGCAACACTCCCTCTGGAGTGTTTGTGAAGTGAGGAGAGTTGATCTTCCTTTCCAGTCATGTGGCACGAACAAGCGCTGTCAATGTACCACCTCTCATTCCCCCTCACTTCAACCTGCACAGAAAAAGTTAGTGTTTGGCGACTCAGGCAAGCTTAGTCTTACCTGGTCGAGACACATAATGCAATTGTTCCATGGGAATAGTTCTAACAACAGTTTTCTTCCTATTTCTAGCATGGTTAGAGTTATGCACATGTGAATCATCATAGAAATCATTCAAGTTCACATTGTTACTCCGACTGTTCCTTCTCTTTGTGTGCTCTTCAGAGAACTTTCTTTTCTTTTCACAGTCTCTTTGCACATGTCTGTTGTCTCCACAATACCAACACAGCTTGAATTGTTCCAATTGAACATACTTTCTGTTAGGAACAGTACTCTTGCGTTGTTTCGCACGTTCAGGACATGGAACGTTTGGTTGCGTTCCCTGAGGCTGCTTGAGAAAAATCTTATGGGCAGGTTGTCCAGTGTACCAAGACTGAGTTTCATCCAGACCACTCTCAAGGACCTTGACGCGTTCCTCAAGATTGCGATTCTTCTCTCTAGCATCTTTAAGTTCCCTATCTCTTGCTTTACGTAGTTCCAATATAGAGGGATCATCTTCCGTTTGCTTGGAACCTGTATAGCCAATACCATACCTTGCTTCGACGAACTTGACGCTTTCAGCTTCAGCTTTCTGTTCCATCAGAACAGAATGAATCTTGTGCACATAGGACTTCATCTCGGATATTTGTGCTTTAAGCTTACTTGGACTAGCTATACTCCTTGCATCAGTATTGTTAGAAACTCCATTCATAAGCAAAGAGACTTTTTCATTTCTCAATCTCTGAAGTTCCTCATGATTAGCCTCACATGAAGAACAAGGAACAGTTGAGCTACTAGCAGTTTTAGACAGATTCTCTTTTAAACTACTACATTCATCTTCAGAATTTGCAAGTTCCTCTCGTGTTTTCAAATTTTCAGTGTATATTTCCCTTATGAGAGCAATCAATGATTTTTTGTCATAATTCACAAGAGATTTCAGAAAGGTTTCGGGATTTACCTCGAGTTCCTCAGAAGAGTCGTTGATGGCCATAGCACGCATTTTGCCACTCCAAGCTTTAGGATCTTCACTGTCTGAGTCATCTTCATTGCCCCACACAGCAACGAAGGCTTTCTTCTCATTGTTCCCAGACGGTTTGCTTGGTTTCTTCGGTTTTGGGCAAGAGTTAGCGTAGTGACCCTTTTCGTTGCAGTTGTAGCATGTGATATCCTTGATGTCACGAGTCTCACCGTTCTCTCCTCTGTTGTTTCTTCCTTTATTGTAGAGGGAACGCATGACTTTGGTTAGCAGCACCACCTCAGGATCATCAAAGCCATCATTATCATCGAGGTCGTTCTCAATCCTGTCAACAACCTTTCCAACCATCAAAGCGATTCCCTTTTCTTTGGAATCCTTGTTTCTTGCAGCCTTCTCTTCATTGTCATACTTCTGAATCTTGCTGAAGACCTCATGGAACGTCAGTTTGACAGTGTTGGGGTTCTCCTTTAGAATGGCTTTGGTCATTGCATGGCGATGAGGAAGCCCATCAATGATTATAAGGATCTTCTCGTCAAGAAGGATTTCTGCATCCGTGACTGAGTGGGCAGTCAGATTTGCAGTGATCTTCTCAAACCTGGCTTGGTAGGAACTCACATCTTCCTTGTCATCCATTTTGAAGTTGTAGAAGTCCTTCTTGGCAGTGAAACGATCAACTTCATGCAGATCCTTGCTTCCCATGTACATTTGTTCCAAGGCAAGCCATTTAGCATTAGCCGACTCACAAGATTGGAGTTTTTGCACATCTTGCTGATTGAGAGCGTTGTTGATGAGCATGACTGCTTTGTAATTTTTCTCCATGATTTGAAGATCGTCTTGATCCCATTTCTTCAGTTTCGTTTTCTTCTCCAGATCGACAATGTCAATATCACCAAGGGAAATCACCAACCAGCATTGGTAATCGTTACTTTGCACCCATTTGATGAAAAGCGTCTTCCAATGTTGATATTGGCCAGCGAGCAAGAGAGGGGGCCTTGAGGAGTTCAAACCGACTTCGACAGTACTAGGAGCCATTGTTACCTGAAAAATATGTAAGTAACACACAATCTAGAGCAAACCTGCTCTGATACCAATTGTAGAATCGAGTGTGTTAGATCAAGGAACGGTAAGTTCGTTCCTTGGGCAGCGGAAAATAACAACAGAATTATGAAGTAACGAGCTCAGTTCCTTAGAGAGGAAAACTTAATCAACCAACTAGTTGACTAAGAAAAACCTCTACCTCTAGGTTTCCCTAGTAGGATTTCGAATGTCTACTTATGTTATTAATCCTGGAATTACAAACAAGCAAGTCTTATCTCAATCTAGTTTACTCCTAGATATCTAGACTTCTCAATGTAACGTTCCTAACAACACACTAGACAACCAAAACCCTAACAAGTATTCAACTCACCAAAGTTTCGTCCTTGTAAGTGTTCTTCTTGCTTCCGAATGCTCTGCTCTGGAAAATGCTCTCTGTGTTCCGTGGTTGTAGAAATTCGCAACTCTCTGATATATAGCCTAGGAAATTCTCATATTTTACCCTAGTTTTACTTAAGGAAAATAAGATAATAAAATCCTATACAATCTTTTCTAACAATATTCTACCCAAAATCTCTTCACCGAGATCTTCCTTGAGGCCCAAGTTGCAACTTCCAAATCTGTTTTCCAAGACAGATATTCGGCAGCCTCTAGGGTTTCCAGCGCGCGTCCTTCGTTCCTTGCGTTGTTCCCTTTTCTGTTTTGTTTCAGTAACACGCGTCTGTTCTCTTCTTTCGTTCCAGCGCGTTGATTTCGTTATTGTTGGCTTCTCTGTTCCTTTTCTTTTCTGTTTTGACTCTTCTCAGATTTTCATCGTTCCTTTGACTTCACCGTTTCCTGAAACTCATAGTCACACTAAAAACCATCAAAAACATTTGAGTTTATCATCATCAAAATCAAAGGGAACATCATCGTTCCAACAGAAAGCTACCCTTCTTGTTCGAGATCTTGTTGTCCAGCATAGAGCACATCTTCCTCCAAGTGCTTGGCATGATATTTGGGTCTAGCAACCAATTAAGGGAACCCCCCCGATGTTTCTATGATATTTGGAGAACGCGCGCCTCTAATATTCCCAAATGTCCCGCCATCACATGGATTGCTGCGAAGGGGCGGGATCCCAATCGCAGCTGGCTGAAGAGAATGAATATGATCGAGAACGAACTATGTACCTTCTGTGGAGAATGTCCCGAAGCAGACGAACACCTATATATATATATGGTTTAGATGCTCCTTTTCACGCCAGGTGATCTCTTGTGTCTTGAGATGGACATGAGTCATATACCATGTTGATTCCATGATGACTTGGCTTGATTGGTTTGTGGGCAGTATGCGTAAAAAATGAATCCCCTTTAGAGTCAGAATCTCAGCTCTCACCTCTACTGTCTATAGCGTTAGGTATGTTCGTAACCGGATTTGATTCCATGGAGAGTTCTATGCACCTGATGATTGTTCCAGAATTGCAAAGCAAGCTGTACGTTCAAGACTTTTAGGCAGGATTCGTACCGTCACTCGACAGGATCGATCTTGACTCCATTTAATTAGAAGAATCTAACTTGATCCATCTTGTGGGGGTTGTCCCTATTTTTGTTCCCCTCTTTATGGGATAATTTTTGTTTTCCTTTCATTTATTAATACATTTACCGTTTTTTTGAAAGAAAAAAAAGAAAAGTAAAAGAACAAAGACTCAACGAAGAACAAGAGCGCTAAGAGCAAAGGAACGAAAAGAATGAGATTTTGCACTATCTTTGTTGTGAAGCGAAGGAATAACGCCGATGAATGAAGTGAAAGCGAAAAGACGAGGCGTTGGGAATTCGTTTCAAGACTTTGTCAATTATGGAAATAACTTTTTTAAACACTTGTGCCACATGGATTCGAAAAAGATAGAGTTTAACTAAGTCTAATTAGTTGGGAGAATAATATATTTTTCTATATGATTGTATTTATGGAAATAGTATTACATGGGAACGTTATTTTTTATGTGGCGTGTGGGCCGACAAAGAGATAAGATTTAGAAGATCTTGTTCTAGGTCTATATATACATGGGAGTTAGCATTAGGATAAGTACGCAATTCGGAGTTTCCAAGGCATATTGAGAAGAGGAAGAACAAAGATATGAGCTTTGTGTTAGTACTTTGTGTTAGGTTTGATTCTACTTAGGTTGTTAGATTGCAATCACTTGCTTCTAGAAATTGTATGTAACTAGATTTTATACCTCTACTTGTTTGATTGTTTGTAATCGTTTAATAACAAAAGTATACGTTTGAAATCCTACTAGATTAACCACTTGGAGTAGAGATTTTTCTTAATCAACTTGTTGGTAGATTAAGTTTCCTTCATGAAAAATTGCAATGTTACCTTAAATTGTTCTTTGAGTATTCTGCTGCTCAGAGAACGATCTTAGCTCTCTCCAATAAGACACACCAACGATTCAACAGTTAGCGATGCAACCTATAATGTTATGTCATACATTGCCAATATTATATTCATGAACTACTATATAAACCGATTCTTTAGGGTATGGACACATGCATGTTAATACTCCACACTTGGTACGAATATTCGTTCTACTTTATAATGTATAGTTTATAATGTATAGTTGTGCCGAACCTTGTGTGACTAAAATTGTGCTCAAATGAATAAAATCATTATAGGATAGGATAATTCTTCTTAGAACAAGGAAAAAGAATTGCATAGAAACTATTCAAAATGCGACTACCAAAATATCATACTCACAACAATCCACCAAGAGTCCAAGACCACTGCTTAAGAAGTGACATAATCCTAAAGAATCTGAACTGAAAGTCCAATTCTTTTGCTTGCAAACTTAGAACTGACAAGTAGAAGTTGTGAAAGAGAAAGATCATTACTTGCAACCAAACCACCACCATCCTCGTTGTCATAGACCATAACAGCTTTGAAGCCGGCCCTCTGAGCTCCTCTAACTTTCTCCTCAAAGCTGCAATTACCCCTTACTATCAATGCAAACGGAGAACTCGAATTCCCACTAGTGTGCATCTTATTTGTCAACTGTGAACACGCATCAAGAGGCTCTGCTAGATACAGTTGCCCACATATTCTCGACGATTTTACAGGCGGTGCTAAAATCATACAGAGCAATGAAATAACCTTGTGTGCACTTACCTCAGTTTTTCTCTTTGGCAATTCGTCAAACACCTTGTGTGCACTAACAATTCCAAAAATTTGTACCACCCGGGATGAATTGTACCACCGGGGACCAGAATCTTGGAAGTCTCTCGTAGAACGGCGTTCTCAAACTCCGAATAGATCCCACGCGCCGCCTCCGCCAACCGGGAGACGATCTCCTCCGCCTGAACTCTGATCGAATCCGCCGGCTTAGAGCATAATACGACGTCGACGTCAGGGAGGAGCTCGGCCAGAGCGTCGTGGAGGTCTAGGATCTTGAAGAGCTTCTCCGGCGACCTCCTACTGATGCTTATCGCCTCCGCAAAGTTGAAGAGCTAGATTGTCGGCGCTTTCACCGACTCCAGGAAGCACTGATCGTCGGTTCCTTCCACAGCAGCAACACCGTAAAAGATATGCTCGTTGAGACGCTTCTCGCTTGCAAAGAGGGTGCGAACACATACCTTTGCCGCCCAAATCCACCGCCGGATCTTCCCCTCTAAGGCGTCCCATTCGAGGCGATGCACGTCGCCGATTGACAGCTTCCGCCTCGTCGAAGCTGCTCCATAACCAGATCCAATCTCATCTCCGTCTCTTGTTTTTTGGCTTGTTTTAAACGGAAGGGTATTTTCGTCTTTCAATCGACTTTTGTCTTAAATTGTAAAAATGCCACCGTGTAACTACCTCCTAGAAGCTTGCTTTTTTTTGGCTGATTATCTTAGAGTCAATCTGGGTTGTTGATTTCCTTCATTCAAGGGCTATTATTAATGCTTAGTTTTTATCTTAAGGGGGTTGTATATGTGAACGGGCCTCATCATTATAATATATAACTATAGAATATAACGATATGATATAACCAAATTGGATATAAGTCATATAACTATAAGATATAATCATTGTATATAACTATATGATATAACCATAGTATATCTATATGATATAAGGAAAAGTGTCAGGTACGAAAGGCTATTAAAATACAAAATACGAAAGTTTTTTAACCGTCTGATTTGCTCCAGTTTTTTGCATTGTTACACGCGCTTTCTATTTTCTTTTCGCTCCAACCTTTTTTTTTGCTCCAGCTTTTCTAATTATTTTTTGTTTGTTTGTTTGATGAATTTCACACACTGCTTGCACTTCCTCGTTTATTTTCTTGCACTTTATTTTTGTTCGCTTGCACTTAGTGTTTATTTACTTGCATTTTATGTTTTTTTGCTTGCACTTATTCTTATATGCTTGCACTTATTCTTATATGCTTGCACTTTATGTTTATCTGGTTGCACATTGTGTATATTCGCATGCACATTTTGTTTGCTTGCATTTTATTCTTATATGCTTGCCAATAATGTTTTTCTTCTTGCACATTGTGTATATTCGAATGCATTTTATGTTAATTTGCTTGCACTTTATGTTTATTTGCTTGCACATTATGATAGGTTCAAGGAATTAAACAACAGAAAGTATAAGCCAATAGGAAGAAAGTGCATGAAAATACAGAGTAAAGTGCAAAGCAAGTGAACAGAAAGTGCAAGCAAATATGAGATTAAAAAATATTTGAAATGCAAGCAAGCGAATAGAAAGTGCATCAGAATAATGAATAAGTGCAAGCGAATAGAACGAAAGTGCAAGCTGTTAAACAGAAGTGCAAGTGGTTAAAGAGGAAGTGCAAATGAATAAAAAAAAGTGCAAGGGAATAAACAATAGAAAAGTGCAAGCCAATAGGTAGAAAGTGCACTTATTTATTATTCTGATACACTTTTTGTTCGCTTGCTTGCATTTTAAATATTTTTTAATCTCATATTTGCTTGCACTTTCTGTTCACTTGCTTGCACTTTACTCTGTATTTCCATGCACTTTCTTTCTATTGGCTTACACTTTCGTCATTTCACTTGCACTTATTCATTATTCTGATGCACTTTCTGTTCACTTGCTTGCACTTTATTTCGTATTCTCATGCACTTTCTTCCTATTGACTTACACTTTCTGTTTTTTAATCTCTTGAACCTAAAGTGCAAGCATATAAGAAAAAAGTGCAATCAGAAAACATAAAGTGCAAGCATATAAGAAAAAAGTGCAAGCAAATCAACACAAAGTGCAAGAAAATAAACACAAAGTGTAAGCAAATACAATGTGCATTCGAATATACACAATGTGCAAGCAGAATAAATAAATTTTCAATGAAAACATAAAGTACAAGCATATAAGAAAAAAGTGCAAGCAAAAAATACAAAGTACAAGCGAATAAACACAAGATGCATTCGAATATACACAGTGTGCAAACTAATAAACAAAAGTGCAATCAGAAATAATAAAGTGCAAAAAAATAAACACAAAGTGCAAGTAAACATAAGGTGCATTCGAATATACACAATGTGCAAGCAGAATAAACAAATGTGCAATGAAAATATAAAGTGCAAGCATATAAGAAAAAAGTGCAAGTAAAACAAAACAAAGTGTAAGAAAATAAACACAAAGTGCAAGCAAACATAATAAAGCGGGTGTAATTACACACTCCATAGCGCGTACTTTTCCTATGCTCCCCAGCCGTAAATCTGGCCACGGTGGACGGCTGAAGATCTTTCGTATTTTGTATTTTAACAGCCTTTCGCACCCGAACCGCGTCCATGATATAATATAGGATATAATCATAGTATATAACTATGGAATATAACCATAAGATATAATCATAGTATATAATTATAAGATATAACCATAGTATATAACTATAGAATATAACCGTAGTATATGACCATAAGACATAACCAAATTGGATATAACCATAGTTATATGTGATTTTCGAAGGATATAATCATAGGATATATCGATATGATATAACCAAATTGGATATAACTATAAGATATAGTCATACTATATAACTATAGAATATAACCATAGTATATAACTATATGATATAATTATAGGTTATAACCATAGTATATAACTATAAGATATAATCATAGTATATAATTATAGGTTATAACCATAGTATATAACTATAGAATATAATATAGGATATTACCATAGTATATAACCATGGAATATAACCATAAGATATAATCATAGGTTATAACTATATCATATAACGATATGATATAACCAAATTGGATATAAGTCATATAACTATAAGATATAATCATTGTATATAGAAACTCCTTGGATGCAATCTAGTTGCGCCCAAAGGGTGTGTGGGGATTGTTTTAGGGTTTAGGGTCTTTATCATAGTATATACCATAGTATATACTATGATAATTCTTATTTAATGAAATACGTATTTAATGTTGAAATAGGTATTGCATTTAGAAATTGTTGGTATTTTAGAATTTTTTGTATGTTGTATTTGATTTTAGATTTTTTTTATAAAAATTAGGTATTGAAATACTATAGTATATAAGTATAACTATATGAAATATAATGAAATACTATAGTACGCCGGTTTCTGGCGTACAGGTTTAAGTACTGAATTTCAAATAATTATACCGTTTTCATGTTGTATGCCCATTGATTGCGTACGCCGATTTCTGGCGTACAGAATGTCGTGCGTATAGGCAATTTTTGTCGTGTATATAGTAGCAGCCATAACGATATGATATAACCAAATTGGATATAATATAAGATATAATCATAGTATATAACTATGGAATATAACCATAAAATATAATTATAAGATATAACCATAGTATATAACTATAGAATATAACCGTAGTATATGACCATAAGACATAACCAAATTAGATAGAACCATAGTTATATGTGATTTTCGAGAATAATAATAATAAACAGTTAATAACAAACGAATTAGTGGAGAAACATACATGAATTTTATATGAATAAAAGTATATTGAAACCTCATGATACAAACAAATTTATTGTCATGTAACTCTGGTTACTTGAAAACGTCTATTACTATAGTCAAATGCACACAAATGTACAAATCTACTAGGTATTTGAATTTCCAAATCATATAAAATATCAAGATAGATACAATGGGATGAGTATGTAGTAAATTTATTTTAAATATAAAATAAATTTGTTGATATAAAATATCAAAGTTTTTTTATTTTTTCTGGGCGCAACGTAATTGCGCCCAATTTTATTTTTTTTTATTTTTTAAAAAAAATTTAAATTTTTTTTATGGGCGCAACTTAGTTGCGCCCAAGTTGAACCGGATATATTTAAAAAAGAAAAGAAAAATTGGCCATGAACCGGGTTTTTTAACATCCCGGTTCATTCACTTGGGCGCAACCAGGTTGTGCCCAAAGAATTATTTTTTTTTTTGGAAAAAAATACGGGTGCGCCACAAAAAAAAAGGTACGAACATTCTACCCGTTAAACGTGATTTACATTCAATTGATGTGACAAACACGGATTTCTATAATTGTGAAAATAGGGTAAATAGACCATATCGTACTACTATTTGCTTAAATGAGGACTAATCAATATATAAGGACCATATGGTACTACTACTATTCGCTTAAATATGTTGCTAAATCTTGTACTATCTAATCAATATACAAGGATCGTATGGCCGTTACTACTACTATTTGCTTAAATGTGACCATCACGTTGTTAAACTATACTAATAGCTCCTTGTGTCATGTTAGTGTTGGAACGATGTTCTTTCTAGTTTTCATGATGATAAATACGATTACGTTTTATAGTTTATACGTTTAGGTTAAAAACCGAGTCTGGAAACAATGAAAATCAAGATAAGCAAAATAGAGAAGTAAAGGCAAACCACCTTCATTCCTGGCAGATCACTTAGCCATAATTTACTCGTTTGTCATGAAGCATTACTCTAGAGTCGATGTCCCACCAAGCAGCACTGTTACAGCAGATATCAGAAAGGCCTACCGAGGAAGTTTGTTGAAATGCATCTCCACAACCGCTTTTAGCATCAAATTTTGTAGGTTTCTTTCAGGCTAAGCGAGACATTTGTTCTTGAGGGTATTACGAATTTCTGGAACAAAGCATTTCTCCTTCCTAAGTGTGTTCTTAAGGAAATTCAGTCGCTGCCTTAGAAGCTACCTTTGGAGTGGCACCCAAAGCTCTAGACGGAGCCTCGTTGCTTGGCGAGACATGACTAAACCCAAGTGTGAAGGAGGGCTGGGATTTAAGGAGTTATTGGCATGGAATCGATCTCAAATTATGAGGTTGGTCCGTGAGATTGACGTTGGGCACCGCACAACAATATATGGGTTAACATGGCCATTCTAAAAGAAAGAACTCCGACCTCGTATGACAGTTGCTTTTCTTGTTCGAGATCTTGTTGCCCAGCATAGAGCACATCTTCCTCCAAGTACCTTCTGTGGAGAATGTCCCGAAGCAGACGAACACCTATGGTTTAGATGCTCCTTTTCACGCCAGGTGATCTCTTGTGTCTTGAGATGGACATGAGTCATATACCATGATGACTTGGTAGTTAGCATTAGGATAAGTACGCAATTCGGAGTTTCTAAGGCATATTGAGAAGAGGAAGAACAAAGATATGAGCTTTGTGTGAGTACTTTGTGTTAGGTTTGATTCTATTTAGGTTGTTAGATTGCAATCACTTGCTTCTAGAAACCGTATGTAACTAGATTTTATACATCTACTTGCTTGATTGTTTGTAATCGTTTAATAACAAAAGTATACGTTTGAAATCCTATTAGATTAACTATTTGGAGTAGAGATTTTTCTTAATCAACTTGTTAGTAGATTAAGTTTCCTTCATGAAAAATTGCAATGTTACCTTAAATTGTTCTTTGAGTATTCTCCTGCTCAGAAAACGGTCTTAGCTCTCTCTAATAAGACACACCCACGATTCAACACTTAGCGATGCAACCTATAATGTTATGTCATACATTACCAATATTATATTCATGAACTACTATATAAACCGATTCTTTAGGGTATGGACACATGCATGTTAATACTCCACACTTGGTACAAACAATTACATATATGGGACCGCATATGAATATCAAAATCAGCGCTTCGATGGTGTAATACGTTGTAGCAACTACTCTTCACATGATTGAGCTTGTCTGGTTTTGAGTTATTTACAACAAATTAATCTTATAATTTTAAATTCATTTTGGTTAGTGCATATGCGTTTGCACCCAAAAAAAATGTTATCTTTCTGGTGTTATTGATTATTTGTCAGAGTCACGTAAGCTAGCCGAAAGGAATATAACCTTCATATTCTTTTTCCCCCTTTAAGAAATAAAGAAAAAGTCAACGGTGACCCAGCTCAGCTTGTAGTAGTAATACAGCAATGCTTTCTCTTTAATGTGAATGTATTCACAACATTCTGCAAAAGGAAGGAATTGCAGAAACAGGTCGTCCCGCATCTCGGTTGATTCATTAAGTTGCGCGTTTTGTCGGATCTTCAACCGAAACGCATCGTTCAGGGCGGGCTGGAGGATGATTAACGAGCTCTTCACATGGCTGTTGTCCTTCTTTGTGGTCGTGGCTCAATTCGTCATCGTCGTTTACCAGGTCAATTCTTCAAATCTCACTTCTTTCACCTTATGCATCCTTTTTAATCCACTCCGAACTCCTAATAAATCATGGCAGACCTTGTTAAAATAGTTAAGAAAGAATGAGACCATCCTTACCAATGAGATTGGACACTTTGTACACCTTGTTAGTATGAGGTATCAGGTTAGGACAAGAAATCGAGTTAAAAAGGTACGTGATTGGAAATTATAGATTTTGATTCGGTGTTTGATTATAATTTAAGATTATTGGAACATAAAGTTTATTCGGCATCGGAAGTGAGTGGATATAAATGCCTAGTAAATAAGTTTATTTGATTACTCCTCCTAATTGTCAATTGATTTTATGATGGAATTTCATTGCACTTATCGCGCATATACAATTGTACGTTCTCGTCCCTTATCTATTTATCCACGGACTTTAACATGGTATCAGTGCTACTTCAGTCCTGGGTTTCTTTGTTAGATTAATTGGGATGACGTGTCAGTACAAGGGAGGAAAAAATTATGCATCCAAAGAGCACTTACAAAGTAGTTATATTTATTCAACCCCATAGGATTAGTATTGATCCAACGGACGCTCATCTTGACCATAGCCTCTTGGTGCTTAATGGTTTACATGATTGAGGGCTCATTTGATATAGATATAAAAAATATGAGGTATCGAATATTGGTATGAGTGATATCAAAAATATTTGTATGAATATGAGAATGATTGATATCTTTTTGTGAGAGATATCAAAATGAAAAATTGATATTACTCTAATATTGATATACCATAAACTAATCAATATACATCAATTTGATATTGATATTGTGATATATCAAACAATTCATACCCATATTTGATATCAATACCAAAGGTGTGTTAAGGGTGGCAAGTTAACATCAATCAAAGGTGATGGAATGGCTAAATAGAATTACTAAGGGCTCGGTTGATAACCCTATCACTTTTCAGTTAATTTGTTTTGATGCATTTTTTATATAGTTATTAATTTAATTACTTTAAAAAATGTCATACCCTAGTAGTCACTTTAATTTTAAAATCTGACAATTAAAATTCAAAAACCTAAAAAAGAAATTTTCAGAAATTTGCTTTTAGTTCTGGAAAAAAAAAACTTGTAGGGTTACCAAACAAACCTTAAGCAAGTAGGGTGTGTTTGGTTACTCGAGTTGAGAGCTCAGGTATGGGTTTGGAAGGGGTTTAGGAATCACAACCCAAAATCTAATATTTGGTATGTGTTTTTTTGAAATCAAACCTATTCCCCACACCCTATCAAAGCCAACTTATGAACCCTAATTGCCTTGGAGTTAAAAGAAGGAATGGGGTGAGAGGATATCATGTTATTTTAGGTTGGAAATGGAAGGAAAAAACCTAAGCCCGTTTTTTTTTCTTCTCAAATATGCAAATTTAAACCTTCTCACAATCCTATTTTTTACCAAACGCCCCCCGTAGTTCTCTTTGTCAAAACGTCCTAAACTTAAGTTGGGGATTTCTATAATCAATCCCTATTTTTAAGATCATACTAATATGTGGTGCATTCTAACCGTGAAGGATTTGGTGCAGCTTGTGTGCTTGTCAGATCTTGAGTTAGACCATATCAACCCACACGACGCCACATCTCGTATAAACAACGTTGTTGTGCCAGAGTTCATTCTTCATGGAGTGCTCACCTGCTTATTTCTCGTCACAGGGCATTGGTATATGCTGCTACTATGCATACCATGTCTCTACTACAATGTTAAGTTGTAAGTGCCCTTGTTGCCTTTACATCAAATTCATCTTGCCTCTATCGCCTTAACCCGTTGGGTTGTCTTCTCTTGCTTTAGATACATGGACAGGAAACATCTTGTAGACCAAACTGATATCTTTACTGTACTCAACCGGGAGAGAAATAAGCGACTCTTCAAGCTTGGATATCTCGCTATCATTATCATGGCCTCCTTATTCTTGTACGCCACAAACACTTTGAATTGCTTCATTCTATACCTTTAAGCAATCACAATGTTGTTCCCTAAGTCTTGTCATGCTCGCTGCAGGTTGATCTGGAATGCCATTGGAGACCACGAACACATACACGGCCATGAGAACATACACAGCCAAGAACATATATACAACCATGGACATATGCACATCTGACCCGCGTTATATGTGCGGCCTTTCCATTTCTTTGAAAACTAAATTTACCAGAAGTATTTGTTTTCTGGAGAATCCAGGGAGTTCAGACAGTAATTCCTTTGCAATGGCCGGATTGTGATTTCCTTGCCTCCAGAACAATGTTTCTGCAATCTGCAGGATATTGTTCTTTCATTTATTTAGCCAAAGCAGAGCATAAATTGACCAGTTCGAGACTTTTATAGCCTAGACGGTTGGGTATGGTTGTGCACCTAAGAAACATGAACTCCAATTTCCTCGAGCCTTGTGAATCACTTGAAACACAACTATATAGTACCCAAAAAAAACCAAATGATGAAGATAGAATTATAAGAAGCAGAAAAACCTTCCCTATGAAGAGTACTTCCGTACTTGTATGGATTAGTCAGTCGCAAAAATGTATACATGAAAAAGACAAGATGTAAGAGCCCCAACAAGATACAGCAATGTTATGGAGCATACAAATTTAACCTACCCAAACAGAGAGGGTAAATGGGATGGAGTCAGCACTGCAAAGTGAGAAATGGGATGAGAGAAACAAACTTCCATTGATATCAATTTGACCTACCCAAACAGAGAGGGGAAAGCTAACTGAAGGGCATTTCCTTATCACTGAATTTTTGGGATCAACAAGGAAAAGTACATGTTTAATCACTTCAGTCCAGCCCAAATATAACAAAATCTAACTGAAAATGAGTAGAAATTTCAAAACATGAGTGATTGAGTGAACATAAGAATGGCAATTTGAGGAGGTTTAAACCAACCTCACCTTCAGAACCTTACTATTTTCATGGTAGTAATCTAATATTGCAACTAAAGCTGGTACTGGTAGTCATGATGCAGATCAAAATGTGAAGGAAGTCAAACATCAAGCTTTGCTTTATCTCAGACACGCTTAAACAACTAGCTGTTTGTTTATAGTAGCTTATCTACTCAAGGTTATAGCTGAAACTTCATCCACGAAAAGAATATCAAGGATTGGAAGTGAAAGAGATGGTGAAGAATATTATCACCAGCACAAGAGAGCTGCAGCAAGCCAAGCCACAGACAATCTCATATAAGAAAATTTACTGATTATTCTTATTATAGATAGATAGGCATATAAAGTAGAAAATGAAACCTTGAATCCAAATCCTCCTACTGTACTTTATAGACACAGACCCCTAGCCAACACACCAAAAGAGACAACGAAGATCAAAAAGATCACTTTCATTTTGTCAGCCATTGTCAATTGCAATTGATCAATGAACCAAGTAACCAACCAGGAATCACACCATGGCAAACCAAACGCAAGAGTGACAAGCATACCACACAGAAGAAAACAAGAAAGCAAGGGGAAATAGATATGTGCTCACAGTATCATGTTCAAAGACCTTTTGATCTTCTCCAATTTATCAGTTTCATTCTCTTCCTCATAACTTATCCATCTTATCAGCCTTCACCACCGGATTAGCCTTAGCTATGGCGTCTTTCCCAGCGCCCTTGAAATCGAACGTGCAGCCGTGCTCCTCCGGATACCTATGGGATCCACAGAACGTACTCCCACACCTGCATTTGAATCCCGTCACTCCGACCTTCTTGTTACAGTTCCCGCACCGATTCGCCGCCTTCGCCTGAGGTGGCGCCACATCCGCCGCCTTCTCCGCGACCTCTGACGAAGAAGATCCCGCCAAGAAAACGGGTGCAGGCTCCTCCGGATCCTTATCGGCGACAACGCAGGTCATGGACTTTTCAACGGCAGCCATCGCCGTCGACGCCTGCTCCTCGCGCATCTTGGAGTCTCGGTAGCATTTGGAGCAGAGATTCATCGTCGCAGCCGTTCCAAAGAAGCCGCAGCCGTTTGCGCACAGAGTCGGGGCGTCCGATTGATGGAAGCTTGTGGTCGTGGAGTCATTCATTTTCTTCTCAGACGCCATCTTTCTTCCTCTATAGTACCTCTAGTCCTCTACCAACCTTCTACTCTCTCAATCGAGAGAAGAGAGCAGACGAATTAGCGCAAATCAGAAGAAAGAGAAAGCTAGGGTTTCCGAATTTCTCCGAGATTGTTTTTCGAAATTTGAAATTCCTCTCTAGAAGCGAGTTTCTTGGGAAAAATGGAAAGGGGAATTTTTAGGTTCAGTTTTCCGAAATGATATCAATCGGTGAAGTTGACGATGTACAAAGAGTCAACGACTCTCATCCCGCGGAACCCCTCGCCTCTCGAGTTCTACATAATATATGTAACTCCAATGGTAAACTTCTGAAAATTGAAATAGAAATAGAAATAGAAATAAAACTAATATAATTTTATTTTTAAAAAATAAAAATTGAACTAATATACATATATTATACATAAAATATTTTATATTTTGATTAACAAGGTATATAGAGTACGCTTGATTTGTTTGAGAATTGTGTAAGATTAATGAAGTAATTTGTAATGGTCAAAAAGAAAATAAATAGGTGAAAAGGCTTGGAAAATAAACGACAATGTATAAGAAAAAATCAAGCCGTAATTTTAGAAAAGATGGATAATATTACTGTAAAAACAAATTACAAATTATTGAGAAAATTATAAATATACGTAAAGGAATATGTACACGGAAAAATATATCCTTTTAATATTAGTAATGTGTATATTATATACGCAGATTATTTAAGTGCGAACACTCATTCTCATGCGAACATACAATCAATAATGCTCATTTTAAAAACCTAAAACGCTCCCTTGTCCCAAAACCAATCCGCACCCTGAAAACCTAAAATCTCTTCGGCCACCGCCGCCCCCACAAGCTCAAAAGCTGCATCCTCATCCTCAACCTCAAACTCCATCCCAATCTCTTTGACCAGACTGCACAAAGCTTTGTTGCTCTTCTCCTCCTTGCTGCGGTTTCTGGGTTCTTTATAAAGGATTTGGATCCTTGGGCGGGGTGTGGGTTTTTCGTCATCTCTCCTCGGGCCGGTGTGATTTGGGACCCTGGGTTGCCGGAGAGAGGGTTTGATAATGGCAAAGGGGGAGATGATTTATGCATTTCGGAGCATTTTAGGCTGTTCGGGGCTCGTCTTCTCCATCTCTACTTTCTGGAGGAGCCTAGGTGCTGCGATGGCTTTCGTCTCCATGTCACTGCCTTGCGAGAGAAGACGATGCGTGGTCGGTCGCGCGGTTTCTCCAGATCTGGAAGTGGTCGGGTGCTCTGGCTCAGTTTTCCGATCGACTGCAGTGTTCAGATCTGCTGGCTTGGTTGGGCGCTTCGCCGTCTTGAATCTCACTGGATGGGGAGCTCGACTATTCGGTTCCTTGAATCCATGGTTGATCCTGCTTCTCGAAATTTTCCCAGGTTTTCTTGTTCTGACCCTCCCTTTTTTTATTCTGTCTGTTTTTTTCTTTTCATTTCCTGTTTTAGGTGTGTTTGTATTATTTTTGCTTGCTTCTGTGTACGATTCGATTGTTGTTACTCTTGACATTCCAAATGTGACCTCTTACCCTCTAAATCCCATAACTGCTGCTTCGTTGATGCTCTGTTGCACTTGGCTGTGTTTCTGTGCTTTTCCGTCCCAGCGCCTCATCCTCCATTTAGACCCTAATCTCATTACCAATGTTTGTTTTAGTGTGCATTCGAATATTATTAAACTGATTTTCGTCTGTATTATGTTTGTTGTTGAGTCTTGGAGTTATTTGTTTCTCCCCTTTACGGCAGATTTATCCAGACTGTTTACTTGGGGAACTTCTAGCTTCTTGCCTCTTCAAGCTCTTAGCTATTTGTTAAACCTTATTGACCTTGTGTGTCTGTTACAGGCCTTAGAACAATATACCATTATGGCTGAGAAAACCAATAGTAATGGTGATATTAGTACTGATTTTTGTATGTTTAAGCCTGTTTGCATGAATCACAGATCTGAACAACTTGAAATTAATACGTCTTACAATCATTTTTCTGAAATTCTCCTTAGGAACTCTTCTTTTGAAGATGTTCCTACTGTTGGGCTTCGGATTTTGGTCTATGACGTGGCTGTTCACTTGAAATTTCACTTTGTTGTGTTTTTCAGACAGAGGTTCCAAGAGGCTTTGGATTGGATTCCAGGGCTGTTCTTGGCCAGAACCAATGGAAAACAAAACCAGAAAAAGAATCCAAGGATCCAAAGAGGAATAACACCTAGAAGAAACCTTCAACACATGAACAAATCTTGCTTTGAAACATGGAGAAATGACAATAAGTATCATATGACACCTTACCCCCTGAACAATCGTTACTGGAACCATAATTTTGCGAAATTTGGTTCTTGGCAAGACCTGCCATATTTGACTCGGACTCTCATCTCTGTAAGATCAACTCGTTCCCAGGTACAGGTTGCCCGGACTACTAATGGAGCACAGATCTACAAAAAAAAAGAAATCAAGATCAAAGCTTGCAATAAAAAAATGAGCAATAGAAAAAACCATTACTTGAAACCTTACCCCCTGAACAATCTCTATTGGAACCCTAATTTTGAGAAAATTGGTTCTTGGCATAACCTGCCATCTTTGTCTATGACTCTCACCCATTTAGGTTCAAATTGTTCTTTTGTGTGTGCTTACATGCATGTGAAACTTTGTATTAGAACCCCTGAACAAAATGTAAATAATGCTAATTGTTTGTGGACACTTGTTTTTAGTCTTAAAGAGACTAGTGAACACTACAATATTATTACCAAAACCCTTTCAAAGTCCCCTAAATGTCTTATGATATGGGGCAAAATCATTATGAGTTTTTTATGAAGATTACGACCTGGAATTGCCGTGGTATCGGAAAGAAAACCTTTTGGACGGATGTTGACTGCAAAATTGAACATATCCAATTATTTGCACTCTTTGAAACTAGAACAAATAAAGAACCAAGTGAAAAAGTTTGGAGAAAAGCAGGCTTTGATCAATTTTACTGTATCCCGGCTACGGGATTCTCGGGTGGTATCTGTGTTATGTGGAAGACCTACCAACTTATAAATGAAATCCTTGAAATTGATCAAATTGATACGAGGTTTATCTCGGTCAAATATACTAATCAAATCTCGAACAAGAAACTTATGTTAATCCTTACTTATGCTCCTCCGAATGAGGCTGGAAAAAATGTATTCTGGAATGGTCTCACCTCCTTTATTAAAGATTGCTCCCTTCCGTGCATTGTTATGGGAGATCTGAATGAAATTCAAGACCCCTCTGAGAAATTAGGCGGTTTATTACCACCATTGACCAAATTCACAAGATTACGTCATTTTAAAAATGAATGTGAACTAATAGATACCCCTATTCAAGGAAATGGTTACACTTGGCGAAAAAACATTATAGAAATTGATAACATATATGAAAAACTGGATAGAGTACTCATCCATCACCAGATCCTTCAATGGTACCCGAATATCTGTACTAAACATTTTGCTTTTACAAGCTCAGACCACTGTCCCATCTCTATTGACTTGGACTCAGAAACACTCTTTAAAAATCAGCCTTTCAAATTTGAGAATGTCTGGATGACCAGAAAGGATTTCAGAAATGTTGTAAAACAAGCCTGGAGAACTAACTATCACGGATCAAGATTATATAATCTGGTATCCAAAACAAAATTATTAAAGAAACATGCAAAGATCTGGAATAAAAACACCTTCGGCAATGTTTTTACTCAATTACAAAACATTGAAAAACAACTTTCTGAAATCCAAACCGAGATTTGTAATTCCCCTACAAGTGACCTTATTAAGAAAGAAATTAGAATCATGGAAAAAAAGGAAAAGCTCCTCTGTTTCCAAAAAATCTACTGGAACCAAAGAGTAAAAGTTAAACACATTAAATTCAATGACACAAACACAAGCACTTTCACAAAATAGCAAGTGGAAGAAGAAACAGGAAAATCATTAACGAAATCAAAACACAAGAAGGAACTAGCATTACTGGTGAAGAGAACATTAGATCAGAAATCAGAAATGATTTCATCAAAAGATTCAGAAGCGAAAATATGAACCAAAGACTTTTTCAAGACAATCTGGAACTAATTCATTCTGAAATCTCTGACGAAGACAATCTAGAACTAATCAAGAATGTAACAAATGAAGAAATAAAAAAGGTTGTCTTTAACATTGGCTCGAACAAATCTCCGGGCCCAGATGGTATGACATCAGAATTCTACCAAAAATATTGGGATATTGTAGGCCCCTCTGTTATTCAAGCTGTTAAAAGCTTTTTCCTCTTCGGGAAACTGCTCAAACAGGTTAACCACACATTCATCTCCTTAATACCAAAATGTAACAATCCGAACTCCACCAATCACTATAGACCTATTAGTCTATGTTCCACAATTTACAAAATAATCTCAAAGATCTTAACAACAAGACTTAAAGGAACCATGGAAAAATTAATTCACCCCCTACAAGGTGCGTTTGTTGCAAACAGAGCAATTCAAGATAATATCCTAATTGCCCATGAGATCTTTCACTCCTTCAAATCGAAAAAAGGATCTGAAGGCTTCATTGCGCTTAAATTAGATATGGAAAAAGCGTATGACAGAATTGAATGGAATTTCATTCTCAAAACTATGGAGAAATTTGGATTCCATGAAAAATTTATCAACTGGATAAGAGAATGTATAACCACAGTCTCTTTTTCGGTGCTTGTAAACAACGGACCAACAGGAATTTTCAAACCGACAAGAGGACTCCGACAGGGTGACCCCCTCTCCCCTTTCCTATTTATTTTGGGATCGGAAATCCTTGCTAGAAAACTACAAAAAGCCTTTGAAAGACCTCGTAATCCTTTGGGATTCTCATCCTATTTTCTTACCATGAATGGAAATTCCTTTCATTCAAAAAAAATCCTTTGGGATTCCAAATCACTCATCAAGGATCAAGAATCAAGAATCCCTTTCCTAGCATTTGCTGATGATATTATGATCTTCTCAAAAGCTAAACAAGAGCACTGTAAAGAAATAAAGGACATTATTGATGACTATTGTAAAATCTCAGGACAAAAAGTGAATTTTCACAAATCGGCGTTTCAAGTCACTAAAAAAGTTACCAATCAAAAGAAAATAGCTATACAAGGTATCATCACCATTACAAATATGATATCCCTTGATAAATACCTTGGGTGTCCTATCATTAATGGCAAAGTCAACTCGAATACGTTCTCGGATCTTCTACTCAGTACACAACAATAACTCACAAAATGGAAAGCAAACTCTCTGTCACAAGCAGGCAGAACAACTCTGATCAAAACCAACATGGCTTCTAGACCAAACTTTTTTATGCAAAGCTTTATGCTACCTTCACACACACACTAAACTTGACAAGCTAAACATATCTTTTTTTGGAACAAAGATAGCTCCTATAAGCCTCTGATAGGCTGAGAAAAAATTTGTAAACCAACACAACAAGGAGGCCTTGGCTTGAGAAAATCTAAGGATATGAACAAAGTCCTATAATTCAAATTGCTATGGAAAATCTTAGCAGAACCAAACAACTACTGGGTTAGAGTTGTTACTGAAAAATACCTGAAAACATTCCATATCTTTCACTACGATAAAAAAAGAAACTGCTCTTGGCAATGGTCCAAAATGATTGAACTCATTGATGAATTCAAGTCTGGACTAATCTGGCAAGTTGGTAATGGCAAAACAATCAAATTCTGGCTTGATAATTGGGTTTCCAGATCCCCATTGAGTGACTCCATAAACACACAAGTTACCTTGAACAAAGATGCTACGGTAGCCGATTTTATGCTACCAAATAAAACCTGGAATAAGAACCTAATAGAACAATACTCACCCCATGACTTAGTAACAATGATTACATCAATCCCAATTCCGTTGAATGATATTCATGATAGAATGTATTGGGAAGGCAGCAAGAATGGTTGGTTTTCTACAAACTCTGCCATGGAACTAATTAATAGAAACAAAAGATACACTGCGTATGACTCCTCTTGGATCTGGAAAATAGACACTTACCCCAAAGTTAAAAACTTTGTTTGGAAAATACTGAAAAACGGATTACCAACAAAATCAAGACTAATAGAAAAAGGGGTAGCAATCCCCTAAGGATGCATCAGATGCAATACGCAATTGGAGGATTTGAATCATCTCCTATTCCATTGTAACCATACCAAGAAAACAATAGAGAAAATGAATCAATCCACATATGGTATTATTACTTCCATAAACATAGCAAATAAAAAAATCAATGAAATCTTTGATGAAATTCGACAAAAAACCGATCGCTTGCAGTGTATAGAATTACTGGTTTCTTGATGGGAAATCTGGTTCTATAGAAACCAACAAAGCTTTGGAAGCCTAAATAATGATGCCAACCACATCAAGGATGTTCCGATTTATATCAAACAACAAATTGAGAACTGGAATAAGACAAAAACCTGGAATCCTGACTGCCTAGCAGATGACAGACCTAAACCTCATAGAACAAATAACTTCAGACGACCAATAAAAAAATGGAAAAAACCTCCAGATAAAATTATTAAAATCAATACTGATGGATCAACAAAAACGAATGGTGAATCTAGTTTTGGCTATATTTTCCGGAACAACAAAGGTGAACCTACTTTTATCTTCGGGGATAAATGTGGTACCTCAACCCCATTAAAAATGGAAACGTTTGCGGTAAGAAATGCCCTTGTAAAGGCCTATGAATTAGGCATAACCGACATACAACTTGAATGCGATAACCTGACCGTTGTGAATGTCCTACACCAAATCTGGCACTATCCATGGGATATTGAAATGATTATTTCTAATATCCTGTGTGTTTTACAACTTTTCTCTTCAGTGCAGATTTCTCATGTCTTCCGGGAAACAAATGTGGTGGCCGACTTCATCGCTAAGGAGGTCCAACTTAGTTCCTTGAAAGATATTCGAACTAGTTTAGAATTTGTAATTCTCATCCGAAAGGATGCTATTGACTGAGAAATCGGATCTTCTGTGGTTTCCAGTCTAATTCTTACTTAATCAAAAAAAAAATGTTCATTTCATGATGGTGGTGATACACATTGGTGCATACATATGTTTTATACACTAATATACATGGTCTTACAATAATTGACATTTCATTATAGTTATGATGTATAGTTCATTATAGCTACGATACACGTTTCATTATAAGTATGGTGAACAATTTATTATAATTTCTGGTATATCACTGGTACACAAGCTTCTTAAGAAAGCATGGGGTCGAGACACAGAAAATAAAAGAGGATGACAATCAGCAACCACCTTCCACAAAGGTAAGGGTGTTATTAGTCTTTCTCAACACTTGATTTACTTTTAATGAGCTCGTATTTTAAATCTTTTAGAAAAATGAATAAAAGTAATATCAATTTTGATGGGCAAATAAAAAATAATTTCAATTTTCAAATCAATCAAAAATAATCTTAATTATATACTCATAAACAAAATATAATTTAGACGAGTTTTTCAATTGAAATTTCGGCTGATTTGACGGTGTAAACTCTGTAATATTAAGACTGAGACATAATAAGAGATCTTGTACAAAAGAGAATTACTTACCACGTTCAACTACTAAGTGTCCGTTCGGTGAAGTTTAAGGGGAGATGAAGGAAGAGTTTAAGGGGGGAGATGAAGCAAAATCTTGATTACATGTCATTGAATCAGTTGAAATTTCAACCGAAAAATTTATCTATTTTATTTTTGGTTCATGGGTATATAATTGAGATTATTTTTTTGGTTCATGGGTTCAGTGGGGCATATGAGCAGTAGCAAGCAACAAGCAACTAGCAACAACAACTTCCTTCTCTCCTTCATCTCTGCATCTTCCTCGATCTCCTCCTCATCTCAACCCTACTATAGGTACAACTTTCTTCATTTAATTAACTCATTCCTTCTAAATTAATCATCTTTCATGTTTATCTTTCTAATTCATATTGCATGCGCTCCGATCATGTGTATATTTCAAGATTAAGCATCTAACAATTGATTGCAAAGGGCTTAAGCTCTCCATTTAGGACACTGGTATAAATATACGCGAAGATATTGTTAATTTGATCATCAATTAATTAAGTTGAATTGAGATTGATTTTGGGGTAGATGTGTTTGTACAGTTGGACAAGAGCTAGAGTTCTCATAAATCCTTATTCTCACGTCAAAGGTGAGGTTTTTACAAAATAACACTCAAATTTGTGAAAATAGAAAACAAAAAATTATAGAAGAAGAGACAGTACTCTTCAAAATTATATTAAAAAGAGAAATCAAACCTACAAAGTCATTCGAGAAAAAATACGATCCCAAATATCATCCAAAATAAAAGAACTAACAAAACTAGACATAGAAGAAAATACGATCCCAAATATCATCCAAAATAAAAGAACTAACAAAACTAGACATAGAAGAAAAGATGAGAACACATTAGACTTATATACTGAATTTATTGTACTTGTACGTTCATATGGACATCCTCATCTACCGACCCACGACCTTTCTAAATTTAACACCTACTTTTGTTAATGGAAAAACTATGAAAAATGAAAGATCGTTACTTAAAAAAATCACACGAAAAAACAACTTGTGCATGAAAAATAATAAGCTTATATCCAACAACTTAAACATAATGCATGCCGAGAGTAGCTTCCGCCAATCAAAGTAAAATAAAAAGAAATGTAACCCAAATGAGTACCCAAGCAACCGCGTGGAGCCCATCCTCCCTAGAGATATAAAGCAAACTTCAACACAAATTAATGAGTGAATAAAGTACTAGTTTTCTATTACAACCCAATTTTTATTTTTATTTTATAATTTCGGTTAACATTATTTTTACTAAACATAAATAAAGCAGTAGTAAAATTGAAGTATGTTTTCTATCAAAATGGCGAAGTATATTTATTTATCGATTTTTATCAATAATGTCACACTTTTTTAACATTCACAAAAAAGCGTCAAGAGTCTAATTTGATACTAATCTGGATTTGTTAAGAAATTAATAAATGATGGACCAACTTATACAAAAATCTAGGGGTGTTCATGGGTGGACCGGACCGGATTTTCGGACCGGACCGGTAAAATTCCGGTCCGGTCTCCGGTCCACCATTTCCCCAAAACCGGTTTCCGGTCCGGTCCAAACCCGGAAAAAATCCGGTCCGGACCGGAAGACCGGAATATTTTTTTAAAAAAAAAATTTGTATTTTATATATTTTTTTTAGAGATTTATATGTATTTTTTTGTAGATATTTTTTTAATTTTAATAAGTTAGGAGTATATATGTTTTATAAATATTTTTTTAGATATTTTTTTATAGATTTTAAATAAGAATTTAATTTTTTTATTTTTTAAAATTAAATCCGGTCCAAGACCGGTCCGGTCTTCGGTCCACATATGCCCAAAAATCCGGTCCGGACCGGATGAACACCCCTACAAAAATCCACTGCATATAAAATGGGTATATAAATTGTATAATATTTTGTCAAAACCTGATATATAAAATTTCGGGTTTAGTTTAGGTATAGAGTTCAAGAAATCAAAATCGTTCAATAAAAAAAGGGAAATTTCTGTTAGTGTCCCTGAGTTTAGAGTTATTCTTGTTGGTGTTTCACGATTAAGTTTTTTCCTATTGGTGCCCCTAAGGTTTGAGTTTGTTCGTTTTGTAATCGAAAATTTTCATGTTTGTACCATTCTAGTTCAAATTGATTAAATCAAAGTCTACCATTGTGTTCCTCGCCATCAAATTAGTAAGATTTGACTCCTAAAATACCCAAATTCATATCCGAACCATGTCGATTTGAATTCCAAAGCAACAACCCGTTTCGACCTTAAGAATTCAAATCGGAATGGTTCGGGTATGAATTTGATTGTTTTAGGAGTCGAATCCTACTAAGTTGAGGTCAATAAACATAATGATGAGCTTCGATTTGATCAATTCGAACCGAAATGATACGGATATGAAAAATTTCGGTTACAAAGCGAATAAATCAAAACCTTAGGGATATCAACAGGAAAAAACTTAATCATGGGACACCAATATGAATAACCCTAAATTCAGGGATACCAACAGAAATTTTCCAATAAAAAATTAGTGGTCAAGTTTATGTTTTTTCTCTCCGTATTTATATACAATTTTTTTTGGCCGACGGATTTACCTTTTTACTATAAAATTTCATAACTCTACTCATAGAGACTCAACGGAATATGACCTAAAAAAATTTAAACTTGATTCTTATTAACACAATTACACAAACCTTAATTTCAATGATTACAAACAAATACCCACCCTAATGTAAGAAATAAACACTCACTAAATCAAAGACTTTAGCATTCACAGAGATATGTCCATTCTCCTCTCTTTGCTTTCAGTTCCTTGTCTGACTGTAAAAGCTCTATATAGTAAAAATGGATAATTTGATTATGAACCGCCGCTTGAAATATCAATTTGAACGGTTAGTACTTTAGCAAAAAACTTTAAGTTGCTGGTACATTAATAATACCAAAAGATTCAAACACGAAAAAATGTAATAAATTAATGTCACTGCTTATTATTATTGACATTTCAAGTGCTTAAATAGACGTATAAATCAGAATACAGTAATGGAATCCTCCTTTTTAAGGAAAAAAATACATGAAAGTAGTACTAAAAAGTAAAAAGAGAGAAGAAGAATTTATTCCTTCTCTCCTCCTAATGTAATTGTCCCTTTTCTTTATCCAAATCACCTTTTGTTATTTCCTCGTGATTTCTTTTTCTCCTCCCACCAATCAGAACTCAATTAGAAGATTTTTTATAAAAAAAGGAAAAAGAAAATTAAGGTCGTACAGTTACAGTATCAGTGAGCAGTAAGTTTGGCCCTCTTCTTGGCCTCGCTGTAAAGCGCGACTCCCATGATTGTGATGGCGAAGCCCGTCATCCCCATCACCGTCACCGGATTCCTGAAGATCAGCACCGATACCACCGCCGCCACCGCCGCCTTGGCATTCCCAAGCACCTGCAGCGTCAAGGCGCTGGTGTACTTCGTCACCAGAAAGTTGCTCAGGTTCACGAGATACGCTACAGTGGCGTTCCCAAACAGCAGGAAGACGATGAACCAGTCTCCCCTAGCCTTCTCCACCGTGATCGCCAGAACATTCCCTTCGAAGTAGATGGAGAACGGTAGAAGAATGGCCGCCGCCATCGGCGCCATGTACAGCAGCAGATTCATCGAGTGCAGCTTCTCGGATTCCGACGTCAGTATCAATCCCTGTACGTCAAAATCAAATCAAATTTAAGAGATCGGAATTTAGACCGATCAAATTAGAGATCTAGATCGCCGGATTCGAATCGAATTGGAGGAAATCGGATACCTGGATGACGGATTTGAGTGCGCGGCCGGCGGTGGAGGCGACGCAGACGAGGAAACCGAAGAGGTGAAAGAGAGGCTCGCTGTTGCAGGAGAGAACAATGCCGAAGACGACGGGGAGGAGAGCGCAGTAGACCTCGGGAGCTTCCTTCTTGCAGGTGATGACGAAGGCGAAAATGGCGGTGAAGAAAGGAGTGGTGGCGCCGATGGCCTGGTTGAAGGAGACAGGGATGTAACGGAGGGAGGCGTTGCCGCAGACGACGGAGAAGCAGAAGATTGCGGATAGCGAGAGGATCTTTAGAAGCTGCCGGCGGGAGTGGATCGGCTGGTGCGGGACCAGGGAGAGCCAGTGCACCGCCACTGAGGAGTAAGCGGCGCAGGATAGCATGTGGAGCATGGTCAGGAAGATCGGGTAGCGGAAGCCGTAGATGCTGAGGAGGTACTTGTTGAGCAGGAGGACGCCGATGTTGGAGGCATACCACGCGGCGACGGCGGTGGCGGTGGCGGCGGCCGGGGATAAGAGCGGCTTCCGCAGACCGCCGTCATGGGAGGGAGGCGTCCCGGGGATGTCGAGGAGGTGGTCGGAGTCGGCGGCGGCAGTGGGGGAGGCGGAGGAGTCAAGGGAGAGGCGGGGGTTGCTGTTGCGGCGGGTGGTCCATGTCTGAGCCTCCACCATTCTCCGGCGAGGGTTCTGGGGTTTGAGGGACAGAGGTGTCCTTTATCAGATCGTTTGGGAGGTGAGTGATCGAGTGTGGAGGATAAGGATGGGTGGGTTATGATCAGACGGTGGATCTGGATTGGGAGGAGGAATCACAGCCGTTCGATTAGGGGAAGGAGTCTAATTGTGCGTTTGTCGGTAGGGGATTGGTACTTGGGTGTGGGACCCAGCCGGTGCCTTTGATGGATGTTGCGAGGTGGTGGTGGACTGTGGACACAACAGTGGTCACTCCTTAGTCCTTACTGGTTGGTTCGTCTTAATTATGCCCGAACAATTAGTATTTAATTTTAAGAAAATAAAAATATAAGACTTTTTCTTGCAATCGAGATTCTGAATTCATCTATTTCTCTACAGAATTTTGGAGGTGTTCATACTAGAAGTCAATTAAAAATAATTTAATTTGGATCTAAGGTACATAGTTTAATAATATGAGATTGGCAGTGCTTTTGAAAACTAAACATTTGACAGTTGTGGAATTGATTGATGATATATATATATAATAAGATAAAATATAGTAAAAATTTACTAAAGTCCAATTTGACGGTTATATATATATATAAAAAAAAGAATGCAATTGCTACAACAATATAAAGATATGAATAGGGGGTTATAGTAGATTTGAAGGTGTCTTTGGTAGGAAGAAGAAAGCCAAGTATGTTAAGATTACGACATTGCGGAATGGGGCTAGTCGTTCCTCTTAAATGCCCTTCTTTTATGTACAGTATATTTTCTATTAAATAAACATATGATTTTATTTTTTTTGTCAGAATGAGTGCATAAAGCCCTTAATTATTATTAATAACTAAGCAATGCTTACATGCTGGATTGTCAATTGTCAATTCTGGGGACATCTGCGGATCATATCATGCATTCATGCTCGATTGCTCATCCTTTCAAGACTCGCGGCGTGAATCGGGTTACAAAGATAAAATAGATAATTTGTAGAGTGATTCATGAATACTAGTTTAGTTTGGGGTTTTGATAAATTTTATATTGATATATATTTAATTATTACATTTTTAAAAAATAAATTAATAAAAAAATATATCTAATTAGTGATAATATAAATAAAATTAAGATAAGATAAGTCCAAAAATATAGAGAAAGCGGTACTAATAATCAGTTAACAAAGACCATTGTGACTACGTACATGTATAATAGTTCAATCAAGTTTTATACCTAGAAATAAATGAATTAAAAGGATATTTGAATAAAATGTGACTAATTAAAAGAGAATATTCGAAAGATATCTAATATATTCTATTTAATATAAAAATCAAGATCAAATGTGAATAATCCATATGTTGAAAATTAAATTAGTATCATATCTAAAGTATTTTATATAATAATAATAAAGAAAAAGTGTAATTTAGTAATGTGGTCCGATGTGGAGTAGAATGTGACAATGCATTGAATATGCATGATGGCGTAAATGTACATAATATTCACTGGATGTCCAGGAAAAATTTGGCCCCGAAGAGCAAAAAAAATCTGACCGGTTAAAAGTACATGAAATCTTATGTAAATGTGCATAATTATTGTACTAAATGTGCATATAAAATTTTGGCCCGGATACAAAAAAAAAGTTTGCCCGCAAAATAATCCTTCCGGCAAAAATTAAAATTAAAATTTGATCGATTAACACCGAAGACCGACGATCAACGCCGAAATTGGCCCGCTTAAGGGGTTTATTCTCATTTTACACAATATTAAACCCCATATTCATATCCGTAATTATCATATTAGGTATACTACAATAGTGGAGTTGTTTGAGATTACCATGGGAGATAGATTCGGGTATTGTTCATCGTGAGCCATTTGGTAAGAATAATTAATTCGGCTATTTTTGTGGAAAAGAGAGGCTATGGCACGCTTTATTTACCTCGTAAGAGGTTTAGTGTCGAAGGTTGTTGTCAACTCTATGGAAAATCACTTTATCTCGGTAACTTTGAGTAAGTTATTTGGGCTTCGCAACTTAGCAAAATGTCCGCACTTATTTCCAAGTTATTTCAGTTATATATAATTCATTACATCGGGCTAAGTTAGAACTTACCAAAAGTTATCGAAACAGACCGAACTCGAGCGTTTCCGTAGTTCCAACAACCACCTTCAACACTGACTTCTTAATAGCTCTGAAAACAGCCACAATATTCTACAAATCGACTTGAAAAGTTCCAAAAAACTGTTATTAAAAAATGCAGAAAAAGAACATTATATTTCATCGTGTCATGATATGTTAGCAGAGCCGAAATAACTTCCCAAAGTTACCAAGATGAAGCGATTTCGGGCATTCTCATAATACCGACAACAACTTTAACAAAGTTTCTCCTTTTTAAATTATAAAAAAGAAAGAGGAAATTGTGTCATTAAAATCAGGTTATAATTACATTGGTCTTCTTAAAAACTAGCACAAAGACCCACTTAAATTTTATGACACATTTTCTAAATTTATTTACACGATTACTTTTGGACGCATAGGTAAAATTACTTTTCGGCGCATAGGATCCTCACGTAATGTATGACATGGCTCACCACGTTACGTGATGTAAAAATAGTTCCACACGTTACGTGTGGTTATGATCCACACGTAACGTGTAGTTTATAACTAATGCAGTGGTTATTATGGCCTAATACAACGGTTTTATAACCTAATGCAACGGTTGATGACCTATTGTACCATTAAGACGAAGAAAGATGTAAATCCCTTCGCCATTTTTTTAGTTATGTCAAATAAGTAAGTTTCAAAATTTATATGTAAAGATTTGTTTGATGGAGGTATTTATAAAGACTTTTTTTGGTTAAAAAGTAGAAATTTTTTTAGAAAATAAGTTTTTGAATTTGAAATTTGAATGTTATGAAAAATAGTGAAAGAGGTACAAAAAGAATTTTTTAAAATAAAATCTTAATAAAGAGGTTGTCATACAAGACCTAAATATTTTAAAAATTATTTTACCCTCTTTTTCAAAAAATAAAATAACGAAACCATATCCATACTCTAACTTATTATTTTACCCTCTTTTTATGACCTAATGTAGCGGTTATGACCTAATGCAGCGGTTTATGATACATAACGTGTAGAATATAGCCCCACATAACGTGTGGTACATCTCCACACGTTACGTGTAGAGCTTAAAGGGTTGCTCCCGCGCGTAACGTGAAAAACATATTCCCACGTTACGCGCGACCCTATGCGCTGAAAGGCAAAATTGCCTATGCGCCGAATTACAAGGGCCGTTATTTATTTTAGTTTTTTTCTTTTTAAAAGGAGAAACCCTGGTGGATGCCTTAAACCTCTTACAAACTCATAAAACGATCGCAAAATCCTAAAGTTCGAAAATAAACATTTTAAATTAAAACATATAGATATGAACCTAACTATGTGTCATTTTAGTTTTAAATTAGGAGTGCAAAAATGTAAAAACTCCACTAACTTTTCCCATCCTCAATAATGGAGGAAGGTAGCGACTTATGCATCAATATCTTATATTCCCACCACCGACTTTACCCTCGTCAATTTTTATAAATCGAGCCCACATTGAGAAATACGTTTTTATCCTAGTTTGGAAAAAAGAAATCCATAATACTCATATTACAAAATAAAGTTAGGGAACTAAAGTTTTTACTTTTTTTACCGTCTTCAGTAGGCAAAATTCAAGGGGGGGAAAGGTGGACTCTTTAAAAAGGTACACCTTAATTTTGAAGATTGGAAATGTATGTTTAAAAAGAGCAAAATACAGTCCAAATAAATATATAGCAAGAGCGTTCTTCTCCAACTCAATACAGATACGAAAACAACACCTTAATTTTGCGGGTTAGTCCGAAAGACGCGCGTTTGGAAGAAGACAGTTGGTCAATTAGTGCTATATGCTGCATCCGCTGATGACGTGTCCATATCGTTCAATCCGTACTCCTCGTTCTGCTCCCATGTTCTCTCGTATTCCTCAACTGGAGAAAGAATCGCAGGACGACAACAAGAACATTGATAACGTAATGGGGTTATGGATGGATAAAATTGGACATGAAAGAGTAAATAGAGGACTCACACGTTAGCTGATGATCGTCCTTGATGTCCTCGGTTACTGGTGCAATGAATGAGTTGCCGAGTGGATCATCGAGTATCAGCGTCCAAGGCTTTTCTGAACTTAGAATCTGCAAGTGTCATTATACAAATTAGTGTTAATAATCTCCCATTTTGGCAACTACCTTTTTGTTGGACATGAAATATGGTGTACAAACAGAGTTCTTTACCTTGCTTAGCCTTGATCTGAAATCTTGCCATTTGTTTTTCCTAGACTCTTCAAGGCTATCTCCAAAAGTAAACCCATGTACTCTCTCAAGGCCTGCATCATGAAAATTATTGAGCCTCTTAGCTTATATAAAAAGCAACACCAGAGGTTGAATGTCATGAACAAGGTTTTCTATGTGTAATGATTTTAGGAAAAACTACCAAAAACAATCCCAACTTTCACTAATTGACCAAAAATAGCACACACAATTTTTTCGGTTGAAATTCCAGCTAATCCGATAACGTGTACTCAAGGTCTCTTTGTAGTCGGACGTTATAAGTGATTCTCCTTTGTACAAGGTATCTTATTAGGTGTAATGTTGTTATCGAATTAGTCGGAATTTCAACCGAAAAAATCATTTGTGCTATTTTTGGTTCATGGATTCAAAGTTGGGATTAATTTTGGTTGACTTGAAACTTGGGATTATTTTTGGTAGTTTTTCCATGATTTTATAGGAAGATTACAATTAAACAAAATCAGTTTTGTTTACTAGCAGCAGATAAGAGTCATCCAAAAGTTCAGAGAGATCTAAATCTTCTATGTTATACCTTTTAAATTGAATTATTGATATATTATTACAATCTGAATGTTCTAGTAGGGAAGAAAGCATAGGCAGGAAAACAAGGAACACTCACTTTCACAGATTTTTGTAACCAAACCTTCAACCGTTGTGACAATTCCACCCAAAGTGCCACCTGCCAGCTCCAAGTCAAGTTCTGGGATGGTAACACCTGCACTGTCAGACTGTTTGAACAAAGACCAATCAGATCATGCTCCATATCTCATATAGAGCTAGAGCAAATATAAGATGTGAAGGAAATAACATAAAAGGTTATTCTCCCATCTGCAGAAGGCTAGGGTCAAAAGGATCTGTGTCATATGCACATAAACAAATGACAGAGCAATTAAAAAAACGAGAAAAAGAAAGCAGCAAACACAACAAAACATGTTGTCCACAAGTTTCCTGAGTGTTACGTAGACATTTCCGGGTATTAAGGAAAAATCAAGAATGAGATTCAGCAAACACAACAAAACAAAACAAAGAAAAAGGAAATCAAGATTGAGGGTGTGAAATCGGGTATGCAGAATTTCAGAGTATGATCAGTTTACATGTTTTAATAATTCATGCTTTTATACCTTTCATTACTTAGCTGAATTTTCTATGCTTAATAAACAAGTAATCCAATTCCATCCATATCCCCCTCCCAACACAAAAAAAAAAGAAATAAATAATAAAGAGCACGAGAGAAGGTTTATCAGCAAGGAATACTAAATTAATTAAAAAAAGTAATTCATGTATTCTAGAACAAAATATGGCAGACCTTGATGAGATCACGGCTCAGATCTTTGATATTTTTCACTTGAACTGTGACTCTCTTTCCTTTGTCAGAAATTTGACCTCCTGGCTTCAACTGCAGCATTAAAAGATCGAAAGCCATTTTATTTCCTGTCCCAGAAGTGAAAAGGGCAGAAAAGAAGAAGCCACAAAAAAAGTACTCGAGAAAAGCACAAGATTAAAACATACCTCAGAATTACGGTACCCACAAGAATCACATGTTGAAGCCATAACAATTACTTCTTGGAAGTATGGAATTCCTAAATTTTGTCAAGGCCAACAGAGGACATGACGAAATGTATAGACTATACAACATGAATGAATGTCATAGATGTGTACTTTCTAACAAGTTCCTGTGTACCTTACTTAAAATATTGTACATATTTACAATATTTTAATATTAATACCATAAAGGAAAGAGCATAAATAGCACAAAATGAAGTTTACAATAGAATGGCATTTATTGTACTGTTCATTCACAACTTTGTTTCAGTTTGAAGTTAAAATTCGATTCACAAAGGTTAGTTCAACCAGCCAAGCAACTTCACCCATGCTCTTACATGTTACAAAGACAAACAATCAATTAACCAGAACCATTTTGCACTAGTCAAAACATTTGCGACCATAAGCATTTGCCAAAGTGTGCTCTACTAACACCCTTGGATCTTCAACTTTACCGGAATAAATAATTTTTTTGGTCAACCAATAAATGTAGCCAAATAAAGGGAACAATATTTTCCAAGCAAGAGAAAAGGCCGATTAAAAGGATACTTGTGACATACATACGGGTTTCAGACCTAGTTGCACAAGCTCCACACGTAGATGGAAAGGTCATCACCTATCAAAAAGAAAGAAACAGCATATGAAGGAGAAACTCAAATATAACCTCTGCATCAGTTCCCTTGAAAAAGATATAAATCACCTCTTCTGGTGCTGAATAACGAAACAAAGCTTCAGCCATCTCTGCGCTATTCGATTGAGCTATGGCCCTATGCCCAGCTCTAGCTCCAACTGATCCATGGGGTTCCCCCCTAAATTCATGAGCAGAATTGTTGACAGCTGTGACTGAGGGTTCTTCAGCTTCCACAGATTGTCCTGGATCAGCTAAATAACCCAGATCAGCTTGTTGTTCAGGAGTTCGTTCATAGAACTTAATCGTTAGTGATGGATCAGCAGCTGGAGCAAACCTGCAACACAAATCAAGTTTACTCAATCCTTGCAGAAAAAGACATTTTTCTATTCCGTAACAGTAAGGTATCTTACGGATTTTCAATGAAGCTGTTGCCAGCGGGATCGTCCAGGATTAAGGTAAAAGATGAATCTGCTATAGCACATGCCTTCAATTTTAAAATAAATTGGTCTATGGCTTCAGCAGTTTGGGGATCCAGTTTCTGCAAAGACCAATATGTTAGAAAAGCTCAAAAGCCTTGAATGACAAATTAGAGTCAAAAGAATAAAGCCCAACACCCTACCCGTCGCTCTTCTTGCAGAGCCTGCAATTCATTTGCCGCTCGTGACAAAATTCCTTCTACCTAAAGAATTAAGTTATAGATTAGCATGCCAGAAACTAAAATAAATCACAACACACTATAACTAACATATAAGAATTTAATACATTTAATAAAAATCACAAGAAAACCAAGGACACTCCATAGTAGTTGTACATGACAGTAAACTTTATTGTGTATACAAAGAGACAATATGCAGGTCAAGTGAGAGAGTTAGGGTCCTTGAAATCAGAAGTCTGAAGCAAGTAAGGTCCCAAGTGAGAGGGTAAGCGATCAACAAAAGCAAGTTGCATAAAACGCAATCTGAGCAAACAAATACTTACATGAACAGAGAATTGGGTGTCCACAAATAAAAACTAATATCTTGATCAAAGAAACAAAACAACAAAGGCATCAGTCTGGAAGGAAGGCTTGAAAATGCTGGCTTAGAATTGCTAGACAAATTTTAGGGTGTTTGAATCTCAATAATTATGAGAAATAGTAGGGACCATAGGCGGTAAAGAGTACATGCATCTATAAACATATTGCTGGATGAAGAAAGACTAATAAATGAAAATTTTACATGGCAAACAAGATACTTTGAAAGAACTATACATTGGCATGAAATGTATAACTTACAGTTGATAGAGTACCACGTTGAGCCTCTGGAGGTATCTCGAAATCCAACTCAGGAATCTGCAAACATCAGTAAGTTTGTAATTGCAAGCACTTTGATCTCAAAAGCTTTAGAAATATTTCTTTTGTACAGAAACAGAGCGAATGTGAAATTTTAATTTTGGTTATGTGATTTAGAAACAAGATTGTATAGCCGAAGCTTACACAATGAGAGACCTAGAACTGATGCAATGGTGAATAAGTGAATTAGGGCTTGATTCGCCCGGGGTCCTTAATAATTTAAGATCATTATATAGAATTTTAACAACCTTACAATCAATAAAGAGGGCACACCAAACGAACCCTTAGATTATACAGCATCAGACATTTCACAGTGAGAGAAGAAAAAAGAAAAACCTTTTTACAAACTAACAAATAAGGATGACATAATGCCTATAGCATGCGAACCTCCATCTTCTTGAAGAGCAAGTCTTTGATTATGAAGACTCATGCAATAATTAGCAACTTCCTTTTCATAGTTACACGTGCTATCACATATGAAAATGTGAACATGTAAATGATCCTATAATGCTTAAATGCAGCCAGAAGAAGACTGAAACACACAACTAAAAATCCACTCAAGGCCTGATCAACAGTCAACTAACAGCAGGAAATATCACTTCTCGCAAAAAGACTCAAGTTTTTGCCCAAATGTATATTGGGGATTAATATGAATTTAGTGTACCTTAATAGTTGCAGACTCTGATTTCACAACTTGTCGGTTCAGCATCTGCAAAAAACGGATGCATCAAGCACTTTGCAGAAAGTACAAACAACTTAACAATTAAAGCTTTATAACATACGATATGTCACCACTAACCAGTATGCAATTACCAAATCTGTGCCAAATAAATCATTCAATTTCAGAGTCAAACCTAACAACCTCAATACATATAATAGATAAACATAGCATTACAAACCGAAGCAACAAGTAATATAGAGCAACTGTTGTTCCTAAGAGTACAACACGATGTCCCCACGAATTATGTGGCACCGGAAGTGGGCTAGTACTTTGTCATCCACCTTGAATTACCTTGAATAATATAAGGTAATGCTAATATGCGCCTAGCATGGTTACCAAAAAATCCATGTAAGAAGAAGTAAACACAAGTGTCTATAGATTGGATTCTCAACAAAGAAGTCAACAGGTACCAATACAAGGCAACGTTCTAATTCTCGAGAACTCCCAATTCTAAGTGACTTCCAAAGTCGAGAAGAAGCTTTACTAAGAAAGAGGTAATCAAACCTTGATATCTCCAGCTGGAAATTTTAAAGTGTATATACATCCACGAGGTTGTATCTCCCCTGCAAACTGTGCTTCATTGTTCCTATAGAAGAAAGAAAAAGGTCAAAATGTATCATAAACATTTACAGGCATACAAATTACAAACATAAAATATTCAAAACAACCAAGCCTTACCTTTCACCGCAATGAGGGCATTCGAAAGCTGAGAGTAGAATCTGCAAAATTCAAACGAAAAACCATGATATCGTAGGTGAGGCATAATGGAAGAAGCATTGTACATAATCAGAAGCTCCATTTTTTTTCTCCAAGCAACCTCAAACATTTTTTCTAACAATTATGAGCTACTGCAAGAGATAGCTAATTCAGTGAACATTCAGGAATTAGTTCTACATAAGTATACACACCTTCCTGAAATGAGGGATCAAAGTAAGCAAAAGCCTAGTCGTGCCCTGCATATAACAACCCCAATTAGCACACGTTTGACTTGAGTAGGAGACCTTGTATTCATCCGACCAAGCTCCCAACAAGAAATTGAAACAATTAAACAAGAAAAAATCAATCCTTTCCCATTATTATCCTCTTTCCATACAAATTTAGCAGAAATGTACACTTCAAATTTCAATCAAATCATTACGAAACAACAAATCACGAAACAGGTAAAAACAGAACAGCAAACTTTCACATAGAAACGAGAGACAGAGAAGGAGGTACATTTTCACCACATCGCATGCAAAGGCTCTCAACTTGGTAGACAGGAGAGTCTTCGTCGTCGGCAGATATGGATTCGACAACCGACCTCACATCAACAATCTGCTCTTTGGCGGCTTCCATTGACGAGATTCCCCAAATCGAGCAAATAAATTCAAGCCTCAACCTTTGCTTAGGGATTTCAACAACTTTTTCTCTGAACTTTAATGGAGGAGGAACAAAAAGTCAAAGCAGGAACAATCGAACAATCGATATATATCTTTTTTTTTTGTCTAATACAATCGATATATATCTATGTATAGCAGCTAGGGCTAATAAAGCCCTCGAGTGATGGAGGAGTGCAAATAAGATTTGGGGTTCCAGAAGCGCGGAGAAGCTTTCGGAATGTGGAGAAGTTTCTTACTAGATAGACCTCTACAAGTCGGGTTCGGACACGGACCGGGCTAAAAAAAACTATCCGACCGATCGGGTCGGGCTATACCCGCCCGGTCAATTCAGGCTATAACTTATGTCCATCAGTCCATCCCCGCCCTAGCTCACGAACCCTGTATAACTATAACTAAAACACCTGTAATTAAAAGAAATCAACCTTAATCTGAAAAAACATATTATAGCAAATCAACCAATTTTACTGTTCTTCTTTTTAGTTAAACAAACAAATTTGACCATAAGGATCTAACTTACAAAACAAAGTTGAGATTTAAAAGAACATAAATGACATGTATCAAAAGTAGTCAACCATATAACCCTTAATATGAGTTCCTATGTTAAAACACTAATCAAACTCCTCTCTTAGGTCTAAAGCCCTAAGACCGCCTCCTAAAGAAACTATAAAATCTAGACTAGTGCTCCGATACTCGAATTCTCTCTGGGACCCTGTTTTGGGTCATATCTTATGTGAGAGTTAAGCAGGTAAGGTCCTGTCCGATAACTTCATTTCAACTTTTTTGGGGCCTACTCTTGCCTCTATGGAAGTCACCGAGAACCAAACTCCCACACCTACGTACTGAAGCGTTTGGTTGCTTCATTTGAACGTGCATGAACCATCACAGTATTGATTCACGCAACTTGTCACTAATTATTGTCACCTTAACTTTGTTGTGAATGACTCCGTTCTAAACTTGTCTAATCTAGTGTGACCACACATCCAACGCAACATCCTCATCTCCACCACCATCATCGTCCGCTCATGCACCTTCGTAATCGGCCAACACTTCGCATTGTACAACATGGCCGGCTTGACCACCATCGTGTAGAATTTACCCTTTAGTTTGAGGGGCATTTTTTTGTCACGAAGAACTTTTGAAGCTCCTCTCCATTTAAGCCACCTCATTTGTATTATGTGCTTTATATCCGCGTCTACTCCACCATCGCTCTGCATGACAGATCCTAGGTACATGTAACTCTCCTTCTTCGAAACTACGTCGATGCCCGAAAACTAAACTCCCCATACTTTGTCTTTATCCTACTCAGCTTGAAATTCTTTGACTCTAACGCATCTCTCCAAACTTCCAATATGTTGTTTACCCCGTTCTTCGACTCATCCACCAACACTATATCGTCGGCGAACAACATACACCATTTTGACCTCACCTTGTATACTGATCGACAACATATCCATCATCAATGTGAAAAGAAAAGGGCTTAAGGTTGAGCCTTGATGCAACCCTACATGCACCTCAAAATAGTCTATATCTTCATCTGGCGTGCAAACACTAGTCGTCGCACCCTTAAACATATCCTTTAGAATCCTCATATACGTCCTTGAAACCCCTTTCGCCTCCAGGCAATCCCATAGAAGCTCCTTTGACACCCTATCGTAGGCTTTTTCTAAATCAATGAAGATCATATGCAGGTTCTTCTTTCTCTCCTATATGCCTCTATCACCCGCCTAATCAAGTGTATTGCTTCCATGGTTGACCTTCCTGGCATGAATCCAAAAATGATTTTCGGATACGTAAATGAGTTTTCTCACCCTCAGTTCTATAACCCTCTCCCATATCTTCATTGTATGGTTAAGGAGTTTGATTTTCCTATAGTTTCCACATTGTTGCACATTTCCTTTGTTCTTGTATATCGGAATCAATTTGTTATGTCTCCACTCTTCAGACATTTTGGTTGTCCTAAGGATGGCGTTAAACAACAAAGCTAGCTACAAGAAAGCAATATCAATGCAAAACCACAAGTACTGTTACAAGCAATGAATTAAATTATAATTAAGGAAGAACAATAAAGGAGCTAAACATGGTGCACGACAAAGATAGACTTAAAGTACTATCACAAGTTAGCTTATGCATAAACACAAACAATCAACAAAGTCAAGATTAGTTTGCTATGGGAAGGAGGCTAAACCAAGTAATCAAAATCTAGTGAATTAATAGATTAGTTCATTAAGGGAACGAGATTACCGTGTCCCGTAAAGGGTTTTAGAAATTGCAGCACAAGTGGCCGCCGCCCACGCTCCGTATTAGGTCCCGACGATGGCAAAGATTGCGATTTGGGCAAATTTGGGCAACGTGGGAAAATTAGGATGTGGTGTTACCGGTAGGGAGGGGGTAGGGTGTTTGGGCTATTGGGGTTATAGGTAGGGGTGGGCACAGTCGGTTAATCGGACTTCGGTTAATTGAGATTTCATTTAGTGGTATTTTATAATTGTGAACTGAACCATTAATCTCGGTTAACCATGTCGATTAATCGGAATTTCGGTACGGTTAATCGGTCAATCAAATTACTCTAAATTAATATTATATTAACTTAAACAATTAAATAATCATATTTCTTATATATATTATTATAACACCCCCCGACTTATGTCGGTAGTATCACACATCAGTGACCTTAGACTTTAATGTTCAAAGTCACCTTAGGCTTTAATCGGAACAATTATGCTTGAATAAATAAATAAAAATTAAATAATAAAAGAGTACTGGATGACTTGTATAACGAATATTCAATCTTTTATTAAAATTCTTCTCGTAAATTGAGAATGATAGTTTACAAACGATTGAAATTACAGCAAAAGACTTTAAATAAATCATAATTACATGACTAGGATATAACAATTTCACCTATTACATTAATTAGGAAATTAAATCTTATATTCAAACAATCTTGAAATTCTTCAAACTAAACTTCAATTGCAAGCCTTCGTCTTCGATTTGTTACTTCAAGGCGTCTGAGATAAGGATGGACATCCAGTCCGGACCGTAAACATATTAAAGTATGGACCATGGACTGGACCGGACCGTTATGGTTCGGTCCTTTACGGTCAGGTCCGGGAAGATCGGATTTCGTATTTTTCGGCATTTAAAGGGTTTGATTACGGTCCGGACCGTAAAAATTATGGACTGGACCGTAAAAATTACCCAAAAAAATGTTTTAAACCTTTTTTTTAATTTTTACGGTCTGGACCGGACCGTAAGACCGGGAATGTAAAATTCCCGGACCGTAAATTTACGGTACGGTCTACTTTTACCCATCCTTAGTCTGAGACCAATCATTGATGTGCCGTATAGGACGGATGATACCAACCAACCATGTAAGGAAAAAGAAAGGTTGGTCAGTCTAATGAAAGACTCGGCAAGGGTGAAAAACAAAATGGTTCTTGTAGTCGTATAGAGCCACTACCCTTGTTTCTCGAATAAAACTCGATAAACGGTATATGACTACTATACTCCTATTGAAACGAAAGAAAGACATACTTCAAGAGAAGACTCCAACAAACTTGAGTCTTATGAGAATTAAATGAATTTGTTTGGGAACATTATATTTATCATACAAAATTTTGAAAACGCCTCATTGAATATTTGGATCCTCGACCAACCTCACTCCATAATGCGAATCCAGATTGTAAAGGGGACTTACTTTAGACAAGAGACCGGGCGAGTTCCACGTTGTACTTCTCGCCCGAGGGTATATTAATTATGTACAAAACGACACTTATCTTATTTAATTCCAAAATGTGCATTTACGTTAAAGCTTTTAATCCACACCAACCTCGCAATGAGATATATATCATGGGACGAATCCCGAATTTCGACACTAGCTAAGTGCACCACCACTTATATTCGAATAAGGGTAGGTCATGACCAGAAGCATTAGGGCAATAATCCTCCTAATACCAAGTTATAAAGAAACAGCTAAACCTCGTAGGGTAAATAGCGTTTCTATGAATACTCGTGCTAACTAGCATATAAGTCAACACCAAATGCACAAAAAATTCATATCAAAGTTTATCTAGCACCCTACAACAATAATAATATATATATGAGGGTCGTTGCTAGGAAATATACAACATAATAAATAAGGTTCAATTACACGTCAATTTAACACACAAGTTCTAAGCACAAAATTAAGAATATTTATCTCAATTCAATTAAGACAATATATTAATTATCAATTAAGAAAAATATGAAATAAATTGCAAGAGTGGACTGTCACTTGTCTTGAATCACGGAGAACTTGAACGACGTAACAGAGATGGTTGCTTTCGAAAAGCAAATTAGCTCCTTGCTTTATTTACGTTCCAAAAGTGATTATGAGATGTACCCACATCACACAACATAAATAAATTATGATTAGATAATTTATTCAATAACGATATTTGAAGGATACAAGTCTCGATTTTTAATTGAATTTATTTAAGGTTGCTACTATATGCACTACGTTTTTTGACGTTTCGCACTATAAATCACTATGCAGAAACCTGGCGTACGCCAGATTTCTGTGTAGAAGATCAAATTTCTCTACGCATGTATCTGGCGTACGCCAGATACCTGCGTAGAGCTAGAATATAATTGTTGGAGATAGGGAGTTGGGTTTTTTTTTGAAATTTGCCTCCTACGCAAGGATCTGGCGTACGCGAGATCCTGGCGCAATTTTTTTTTTTTTTTCTGGACGCAACCAAGTGAACAATATATTTTTTAAAATTTGCATTTGACTCTAGTAATAGACGTTATCAAGTAATCAAGGTTACATGGCAATAAATTTGTTTGTATCATGAGATTTCAATATACTTTTATTCATGTATATTTCTCCACCAATTTGTTTGATATTATCTGTTTGTTATTATTATTCTAAAAAATCACATATAACTATGGTTATATATTATAGTTGGATTGACCAGATGTCTCATCCATATTTGGATTTCCGGTCCGTCAGACAGGACCCACATGCAGGAGATCCTGTCCCTCTTGTCCCTCTAGTCCCTCCACCTCCCCCGGCTTCCGCTGTCACGGTATGTCATCATTTTCTTATGTTTATTTTGATTTATTTTATTTATGTTTATTTTGATGTATTTTTTAATACAGCGCTCACAGCTGGTGGCCGACGAGATGACGGCTTATCTGGCCCAATACGATGATACGCCTCCCTGTCTTACAGATCAGATGTTTAAGCATGGGGGAGTGTTCTTTATATGAAAATTACATTGTAAATAAATTTTAGAAATTTAATGTATTTTTTTTACAAATTAACAATTTGCTAAAAATAATAATCGAAATATAAAAATAAAGAAAATAAAGTAACAAGATAATTCGCGTGTGAAATCCTCCCGCATGCCTCTGATCTTCAAGGCCACGATCGCTGTAGTCATAGCCGCGCCTGCGACTTACTCTTCCTTCCATGTCCAGCGAATTCCTTAATAGGCCGCGATGGCTGCCCCCATGGCCGCGATCGCGACTTTGCCTATCTTGATATTCTGCCAAGTCTTAATAAGCCGCGATGACTGCCCCCATGGCCGCGATCGCGGCTTTGCCTTCTTCGCTTCATGACAACTTCTTCCTAAGCCGCGATGGCTGCCCCCATGGCCACGATCGCGGCTTTGCCTTCTCCGCTTCATGACAACTTCTTCATAAGCTGCGATCGCGGCTTTGCCTTCTCTGTTTATAGTATATAAGTATATTCACATGAAATATAAAGAAAAACTATAGTATATAAGCTTATATCACATGAAATATAAGGGAAAACTATAGTATATAAGTATATTCACATGAAATATAAAGAAAAACTATAGTATATAAGTATATTCACATGAAATATAAAGGAAAACTATAGTACATAAGCTTGTATCACATGAAATATAAAGGAAAACTATAGTACATAAGCTTATATCACATGAAATATAAACAAAAACTATAGTACATAAGCTTATATCACATGAAATATAAAGGAAAACTATAGTACATAAGCTTATATCACATGAAATATAAAGGAAAACTATAGTACATAAGCTTATATCACATGAAATATAAAGAAAAACTATAGTACTTAAGTTTATATCACATGAAATATAAAGGAGAACTATAGTACATAAGCTTATATCACATGAAATATAAAGGAAAACTATAGTACATAAGTTTATATCACATGAAATATAAAGGAAAACTATAGTATATAAGTATATTCACATGAAATATAAAGGAAAACTATAGTACATAAGCTTATATCACATGAAATATAAAGAAAAACAATAGTACATAAGCTTATATCACATGAAATATAAAGGAAAACTATAGTACATAAGCTTATATCACATGAAATATAAAGGAAAACTATAGTACATAAGCTTATATCACATGAAATATATAGGAAAACTATAGTACATAAGCTTATATCACATGAAATATAAAGGAAAACTATAGTACATAAGCTTATATCACATGAAATATAAAGAAAAACTATAGTATATAAGTATATTCACATGAAATATAAAGGAAAACTATAAGCTTATGTACTATAGTTTTCCCTTATATTTCATGTGATATAAGCTTATGTACTATAGTTTTCCTTTATATTTCATGTGATATAAGCTTATATACCATAGTTTTTCCTTATATTTCACGTGAATATACTTATATACTATAAACATCAATAAAATACCATAAACATGAACAAAATATTTCATGTGATACGTAACAGTTTAGGTAATATACATATCGTAACTAGTCCTCATCTGCATGTCGCCCGCTACCAGATCCCTCCTCGTGAACCGAGTCGCGGAATCTCTGGGACGCACGTGGAATGCATGGGAGGGGCCGAAGGCGTCACGTCACCCGTCAGATACTCGATCCAACGGATCATCTGATCTGTAAGACGGGGAGGCGTATCATCGTACTGGGCCAGATAAGTCGTCATCTCGCCGGCCACCAGTTGTGAGCGCTGTATTAAAAAAATACATCAAAATAAACATAAATAAAATACATCAAAATAAACATAAGAAAATGATGACATACCGTGACAGCGGAAGCCGGGAGAGGTGGAGGGACTGGAGGGACATGATCTCCTGCATGTGGGTCCTGTCTGACGGATCGGAAATCCAAATATGGATGAGACATCTAGTCAATCCAACTATAATATATAACCATAGTTATATGTGATTTTCGAGAATAATAATAACAAACAGATAATATCAAACAAATTGGTGAAAAAATATACATGAATAAAAGTATATTGAAATCTCATGATACAAATGAATTTATTGTCATGTAACCTTGATTACTTGATAACGTCTATTACTAGAGTTAAATGCAGATTTAAAAAAATATATTGTTCACTTGGTTGCGTCCAAAAAAATTTTTAAAAAATTCTACGCCAGGATCTGGCGTACGTCAGATCCTTGCGTAGAAGGCAAATTTCAAAAAAAAAAAACAACTCCCTATCTCCAACAATTATATTATAGCTCTACGCAAGTATCTAGCGTACGCCAGATACCTGCGTAGAGAAATTTGGTCTTCTACGCAGAAATCTGGCGTACGCCAGGTTTCTGCGTAGTGATTTGTAGTGCGAAACGTCAAAAAACGTAGTGCATATAGTGAGACCGTTATTTAATTCTAAATAAATCAATTTTAAGGCTTTTCGATAAAAAAATGATTATTTATATGATACTAAAAATCAATTAGTCGTATATTCTAAATAATCATAGCATAAATAAAAAAATTACTCAATTTATTTATCATCTCAAATAACCCAACACATTACCCAATTGTAGTGTTATTCCTTAACAACTTATAATTTAAGATACTATCATAAGATATAACTAATTTAATTTTAATACTTCTAAAATTAAATTAATTCAGTATGTATCTAATTAACCCCAACTATCATACTTAATCAAGATTAGTTTGGACAAAAAACCGAATAGGGGTATGAATTAGTCATTACCGAATTTGTTCGGTTTGTTCTTGTCGACACCCTCTCGTTGTTTGCTTCGTATCTCCCTCGTCCGAACTCCAAATGATGCGTGGTTTGAGGCTCTGGAAATTAGACTTCAAGACAAAGATTTTGATACCCAACCCGTAACTAGGGTGTCGAGTTGAGAGAGAAAATACTTATGCAATTTGTTTGACATGTATCTAGACACCTCTACTATAACCATGTCAACTAAATTAAATTACTACATTACTAAAAATATATTATTTATATGATCGGTTATTCGGTTAACCAAATATAGAAAAAAAAGAACTAATTGTTACCGTAGCATAAATTTTTGGTTAGCTAATTGTACCGTATCTTCGGTTAATTTTCGGTCGATTAACCTAAAAAAAGGCCGGTTTTTCGGTTTTGGTATTTTGTGCTCACCCCTAGTTGTAGGTTGCGGAGAATAGTAAAGGGTACGTAATTGGGTTGACCTTGTATTTTGGTTTTGGGATGTATTGGTGTATGGAGCGGTTGGCGTAGGGAGGAGACGGGGTGCCTAGTGTAAAGGTCGACAGTGGTGGGTGCGGGAAGGGAAGGGGGGAAGTACTAGTTGGGGTAGGCAAGTCGCCCGTGGGCTGGAGAGGACGACCATGGTCGGTTGTGCGGGGTGGTGGTTAGGGCATGCAGAAGGGTTGCGTCGTCGATTAGTAAATGAGGGGTCTGTGAGTAGCGGGATGAGGAAGAGGGAGCGAGGCGACATGAAGTGGAAATGGGGGGATCTGAGAGGAGAGATCCACCAAGGTTGGAGGAAGAGGGAGCGAGGCGACATGAAGTCGCCGAATCTGTTCTGCAGCGCCAGAAGCTGGCCGGAAAAGTGTAGCGAACCATTGGAATCAAGAGAGGGAGGGTCGGAGGGAGAGGGAGCAAATGTTCATATTTTTAAATTTCAAGTTCAACCAGCCTTTCAAATTCAGTCATTTTTTTTATATATATAAATGCGACAAGCACATTCTATGGTGATCCCAAGTTCAGAAGTGAACATCGGTCCAAACCGGATCGAATCTAACTGCATGCACCAGAAACCGAATCCGGAAAAATGTTGACCGCAAACCGGAGCTAAAAATACTGGTTCGGTCTCGATCCGGTCCACCCCACACCGGTTTTGGATTGATTTCATATTATTTTAAAACAAACAATAAAAAATCTTGTAAAATTTTATTTATGGTTGTAGTAATATATTAAGATAGAAACATATTAATTACATCAAAATTTATTTATAACATACATATAATTAAGATTTTATACGTATTTTAGAAGAAAAAAAATTTTAAAATAAAAATCGGTTTAGATCAGACCGATGTTTTAACCTGGACCGAACCGGACCAAAATCGATTTCTGAAAAATCTTGGACCGATAACCGAATTCGATTTTTACTCGGTCCGGTCCAAGAAAACAGTACCCAATATAATTTCATGTTTGAAGAAAGCTCTTGATCAATGTCATATATATATATCAGAGGAGCTCCCTCCTTGAATATTATTAAAGTGCCTTTGTTGGAGATTGATGTACGATGCTATGTGAAAGTCCGTGGGTCCAATGACTAGGGATGTGCGGACACGAGCGCATAGGCGCAGATAAGTCCAGTACATAAGTTTAATGAGGTTCTATCCTAAAATCAATTGGCAATATGAGGAATAACACATCAAGTTTATATACTAGACAAGTTATGTCCCAACTTTTAGATGTGGGACGTTTATATTCCAACACGCCCCCGCAAGTGCAACGGGCGGGCAATTGGCGAGGCCTAGTTGACACTTGAACAAACGGGTGTGGGTGGGCATCTCAATCTCTTTATAGCCAGACCCAACCAATCCAATAAAGGGACCCAAGACCGAACCCGCTCTGATACCATGTGAAAGTCCGTGGGTCCAATGACTAGGGACGTGCGGACACGAGCGCATAGACGCAGATAAGCCCAGTACATAAGCCCAATGAGGGTAGTTAATTTATTCCCAATCATGGATCATCATGCAGGTTCAATTCTTAATGACTACAATTTAAAAACCAATACTTGTCCCAAAAAAGAGAATGCTATGTGTTAAGTTTTTCATATCTATATCCCAAGAACCTTATTTAGAGATTTTTTTTCCAAGAGTTTAAATATTTTTTGGGGATAATAGTTTTCTAAAAGAGAATTCCTAAACTATACCCTAGCCTTAGGTGAGAAAGATCGATACTTTATTTCCTTTTCTATTGGGATTAGTACGTGAAGATCTAGGGTTTCAAATTGGTGTGCTATCTTGTGTGTTAGAATTTTGGATGTGTATGAAGATCAACCAAGGAAACTTGGACTTGAATATTGGTTTAAACCGTGCGAAAGCAAAAAATATAATTTGACTTATGAGGTCCGTTCACATACACAACCCCTTTAAGATAAAAACTAAGCACTAATAACAGCCTTTGGATGAAGGAAATCAACAACCCAGATTGACTCTAAGATAATCAGCCAAAAAAAAACAAGCTTCTAGGAAGTAGTTACACGGTAATATTTTTGTAATTTAAGACAAAAGTTGAGTAAAAGATTAAAATACCCTTCCGTTTAAAACAAGCCAAAAAACAAGAGGCGGAGATGAGCAGGGATAATCGTCTTGCCAGACCCAGAGATGAGATTGGATCTGTGGAGCAGCTTGGACGAGGCGGGGCGTTGGTGCGCACGGTGTGGTGGGGGTGTGCGTGGTTCAAGGGCGGTGGTCCGGTGGAGCACACCGATCTGGGTTCGTGGTGGGTGAGGTGAAGAGGCGGAGATGGCGCCGGTAAGCGTCGATTCGGCCATGGACGCCGGCCAACGCCGACAGTGGAATCAATTCCAATCGTTGATCTGCGCTTCCTCACCCAATCGGAGCTCACCGCTCTCTCTCGTTGCTCTTTCCACGCCGTCGACCTAAGCCGCTGCGAAGACCTCGTAATCCCCAAATTCGACCGCTCCGTCTTCAACGAGTCCGCCAAAAGCTGCAAGTAGACCTACGCGCCGGAGAGTACTGAGAATCGATCGCCACCGGGAAGCGAGCTATGCGCCGGCGGAGCTTTCTCCCGATCCACCCTCACGCGCCGTCGCCACCAGCCCTAGGTTCTAAAGAGTCAGCTTTATAACGGTGTCCGAGGAGGAAGTTGAGTTGAAGCTTGGAGAGATCAGGAGCCTTCTAAAAGGGTGTCTTGGTAGTGGGTTTGTGTTGTATTTGGGTGATCTCGAATGGGTTTCTGAGTATTGGGCTAACAATGGTGGCCACAGAAACAGCTACTACTGCCCTGTAGAACACATGGTGATGGGGCTCAGAAGGTTGTTCTATGGAGATAGTATTGATAATAAAAGGTTTAAACTTCTGGGTATTGCAAATTTCAGCTCTTACATCAAAAGTAAAAAAGGACACCCTTCTTTGGAGACACTCTTGGATCTTCATCCTCTTGCCATTCCTGTTGGCAGCTTGGATTTCAGTCTCAAATTAGATAGGTAAGAGCTGATGTATGCTTTTAGTAAAACCTAGGTTATTTATACTCTTGGAAGCTTTGATTTTGGGTTTGTGCAGTTCGTCTTTCATATGCTGAATTTGAATGACAAAAGGCTGAAATTGTGTATTGGTTGTCATAGCCCATTAGCTCAAATGGTAGAGCAATGTGTTTATTCACATGGATGTGGGTTCAAATCCCTCATAGGCTACATTTTAGAGGTTCATAAACCCTACAAGAGAAGTTTAAGCCGATAATCTTATAGGTTCATGAGTTTTAACTTGTAGGTTCATGAGTTATGGCGTATAGGTTCATTAGTTTTATTTTACAAGTTTATGAGATTTTTCTAAGGTTCATGAGTTTTAACTAGCAAGATCATTACTTTTGTCTTACAGGTTCATTACTTTTGTCTTACAGGTTCATTACTTTTTCTGAGGTTTTTGAGTTTTTCCTTGCAGGTTCATGCATTTGAACTTGTAGGTTCATGAGTTTTAACTTGTAGGTTCATGAGTTATGGCGTATAGGTTCATTAGTTTTATTTTACAAGTTTATGAGATTTTTCTAAGGTTCATTAGTTTTAACTAGCAAGTTCATTACTTTTGTCTTACAGGTTCATTACTTTTGTCTTACATGTTCATTACTTTTTCTGAGGTTTTTGAGTTTTTCTTTACAGGTTCATGCATTTGAACTTATAGGTTCATGAGTTTTAACTAGCAGGTTCATTACTTTTGTCTTACATGTTCATTGGTGTTGTCTTACATGTTCATTAATTTTTGCATGTAGGTTCATTGAGTATAAGTAACAGGTTCATCATGTATAACTAACAGGTTCATTGAGTATAAGTAACAGGTTCATCATTTATAACTAACAGGTTCATTGAGTATAAGTAACATGTTCATCCCACATGGAATACGTTATACACTTCAAAAATCGACCAGGTTCATTGGTGTTGTCTTGCAGGTTCATTAATTTTTGCATGCAGGTTCATTGAGTATAAGTAACAGGTTCATCATGTATAACTAACAAGTTCATTGAGTATAAGTAACATGTTCAACATTTATAACTAACAGGTTCATTGAGTATAAGTAACAGGTTCATCACACATGGAATACGTTGTACACTTCAAAAATCGACCAGGTTCATTGGTGTTGTCTTACAGGTTCATTAATTTTCGCATGCATGTTCATTGAGTATAAGTAACAGGTTCATCATGTATAACTAACAGGTTCATTGAGTATAAGTAACAGGTTCAACATTTATAACTAACAGGTTCATTGAGTACAAGTAGCAGGTTCATCACACATAGAATAGGTTGTACACTTCAAAAATCGAACAGGTTCATTAGTGTTGTCTTGCAGGTTCATTACTTTTCGCATGCATATTCATTGAGTATAAGTAACAGGTTCATCATTTATAACTAACATGTTCATTGAGTATAAGTAACAGGTTCATCACACATGGAATACGTTGTACACTTCAAAAATCGACCAGGTTCATTGGTGTTGTCTTACAGGTTCATTAATTTTCGCATGCAAGTTTATTGAGTATAAGTAACAGGTTCATCATGTATAACTAACAGGTTCATTAAATATAAGTAACATGTTCAACATTTATAACTAACAGGTTCATTGAGTATAAGTAATAGGTTCTATAATAAATCATTCAAGTGTGCTAACTATGTAATTACTTGGTAAAGCCATAGCTCCAACGAAATTTTAAACATCTGTTGAACAAGTCTCAAATTCAGCATGAGAGTTGACCATGTTACTAAGTTCTGGCCCATAAAACTGAATTAGTACGGCACATTAATATGCAAGAATTTGGGGTTCAGCCAGCGGAAGTCTTCATTTTTTCTTCCGTGCTTGTTTCCACTTGTTGATAAGGAAGGTAACACCCTCATATAAATTTGATCGTCGTTGTTGTTTAAAGTTCCAGAGCTCTAGCCGTGGAGTTCGGTCCTGTGGGCTGTACTCATTCAGCTCTAGCATGACAGTTACAACTGCAATGTAGGCTTCCTCACCAACTTCAGTCCTCAACTCCTGAAGTAACTCATCCTCCTCATCAATTACTTCCTGATGAGCAGATAAATTCAGCAGAGACAAAGGAGGCAAATAGAAGCAACTACTTTTACAAACTTGAGATATTATGACAGGAATGAGCATGTTCCAAAGAGGGCCAAAACAAACAGAAGCATATAGTGTGTGCCTTCTATAACTTAGCATATCAAACAAGTGTAATGATCCATGGATCGTACCTTAGTCGTTCCATTCTCTGAAATGTGTTTAAATGGGCGTCAACTGGTATCCCTCGTGTAAGAATCCCACAATGACCACCATTTTGTCGCTTCATCAGCATCCATGTCAACAGAGTATTTCCTCTTAGCAGCAATGTGAAATGGCTTACCATCAAGCTCTCCTAAATTCTTTACACCAATAGAAGGTCTGACACCTTTACTTGATCCACTCTATAATCCCTGTCCATATGATGGATAGTTAAAACAACCATTTTATATGAATGTTCAAGAAAATTGGATGAAAGAGGCATGTCATGTAACACACAATAATAAGTGCCTTCAGTGCTTCTTGCAGCTCCTCACTGGCTTTTTTCTCCTTGATTAAGGTCCTCCAGTAAATCAAGTTCTTCTATTTTCTCTTCAAGTTCTTCTGCTAGTGCCTCCTTCTTCTTGAGATCGACATCCTCATCATCTCCCATGTGTCCTATAATTTTCACAGCACCTCTCATGCGTTCTACCTCTAATTCAAGAGCTTGTTTATGATCAAGTTCCTTTTCCAGACATTTGCTTTTATTGTGAAGTGCAACTTTTTCTTTCTGGTAATCAGGAAATAGCAGCAAAATAGGAATCAAATTAGGCATTACTTGTGATAAATGGACTTGCAGCATAAGAAATTTAATTGTAAATATTCTATAATAAAACCAACCTTTTGCTCTTCAACCAATCTCATCAAGTATCCGCCATTATCCTTCACTCAAAACCTCAATTGAAATTTGATTTGACGCAATCTTAATAGCTTATATGTCCCAATTATCGCATTATATACAGCACAAACCCTAAAACGCGAGACTCAACAACACATCACGGTTTTCTTACCACTCTTCCCCTCGTTGTTTCCTAGCTTCGTCCACGGACCACGGCTTCTCTCACGTCCTTCACCCCTGATGTCACGGCCGATAGAGACACGAATCGGTACTGAGAGGCCATGGAAACGGCGATTGCTCTGGCTATGGAGGTCTTCCCGGTGCCCGGTGGCCCCCAGAGGACGATGGAAGGGAGACGATTGCAGGTTATTGAGGAGCGAAGTGGGGAAGTGGACCCCAAAATGTGGTCTTGGCCGATCACGCCGTCGATTGTTCTCGGGCGCATGCGCTCAGCTAAAGGCTGATTCGGAGGCGACGATTGCGACGGAGAAGGAGGAGACGTCGATAATTTCCAGCGCTTCGGGAGAGAGGTATCCGGTGCGGCATCCGACGGCGACGGAGAAGATGAAGCTTGAGCAGATGGAGGGGAATCAATGGAGGATCGCCCATGGCAGCAACGACGGCGAGAGCGAATTCGGTTTCGATAAGATTTGCGGCGTGGAGACAACAGAGAAGGGTTTCAAATGAAAAATTACGTTTATACCCTTAAAAACTTTTAAAAATTTTAAACACGCGTTTTATCCCATCCGTTAGATGACGATGATCCAACGACCCACAAATGTACTCATGGTTTACAATAAGCAGGATGCGCATTTGATCCACTCTCTTTGACTTATGTATAAGCACTTAGGGCTACACGAATTCTACCTTGGGATAAGACAAACAAACTCTCAAAGTTCTAGGCTAGAAACCATGAGATACACGGAGTTTTTTCGATCATGTTCGAATACGATCCAATGCAACCAAGAAAAAGACCAATCTCTTATGTCTTAGGAGACCTAAAACATGCCCTAACACGCCTTTATATAGGTATAGGGTCGACCACGTAGTTACACTAGTAGTAATTAGAACGGTAAAAAACTTAAAACACGTTGAAATTAACAACTGCAGTACCTATAACATCCCTTCTGCTTCCCTTTCCTAGTAAGCGGAGTCATCACCAGGGCAGGGCCGATGATCAGAACGCAAAGACTCAACCACTTTACAAAACTTAACGCACAATCCATGCATTTTGTGAGCTGAAGCGAAATTAATTCTGCGCCCAAAAATGCATAGTACACGTCATTCATGTCCTAATTAATTCCCGAAATATGACATAACTAGTAGGAGTGTGCCTATGCAGCTCTAATTCCGCATTAGAGCTAATTTGAACCCCTTAAATCTTGTGCACATGTATTCCAATTACACCAAATAATCGATAAATCCAAAATAATTATTGTGGTCTCCATCTCCAAAATTATTACACAATAATATATTCGAGTTAGGTTGGCTGTGTAGCAAGATTACAAGAATGACGTGTCGGCATTTAACTATTTAAGCATGTGGTAAATTAAATTATATACGGCATGTTCGTGAAACTGTCCTTACGTCACAGTGATTAGCTGCTAGTCCAAAATCAGATTTCATGCAATTATTGAATTCTATATATATATATATATATATATATATATATATATATATATATATATATATATAACACCACTAAGGAAATCCCCATCATCAAAACATTAAGAACGTTAACGTAAGCAAAGCCAAATGGATCCAATGTCTTCGCTCTTGGAGGATCCGCTCTACCATCTGACCCACGATGTCTACGGGTTCGGGCCCTTGCAACTCCCCTTCGAACCCAACCAAACCCTGCAAGAAGCCGGCCTGCAGACTACAAACGACATGATCAACAACAATAGTGTTGTGAACCCACCAAGAGATGAGGGCCCAATCGACGGCCACGATGGTCCAAAGATGGACGGTGGAGATCGAAGAAAGCGGACGAAGAGAGTGATGCATAGGGAGGTTGAGAGGCAGAGGAGGCAGGAGATGACTTCTCTGCACCATTCTCTTCGCTCACTTCTACCCGTTGAGTATCTTAAGGTATATATAGAGTTCGTTTGGATCACCTGAGAATGCAATATCTTACATTAAATCAGCAAGATAATGCATTATTATGATAATTCAAACTCACCCATAGTCTACGTACACTCGGTTTGCCCAATTTCTCTAATACGTCAATTTTGGATTTTTACTTGGATATATCATATATGGATAGGGGAAAAGGTCGATGTCGGATCATTTGAATGAGGCAATCAAGTACATAAGGCATCTCAAGGCCAAAAACGAAGCGCTAAGGCACGAGAAAGACAGGCTCAAAGGAGCACAGGCGGGCCCACATTGCCAGCTGGCGGATCAGGTGGTGGTGATGGCGGGTAGGGATGGAGTGGAGGTGCTTGTAGAAGTGAACGCAAGCGAAATGGCTATTCCCACTTCGATTGTGCTCAAGGCCTTGATACAAGAAGGATTGGACATCACTTCCTGCCTTACTGCTCACACAAGCAATAATAAGTGGCTTCATTGTGTCCAAGCTCACGTACGTATTAGGGTGCGTTTGGATTACACCCTTATTTGATCAGATGATAATAATTATTACCGTATAAAATGAAATATATGCACTTTTCGAATACGTACAAATTTTTGCTTACATGTGTATAAATTTTTGATTATGTGAGTGTGAATTTGTACATATTTAAAAAGTGTATAAATTTTTGCTTATATGTACATGTCGTGCAGTTTTCAGGTATACTAAACTAACTGTAGTGGATTAGGTAAATCGGCTAGATGTATTGCAATTTTTTTGCATACCAATTTTGTTAGTGTTTGAGTTTCTTATACTTTAATTTGGGCGGTTTATGATCGATGTGAAGCATGTGCACAAGCAGGGGCGGACGCAGGTGGGATTTTTTGGGATTTTTTATGAGATTTTTTGGGATTTTTTGGGATTAAATTTATATGAGATTTTTTCCCTTCACCCAAAGTTTTTGAAAAAATTTTTTTCAAAAAAGTTTAAACTATTTTTTGTATTTTTTAAATTTTAAAAATATTTTTTACATAGGATTTATTAAGCATAATTCTCAAAATTACTAAAATTTATCCAAATTTACACACAATTTTTCAATAAAATATGTAATATTTTCACTATATTTATCTTTATTTGTGTTAAAACTTTTAAAATTTAGGGTTTATGGATTTGTAAATTTTACAAATTAATTTTTATACAAATTTGTTGAGATTACGCAGTAAAAGTAGTTTGTAATGATAAAATTTGTGTAATTTTTGGTCAATTTTGAGTAAAATTTCATTTGAAGTTTGATTATAGATTTTGTTGTTTGAAATTGAGATTATTTGTGGAAAACAGATTATAGAATTAAAAATTACAGTTTAGGATTGTGTATAAGATAGACGATAATATTTTATTCTTCAAAATTTTAGCCCCCACTAAATTAAATTTCTGCGTCGGGCACAAGCATGCATATTAATGAAATGGGTGATGCATGCCTGTGAGCTAGATATATTTTAAAATTGTTGCTTGTTACTTTTCATAAGCTTTATTAAATAATAAATCTATATTTCAATTTGCGTTATAGGTGGGAGAAGGAACCAATGTTTACAACGAGTTACAGCAGAAATTGACGAAAAAGCTTTCTTATTCGCAATGATATATTTCACTGTAAGCGCAATGATTATCATGCATTATTGTATTAATGGTGTAATTGTGAGTATCAAAAGCATTTAAAAATAAAATAAAATATAATATAATATCAGATTTGATGGAGTATTCAATATAATTATTGCTTTTAGATATCACTTGTTTGATACCCAATCTGACATTATGTCTGACATATTTGAGGCCCACTTTAACAATTTTTAACATTAAAATAATTAGCAAATCTTGATTTTATTAAAATAAATTGCAACAATAATTTTTTACATTCAAATCTTAACAGCATTCAAATCTTAATTAGCAAATCTCAATAAATAAACGTAAATTACTATCTTAATTAGAAAATTTTAATTAACGGCTGCAACAACAATTTTTAACATTAAAACAATTAGCAAATTTGGAATTTATTAAAAGAAATTGCAATAGCTTGTGTGGTGTATTGTGGAAATTGAGAAGGATTATTGTTTGAATACAAAGATGGTCGAGGTTGTGGAATGGGTTGGGTAGGACTTAAGAGATTTGGATGAACCATGGGAAAAAAAACTCATAGCCATAGTAGTAGAAGGTTGGTAATTTGGAGGCCATGAAAATGGCAAAGAGTGATCGTTTGGATTCATGCTGAAGATTGAGTAAATGTATTTGGAAATAAGAAAAGGTATAAATACAGTGTGGATCTCTATACCGAGTAAATACTATACATGCACAACCACCCTATTCTATATATGCACAACCATCCTAATTTAGTTTAATACATACATGCACAACCACCCTAATCTACAGCCATTAGCATTCAATTTGAACTTAGTCAAATTTTATTGAAAATAGGCGTTAGTAGCATTTTATTGAAAATGGACGTTAGTAGCATTCAATTTGAACTTAGTCAAATTTTATTGAAAATGGACGTTACTTGCTAAGAAGCAGCCAATGACCCTCAAACTATGTGTATATATATACATAGAGAATATTTGGGAGAAATATGGAACGGGTAACTAGCATGTAGAATATATTACATTATCTAAATTATTAGTTGTGTTTGCTTTGGTCGTATTTGAAATTTGTAATGTTGTTCGCAATTGGTATTGTTTTTTATGGTCTATTGTCCAATAAAATCATAATTTATTAATAAAAACTATATTTTATAATTATTCTCAATTTTGTAATTAATAGATGGTGTTTATATTAATTTTAATTTAATATAGAAAACAAATCATCATAAATAAAATATAACTATTAATATTTAGTATATATGATTTTTTTTGTATTGTTTGATGATATATGATGATGTCAAAAGCTAAAAAGATAAATAATGATACTTGATAGTAATATCACCATTGTGGAACCAAAATATCAAAAAGTGATGTGGAGGAAATAGAATATGAAAAAGTAAGTTATGATACTTAAAATGGGAATCACCATTGAGGATGCTCTAAGTTGAAGTTGTTAAATGGAAACCTCATTCTGCAATATACTTTAAAATAATGTGTTATTAATATAATAATTAGCAGGTTCTCTTTAGCAATTTATTTATTCCAATTATCAATGATTAATCAAAATTATTGCTCGAGTTCATACTATACATTGCAAATTCACTATCCACTATGAGGACGGATAAGATTAAGGGTTTGGTGTGCTAATTTATAAAGATATTATTATATTTAAATAGAGTTTTTTTTGAAAAACATGGTTATCTAGCATTGGAATATGTGTACAAAAATTATTTTTTAAAGTACTTATTTTACATGGAGTATAATTATGTATAGAACCAAACATACTTATTTAATATAACAATTTATAATGTCTAAAAAAAAATTGTTACCAAATAAACCCTAAGTTTTGCCAATGATGAATCGAACCGTGTGAGGTGTGACTTGTGAGATTCAATAACAAAAATGTGATCCATTTCAAATTGATTTTTATTTCGGATTAGACGCACACGCTAAATCATGGCTGGTGTCGTGGAAATTTGAAGAATTGGGGAAATGACCTGAATTAATTTAGTCAATCTATATTCTCGGATACAATCTCCATAGTCGAAATATTATCTTTATTAGATATTGTATTTATGTATGAGAAAGAGACATGTGACACTAATTTTTAATATGAGAATTTTTTTTCCCTAATATTTAGATGAAAATATATCAAAAACTAGGATTAGACTTTTATTAAAAGTTCATTGTGTCATGCACTGATGCACATGATTTTATTTTGAGGGTTTGACCAGTCAATATAAATGGTAAAATCAGACATCGACGGTCAATGTCGGAGCTCTGACATTGATTGGTCAAAGTTAATTTTTTTCGGGCCAATTCGTTTTTCTTTTAGGGCAATTTTTTGCTTGAGATAGAATGTGCACAAGTTTTGACATGTGTGCATATATATATTGACTTGTATGTGCATTAACATGTATAGAATGTACACAAGTTTTGACATATATGCATAGATATTGACTTGTATGTGCATTAAATTGTACATAATGTGCATATTGTGTTTTTATAGAAAATGTGAATGAGTTTTAAACTGTGTGTGCATAACTTTTAAAGTGCATATGTTTTTGTCTATATGTGCATGAATAATGACATGTATCTGCATCTAATTTGTATTGGTTGTATATCATGTTTGTATTGAAACGTGCATGAGTTTTAAATGTGTGTGAATGACTTCTGAAATGCATAAGTTTTTGCTTGTATGTGCACATTAATTAGTCTACATGTGCATCTAATTAATATGTACTAGGTGTGCATATATGAATTTTTATATTGAAATTGTGCATGAATTTTAGACTATGTGTGCTTGAATTTTTAAAATGCATAAATTTTTGTCTTAGTGTGCATATCTATATTGTAATAGATATTTGCTTGCATGTGCTTTTTTGGTTTGGTATGTGTTATTATGTTTTTTTTTTAATCTTCACGTGCATATAAATTTATGACAAAGAGTCGTGTGAGAATGATTTTTAATGTGAGAAATTAGAATATTTTATAACCTTTGATAGGAAGAGCAAAATATGAAAGATTAGGATATACTTTCTTTCTTTAAAAGATCACGTGCCATGCACATGACCTCATTTTGAGAGTTTGACTAGTCAACATGACTGGTAAACCAATCAACAAATTTTTTACTTTTTATTTTTTTCCCGGGCCATTTATTTTTTCTAGGACATTTTGTGGCTTGAGATGGAATATGCATAAGTATTGGCTTTTTGTGCATAGATATAGACTAATATAATAATATGTGCATCTAAATTATATAGGACGTGTATTGTTTTTTCTAGAAAATGTGCATGAATTTTAAAATGTGTGTGCATAACTTTTGAAGTGTATACGTTTTTGCCTTTTTGTACATAAATAATGACATGTATGTACATCTAATTTGTATTGGTTGTATATATATCATATTTGTATTAAAACGTGCATGATTTTTAAATGTGCACGACTTTTGAAATACAAAGGTTTTTGCTTGTATGTGCACATAAATTAGTGTGCATGTGTATCTAATTAATATGTACTTGGGTTCATATGGGTTGAGTCACCGAGCTACGTACTCGACAACCACGGTTACGGGGCTAGGGCCGACCATGTGGTTTTGTGAGATTTTGTGGGGAGATGATCGATTAGGCTGATACTATATAGAAGATATGAATTGTAATTGGTGAATACTATTAAAGGTAGACAAAGCTACTTATAGGGAAACATCACAGATAGGGTTGTTAAAACTTGACCCGATCCGAACGACCCGCCCGAAACCGAACCCGTTCGATATCCGAAAAGATTAAAAAAATTATATATCCGAGTCTTACCCGACCCAAACCGACTAGCCCGAACCCAAAAAATAACCTGAACGGACTAGCTCATTATCAACCTGATACTCGAAGTCACCCGACCCGAAATCACCCGAAAATCCGAAGTTGCCCGATCCGATATCACTCGAAAACCCGAAATTGTCCGATCCGAAATCACCCGAAAACCTGAAGTTGCCCGATCCAAGATAACTCGAAAACCCAAAGTTGATTGATTTGAAATTACATAAAAACCCAAGCTCTATAGCCCGAAATCACAAAAAAAAAATAAAAAATGCCACCTGATCCTAAATCATCCGGAAAAAATAGAGACACTCAACCCGAAATCATCCGAAAAACTCAAAATCATCCACGACCCATCGACCTATCATCCGTACAATCAGTATTCATCTATTCTCAACAAAAACGCACACCTACATTAATTTAATGGATGTATTACGAGCAATTGATAATAGTTATTTTTATTCCATTGAACTAATGTTATTTTTCTTCAAAGTTAAAAGATATGCACAAATAAGATCATTATATATGATTTTATTGAAAATAAAAAGTCACACGGTTCTTTTTTCTTCCATCGAAATACATTTCAAACCACAATTCGATTTATACGAAATGCGATTCTTTTGAGACCGTACTTAAACGAAATCTTATTCATCCGAACTCATGTTTATCAGAAATCCGACTCAACCGAAATATGATTTACACCAAATCTAGTTCTGTCATAATCAGAAATAACCCATCGAAATTGACCAAAATATATGACTTCGCTCTACTAAATGAATAATTGACCCGACCGACCCGAATTGGATTAGGTTGTCAAAATACATGTGAATATGTCATTAGCCTGGATCCGGATTAACCCGAAACCAAAATGACCCAACCCGAAATCGGTCTGATTCGTCCGATTGATAACCCTAAGTTTGACCGAAATCCAAATTAACCCGACCGAAATTAACCCGAATACCCGATCTCACCCGATAAAAGAATATCTGATCCGACCCGACATGATCCGACTTGTTGTAATATCGGACATTGGTCTGAATCCGAACTGACCCGTATCCGAAATTACCCGCCCTGCCCGATTGACACCCCTAATCTTATCTAACATGCTAGATAAGATATGATAAAATTATAAAGTAAAAGATCTGAACAAGAAAGTATAAGATAATTGTTTTGGGCAAAAAGATATCAAACATAAATTGCATTCGATGTGGTGCTATTAGTCGAACGAATCAGTTTATAACTTCAAACAAAATAGCAAACCAAGAATGATGAAACGAAACGGGAATAGTAAAGCTTAGCTGAGACGGATCGCAATGAATCGAGTGAGATTGAGTAATGTCAGACGAACACGTAGAACGATCGAATGATCTCTTCCTTAAGAAAACTGTGTGCCGAATTACAATGAGAGTTCGAGAATGCTAGCCAGTTGCATCCGTAGAGGTGTGTGTACAATATATCGATCCTAATTTATTTAAAATGAAAGGATTTAATGCCAGATTTGAGAGGATCACTCGGTTACTTAATGCCACGATTCTCCGCTCTGGACGTTACGAATGGAGCCGTTGGTCGCATCAACGGATGAATCTTCCTCTTCCGCACGCTGGGCCGTGATCTTTACTTGCTTCATGGGCCGATCCAATTCTGATAAAAATGTGGCCCAACAATTGCCCCAAAGGAAACCAGACGAGTAACAGGTTGGACTTGGGCGGTTTTCTTTCCTTCATGGTCACAGACACGTGCACTGGATCGGACGTCTCTGCTGCAGAATTGGATCCCATCCTTTGCCAATAAATTGATTTGACTTCTGCCCTTTCTTCTCATCTTCACCGTCTGTAACTTCTCCTTCCCTAGGTAACTTTTCTCCTTCCAAGTTTGAATCTTTTCACCATCTCATTCATGGCCGCTTCCAATTCGGAGTCAAGTTCTGAAGATCGCCCCCCCCCCCCCCCTTTCCTTCTCAGCGAGCAGGAAAGCGTCATGAACGTCATGACTCAGCCCGAACTCGACAGGGCCTTGCAGGTTGGAGGTTTTCCTAAGGATGCCATCTCTCGCCTCCCCTATCCAGACGAACGGGCCGACTCGAGATGTCCGGGTTGGGTTTGCTTCTATGAATATCCTTTCAAAATAGGCCATACCTTTCCTTTCTCTGAACTAGTTTAGTCCGTGCTCTCTTCTTTCTCCTTAGCTCCTTGCCAAATAATGCCTCATGACTGGCGTTTGCTTAAGGTCTTGGACCGTTTGAACAAAGATTTTGCTGCTGGCATAGATTTTAGGGTTTTAGATTATAACTACTGTCTGGGTTCCAAGCGATCGTACCAGTATTGTAACACCCCCGATTTATACTGGTAGTGCCACACGCCAGTGACCTCAGACATTACCGTCCAAAGTCACCCCAGGCTTTAATCGGAACAATTAAACTTAGTTAAGTAACAAAAGATTAAACAACGGAAGACATTTTAATATGAAACTGAACCCTTTTATTAAAAGATCCCTCATCAAACAAGAGTAGCGTTTTTACAACAGAGTAAACATTTCAGCGGAAGACTTTAAAGAATCAACCTATAACATGGCTAGGTTATAAAGATATATTAAAGTAATACTTAACAACTTAAAACACTGACACTTAAATCTTCGTATGCAAGCCTCTTCTTCTTCAACTGGTTACTTTAACTTCGGGAACCAACCACTGATGTGCCGTATAGGACGGATGACACCAGCCAACCATGCAAGGAATAAAACCCGGTTGGTTAGTCTAATGAAAGACTATGGAAGGGTGAAAGCAGAATGGTTCTAGTGATTGTAACCGTTTACTATCATTGTTCCTCGAATAATAACCGAAGGAACGATATATAATCCGATACTTTCATGAAATGATTTATTATTAAGATATGCACTGAAAAGAGGACTCCAAAGGAATTGAGTCTTAAGAGGAAAGTATGACGAATGTTTGGGAACATTATTATTCCCACAAGAGTTTAAAACGACTTGATCATTTGGGTCCACGACCAACCTCACCGCTTAGTGCGAATTCAGATTAGGAAGGTGAACTTACTTTAATTGAAGCCCAGACGAGTTTCCACGTTGTACTTCTCGCCCAAGGTTCATTAATTATGTGCCTAACCACACTTATCTTATTTAATTCCAAAATGATTATTACTGTTCGAGTAACTACGAACCTTTATGATTTCGAGTAACTACAAACTTTTATGATTTCGAGTAACTACGAACTTTTATGATTTCGAGTAACTACGAACCTTTAATACACAGGGTGACATTACGTCCACCAAAATTACACTAGCAAAGTGCTTAACACTTCAGATCCTTACAGATGGATAAGAAACAATGGGTCACGATCTTAAGAGAATTATAAAGAAACGACTATCCTTATAAGGAATATCGTTCCTACGAATACTCGTGTTATTCTAGCATTAAAGTTTACATTTAAATCCACAACAAAATCATTACGATCATTAACAAGTATAATAACGTTGTTTCTAGCAATATATACAACCTATCATAATATCACGTTTTAATCACGTTATTTATAAAATATGTTCCCAAACGAAAACAACAGTTCACTCCAATTTAATTAACAATTGATAATTAATAGAACATGGAATGATTAAGCAAAAGCGAACTGCCACTTGTCTTAAGTAGATTCAGCGATGAATCTAGATGAGACGACTACTAATGATATCCTTTCCGGGGATATGGCCTATGCTTCCGATAGCTCTAGCCAGGCTACGAGTCCACGCGTGATCCAGCAAATAACGTTATAACTGATAAATTAATTAATATCAATTAATTTGTCTGGACGAATTCAAGGGATTAAATTTAATAAATTTTTATGATTTTAAATCATAAAAATATTAATTAAATTTTCCTAAAGAAAAATACGGATAAAAGTGGATCGAAATTATACCGTTTGATCGAACTCGGGGTTAAATCTGGACAGAAAGGTATTGGGCTTCTCGGCCCAACTCACAAGCTGGCAAACGGGGGCCACCTCCTTCTTCTTCCTCCCACGAACAGCAGCAGCTCCAACAATGGATCGGGGTTGTCTTCGCCGCCTCGTCGCCGGGGAGTGCAGCCACCAGCAGCAGCTCGCGGCGACAACAGCGGCGGCGAACACCAGCAGCGGCGAACAGCAGAACGAGGGGCATCAGCAGCAACGACGGCGTCTTCGTACAGCAGTAGCTCGCGTCTTCGCCGCCGAGAAGGGCTTCTCGTCGCCGGGAAGAGCGGCAGCAGCCACTCCAACACAGCAGCTCGGCGCGGCTCCTTGACGATTCCGGCGAGCTTGAACTCCGGCGAGCAAGAGCAATTGAGAGGGAGAGGGAGATTGGGATGAGAATTCCTCTGGAGGCTCACCTCCCCTTATACAGGGGAAAGAAGGCTCTTCCAGCCGACAATCCGAACGGCGCACCTCCCCCTCCTCCAACGAAACGACGCCACGCTGAAGAAGGCGAATGGCGGTTCTGGGTATATTTCCGCGATAGCGGTGGATACTGCGGCGGTCGCGGAATTGCCTTTAACGTGTCCTTTTGCCCGGGAAAGGCTCTAGCACGGGTTTCAACCCCGAAAAATAAATATTTATACCTCAAACAAATATTCTAAGCTTCTAAAATACCTCGAATGTATATTCTAAGGCTCAGGAAAATATTACAGAGATCAATGATGTTACAGAAAATCTGAACTCCTCTGAAAGCGAAATAATTACCGAACAAAGGTTAGGAAAATTATCCAAATATCATGACTAAAAATGAGGGGTATTACAAGTATAACCTTCGAAGCCGCTCTGACCGCCAACCCTTGGCTTTGAGGTTGAATGTGAACGATCGTGGATGGAAAAAGCGGTTCTTTTTCGTGAACGTTGCGTCGTTGGGCTTGGGGGGCGATTGTCCGTTCTTGTTGATCGAATGGATGTGGAAAGGTTTGTGTTCTTTCCTGTGCTTGAAGTAGGTCGCGTGACTTTTAACTTTGGCTTACATGTAACTTTTTGCAGACCCTGAGATTGAAGATCCGGAGGAGGATCCTGTTCTAGATTCGAGGACGCAGGCAGTTCTGAAGTTTTCCCAGATCGAAAGGTCCTTTGCGAACATCAACATCTTTGCAACCGCTCAAACTCTCCCAGTCAAAGCAAATTCACCGATGTCGTCTTCTTCTAAACGTGGGTTCCTACCAAGTCTGCCTTGCCTTGTTTCTCTTATCTACTATCTTTGATTCTGTTTTCGTTGAATGCAGCCTTATCCCGGAGTGAAAGATCTAGCGCTCGTCTTTCGGCCAAGGATTTGATGGCGCAGAGGATGCGTTCCAAGGCTCCTCCTAAAGGGTGTCCTCCCAAGTCGCTTCCCTCAAAGTCGTCTGGTCATAAGAGGAAACCTGTTTATGCCTCAGAAGACGCGTCGAAAGGCAAGTCTGTGAAGAAGAGCATTGATTTCCCTGAGCTCCTCACCCTGCCAGTACCTGACGATATCGAAGACCTCCCTGCTTTGGAGAATCTGGAAATGGCCGCTGTTGGGCCTGGATTCTCCAGAGAAGACAGATCGAGAGGACCGAGCCCAAGCCCACTGCAAATCGGGAGAATGGCAGACGAGTTCAGAAGAGTCGACAAGGCTTCTCTGGTCGAGCGACACCCGACAAAACCTCTCCAGTCAAGAGTCATCCGACAAGATCGCGGAGATCTCGCCACGCATTTAATGCTCAGATCATGCAACATCTGCAACGTTCAAACACTTTAATTGCCAGTAATTCAACGGCGAAATCCTTGCCATTACACTCGGTATTGAAGATAAAAACATAAAAACGATGCAACGGCCACATGAGTAAAGGGACTTACCACATTTGGAACGACGAAGAAGATAAGATCAGGGAACTCACAACTACGCAAAAGACACACATTCTCACTTAGCAAACTCACCAGAATAGCACTCTCGCTCTCCATCTAGCTCTCCAAACGGCTGCCTACGCCTGACCCCTGCCGATCGCCACTCACAAGTCACCGGTCGAGTCCCACTCGATCTCTGATTTTATTACGATAAGTTGTATTGCGATCTAATCCGATTCACACGATATCTAATAAAATCATCTTGCTATTATATATTTATTTCTTGTTTACCTATTATTTGCTTGGTTTGGATTATTTCCCATCGTCCGATCGACTAGTTACCCCGTCTAAGGCGATTTAGGTCGTCTAATCTTTTCGCCCCAAAACAATTTGGCGCCCACCGTGGGGCAACTTGCCGATCACCTTTCCGGAATCTTCCAACCATGGCTATTGATCCCCCTATTGATAACCAAGAACCACGTCTCGAAGACGAAACCCAAACCACAGAAAACCCAATCGAAAATCCTACTCCAACCCAGTTCCAAGAACTCTCTCAAAAAATGGCCGCCCTTCAAGAGGAACTAGCCCAACAACGTCAGAAAACCGAAGCCCTAGCCGCTTTGTCAACCCAATACGAAGCCGAGATCGCGCAACTAACCCGTGAGAACGAGTCTCTTAAGTCGCAGGTACAATTAGTGGCCTCAGGATCTCGGAACGCGCCCGTCCCCGGCGGCGCCCGAACGCGCCTCGACATGGACAATATCGAGCCAACGCCTCCCAGCATACGACGTCCCGGACACACTGAGGGTACGTCTCGAACTCCTTTCGCTAGTCCATTCTCGACTAACCGTGTCACCTTTCCTACACCGATCGGGTCTGTTGGGGCCCGAATCGACGAAACACAGGTTGCCAATCCGCCAGATGTCATGGCCCTTTTTCAGCAAACGCTCGACCGACACATGAAGGCAATCGACGATCATTTCAATAGGCTCCCAGGAGTCCCGCAACCGATCGAGAGAGAAGCGTCCGGCGGATTCGAAGAATCCCCGTTCGTCAAAGAAATCACAAGGGTCGAGATCCCCAAGAAGTTCCATCTCCCCAACATGGCGACATTCGACGGCACCACCGATCCAGATGACCATATCTCTCTCTATAAACAAAAACTAATGGCTGCATCTGTTTCAAGGGAGAGTCGCGAGGCTGTCATGTGCAAAAGCTTTGGCACGACCCTCGCGGGCCCCGCACTAACTTGGTTTATGCGTTTGCCTCAGGGAACGATCACATCATTTGCGGATCTGGTCAACTCTTTTAAGAGCCAGTTCGCCAGCAGTCGGAAGCATGAGAAACAATCGAGTGACCTCTACCGAGTCACACAAAGGTACAATGAACCTCTCCGAAATTATCTTAACAGGTACAACAAAGAAAAAGTGGGAATCCCCCACTGTGACATCACAACGTCTATCGAAGCATTCCGACAAGGCCTGGTCAAAGACAGCAATCTCTACGACGAGATTACCAAGTATCCATGCAAAAGTTTCGAAGATGTTCAGGCCAAAACTATGGCCGAGGTAAGGCTGGAAGAGGACCGTGAGTCGCGTAAAGCCTCGTGCGGACCCGATCCATCCGATCGCAAACATTCCTCCGACAATCGTCGGGACAAACGTCCACATCCCTATTCTCGTAATCGAAACGAAGCAAATCAGGTAAATTCTTTCCAAGACAGGTCACAAGAATGGAGAGACAGGTCACAAGAATGGAGAGACGAAGCAAATCAGGTAAATTCTTTCCAAGACTGGTAATCTCTTTGTCCATTGGTAATTGCTTAATCCAGAGAGTACTAATCGATACAGAAAGTTCGACAAACCTCTTGACCCTCGACACTCTCAAAGAAATGGGTCTGACTGAGAACGACCTAATCAAGAAATCGACCCCACTGGTCGGGTTCAGCGGTGAGGTTAAGCACACGACTGGCGAAATCATTCTGACCACATACGCTGGAGGAATCAACCGACAAGTTAAATTCTTATTCCTAGACTGTCCGTCTCCCTACAATTGTATTCTTGGCAGGCCGTGGATACACGCTATGAAGGCAGTACCTTCAACATATCATCAAGTCATCAAATTTCCCACCGAGTGGGGAGTCCAAGAAATCAAAGGAGATCAAAGGACCGCAAAGGAATGCTATGTCGCTTCCATGAAGAACGCGGTCGAACACAAGATCGCATAGCAACCACAGATTGGCGAAGGACCTAGTCGATACGTTGAACCAGAAATGGAGAAACTCGACGAGATCGCACTAGACCCTTCAAAGCCAAACCAAACGGTAAGGGTCGGGTCGGACCTGGAAGACTCGACCAGACAACAACTTCTCGACTTTCTCAGGACTAATGCCGACTGTTTCGCATGGTCACATGGGGATATGGTCGGGATATCTCCCAACGTTATTACTCATAAATTAAATGTGGATCCATCTCATCCCCCTGTCAAGCAAAAATGCAGGAAATTCGCCCCCGAGCGGAACAAAATAATCGACAACGAAGTCAAAAGCTTATTGGAAACCGGAAAAATCAGGGAAGTCTACTACCCTGAATGGCTGGCCAACGTGGTCGTGGTCCAGAAGAAGAACGGCAAATGGAGAGTCTGCATCGACTTCACAGACCTCAACAAGGCTTGTCCCAAAGATTCATTTCCTCTACCTCACATCGACGCTATGGTCGACGCCACAGCAGGGCACGAAATGCTCACCTTCATGGACGCCTTCAGTGGCTACAATCAAATCCTTATGGATCCCGACGATCAAGAAAAAACAACGTTCATCACCACTCAAGGTATCTATTGCTACAAAGTAATGCCCTTTGGTCTGAAAAATGCAGGGGCTACATACCAACGATTGGTCAACAAAATGTTCAAAGACCAAATCGGAGACACAATGGAAGTCTATATCGACGACATGTTGGTCAAGTCCAAAAAGAAAGAAGATCACATCGACCACCTACGCGACAGCTTCGAGGTACTCAAAAGGTACAATATGAAACTAAACCCTACTAAGTGCTCCTTGGGAGTGTCGTCAGGGAAGTTCTTAGGATATATGGTGACACAAAGAGGAATAGAGGCCAGCCCGGAACAGATCAAGGCTCTCATCAACCTCTGATCCCCCCGATGCATCAAAGATGTACAGAAGCTCACAGGTCGGATAACAGCTCTGAACAGGTTCATCTCCAAATCATCCGACAAGTGCAAACCATTCCACGACGCGCTCAAGAAAAATAAGTCCTTTAAATGGACGGAGGAACATGAAGCAGCATTTCAGAACCTCAAAGACTATCTAGCCAGTCCTATGTTACTAACCAAACCTAAAGGCGACGAGCCCTTATTTCTTTATCTTGCAGTGTCGGAATCGACCGTAAGCGGTGTACTGGTCAGAGAAGAAGATGGCAAACAGTCGCCAATATACTATGTCAGTCGGACGCTATTATCAGCCGAAACGAGGTATTCGTCACTTGAAAAACTCGTATTATCATTAGTAATGGCTTCGAACAAGCTCAAACCATACTTTGAATCCCATACTATCACTGTGCGCACTAATCATCCCATGAGGGCTATCATGAGGAAACCTGAGTTCACAGGAAGAATGACAAAATGGGCCATACACCTCAGTGGTTACGACATCGAGTACGAGCCGAGGACAGCGATCAAGTCGCAAGCATTAGCCGACTTTGTGGCCGATTTCAGTCCGACCCTAGAGCAAGAAGCCGCAAAAGAAGCAAATCAACTACTCGCGACAGACGAGACAGGTACATGGGAGCTCCACACAGATGGGGCATCGAACGCCAGAGGATCGAGGCTTGGGGTCGTACTGAAATCGCCACAGGGGGACAAGATAGCCCAGGCTGTCAGATGTGAGTGGGATGCGACTAACAACGAGGCTGAGTACGAAGCACTCATATTCGGACTCATCTTGGCTCGCGATCTGGGAGTCCAAGAGATCGAAGTCGTTTGCGACTCCTTAGTGGTCGTAAACCAAATACAGGGATCGTATAATGCCAAAGACACCAGAATGATAGCCTACCTGGAGGTAGCCAAGAAACTGATCGGACAATTCCAAACATTCAACATCCGATAGGTGCCTAGTGATCTTAACTCCCAAGCCGACGCGCTCGCCAATCTGGGATCCGTCCTAGACCCAAAAGAATTTCCACACATACCATTGGCCCACATTATGACGCCGGCCGTCCCAAAGACATACGTCGAGTTGACAACACCACTTGAAGAACTCGTCGCCATGGAGATAGGCGATCGACCAAAAGAAGACATCGTCGACACCAATGACGACTGGATGCTACCTTACATCAAGTGGCTAAAAGATGGTATTTTACCAGACGACAAGACAGAAGCAAAAAAACTTAAGGTACAAGCACTCTCTTACGATATTATTGACAACATCTTGTACAAAAGATCTGTTACAGGGCTACTCCTACGATGCCTTAAGACTCCAGAAGTCGGACGTATCTTACAATCATTACACGAAGGAGAGTGTGGCAACCACACCGGCGGACGAAGCCTCTCGGGAAAGTGATGCGAACAACCCCTGGGCGATGTCGCGATGTAGGATCTTGACTCCTCAAGCTAGGTTGAACCTTCTCCTCCGTAGCCAAAGTGATGGCTTTCCTAGGATTACAGAGATAACCCTTTCTAGCGCGTCAAAGAGATGACGAAGAGGTCAAAGAGATGACCTTGAGTACCGAAGAGACGGTGAATGACTTGCTCGAAGCGACGAGCTACGGGATAGGTTGATCCGGAGATCGAAGGGTTGACGTTAGGATTCAAGGAAGGAGCGTACTCAACTTCTAAGGAGCGAACTCAACTTGTAAACTAAAATCCAACGTAAAGAATACAAACTAGGGTTTCAAGTGTTTAAATAGGTTAAATAAAATAACATAAAATAATATTAAAATTGTTCAGCAAACGAAGAGACGACGAAGCGAAAACGCTGACGTTGGCCGCGACTCGGTCCAGAACTCGGCCGAGTTCTGGGCCGAGTTCTGGGCCGAGTTGTTGTCTGTAAATGCACTCGAGCAGCAACGAAAAATCGCTGACAACTCGGTCCAGAACTCGGTCGAGTTCTAGGCCGAGTTCTTCACTGTAGCAGCAACTCGGTTGGGCACGGCCATTTGGTCGACAACTCGGTCCAGAACTCGGTCGAGTTCTGGGCCGAGTTCTTCACTGTTGCAAGGACTCGGCCGGGGTTGATAACTCGGCCCAGAACTCGGCCGAGTTCTGGGTCGAGTTCTTGGCACAGCTCTCAGTAAAACTCGGTTTTGACCATCTTCTTGTTGGAATCTTGATCCGACGTAAACTATGAAGTTGTAGATCTTTGAATCAGCCTTCCAACGCATCTTGAATCATCACGAGATCAATTTTCTAGCCATAGTTATGGCCGTTTTACCGAAGACTGTCCAGAACCAAATCGACAGTTCAATTCCGAACTTGCACAAGACTTCACCCTTTGCTTGAGCCTTTTCCTTGGAGGTCTTTGATTAAGTCTCACATGCATGTTGCTATCAGAAAGGCCCTACGAAACGGGTACTATTGGCCAACGATGAACAAAGACGCCATGGAATACACCAAGAGGTGCGACGCCTGTCAGCGGCACACACCCGTACGTCATCAACCATCGGAGCTCCTCCATCCGACCCTAGCTCCATGGCCCTTTATGAGATGGGGAATGGACATCGTCGGAAAGCTCCCTCCCGCATCAGGTCAAAGAGTCTTCTTCCTCGCTATGACAGACTACTTCTCTAAATGGATCGAAGCCGAAGCCTACAGAGAGGTAAAAGATCAACACGTCATTTCATTCATAAAACGCAACATCTTGTGCAGATTTGGCGTCCCATCCGAAATCGTGTGCGACAACGGCTCCCAATTCATCAGTCATAAGACTCGAACCTTTTGCGACCAATGGAACATCAAATTGGTTACATCTACACCTCGGTATCCGCAATCCAACGGACAGGCCGAATCCAGCAACAAGATCATTATCAACAACCTCAAGAAATGCCTCACATGGGCTAAAGGCAAATGGGCAGACGAGCTCCCGCTCATTCTCTGGTCCGACATGACCACTCCAAAGAATGCGACTGGGCAATCGCCTTTCTCTCTCATCTACGGGAGCGAAGCAGTCATCCCGGTTGAGCTACTGGTTCCGACCGCTCGCTGCAACCTCCAAACAAACGAACAAAACGACATCGAACTAGCACATAATCTCGACACTGTGGACGAAATCAGGGAGAAAGCTCGAATCAGAATGGTCAAGTTCCAACAACAAGTCGCGAGGAGCTACAACAAGAACGTCCAGATCAAGGCATTTAAGGTCAGAGACTGGGTCCTAAGGAAGACATTCCAGAACACCAAGAACCCATCCGACGGAAAGCTAGTACCACAATGGGAAGGACCTTACTTGATCACCGAAGTGGTCGGACAAGGAGCATATCAACTAAAAGACAAAGACGGACAACCAATCCCGAGGAGTTGGAACGCAGCACATCTTAAGCTCTACCATTTCTGAACCAATAAGGTAAAAACATCACACAAAACTCTATGCATCGCATACATATCGCATGTACATTTCCACCTGTCGCATACATATCGCATGTTATCGCATGTACATTGCCATCTGTCGCATACATATCGCATGTTATCGCATGTACTTTGCCATCTATCGCATATGTATCGCATGCTATCGCATATACATCGCCACTTTCCTTTATATATCATCGCCTTGACACCAAGCGAGGACTTCCTCCTTACAAAAATACAAATGCAGAACAACATTTACATTGGACCCAGTCGTCCGCAAATGGATCCTGTCATCCACATATAGCGCTTATATTACACGATCGATCGGATTACGAGGAGATGACAACACAGGCACGTCGGCATACCGCCTGCCTTATACAAAACATAAGGTACAACACTTTATTACATTCACGCAATTAAACATAAGGAACAAACACCTTATTATATATTGCTTACCTCCCCGGCATAACGTCATGACTAACACATACACAAACACATCGTAGGCCTGCTCTACATACATACATACGGTGAAACCCCACTCGACGGAGCACACGGGCGAAACCGACATACACGACATACTAAACGTCGTCGACAACTTGCTATCTATCGCAAACATGTACGAAACACGCTAATATACAATTCTACGTGTAAAAACACATTTTTGCATCGCAATAAGAAGCATTTTCTATAAATACGCGACCCGCGATGATGGACGGGTTGCCAAGCCATAATTGTCTGCCTACACATCTGTAGGACTTCATCAAACAGAAACATCTTGCGACCCGCGATGGTGGACGGGTCGCCAAAACATACAGACACCAAATGTTTAAAAACCCAACACAAAGGGGACAAATAAGTCAAGCATCAGACACACCAACATTATCTTCGACGGGGGCTGGCTTCAATGGGGCTGTCTTGTCGGCCGTCTTGGCATCGTCAGAATGAGCTTCGTCCTCATCGACACCTTCATCCACCACCTCCTCTCCGACGCCGGCTAAGCAGAATAACTCTTGACCAGGATTGCCTTTTGGGAACATGGAGTCCAAAGTCTCCCTCTCCGCCTTCAGGTCCCAGAGCTCATGCTTGCACTCATTGAATTCTTCAATCATCTCAATGCGCGACTTCACAGCATAGAAGGCCCCCACATCGCCATCAATCTGACCGTCGGCAATCCTAGCTCGCTTCACTTCCTCCTCAATGCTTGCCCTGCACTCCTCAAACTCCCTCTGACATGCAGACAGCTCCCCTTGGCAGCTCTTCAGCTCCTTGGTGAGACGACGCTCTGTCTCTCGACAACGACTCTCAGCTCCCTCCAACTTGGTCCTTAAAGAGGCGAGGTTGGACTCTGACCTAGCGGCCCTGTCCTCAGCCTTAGCAAGCATTGCTTGGACACCAGAATAAGCTCCCAAGAAATACTGAAAAGCCTGACAAAAAGGCATACGACAACGCAAATACACAACTCAGAAAGCGAAGTCGAAACAAAAGAAATACAAAAACGCACAAGACAAGGGCCAACATACCCTCCACGCGGAACTGCCTGCTTCGCCAATGCAGTCCAGGGGAGAAACATCCTTAACCTCTGACTTCAAAGTCGGATCTTGAGCACGGAAGAGATCAACGATCGATGGCCCAGCGACACCAATCTTGTCAACCCCCTCGGCAGTCACGCCTTTCTTCTTAGGGATGTCCTCCACCTTAGCATCGTCGGAACGAGCGCTCATTTTTCTCTTAGAGCCAGCTTTCGTCGCAGTCGACAGGTCAGTCAGGACCGACTTACTCGACGCCGCCTTAGCTGCAGCTTTCCTTTGCTCGATCAAACCTTTTCCAGACGCCACTCTCAGTCGAGCACTCGACCGACCACCAGGGGAACCTGACACGACAGAGCATCAAAAAGGGAGAAATCCTAAAATACACGACAAAGCGAAAAACAACAAAAAGATTCCTAAAGCCGAAAGTCTACCTTTCGCACGGGATGAAGAAACATTCGACATATCTTCCTGTGGGGGAGGAGTTGGCGCCAGCAAATTGACGTTGACGAATTTCCTCTCAGACGCGGGAACTTCAAGCACAATCTTTGACAAAGCCTCCGATCGGCTGCTAACTTCCAATTCTTCCGGTTCAGGGACTACAAAAAGGGAAAGTTAAAAACAGAGTGTTAAAAACGCATAAACGCGTGAAAGAGAAAACAAAGTACATACTGTCGATCCGCCACTCTGACAACAGAAAAGGACATTCTCCTTCCTTCTCCAGAGAAGATCGTTTGACAAAAAAGTATTTCAACCCCCATCCACGGTCGTTCACATCGGGAGTTTACACCAAAGGCTTCCGACCTCGTCGGGCACGCAGTTGCACACGAGAAGAACTCTTCGACCCGATGAAGTAATTATACCACAAGGCGTCGAAATCAAAACCAGCACCAGTTTGCTCATTCACTAAGTCTAAAACCCTAAGGACTCTCCAAGCTTGAGGCATCACTTGACACGGCGCTAACGCCAAGGTAGCTAGAAAATCTCTAACAAGAGGAGAGAATGGGAACTTATGCCCTATCCTAAACGGGTACACATAGAAGCAAATCCACCCTTCGTAGCGTGCATCGGCCCTCTCGTCCGGCTCAGGCAGTGTAGCAATCATCTCCGGAGGAAAGCCCCCGACTTCGAGGACTTGGACCAGCTCTGCCTCCGACAAATTGCTAACCAACGCGTCCGACTCCGTTAGGAGGAGATGAGGAGAAGTATCGCCCTCTCCGGCATCGGAAAGAGTCTTCGACGACTCAGAAGCCTCGAGAGAGACCATGTCGAGAATAGAGAGGGGAGGAAATCAGAGAGCTATGGCTAAGAAAATCAGAAAGCAAATGGCAAGAGAGACCGAAAGACTTATCGGAAACTTGCAAAGGAAGGATATGAAGACTAATCGCTCCCCCTGCTCAGAATTTATGGAAGGAAATCATGATCTACAGAAGACGTCGCATCGTGCCCTAATCGCGCGCCACGTCGACCTGTGCAACCGAGCCAAAAAGGACGGTGAAGATCGTGTCCAAGGAAGTTGCCATTGATCCCGGTCTACTTGCCTAAACCGTTAGCCCATAGCAACTTGGGGCTATTGTTGGGCCTGGATTCTCCAGAGAAGACAGATCGAGAGGACCGAGCCTAAGCCCACTGCAAATCGGGAGAATGGCAGACGAGTTCAGAAGAGTCGACAAGGCTTCTCTGGTCGAGCGACACCCGACAAAACCTCTCCAGTCAAGAGTCATCCGACAAGATCGCGAAGATCTCGCCACGTATTTAATGCTCAGATCATGCAACATCTGCAATGTTGAAACACCTTAATTGCCAGTAATTCAACGGCGAAATCCTTGCCATTACACTCGGTATTGAAGATAAAAACATAAAAACGATGCAACGGCCACAGGAGTAAAGGGACTTACCATATTTGGAACGACGAAGAAGATAAGATCAGGGAGCTCACAACTACGCAAAAGACACGCATTCTCACTTAGCAAACTCACCAGAATAGCACTCTCGCTCTCCATCTAGCTCTCCAAACGGCTGCCTACGCCTGACCCCTGCCGATCGCCACTCACAAGTCACCGGTCGAGTCCCACTCGATCTCTGATTTTATTACGATAAGTTGTATTGCGATCTAATCCGATTCACACGATATCTAATAAAATCATCTTGCTATTATATATTTATTTCTTGTTTACCTATTATTTGCTTGGTTTGGATTATTTCCCATCGTCCGATCGACTAGTTACCCCGTCTAAGGCGATTTAGGTCGTCCGATCTTTTCGCCCCAAAACAGCCGCCACGGGCTCTTGTACAGTTTGAACTCAAACTTCCCCTCTGTTTTTTTGCGCGTGTGTGTGTGTGTGTGTGTGTGTGTGTGTGTGTGTGTGTGTGTGTGTGTGTTGCATCTGCTGACTTGCTATCTGCGTGGGTAGGTCTTCCAACATCTTAGGTCGAGTCATTTGAAGACGAAGCAGATGTGGGACAACGCTCAGTCGAAGATCTCCCAAGCTGTGGATAGGGCGAAAGAAGCAGAGGCGTCGTTGAAGATGTCAGAGGGTATGCGTCGCGTTGCCGAGACTAACTTGAAGGTTTCTGAGCAACGTGTTAGTGATTTGGAGGCTCGACTTGAAAATGCCAAGAAGGAGGGCGGTGAGGTTGCCACTGACGTTGGAGCTTACTTCACGCTCAAGGCCATGATTGAGATGATGGAGGATCTTAAGGCCGGTCGTCAAGAGTCGTGGGACCTGGAGAAGGAACATGCTTATCTGTACGAGCAGTTCCCCAACGGTTGCCCCGACGTCGACTTCCTTCAGGTGTGCGGGACCGTTGGAGTCATGGCGGAAGAAGGAACTGAAGTGAGTTCCGGACGAACAGAAATGGCACGCGATCTTGCCCCTGACACTGCTCTCGATGCTGCCCCTGACGCTGCCCAAGGTAGAGATGTTGAAGCTTGAATCTCTCATCCCTTGACTTGTTGGTTTGTTTTCTTGGATATTTGGATTGATTGTTTTGGAAGTCCCACCGTCGTGTGGGCAAACTCTTGCGTTTTGGCGACCCGTCCACCATCGCGGGTCGCGTGTTTGTAAGACGATGATGAAACACTTCTTTATTAATCGAACGCTATATTAAAGCAACTGACAAATAGTCGCACAGACAGACTACAAAACTATGGAGATTATCGACACAAGTCGTTACTCCTTAATCTTAAGGAAATGCTTAACAAAAGCACAATTAATCAATCAGGGTTCTCCCCCGTTGGCTTGACGCATCACAAAGAGTCGTTGCCCCTGACCTGAAGACTCCATAGGCGCCTTGCCTTTATTACGAGCCATAGATTGCTCAGGAGCAGATACCTCTGGTTTTGGATTTTGTCCATGGCCAACATTTGAGGCTTGATAAGACTGTGTTGGTCCTTGACCCTTCTTTCTACAATATGTTTTTATGTGGCCTTCCCTTCCACAATGGTAGCATACCCTCTTTTCCTTTTGACAGTTAATACTTTTATGCCCAACTTCACCACAGTTATGGCATTGAATTACCCCGCTACTCCAACCGGAGCCTCTGACGGGTTATGACTGAGTCGTCTCGGTCATAGTACGACCAGACTTCTCAAACTTAGTAGGCGACGTTGGTCGCTTGAATGTACTAACCTGGCGGTCCTGTTGCCCACCCTTTCCTTTAACTTGCTTCTCCCATTTTTGGGCGGATTCTTCCAGCGTGACCTCTATCTTGTAGGCCGCATCCACATATTGTTCTAACGTAGAACATCCGTGACGCACCATTAGAGGTTTGATTTCTGGATTCATCCATCCATGGAAGTACCAGATCTTTTGTTCTTCGCTTGCCACCTCTGGACCAACATATTGCAACAAGTGATTGAACTTAGCTGCAAACTCAGTCAATTTAACCCATCGGTATTAGGGTACATAAATTCCTTGTGCTTCTCCTCCCTCATAACACGGGAAAAGAAACGACCAGTCATCTTTGCTTTAAACATGCTCCAATTCAGCTCGGGATGATCAGCTAGACCAGTGCTTTCCCACCATTCACTAGCCACATCCTTGAGTTGAAGGGAGGCGATGTGCACTTTCTCAGTCTCAGTGCAATTCACGTTCCTGAATAGTCATTCCATATGCGAGAACCAATATGCCCCTCTGACCAGTTCTCCAGTACCGTCGTAGCTGTCAGGCCTCATCGAGCTCACGACTTTCAAAGCTTGACCGTAAGTCCTTCTGTCCCTGACGAAATTGACCTGAGGTACGTGCTCCACTGGCTCCTCAATTACAGGAATGACCCGAGGAATCGGAACACCTTGTGCTTGCGGTAGAATTGACTGAAGTGCCTCGGTGACCGTTTGCATAACAAACCCACGAATGGCTTCTTTGGTCGCGACATCCCACACTACTGGAGGATTTGCCCGTGCTTGGCCAACGCCCGCGGGGTTATTGTGAGAGACAGACTCGTTCTCCCCCCCTTGATTAGCGGCGCTCCTTAAATTTAACCTTGGTTCGTTACTTGGTTCTGCACCAGCACGAACCGTATTTCTTGTGTTCACCATCTGTCGATGATCCATAACGTTAATTTAGAACTTTTCCCACTTGGGCATGACACTTTAGTCAGATACGTTATGATACAGAATATAAGGGTTCAAACTAATAACTTTATATTAGTCTGACTAACTGTAATACCAACTCGAGACTCACCAACAACCTCTTGGCGAATGGCTGCCTGTTATAGGTGGAGCCCTCAAGGAAGGGTTGGGGTGTATGGGCTGCAGCCCTGTGATGGGCCGGGCTGTTAAGCTGTCGAGGTATTACATAAAAGTACACTTTGAATGAGAGGGGCTCCGACCTTATTAGGCCAACCATTTCTCTATCCATGGGCCGCAACCCATGTACCCCAACCAAATCCCCATGACTGGGAGGTTGTTCGTGAGTCTCGAACTCGAGACTTCACGCTTTGACAAGAAGCCTTGCGCTCTCTTGCCACCAATTGTGCTGCGACTCGATTATGGTTTGTTTCTTAGGGATCTGGTATTCGAGATCTATCCCTGCTTCTGACCCAGAAACCCGTCATCTCTAAGCTTTGTTCAAGCTTTCGTCGGATCTAAGACAAGTGGCAGTTCGCTCTTGCTCATCATTCCATACTTCAATTAATTATCAATTATTTAGTTGTTAATTAATTTGGGATGATTTACTGTTTGCGTTGGGAACAGTTTTGTTTAATGATATGATTAAAAAGGAGATATTATAATAGGTTGTATATCTGTTAGAACAACGCTATTATATATATTTTGATATGATTTAATACAGATATTATAATAGGTTGTATATCTGTTAGAACAATGCTATTTTATCTGTTATTGGCCATGATGGCTTTGATGTGGATTATTACTGTGCTGAACCGTTTAGTTAGCACGAGTATTCGTAGGAACGCTACTGTGTATCTCATTGCGAGTGTTAGTCGTTTCTTGATAACCTGGTGGTTAGGATTTAGTTCCTACCATCCTCCTTACTCTGGGTCTGTGCACACAGCTGGTGCCGCTTGTAGGGATTTAGTTCCCGATTTCGTTTTGAGGGATTTAGTTCCCTAGGGATTTAGTTCCCGATTCCGTTGTTTGGGATTTAGTTCCCGAGGGATTTAGTTCCCGATTCGACTTTAGAGATTTAGTTCCCGAGTCAACTCTGCCTTAGGGATTTAGTTCCCGACGGTATCTCTTTATCCTGAGGGATGAGAGAATCTAAAAGCTTATAACGTGTTGTGCATTTTGGAATTTAACAAGATAAGTGCTTTAGTGCACATGATTAATATACCCTTGGGCGAGTAGTGTAGCTAAGTATAGTGCAGCTAGGAAAGCTCGTCTTGACTTTGATCAGAGTAAAGTTCTCTTTCTAATCTGGATTCGCTTTGAGCGGTGAGGTTGGTCGTGAGCCGAAACATCAAGTCGTTTTTGAACGCTTGTGTGAAAAGTTTATGTTCCCCAACATTTGTCATGTTTCCGATAAGGCTCATCTCGTTGGAGTCTTCTTTTGGGATTGATTGCTGTGAGACTCGGTCTCCAGAATCTTCTCCTGTTCATGTCTTTTCATATAATTCAGTAGAAGTATGGTGGTTGACTATCGTGATCGACTTTTATTCGAGAGGCGATGAGTCTAACCTAATACGACTACTTCAAATCACTCTGCTTTGTACCCTTGTTTAGTCTTTCATTAGACTAACCAACTGTAATTGTTCTCTGCATGGTTGGCTGGTGTCATCCGTTTGATTCGGCACATCAGATAAGTTGTCATCCCGTGAAGGCTAGAACGACTATAGAAGCGAACGGTGTTTTGACAAGTGATCCAGGTTAAGATCCTTGGCGGGTGATCATTGCGATCAAGACCCTTTGTTAATTATTTTAAAAGACTTCCGCTGTGTTAAATATGTTTTGTGTAAAGACTTCCGCTGTAATGATTCTGATTACGTATTTTGATGTATTTGGAATTATGCTGAAATTCCGAGACTTGGTTTAATGATTTATATCAACTGGAAAAGCCTTGGGTGACATCGGACAGTACGTCTGAGGTCACTGGCGGTAATACTTTCAAGAGGTTATTTGGGGGTGTTACACTAACCCTCCACTGTTAACCACAGAAATGACCTTCTTCTCTTACTTAAGAATGGGTATTCTAGGGGAAATGTCAACCTTTTAAATGACATTGACCCTAAGAAGAGACAATATCCCTAAGAATAGATCTAAGGAATAAGTAACACTTGAAGCTTGTAGAAGTTTGAAACCACTTAATAATAAACCTTATACTTTTAAACTTCATACCTTCAAACTTTATACTTTATACCTTTAAACCCTATTAAAATAATTACTTATACAGTTTAGTTTTGCAAACTAGTGATATGATTATCACAAATCTCTTACTTCAAAAAAAATTTCACACTTTTAAAGTTACAATCTTAAACTCATTTTGACTGCGTATAACACGCCTTTTATAAACCAACGATAAATAGATTTTGAAGTTCAAATAGCTAAATCATTTAAATTAAATTAAATTCCAAGAAATAATTAAAACTTTTACTTTTAACATTTAAATTCTAAAAATTCCTTTTTAGGGAAAATAGTTTGAAAATCGTTTCGAAATTAGTTTTCGAAAATTCTCAAACCTAACAATAGGCCAAGAATTTTAAAACCATTGCTCTGATACCATAATTGTAACAACCCCGATTTATACCGATAGTGCCACACGCCAGTGACCTCAGACATTACCGTCCGAAGTCACCCCAGGCTTTAATCGGAACAATTAAACTTAGTTAAGTAACAAAAGATTAAACAGCGGAATACATTTTAATATGAAACTGAACCCTTTTATTAAAAGATCCCTCATCAAACGAGAGTAACGTTTTTACAACAGAGTAAACATTTCAGCGGAAGACTTTAAAGAATCAACCTACAACATGGCTAGGTTATAAAGATATATTAAAGTAATACTTAACAACTTAAAACACTGACACTTAAATCTTCGCCTGCAAGCCTCCTCTTCTTGAACTGGTTACTTTGACTTCGGGAACCAACCACTGATGTGCCGTATAGGATGGATGACACCAGCCAACCATGCAAGGAATAAAACCGGTTGGTTAGTCTAATGAAAGACTATGCAAGGGTGAAAACAGAATGGTTCTAGTGATCGTAACCGTTTACTATCATTGTTCCTCGAATAATAACCGAAGGAACGATATATAACCCGGTACTTTCACGAAATGATTTATTATTAAGATATGCACTGAAGAGAAGACTCTCAAAGGAAATGAGTCTTATGAGAAACGTATGAAGAGAAGACTCCAAAAGATTGAGTCTTATGGGAAATTATGACAACTGTTTGAGAACATTTATAGTTGCTCATAAGCGTTTAAATTGAATTGATGTTTCGGTTCACGACCAACCTCACCGCACAATGCGAATTCAGATTGGAGAGAGAGAACTTTACTCTGATCAAAGTCAAGACGAGTTTTCCCTAGCTGCACTACTGCCTAGCTACACTACTCGAGTAATTATGCGCGTCACCGCACTTATCTTATTTACTTCCAAAACTTTAATTAATGTTAAGGCTTTTAATATTATCTCGAGTAACTACGGAAGTTTAAGGTCTCGAATAACAACGAAAGTTTAATATCTCGAATAACAATGAAAGTTTAATATCTCGAATAACAACGAAAGTTTAATGTTTCGAATAACAACAAAAGTTTAATGTTTCGAATAACAACGAAAGTTTAATACACAGGGTGACAATTATGCCCACCCAAATTGCACTAGCAAGGTGCTTAACACTTTAGATCCTTAACGGTGGATAGGAAGCAATGGGTCACGATCTTAAGAGAATTATAAAGAAACAGCTATCCTTACAAGAGATATCGTTCCTATGAGTACTTGTGCTATTCTAGCATTATTAAAGTTTACATTTAATCCATAACAATACCATCATGGTAATTAACAAGTATAATAGCGTTGTTTCTAGCAACATATACAACCTATTATAACATCACCTTTTAATCACGTTATTTATAAAATTAGTTCCTAAACGAAAACAACAGTTCACTCCAATTTAATTAACAATTAAAAACAATTGATAATTAATAGAACATGAAATGATTAAGCAAGAGCGAACCGCCACTTGCCTTAGATTTAAACGAAGCTTAACGAAGCTCAAAGACAACAGATTCCTGGGTCCAAAACGGGGACAGATCTGGGATTACAGATTCCTACGGATCGACCCAAACGAGACCTTAAGTTAGATTCGATAACCAAATATACGAATCTAACGAAAGATGAACTAAATTGAAGGAACGAAGCCTCGATCGAGACCACAATACCCAAAGCCACACCACGAGCCCAGCCACACCGCGGGTGCGGTGGAGCTACAACGACGAAGACGACGAATGGGAAAAGGGTTACCGGGGAAGACGACGAAGCTCGACTCGTGGTGGCTCCGACTTCTGGGTTCCTTGCACTTCCAAAGGACCACCTTGAGTGTACCACCACTTCTAACAAGAGCTCCGACGAAGGCTTCAAAATTCCGGCGAGAGTTTGAGCTTTCCGGCGACAATGGAACAAGAGATTTGAGAGAGAGAGAGAGATTTGATGTCCTCCAAATTCTCCTCAAATCTCCTCCTTAAATAGAGCCCAGCAAGCAGCACACAAGCAAGCAGGTGCATCATCCCGGCCAAGGAGCAAGCGACCGCCACGATGAAGGACACGCGACACTCATGCCGATGATGCACGTCCTGCACACGACCGCCACCGCGGGGTGCAGCGCCTGACCGCGGGCGCGATCAAGGCCAAATTCGGCCTCTTTCGTCCACTTTTGTCCGGGAACATGTATGGGTATGGTTTTAACCCCGGAAATTATATGTTTGTATCCAAACAAATATTCTAAGTCCCGAAAATACATCGAATGTATTTTATACCACTAAAGGAATTTATTTCGGATCTTATAAACGTTACGGAAAATCCTAACTTCTCTGAAAACGAAAATTTTACCGAACGAAGGTTTGGGAAAAATTACACAAGTATCCTTATAGAAATGAGGGATATTACACCAGTAGTATCCCATGCGTCGGGCTTTACAAGCCAGGCTTCGTCCTCCGGCGTGATTGTCATACTCCCCATCGTGCAAAGACTAGAGAAGTTTTTGGGCTTCGACGGGCGCGAGGCACTTCAGTAGTAAGCATGTGACAGATCGTTTGAAAAGAAAACCCTCTTTCATTTCGAAGGACAGAGCGTGTACCTTTAGGCGTTTAGACGCATCTTTATCATCTGGTAGGGTGCCGTGTACTATCCAGTCGACGAATGGTTTTGTCCAGTCTTCGGAATCACTTGTCGAATGAGTTTCGGACTCGTCCTGTGTTGTGGCGATGACTTCCCATAGCTCGTCTTATTGCCTTGTATCTTTAGCTGTTCTCGATATTGCAGGTGTCATGACATGAACTATGGGGATGTTAGGAAACTCTCTTGGGTCTAGCGCTGATCCCAGGTTAGCAAGTGCATCTGCTTGTGTATTCAGTTCCCTTGGCACTTGGCTGATGTCGAACGTCTTGAATTGTGTGATCAACCCTTGAACGATGCTCAAGTAGGCGGCCATTCTATCATCTTTGGCGACGTACGATCCTTGGACCTGATTCACAATCAGTAATGAGTCACATATCACTTTTATGTCATCAATCGCAAGGTCTCGGGCTAGGTTGAGGCCAAATATGAGCGCCTCGTATTCTGCCTCATTGTTTATCGCATCCCATTCGCATCTCACGGCTTGGGATATCTTGTCCCCTTGTGGTGATTTGAGTACAACACCCAAACTTGTGCCTCTGAGTTTGATGCTCCGTCGGTGTATAACTCCCAAGTACCCTGTGCGTCGGTCGAAAGTAGTTCTGTAACCTCCTTGATGGCTTCTTGTTCCAGTGTTGGACTGAAATCTACCACAAAATCTGCCAATGCCTGAGATTTGATAGTTGTTCTGGGTTCATACTCGATCTCGTAACCGCCTAGTTGTACAACCCATTTAGCCATTCGACCTGTGAACTCAGTTTTCCTCATGATTGCTTTCATGGGATGATTAGTCCTTACAATAATAGTGTGCGATTCAAAGTAAGGTTTTAACTTGTGCGAAGCCATGACTAATGCCAAAACTAACTTTTCCAACGAAGTGTACCTTGTTTCGGCTGGAAGTAATGATCGACTTACGTAATAAAATCAGGGATTGTTTGCCGTCTTCTTCCCTTAGCAAGACGACACTTACCGATGTATCTGACACGGCCAAATATATGGGCAATGGCTCGTCGTCTTTTGGCTTGCCAAGTAGTAGTGGACTTGACAGGTACTTCTTCAGCTCTTGGAATGCCACCTCGTGTTCTACGCCCCACTGGAATGACTTGTTCTTTTTGAGTATGTCGTAGAACGGCTTGCACTTGTCGAACGACTTTGAAATAAAACGGTTCATCGCTGTTATTCGTCCCGTTAGTTTTTGAACATCTTTGATGCATCTGGGCGGCTTTAGATTGATAATTGCTTTTATTTGCTCGGGGCTTGCTTCGATCCCTCTTTGGGTCACCATATAGCCTAAGAATTTCCCTGAAGAAACTCTGAAAGAACATTTAGTAGGGTTCAATTTCATGTTATAGCGTTTTAGTACTTCGAATGCTTCCTTCAAGTGTTCAACATGATCTTCTTTTTGCTTTGACTTGACCAGCATGTCATCTATGTAGACCTCCATGGTGTCCCCAATCTGGTCTTTGAACATTTTATTCACCAGTCTTTGGTACGTTGCCCCTGCGTTCTTTAGACTGAAGGGCATTACCTTATAGCAGTAGGTTTCTTGGCTAGTGATGAAGGATGTCTTCTCTTGGTCTTGAGGGTCCATCAGTATCTGGTTATAGCCACTGAATGCATCCATGAAAGAGAGCATTTCGTGGCTTGTCGTCGCGTCGATCATTGCATCAATGTGTGGTAAAGGGAACGAATCTTTTGGGCATGCTTTGTTGAGATATTTGAAGTCTATACAAACTCTCCACTTTCCGTTCTTCTTTTCGACCACCACTACGTTAGCCAGCCACTCAGGATACTCGACTTCCCTAATCTTGCCTGTCTCTAGCAGTTTCTTGACTTCGTCGTCGACTATTCTGTTTCGTTCCACGACGAACTTCCTGCGTTTCTGTTTGACAGGGGGAAAGCTTGCATCCACATTTAGTTTATGAGTTATGATGTCAGGGGAGATACCTACCATGTCTTCATGAGACCACGCAAAACAGTTGGAGTTCGACCGGAGGAATCCTATCAATCTTTCACGGGTCGCATCGTCGAGATCGGATCCGATCCTGAATGTCTGACCTGGCGAGGTAGGGTCGGTAGCAACTTCGATTAGCTTTTCTGTTTCTGGCTCAATGTATGTGCTCGACCCTTCCCCATTCTGTAATTGCTATGTCGTGTCGCTCTCGACTGCTTTCTTCATGAAAGTTACGTAGCACTCCCTAGCAAGCCTTTGCTCTCCTTTGATTTCTTGGACCCCCCATTTGGTTGGGAATTTGATCGTTTGATGATAGGTGGAAGGGAATGCCTTTATCGAGTGCAAGGCCTGCCAATGATGCAATTGTAAGAAGATTCACAATCTATCACTACGAATTTTACATGTCGATTAATTCCTCCCGCATAAGTGGTGAGAGTGATCTCGCCGAGTGAGTATCGGACTTCGCCACTGAACCCCACCAAGGGTAGTCTCCTCTTAGTCACGTCTTTCTCGCTGAGGCCCATCTCTTTTAGGGTGTCCAGGGTGATCAGGTCGGTGGAACTACCTGTGTCATTAGTACCCTGCGTACAAGACAATTTCCAATGGACAAGGATATTACCAGACTGTCGTGATGCTCTTCCCATCCGCTGGCGTCGGTCTCATCGAAAGTGATTGTGGGTAGGTCACTTGTCTTCTTAGGCCTTGGGTCAGAGGGTGAGGGTACATTGCCTATGCTCTGTTTGGCATGGCGCTTTGTCGCGGAGTATGAGATCCCGCATATATCGGATCCACCTGAAATGGAGTTGACAATTTTGACAGGTATAGGAGAAGAAGGGCATTTGTTTTGTACCTCATCTCTTCGTTCCATGGTGGATTTGGCTATGTCCGAAATGACGTCTCGAAGGAGTCCCTGCGATAGCAACCTTGCGACCTCTTTTCGCAATGCGACACATTCGTCGGTTCTGTGCCCATGGTCGCCGTGGAAGTCGCACCACCTTGTCGTGTCTTTCTTGAAATCCGGTTTGTCACTCTTTCGTGGCCATCTCCCGTCTTTACCATACTTGTCGAACGTTTTAACTAACTCTGCAATGGAAACACAGAAGTTATACGATTGTACCTTGGCGGGTAGTGAAGGATTTTCCTTCCATTCATGTCCCCTGTCTCGACTGCGATTGTCGCATCCTCGGGGATATGGCAATGGTCGCCTGTCCTTACGACTGTCAGACGTCGATCTGCGACTGACTCGATCCGGACTTGGTTCGGCCCTAAAGGGTTCCTCGTCCTCTTCCAACCTGACCTGAGCCATTGTCTTGGCCTGGACGTCTTCGAAGGTTCGGCAGGGGTACTTCGTCAATTCTCGATATAACTCGCTGCCTCGAACCAGACCCCGTCGAAAGGCTTCGATGGATGTGGGGACATTGCAATGGGGTATGGCGACCTTTTCCTTATTGTACCTATTAAGATAAGTGCACAGAGGTTCGTTATTCTGTTGGACAACACGGTATAGATCGCTAGATTGCTTTTCTAGCCTTCGACTACTAGCGAATTGAATTTTAAAAGCATTGACTATTCTACGAAGGATGCGATCGATCCTTATGACAGATGCATGAACCAAGTAAGCGCCGGCCCTGCGAGGGAGGTGCCGAAACTTTTACACATAACCGCCTCGCGATTGGTCCTGGAGACGGAAATTGTCATGAGCTTTTGCTTGTAGAGGGAGATATGGTCATCTGGATCGCTTGTCCCATCATAACTGGTCATGCTGGGGAGATGAAACTTCTTCGGGATCTCTACCCGTGCGATATCATCCACGAAGGGAGATTCCTCGAAGCCATCCAATGCTTCTTTCTCGATGGGTTGGGGAACGCCCGAGATCTTTGCAAGACGCTCGTCGAAAGACTTCATATGCTCGCTGATAGCCTGTTGAATGAGCGTCTGGATGTTTAGCGTAGCCGCGACCTGTGGATTGTTTACTTGGATCCCTTCGGAGCCGGTAAGAGAAACATTTTTAGTCATAACGGGGTTAACATGAGAAGTCTCAGGAATACCGGTCGTATGGGTTTGGTTTCGCCCGTTTGCTGGCGTTATGACCACAACATCCATATCCGGTCGAGTCTGGATCCCATCGAGGTCGATTGAACGCCTGCTTCCGGCTGGTGCGGACGCAGCAGATTGGACCTGCGCTCTAAGAAATTCATTTTCATTAGTCAAACGATTAATTGCAGTAACGGAAGTAGCCTGGATCGACTCGTTAGTCCGACGTTGATCGGCTAACTCTTCTTGTAGTGACGACAGGGTTAGCGCCATTTGACGGATCTGCTCTTGAGTAGAAGCCTCCACTATGACGACAACGACGTCGTTAGTGGCTGCTCCCTGGATTGGTCCATCTTCGGAAGTGCTAGGAGGAACGTCGTTCACCATCTTGGATGATTCTTGATGAAGCTTTTGAATGCGAATCGGCTAACGGCCCCACGGTGGGCGCCAAATTGTTTTGGGCAAAAAGATATCAAACCTAAATTGCTTCGATGTGGTGCTATTAGTCGAACGAATCAGTTTATAACTTCAAACAAAATAGCAAACCAAGAATGATGAAACGAAACGGGAATAGTAAAGCTTAGCTGAGACGGATCGCAATGAATCGAGTGAGATTGAGTAATGTCAGACGAACATGTAGAACGATTGAATGATCTCTTCCTTAAGAAAACTGTGTGCCGAATTACAATGAGAGTTCGAGAATGCTAGCCAGTTGCATCCGTAGAGGTGTGTGTACAATAGATCGATCCTAATTTATTTAAAATGAAAGGATTTAATGCCAGATTTGAGAGGATCACTCGGTTACTTAATGCCACGATTTTCACTCTGGACGTTACGAATGGAGCCATTGGTCGCATCAACGGATGAATCTTCCTCTTCCGCACGCTGGGCCGTGATCTTTACTTGCTTCATGGGCCGATCCAATCCTGATAAAAACGTGATCCAACAATAATTATGTACAACTAATATCTTATTCACTAACAGGGAAAATGGCCACCGGACCCCCTGATATCCCGGCTCCGCCCCTAAGGAGAACCAATTGAAGATTATACTATGTAGTTCAACAAAGAATAAGAAAGGTAGAGAGATGAGAAGGTTATATGAGATGTATGTTCTTAGATGTGATTTGGCGTAAAAGCCCAAATTCCATTCATGGTTTTGTTGGATTTCTATTTTAAGGGTAGTTTTACGAGATGTCCACAATTTTACAGGTCAGTTTATGCAATATTGACTTTTTCAGGATAATTTGGTATGAAAATCCATAATTAACGGGTGATATTGTGAAATTTATCCAACAACTTTGGGATTTTGCGAGGAGTCACGAGTCAGACACCCAAAAGCAAATCAGCTGAATGGCCGGCGACGCTCAGTCGGAAAAACCTCTCGTCCTCGTCCACCGCCTCCCGATCTTCCCCCTCTCCTTCGGCGATCGCCTCAGGAAGCACTTCTCTCTCCTCGATCCCGTCCTCGCTCACTCCTCGGCCGCCGACCTACGTCGCTTCCTCGGCCCCCGAGCTTCCGAGATCCGCGCCGTCCTTTGCCATGCCCCCTCCCCCTTGAACGCCGAGACTCTCTCCTGCCTCCCCTCCCTGGAATGCGTGGTCGGCTCCGCCGCGGGCGTCGACCACATCGACCTCGCCGAGTGTCGCCGCCGCGGCATCGCCGTCGCCAACAACGGCGGCGCCTTTTCTGAGGACGCCGCCGATTACGCTGTCGGTCTCCTCATCGACGTCCTGAGGAAAGTCTCCGCCGGCGATCGGTTCGTCCGCGCCAAATCTTGGCCCCAATTGCGAGATTTCCCCCCTGGCTCCAATGTAAGATTTGATCCCGTTTCGATTCGTACAGATCGAGCTTGTTTTATGCAATCCTGTCTTCTGAATTGATTTCTTCTGTTGCTGAAGATGTGGTAGCCACAATCTGAACTTAGGGCTCATTTGGTATCATAATAATAATCGGGTTGAATGATTCTTAAGGTTTTGTATTTACTTTTAAATGGATATGGAATGTAGTGTAATGAATTGGTATGAGCCATAATATGAAATCCGTTTTAGGAATATCACCATTCACATACCTATTTTCTATATCTCTGGTATAGAAACAAACGACCCTTTAAGTGTAAGTTCAGTAATTTCCTTATTGCAGTTAGGAGGAAAGCGAGTTGGAATAGTCGGTCTTGGAAGCATCGGGTCACTGGTAGCCAAGAGACTCACTGCCTTCGGCTGCAAGGTGACGTACACCTCAGGGAAGAAGAAGCCCTCCGCCCCATACCCGTACTACGAAACCGTCCAGCAGCTAGCACTGGAGAGCGACGTGCTCGTCCTGTGCTGCTCGCTGACGCACCAAACTCGCCACATTGTAGACAGCAGCGTGCTGTCAGCACTGGGGCCGCAAGGCGTGATCATAAACATCGGGCGAGGGGCTGTCATAGACGAGAAGGAAATGGTGAGGTTTCTGGTGGAAGGCGGGCTTCGTGGGGTGGGGCTTGACGTGTTTGAGGACGAACCGAACGTGCCCAAGGAGTTGTTCGGGTTGGAGAATGCGGTGCTGTCGCCCCATCGAGGTATTCTCACTCCGGAGTCTTTTGAGGCCATGGAAGATATGGTCGTCGGCAACCTGCAGGCTTTCTTTGAAACTAACACGCTTCTGTCACCTGTCACTTGAATGAAAGCATTGAAACTCCATTCTATGTTTACTTGTAATGAAACACTTATATTATCAATTTTAAGCTGCAAGAATGGAGCACCATGTGACCAAACATGTTGTAAGAAAACTAGCTTCATATAATAGGAAATATGATATGACTGAAATAGGATATACTACTATCTTTAGATCATAGAGAGATAATATTCCTTTCAGTTGTGTGCAGAAAAAACAATCTCTCTTCAAAACCATTAGCATAGTTGCTACTGGGCTTCGCCATCCCCGCTAGCCGTTATTTACAGTCTCTTGTGGATGAACAACACATAAATTCTTCTGTTTTAAGTATAAATAAATATAACAAAGCGATCTTATAAGATTTCGACCTAAGAAGAGGATATAAATAAAGCCCATTCTAAGCAAAAACTAACTTCACACCAATAACAAACAAGGAAAGATTATATCTTTCAAGTGGCGGAGACTCATCGGATCAAGCCAGTTAACAGGTCGCACAAGCAACATAATGCTGTTTTTTTTTTCCTTGTAAAACAAGCAGGCTCGAATCAGGCTCCAGAAACCTTATGGCATTTAGGGAAAATGAAAAAGGGCTCCAGAAAGCAAGCCAGAAAAAGCCATAATGTTATGATACTAAATCATGCTGAATAGTCCTAATAAGAGAACCTTATAAGTTAAGACCACCAACTGCAGAAACGCATTCCTAAACTCATGGGCACACCAGCATGGAAGAAGCAGCAAACGAGCACAACGAGAAATGAGGGGAGTAACTCTATATCTCTAGGAACTTTGCCTTTAAGCTTTGACATATAGCCTTGATCTGCAGCTATATCTACAGGATAGCCACATCCAAGTAGTCTCCAATCTGAAAGAAATTCAAATAGCCCATCATGGGAACGGAACAGACAGGCACAAAGGTCAACGGGCTATGAACCCTAGAAAGTTATATTACCTGAAAACCCAGGTCCTCCAGTGCCTTGTTATCATCTAACCGCCTTCCATTACTGTATGAAAAGGTTTGTCCTACCTGAAACCACATAACAGGGCATAGTTAGAGAAGTTGATTTGCATAAGTAATGTGGGAGTTCCAGTCACCATGACTATGCTTTGACTATGGGTAACTAATGCTTCTTCAAAAATCAAACCTGATGTTGCAACTTACAACGGGTAATATAACTTGATTCTATACCAGCAAAGATTGTAAATTGCAAATGAAGCTCTGCCAACAACTGGTGAACCATAACTGATACATTTCTCTTTACGTCCTAGACGAGTTAATTACCTTCTGAGCTTATGACTCGCTACATCACTAAATCTGGTCAGCAAGAGCCAGAAGATAATATTACCCACCTTTTTATCTCTTCTACCTAGCACCTGAGGAGTTATGGAGTGATCCAATATCCACTTCTTAGGCCCACTACCCGGTTACAGGTCAGTATATAGAAGAGCTTGGGGAAATATTGTGTACCTCTCTCACAACAAAACGACCATTTTTATCAGGATATACAAATGCAAATGACAATTTTGCATCTCGTCTCCTTGCAGCTGGAGATACCTCCTTTACCTAAAGGGAGTAAGCATAATTACAATGATCAGCATAACTTCCACAAAACACAGCTTAGAACTGAATAAATCTTAGCTAAAAGTTGACTTCTTATATATATAATATCAGGTCACTTACAAGGTCAGCTAATTCACGAAGAGTAGCATCCTTCCAAGTGTAAATTTGAACCTCATCCTTGGGTTCCTTGCCTCTTACAGAAAATTCCTCTTTGTCATGATGACCTCCAATCTGTAAACAATGAGAAATTAATAGTTCATACCAGAAACTGCAACAAGCTCATGAAAAGAAGAACAAATGGGGGTAGAAAGGCAAGGTGAATTCAAGTTGAACACTTGAACTCGTGCGTTCGAACATGATAAATGGGTCAAGATACATGCTGTTTTTTATAATTAAGTGAGAACAGTTGTGTTCATATAGAGGATTATGCTGCATAATGCATACCTTGGTGAAAACTCGAAGCAGCAAGGGGCACGTCTGCATTTCACAATGAAGTCACAAGAGATCAGATTTGCTTATATGTCAGGAAACTATCTATGCATTAAAAAGTCAAAAGAAACTATGAAAGGAATAAGGAAAAAAATTAACAAAAAAGAGAGTTTGAGCAAATATCTACCATCTCTAATTTTGGCCTTTGAACAATCAACATAAGAGGAAAAGGAAAACTTGATGGTTTAACTCAGTGTTACCATAACGACTAAACACATGCATAAGTAAAATCCAGGCAAAAGTAATTTGGATTGCCTTTAAGTAGTCATAGCATCAAAGAAAAAAGTCTATCTATCCTGTAACTGCTTATCCATAATAAATCACATTTAATAAGAATAGAAGGAAAGGTACAATACCATGGATTTGCACATACAATACTTAACACTAGATATACCAAAAGAGGGAAGGGTAAACCTCTTCCCACTCCCAGTGTACAGTCATTTTAAAGTCTAAAGCATAACCCCTCAAAAGCAGAAACATAAATTCTAAAACATAACTAGGTGCAAAGTTTCATTCACACAGACATTTCCCATGGTAAGTGGTAACTATACCACCATAAGAAGCCAAAATTCATAGATTATCAGACAGACAACAATAGTAAAGATCATGCAAGCTCATGACGACATATCTTAATCTTGATTATCTCCACCAACAGTAGACATATTCAGAATTCAGTTTATTCTAGTTAACCTATAAACCCATATTGGAATAGGGCTTATGGCAGACATCTGCAATTCTGGCTAATGCAGTATTGCTGTTTCTTTCTTTTGGGGAATCACAAGCAAGGACCCAGTAATCGATATCAGTAGCACAAGTGCACAACAAAAAGCAAGTGATATGCCATAGAAATCAAATCCGTTTCTCATCTTTAATATCAAAGAAAAAAAGAGGATTCGTAACTATAACCAAACTTTTGAATACCATGAAAGGTCACAAGAACTAAATATAATCTAATTGAAGAAAACCAGGTACAATTGAAGAAAATTAGGATCCAATAAACAACTGCGAAGAAAGCGGAAGCCTTCTGAATCGAAATCGGCGAATAAAGATGAAAAGGAGAAACCTTTTCTCGATCGACAGGCTCGGACCTGGAGCGAGAGGGCATAGGCGGAACCCTAGACGGCGGTGGATGCTGTGAAGGAGGACGGCCACCGTAGGATCTTGGCGGAGGCGGCGGCGGCGGCAGGAGATCGGAGGGTCCACCCGGCTTCTCGTCCCTCTCCCTGCTTCTCTTCTTCTCCATTGGGGGATAAGGGGAGATGTGAGCGCAAGGGTTTTAGACTAACAACAGCACTTCACGAAATAGGCAAAAGACATACATAATCTGGTGGAGTGTGACTATGCAGTATGCAGTATGCAGTATGCACTATGAACTCTGTCAGATGAGAAGACGCACAAATCTAACGGCCTTGATCAATTGCACGTGTGCATATATAAAGATCTGTGTGAGGAAATAATACCCTTGGGTTGCCTTGATTAAATAATACCCTTGGGTTGCCTTGATTGTATTACTGAGATTTATATAGGATTATAAGATAGAGATAAATAAGGATAATTACAAATAAAGAAAATACACATATATACTCTAATAGTCTCACAGTCAAAACGGAAGATTTTCGGATGCAGAGACTGGATCTGAAATCCAAGAAGAGTGGTGAAGGCAACCCCTTGGTGAGAATGTCAGTAAATTGGCTGGTAGTAGGAACATGAAGCATACATGCTTGACCCAATGCAACCTTTTCGCGCACAAAGTGAATGTCAATTTCGATATGCTTAGTGCGTTGATGCTGAACAGGATTGGATGACATGTATATCGCACTAACATTGTCGCAAAAAATAATAGTAGCATGTGTTGTTGGAGCATGAAGTTCCTGCAGCAGATTCTGAAGCCAACAAGACTCTGCAATGGAATTAGCAACAACCCGATACTCGGCCTCAACAGTGGAGCGAGAGACCGTCGCTTGGTGTTTAGAAGACCAGGAGACCAAATTCGAACCCAAGAAGACAGAGTAGCCCGAGGTTGAGCGGCGCGAGTCAGGACAACCCGCCCAATCTGCATCGGAATATGTCGTGAGCTGAGCAGTTGGTCCTGAAACGATACTCAAACCAAGAGATGTAGTTCCTTTGATGTAGCGCAAAATTCTTTTAATTGCAAGAAGGTGTTGTTCCCTTGGATCATGCATGCGGAGACAACATTGATGGACGACATAGCAGATGTCCGAGCGGGTGAAGGTAAAGTACTGCAGAGCCCCGACAATGGAGCAGTACTTAGTGGGGTCAGGGACTAGGGACCTGCATCTGCGCCGAGCTTAGAGTTGGTGTCAACCGGGGTTTTGCAAGGATTGGAGGAGCTCATACCTGCGCGGTGGAGGATCTCCAAGGCATACTTCTCTTGGCTGAGGTGGATGCCCGAAGGTTGCTGCGTGACGAAGATGCCCAGGAAATAATGAAGAGGTCCCATGTCGGTCATGGCAAACTCCTTACTCAAAGCAAAGATGATCTTCCTAATGAAGGTAGATGAGGAAGCAATCAAGATTATGTCATCGATATAAACAAGGAGATGAGCTTGGTGACCATCGGATTTGAACACGAACAGAGAGGTATATGCTTTGCTGCTCACAAAACCAAGACGATTGACATAGGAGGCGAAGCGTTGGTACCAAGCTCTCGGTGCCTACTTCAGACCATACAAAGCTTTGTTCAGTTTGCAAACAAAATTAGGAAATTGAGGACTTACAAATCCTGGAGGCTATTGGCAGTAAACGACTTCATTCAGAGTTCCATGGAGGAAGGCGTTTTTAACATCCAATTGATGAATTGGCCACTGCTTTGCAACTGCGAGGCTGAGAATTGTGCGAACAATAGTCGGCTTGATGACGGGAGATAAGGTTTCATCGAAGTTGATACCCTGCTGTTGAGAATAGCCACGAGCAACCCAACGAGACTTGTAGCGGGATAGCTTACCGTCCGGACCAAACTTGTGGCGAAAGAGCCTTTTTCCTGAAACAACATTAGCATCCCTAGGCCTAGGCACAAGGTCCCAAGTCCTATTTTTAATCAGAGCATCGTATTCCTCTTTCATAGAATTGAACCACTGTGGGCTATGGATAGCTGTCTTGTGGGATTTAGGGAGAGGTGTGACAGTGGTGTTGAGGTTGAATATTTGTTTTGGCTTTGAAATTCCTACTTTTCCTCGTGCGATCATCTCGTGGTACGGAGGAATGGAGAGTGCAGGAGGGGGTGTTCGTTGGATTGGGGAGTTAGAGGGAGTGGTGGTGGGGCCGACCGAGGATTGTGGTGGGGAAGTAGGTAATTTATTGGTGGTAACTTGAAGAGGAGAATAAGGTGGAGTAGTTAGGAGTGGAGGATTTGGCGGGGTTGGGTTGACCGAGGAGTTTGTGTGCAGAGTAAAAGAAGGAGAATGAGGTGAAAGAGGAGGATTTTGTGGGGGCAAAAGATAATTAATTGAGGAGTGATTTGTAGTGGGGTTAGTTGGAGATTGGATAGAATTTGAGAGTTGGGTAGAATCGTGAGGAATGGGGATAGGAGGGCCGACACAAGGTGGGGAGTAGACCGGTTCGGTTGGGTTTAGTGGAGGAGTTGGATTTTCAATGATGAACCGGTCCAAATTAAAATCCTGGTTCGGTTTAGAAGATTTGTAAGGGAAAGTGTGTTCGTCAAAAATAACATGCCTTGAAATTATTACCTTGTGGTTTTCCGGATCGAGGCACCGATAACCCTTGTGGTGCGTTGTATAGCCGAGGAAGACGCAAGGACGAGTTCAGGGTTCAAGTTTGTGTTTGGTTGTGGCAGCTAGGTTCGGGTAGCAGAGGCAACCAAACACCCGGAGATGGTCATAGGAAGGCCGTTTGTGGTGTAGGGGTATGGGGTGAGCATATGTTGGGTGGTTGTTGGGGTCAGGTTTAGGAGGTGTGTGGCAGTGTGGAGCACCTCGACCCAGAAGCTTGGAGGAAGTTGGCCGTGAAACAGAAGGGAGCGAATGGTGTTGGTGACAGTTCAGATCATCCGTTCAACCTCGCCGTTTTGTTGAGATGTATAAGGGCATGAGAAACAAAACAGAATGCCATGATCTTTGACGAAAGTGTGGAGTTCATTGTTGTCAAACTGCCTACCATGGTCACATTGAACACTTTTGAGGTGAGAGTTGTATTGTGTTTGGACAAAATTGTGAAATTGTTTGAGTGTGTTTGTAGTGTTGGATTTGTGTTTAAGAGGAAAAGTCCAGAGGAATTGTGAAAAATCATCAATAATAACCAAATAATATCGGAAACCACTAACACTCAGAACATGAGATGTCCATAAATCACAGTGAACAAGATCAAAAGAACTAGTAGAGATAGAGTTTGTAGAAAAGAAAGGCAATCTGGATTGTTTCCCCAATTGACAGGCGTGGCAAAGCTTCAAGCTGTCTTTATGGAACGAGATTGAATTTTGTAGGATGAGATGGCAAAGAGCAGTATTGCCGGGATGCCCCAATCTGCAATGACAGATGTCGGATGGAGTGTGGTGGCTGGAGGTAAGGGCGAAGGGCGGGTGGTTGACGGTCGGCGCAGGTGTTGGGACAAACAGGTACAAGTCGCCTCAACTATTGCACTGATGGATCACGGTCCTGCTGATAAGATCCTTCACAGAAAAACCACATGGATCAAATTCAATAGAGCAGTTATTATAAGTAGTAAACTTTCGGACAAATATCAATTTTTGATGAGATTAGGAGTGACACGAACATTGTTCAAGTGTAGAGGGGGGTCGTAGGAAAGTTGTTTATGGTCGATGCTTGTGACAAGGAGTGATTGACCATTACCGACAATGATTCGAGAAGAAGAGACGATGCCCAGATTAAAAGTAGGAGAGAGATTACATGCGTCTGGGCTCATATGAGAAGATGCACATGTGTACATGAACCAAGATGAATCTTGATGGCGTTGTTGTTGGATGGTCATTGCATTCAGGGCATTGATCAGACTCTGATGGTCCCAAGATGGTGTTGATTGTTGAGAGTACAAGGCCTGCTGATTCAGAGGAGGACGAGATCCAAGGATGCCAGGGGCATTCCAATCGCCATTCCAATTTCCATTCTAGTTGTTGTTTCCAGAGAGCAAGTGCCAGAGTTGTTGTTGAAGACTGTCTCGACCGTAGCCGCGTCTGCGACCCCGACCACGTCCATGGCCGCGCCCGCGACCGTAGGTATTTTGGTTCTGCGGTGGGGAAGGTTGATGTGGGGCAGGCGGTTGGTGAGGTGCCGGAGGAGCAGGGGTACCGCCAGAAGGAGGAGGCGTTGGAGAGCCGTCGGTGGCGGTGAGGGCAGTCACCGGAGGCGTTGTTTGAGCCCGGCGGGATTCTTCGAGAATGAGATTGTTGCTAGTTTCTTGAAAAGAAGGGAAAGGGCGTTGGAAATGAATGAGGGAGGCCATGTGAGAGAACGTTTCATTGAGGCCACCGAGAACTTGAAGTACCAGATTTGCATCGGAAACTGGATTTCCGACATCAGCAAGGGCCTTCAACTGCATACAGTACTCTCCGACGGATAGAGAGCCTTGCTTGAGTCCGTGAAATTCCGATTCAAGTTGAATCACTCTTGCCTTCTTGTTGTCGCGAAACAAATTTTTGATCGCTTGCCAAACTTGATAGGCGGAGGCATCGCTTTTTGACGATGAGTTTGAAGATATCCGAATGAATGCAACCGTAGATCCATGACAAAACGGTGAAGTCAAGGAGAGTCCAGTGTTCATCGTTTGATGGTGGAGATCCATCAACATGAGACAAGAGATTAAACTTGTCGAGAGTGACAAGAAACAAGTGACGCCAGATTGAATAATTAGGAGGAGATTGCTCTAGGATAACCGGTACATGTGTTTTGATAGAGGCGACATGGAGAGCATGTTGGACGGCGATCGCCGCAAGAGACAGGAAAGAGCAGGAGGGGCCGACTGGGTTTAATTTGTGGTGGATTGAGTGGTGGCTGGCTGTCAGATTGAATAATTAGTTTTTCTCTGATATCATGTGAGAGGAAAAAATACCCACTTGGGTTGCCTTGATTGTATTACTGAAGTTTATATAGGATTACAAGAGAGAGATAAATAAGGATAATTACAAATAAAGGAAATACACATATATACTCTAACAAGATCCACAGTGAGTTTTCATTTGCAAAATGTGTACACGCAAAATTTCGAAAGAAAAATATACACGAAAAACATTTAACCGACCTAGTAGAGTAGTAGGGATATATTTGACTGGTCATTTATAAACACTTTATAAACAAAAAAATGTTTTTTTTCAATAGTCTTGTACAAATTTTCATATCTCACAAAATTTAAATTTTAAAATTATTTTTTTACAAAAAACACGTTATAAACAATAAATACATTTTACCAAACAAACCATAAGGCAACCCATATTTTCTATTTCAACCAAATTTATCAACTCTTATATCACTCCTTCCATCCTAAATTTATCAACTCTTGTATCACTCCTTCCATGCAATGGAGATACAAATGCACATATAGTTCAATCAAGACTTTTAAATGTACAAGGTGTGTACTCCAAATGCACATATAATGTACAATACAAATGCACATATAGTTCAACCAAGACTTTTACCCCCGACCAACTTGTGTTTGTCTTAGAAATGCACATACTGTACACTTTTAAATGTACAAGGTATGTACTCCAAATGCAAATAGTCTAATACAAAAACACATTTTGGGATGTACGTGCATTTGGGTTATGTTAGATGTGTATTTTTAACTATTTGCATTTGAAGTTATTGTATGGGCATTTGGTTATAACATGATGTGCATTTGTATTTTATTGAATGAGCAAGTGAATATAATTGGATGTGCATTTGTATTTTTATAGGATGTGAAAGTGGATATAATTTGATGCATTCGTATATAATATAAGTGCATTCAGATTTCATTGGATGTGCATTTGGATATAATTTGATGCCTATTTATGAAGTATATTAGCATTTGAGTTATAGGGTTCGTTCAGCAAATAACTTAATTCTACTTAAAAATACTTTTTCTCATTCCTCATACTTTTTTTTTCAAAATTAAGTACCATGAGGTTCGTTCGGTAGTTCATCCTCATGAATGCTTTCATATGCTTCCACATGCTTTTTCTTACTTAAAAATAGCCAAAAAAAAATATGGATTCCCATGCTTTTAGGTACTTATCAGATACAAGTTTGAAATTTTTCCATCAACTACCCCCGACCTCTAGCTCACCGCCGCTTCGAAAATGCCCAATTTCATTCTCAAACACCGACGAAGCCGAAATCCATCTTCCTTATGCCCCGATAATCTCGCCTTCTGGCACCCCTAGCTCGCCGCCACCTCGATAAGCCCCAATTTCATCCTTGAACACCGACGAAGCCGAAATCCATCTTCCTTCTTTCCCGATAATCTCTCCTTCCGGCACCTCTAGCTCGCCGCCGCCTCGGGAGGCCCCATTTTCATCCTTGAACACTGAAGAATCAGATCAATCAAGAAGCCCCAATTTTCTAGGGTTTTGAGAAGAGACTAAATGTTTTAAAAATGATGTTGGAATAGGATAGGGTTAGCCACCAGTCGAAAAAAGAAGCCCCAATTTGTCTTTCGTGTACAAGTGCAGTATCAATGTCGTGGACATGGGTATAATTTATTTGATAGTGATGACCTTTGCAATAAATTGGTCTAGGCTTTGGAAGTTGAAAATAGAGAAGGAGATGGAAGAGGTTAAAATGAATTATAAAAAATTGAAAGTATAGAGCACTAATGGAGTTTGCAACAGATGAATGGAGTTTGCAACATATGGAAGAGGTTTAAATTTACGGAGCAACAGATGAATGGAGTTTGCAATCTAATGGAACCTCTTCAAGTTGGGAGGAGAAGATGACCATGTGATGTGCACGTGTAACTAAAGCAAAATTTCAATTTTGTCCTTTTTTGTAATTTCACCCATTTATTTTAAAATTATAAGCATTTATAAGTATTATTTACCGAATATACATTTTAAAAATAAGTATGTATTCCAACATCAGATTAAGTACATAATTTAGCATCAGTATAAGTATCAGCATCAACATAAGTATAAGTATCAGCATCAATATTTTTTTACCGAACAGAGCCATAATAGATATGCATTTTTGCATATGAATTGTATAGTATGTGCATTATCAATTGTACAATATGTACATTTCAGAATATACTGTATGTGCATAAAATATAAGGCAAACTAAAGTCGACAAAAAAAAGTTTTGTTCAGAAAAAAGCATACCACTGAAAGATTGTCGAAATTACAAGAATGCCCTAATTCTCACCTAAGGGGGCATTCTCGCACGGAACGCTCCCCTATATATATAGATGGCAAATCAAATGCGGATGAGTCTTAATGTGTTAAATGCGAACAGATTTGGGTCATGGTCTTCTCTTTGCGACACAAAACAAAACCCGATGTGGTTAAAATTAAATTGGGTTTTTTTAACCTATGCACCTAATTCATAGGTTAAAAACTTTATTTTAGAAAGTTGTGGTTAAGTGTTATCATTTTAGGAATTTTATTTATTTTTAGATGGGTTTAAACATTTTCTTTTAGGAAATAATTTCCAAAATAAAAAGGATTAATCTATGCATTTAGGGCATAGGATAGAAAAACCGAATTACATTTTATTGCTTCTAAACAAGTAAATAAATTGTCTGTAGTGGTTGGGAGTGAAAGGGGTTATCAGCAGGTCGCGACTTCTACCCTCCCGAGCATGTCACTATTTCTTTCAATTCTTTTATTTCCTTTATATTTAATTATCCAAGAGCACACAAATATTTAATAATTATAATGTTAACTCATATTTTGTATTTTTATATATATATTTTGTCCAAAATAATACAGTTTTCACTATATATATATATATATTGTCCAGCTTAATTACGGATTGGTCTTTAAACATTTCTATTCTATAATATGAACATTGATGTTATTAAATATGAAACTTAGATGATAAAATATGGTGCACAATATAAAAAATAAAATGTAGTTTTTAAAAGAATAAATATGAACCTTATATGACTTTACATGAACATTGTACATGTAACATATATAGCTCATAGACCATTGAAAAATGTGCTCGAACACGAGCGCTCAAAGTTGTATACATGAACTAATAGACCAAGGTTCATACTCAAGGTTTATACTTAATTAATATACTAAAGGTGCACATTTGATAACATGCATACTAACGTAAATAGATGCATGATTAATAACTATAAACTATATTTGAGCTCCATAATTAATACACTAGAAGTTCATATATATGTATTGAACTAAAAGTTTGTATTTAGTACGCACACCAAAGGTTCACACTTAATATAATAAATGTTCGCATTTAATAAACAGAGTAAACTTGTTGTTTAATAACGCATTGTGATTCCAAGTATAAGTTTGTGAATCTCTAATATATGGTTTGTTAACCTTAGTATAAAGCTAATTTGTAAACATATAGTATAAAATTTATGAACCTAGCTCTAGTCTAAAGTTTGTAAGCTTGTATTATGCAATTTTATGAACCAAGGTAATTAGCACATTGCGTTTATATAGAAAATAACATTACTCTAAAAAAACTCGGTAATTACAAAACAAAAATGCCACTATAATTAACTCTTCTTTCGCCTTGATCTAGTGGTCCATAATTATCCTTATTTTACACCATAAAAGTCATAAACACCCGAAAATCCTATATATATACACAAGTGTACAACCCGGCCACAAAATTAATTAAATTGACCCTCAGATAACAAAACTAGTTGCAAATATGAATCCTCGCATTTCGGAAAATTAATTAAGTTAGGCTTTCTTATGTAATTCATTAACTATGAGCACTAATCTTCTTATGATTAGCATTCTTTCATCTTCGCTCTTCTTCGTCGGAGCTCAATCCGGATCAACCGCCACCGCCCCGGCCCGCGCCCCCGACAAACCCTACATGTTGATCTTCGCCGGGGTCTTTGTTGTCATTATCATGACTGTTGAAATCTGTTTCAACCCTTCGTGAAGAAGTTGGAGGTCAACACACCCCCAACCCGGATGTATTTGAGATTTGTTTGATTCGGGGGAGATCCTCAATCGATGCTTCCTCTGGTAATCTTCGCGTGGGATCTGAGTTACTAAGTTGAGCTTTTTCTGGAATCCGATCTTCTCCTCATTCCAGCCTTCTAAATGGGTTGCTTTACCATCGGAGAGTGCTAGAATCCCCACCTTGTAACCTGCCGCTGGCTTCGACTTCACTTCTATCCGGCTAGCTCCTGGGATCACCAGCCCGACCTCCTCTCCTCGGCTGGACTCCAACGTTGGCTTGCAAATCCCGAAGAGAGCTTCTCCGGGAGAACACCCTCTGACGCCCAAGTCAGTGACAGAATTAGGGAGTTTTAATGATAGAGAAATGAGATGAAAAGGGAGAAGATGTGGATGGATTCACTCAACGGTTGTAAACCTCAGAGCTCAAACCCTCAAAACCCAGCACGGTAACAGAGCTTTCAGATTCTCTTTCTCTCTCTTTCTTGCCCGAAAAAATTCTCCCTTGCTCAAGGATCTCAAGGGTATTTATAAGAATCGGTGCCCACTCTTGTGCTGCCAAGTGTCGACTGCCGATTGAAGGAATCCCTCAACTGGTACGGAAACTTCTTCTCCTCTGACACACCCTCTCTCTATAACAGAATTCTGGTAGTCTCAGCGTCCCACGCGTGGGTGTTCTATACGTGGACCTTCTTACGCGGGGGAAAATCTGCCTCCCACAGCCAACACCCCAAGCTTTTCGCGAAGAATGAGCGAAAGCTTGGTTCGTGGGAGTTTGTGTAACTTTTTCGGGGTTTTCCACGCATAGGCTTTCTTGTCTTAGACGTTGGGGCAGTTTCGTAGACTTCTTATCCCACCTACTCTTTTGGATTCAAAATTTGAATATTCAGCGAGGACTTTTCTGGTTGCCGAGTGCTTCATCCGGGGTGATCCACGTGGCTCTTTAAAATGTCTTTTCAACTGCCATACTAACCTGCAAACCTTTATAAACCGTTTTCCTCTGGGGTTTCCCTTCTACTTTGTTTATCTTCTCTCAAAACTGTTTTTCCTTCGGCGATTTTCCGGTGGCTGATTCTTGTCAATCTTGGATCTTCGGCGGTTTTTACGCTTCACTAGGTAACTTTTTTTCCTTTCTCTCTTCCCACTTCTTCTTTCTTGCCTCCTTTTTGGTTCTGGGTTAACGAGGGGGGTACGGAGGTTGTATCGTTTTAAGGGCAAAGGTCCCTCCTTTTCGGTCGCCGGGACCCAGATCTGGCCCAAGCCTTTCTTCGGTGGTGGACTTGCCATTTTTGAGGTACTTTATGAGTTTTCCCTTTTCGGGTTTTTAGGGTGTAACTTTTCGTCTCTTTTCTCTGGTCGTCTTAGGGTTTTTCTGGGGCAAGCGGCATTTTTTTTTTTTTGCTTTGGTCTTCCTATTCCTTGGCCTAGTTCCTCTAATTGGGGCTGATGTTTTCTCTTTTATCTTCTTGTTAAGCTCGGGTCGGATTTTTCCATCAGAGGGGGCAATGAACTTTAAACACCAGGTCCGTACATCCAGTGAACAACGTCATCGCTCTTCGTCTGGGGAATCTACTGAGTCAACGGAGTCAGCTACTCTAGAGAGATGTCCAAGGAAGCGTCTTGTCCTCCCCGAGGCTCGCTACAAAGCTAAGCACGATCGAGCTCCGCGATACGACAAGGAGAGTCTTCGCGAGGAAACATCGCCTTCGACTTCCGGTCAGAGTCAGCCCTGCGTTGGCGCAGCCCGTGTATCCCCTCCTTCGCAAACTGTGTTGGGAAAGGACAAACTCTGGATCTTAAAGAGACGCGTAAGGCGATTATCGTTTACAGATAGCTCTTTTTTCCGTGAGGACGACGGGGACGAGACTGTGTTGGACCTTGAGCACTTAGAGGGGATTGCTCAGGCGTATCCGTTCCCTGTTGGATCGGTTTTAGCTCTTCCAGAGGAGGGCTCGCGATCCCTTCACCACTTTCCAAATTTTATAGCAGTATCCCTTCTGGCACTTTATGCTGGCTTTCGCGTGCCCATCCATCCACTTTTTAAGGAGGTCTTGAATGCCCAAGGCACTAGCCTCATCCAGTTGCATCCGAACTCGTGGAGGAATTTCTGTTGCCTTTTTCTTCATTGTCGCGAGTTGACGGTCGAACCTTCTCTTGAAGTTGTTCGGAATCTGATTTCTACGCATGACATCACTAATGGGTACTGGTCTTGGAAGGTTGAGTACGCGCAGCGAGTCGCCAAGCCTACAAACCTGGGTGGAGAAATGAGTGGTTTCTGCTTAGGATTCCCGGGGCGTTTGGGGTTAACATTAGCCCTGGGAGAGCTCTCCACTTTTCTTGTCTTGCCTCTGGTCCTGCAAAGAAGAAACATCAGAGCGAGAAGAAGGCTTTGATTGCAAAGTTTGATCGTACCTCGTGTTACGAGTATGGTCAGTTGATGACAGTGGAAAACTCGAAGAGCTGGGTTTGAGTTCCCTCCACCCTCGCGGGGGTGAGCTAATTTTAGTCGTCCTAAGCCCTCGGTCTTCGCGGACTGGGTCTTACAGTGCCCGTGGAAACACACTTTGATAGGCCTTTTCTTTCTTTTATCGTACATTCTTTGCTAACGTTTTTGTTTCCACTTTTCCAGGATCTTCATCCGCCATGTTGTTTGATTATATGGACGGCCTCGAGGATTTAGAGGCTGGACTTGCATTAGGGGACCCGGCCCAAGGTGAAAACCAACAAGACCCTCCTGCTGCTTCAGACGGAGCGGGGATTCTTCAAAGCTACGCGGAAGGAGTTGGAGAAGATGTCGGTGATGTTGTTTGCGCCTCATCTCAGGGAGGAAAAGCCCTAGTGATAGAGTTGAGGGAGAGCCCTGAACTTCCCTTGGCCAATCTGAAGAAGAAATCCTCCCGTGGCAAGAAGACGAGTGTAATATCCCTCAAAATTTTTTATAAGGATATTTGGGTAATTTTCCCAACCTTCGTTCAATTAATTATTTCGCTTTCAGTGGAGTTCGGATTTTCCGTAACATCCATGAGATCCGAAATAATTCCTTGAATGGTATAAATTACATTCGATGTATTTTCGGGACTTAGAATATTTGTTTGGATACAAACATATAATTTCCGGGGTTTAAAAACCTATAAAAAGCCAATTCCCTTAACTTTGCCACGAATTCCCCCGCCTGTGCTTGTCTTGCCACGATACTCCCCATGTGTACAACTTGTCGGGGCATCTGTCAAGAGATTGGCTGGGGAGCTGATGAATAACCCCTACCAATCCTCTCCTTCTTCAACTATAAAAGGAACCAATCTGTAGGAGTTGTTGGGCACATCTCTCTCGTCTCCCGCTTCACCCTCTCTTTCTCGGTCATCTCCTCCCGCCGGCGACGACCCCTGTTTCGTCGTTGTTTCCCCGCCTTGCTGTGTTGCTGTGCTTCGTCGAGCTCCGCCGAGCCCTGTTGGTGGCCGCCATTACCCCGGCGTCTACGAGCTCCTTCCCGACGAAGACGGAGTCGAGCCGCTGCCGCACCGAGCTTCGGTGCTCCGCCGCCGCTGCTCGCGTGTCGCCGCCTCCAGGAGCTGCTGCTTCTCCTTCCCAGCGCCGCCGCGCTGCCCTCTCCGGAGACGAAGCTCCTCCCCAGCGAAGCTGCTGCCGAGCTCCATTGTTGGAATTGTGCTGCTGTTGTCGTGCTTCGGGGGAGATTGGGGTAGAAGATGACAAGTGGGCCCCATCCCACTTAATTAAGTTATGTTGGGCTGAAGCCCATTTAAGCTTCCAGTCCAGTTTTGACCCGAAATTATACGAGCGGTATAATTTCGATTCTCTTTCATCCGTATTTTTCTTTAGGAAAATTTAATAAATATTTTTATGATTTATATCATAAAAATTTATTAAATATAATTCATTAAGTTCGTCTAGTCAAATTAATTGATAGATAATTAATTTATCAGTTAGAACGTGATCTGCTGGATCGCGTGTGGACTCGTACTCTGCTAGGACTATTCTGAAGCTTGAACCATATCCTTGGAAATGATATTTTCGGTAGTCATCTCGTCCAGATTCATCGCCGAATCTACTATAGGCAAGTGGCGGTTCACTCTTGCTCATTATTTTATATTTTAATTAATTATCAGTTATTTATCTGTTAATTAATTTGGTATGATTTACTGCTTTATTGTTTCATTGGGAACCGTTTGGTTAATTAATATGATTAAAATCTGATATTATAATAGGTTGTATATCTGCTAGTATCAACGCTATTATAAATAATTATTCTGAATATTGGCCTTGATAGCTTTGATATGAATTATTGATGTGTTGAACTACTTAGTTAGCACTTTGGCTTTGATGTGATTTGTTGATATGTGGAACTGCTTGTGTTAGCATTTGTGTGAATTAATTATTAATGTTTTCCGCCCTTGCTTAGTCTATTCATTAGACTAACCCCTTGTATTTTATTTATCTGCAACGTCATGGTGGTGTCGTCCGTCCGTTTCGGCACATACAGGTCCAAAAAGGCTAGATCGACTATGAACGTGGACGGTGTTTAAAAATGTTTTAATCAGGCTATGATCTTTGGGCATTGACTACTGAGGTCAATACTATTGTAAATTATTTCAAGTCTTCCGTTGTATTGTAATATGTATTTTGTCGCATTTGGAATTGTGTTGAAATTTCGCGACTATGTTTTAAATGAAAGTTATGGTAATTTTGTACCATACTTATTGGTTATGATTTGTGTTTAAACCGGTAAAGCCTTGGGTGGCTTCGGTAAGGAACACCGAGGTCACTGGCGGTAATACATTTCCAAATGGGTTACAATTTGGGGGTGTTATAGAGTCTAGGAGCCCATGGATAGAGAAATGGCTGGCCCGATAAGGTCGGAGCCCCTCTCATTCAAAGTGTACTTTTTTTGTAACATCCCAGGTCAAGCTACCCCAGCCACCAAGCCGCCCAGCCACCCAACGATGCCGGCGCCGGTACTGATGCCGCCTGGTTGTCCAAGGGCATGCAGCCCACACACCCAACCCTTCCCCCATTTAAATGGGGGAAGGGTTGGGTGTGTGGGCTGCATGCCCTTGGACAACCAGGCGGCACCAGTACCGGCGCCGGCATCGTTGGGTGGCTGAGCGGCTTGGTGGCTGGGGTAGCTTGGCCTAGGATGTTACAACGAGGCACCATGTTAGGGACCAGTCTGGCCTTGCAGGATCTGTGGTTCACCACCTAGAGGTTGTATGTACTCTTTCTTCTCCGTATGGGCTCGCACGGGCCGCTATCTTTATTAACTTCTTTTTCTGCGTAGGCCATGAAGGAGTGTCGTGATGCTTTAGGGAGAATCGTATCTCATGATGCAGAGACAGAGTCGCTTCGCGGGCAAGTCTCTCGGATGAAAGCAGAGGTGAACCATATGAAGACGGAGAGGGACGTTGCATTGTCTGAGAACACGTCGCTGCAGGCGGAGGTTGTGGAGCTCTGCGGACTTAAGGTTCTTTCTGAGAGGTGCTCTGTGTTGGAGGAGAGAGTGGTGGTGTTGACCGAGGATTGCAAGAAAGCCAAGGAGGACGGGAAACAAGAAGGGGTGGAGGAGTATGTATCAGGCTACCGCATGAAGGCCCGGTATATGAACTTTGCTGCCGGGGAATTCTTTCATGGTTTAAAGGTTGGTGCTAAGCAGGTGATTGGCTACTTTAAGCTTCAACCAATACATCTCGATCCTCGTAATTTCACGGGGGTAGAGTACAAGCCAAGAACTCCTTACAAGGTCCCAGCAGTAGGGGACGTGAAGGAAGATCGTGATGCAGTCTTGGAGGCCTGGTGCGTGACATCTTTGAAGGACGGTGATCCCTTCGTGAGGAAACCATCTTCTTCTGCGGTGACGTCTATCGGGACCAAACGTACACGGGAATGATCTCCGCGTGGGGAGTTTTCGAGTGCTGTTGTATCTCGCCCTTAGTTTGACTTTAGTCCTGCCTTTGCTTGCTCCGTATTGGCTTTAGGTTGCCTTTTTTTGTGTGATTTTGGTGTTTGGACGATGCTTGTAAGATACTCCTTGTTTCTTTTGGGGCTATTCTGGTTGCTTATCTTTTTATCTCCGCGAACACTTGTATGGCAGACGCTTATATTTATTAATGTCATGGGTTTTTTGCTCTCATAGCTCGCGTATGTTTTCTGGGTTGTTTTTTGTTTTATTTGTAGACGTGCCTTTTGGTTTTTGCTTATTGCTTCGTTCGATACTTTTCGTTCGCATTTGGCCTTCTGAGATCTAGCCTTAAATGTGATTTAGATTTTGCTGGTGGCCTCAGTAATCATTCTTTTTTCTGAGCTTTTATTTCCATGTTTTGACTTTCTACTTTCTGCTTTTAATGGGGCTTAGTCGCTTCAATCTAATCACAGCGCGGCTTCTGATGGTTTTTCTTTATTAGGAGAGAGAGAGAGTAGCCGAGCGGTTTTCTGCTGAGAAGGAGTAACTGCTCTTGAGAACTGTTTCCCCCTTCTATAAATACCCTATCTCTCCTGCTCTTCCTCTTTCATCTTTTCACTTTATCTTTCTTGTGCTTCTTCTTCTTGCTTTCTCTTGCTCTTTTCAACAACCATTGTTAGGCTGATTCTGACTGCTCATTTTGACGGGCGAATTGTATGCCAGCGAGGCGACCGTCGGCTGTTCTCCGTTCACCGCTATGATGGTGGTTGGTTGTGGACTATGGACATGGGCACCATGGGGGAATCCGTTGGAGAGTTTGATTTGCAGGTTATGTGCGCCCGTCTCTTCCCCGAGGCCGTTCGTTTTGGGGTGGGGCGTGTTTTCTACTTTCCTAGGCCTTTGGATAGAGGACGACGTCTACGCGAGGTTAGGACAAACTACAATACTGCTCGTATTGCTCGCTTAGGCCACGAGGGGCTGGTTCATGTCTACGTGTACGGGCCTCCTCCGCCTGGTTTTCCTGCTCGGAGCCTTCGCGCTGCTGGTCTCTAGGATTTTTGGCACGATCCCTCTCTTCTTCCCCCTCATGCTTTTTTTTAGTCCCAAGGACTTAAAAGAAGGATAGGAAGGGGGGTCGTGGGGTTTGGTTTGTTTTTAGGTTATCTGTTTAGATGTTGCACCCCTAGATGGGATATATTGTAACACCCCCAAAACTTAACCCTTTTGGAAAGGTATTACCGCCAGTGACTCCAGTGTTCCTTACCGAGATCACCCAAGGCTTTACCATTTAAATACAATTTATAAAATGCAATTGATACACAATGATCAAGCATTAAATTCCAAAACATAACATTGTCAAGGAAACAAGAGTTACGGGATTACAACCCAATCCCGAATAGGTCAAAACAGAGTTTAAACCAAACACAGCGGAAGACTTAGAAAGTACATTACAATCAAAGTTATTGTCCAAAAGATCTCAACCTGATTAAAGAAATAATTAAAACATTCAAAAACCACCGTTGACTTCATAGTTCTTCTGGTCTTCTGGACTACTTCTTATCTGATGTGTCGAATCGAACGGATGACACCAGCCCACATGCGGAGAACAAAGTTCGTGGGTTAGTCTACCTGAATAGACTAGCAAGGGTACAAAGCAGAATGGTTCGAAGCAGTTGTATTAGGTTAGACTCCTCGTCCCTCGAATAATAATCGAGTATGCTTGTCAACCACCATACTCCTACTGGAATAAACAAGAGGTATGCACAAGAGAGGATTCTGGAAGACTGAATCTTCACAGGAATCGACTCGAAAGAAAACTCCAACGGAAATGAGTCTTTAAGGAAGTATGACAAATCTGGAATGTTACAGAATCATACAACAATGATTTAAAACTGACTGAGATGCTTCAGTCGACGACCAACCTCACCGCCTTTCAGCGAATCCAGATCGGAAAGAAGACGTACTACATTCAAGTCAAAACGAGTCTTCCTAGCGGCACTATTACCTAGCTGCCCTACTCGCTGAGCGTTCATTAATTATGTGCGTCAAGGTAGCACTTATCTGATTATGTTACAAAAACACACATCACATTATAGACTTTTACATGTGTACCCCACCAGTGGGACGACACATCTTAGCATACGTTTCATCGAGAGTGACATATACCGAAAGGTTTGTGACACCAGCTAAGTGTCCTGTCTCTACACACTTGTGAAAGAGACCGATCATGATCTTAGAATAGTACCAGATGGGGACAAGCCACCCCGATACCAGATTATAAAGAAATGACTGGACCGAGTCCGAGTAACGTTCCTATCTAACAGTGCTAACTAAACAGTTACAGCACAATAACAGTTATAGGATAAATCCACATAAAGGCCCGAAAGGCGATCACAGATAATAGCGTTGTTCTAACAGATATACAACCTATTATATGATTTTCAAAACAGTTTATCAAAACCGTTTCCAGACAAACAGAGTATTCATTCCAAATTAATTACTCAGATAAACTACTGATAATTAATGTAAATATGGAACGAATGAGCAAGAGCGAACCGCCACTTGCCTTAATCCGCATAATAGTCTAACGACGTCAACTGGATTCCGGGCTCGACACGGTATAGTTCCGACAGCACAACAACCTTCGAGTCGACCCATAAAAGGAATCCTAAGTTAGATTCGACATAACCAAAGTACGAATCTAAAAACGACGAAAGGAAAGACACCACGACGACAACCGACCAAGCCAAAGCCACAAAGGCATTCTGGGCACTGGCGGCGGTCGCCGTTCTTGGCGGCGCTCGCCGCATTCATCACGGCGGTCGCCGTGAAGAACACGGCGGTCGCCGTGAAGAACACGGTCGACAGAGACGAGAGAAATCTCACCAAAACAAAGCGCGTTTCGACCCCTTTCAGCCTGGCTTGGTTTCTTACCTTCCAAGGCAACCACAAGGCTTCAAAAGAGCTGCTGGAAACACCACCAACAACACTGACGAAAGCTTCGAAATTTCCGACGAAGGCACAACTCCGGCGAGAGGCAAATTTGGCAGAGGTTTGGTGCTTGGGATGGCTCAAATCTCTCCCCCAACACCCCCTTTTATAGCCAAAGCGTCTGGAGTTCAAAAACGAAGGGCCTAGAGCTAGTTCGACGCTCGCCAGAAATAACGCCGGCGACCAACGGGCAACGACTGCTGGGCAACGATGACGGCACTTACGGCGGGCGCCGTAATTTACGGCGGTCGCCGCGGCCTGACACACCAGCTGCCTCCTCGAGCATTGGGACGGCGGGCGCCATGACTTTACGGCGGTCGCCGTGCTTGGGTCTCACTACGGCGGTCGCCGCGACTTTACGGCGGTCGCCGTGACACATTTTTCCCGCCCGTTCAGCTTTGAAAGAACATGACATTAAGCCGGGATAAAAATTATCGTACGCGAACGACAATTAAAATCCAAGGCATGCTATCTGTATATTATTTCACTGAGAAAAATATTACAGATACAGAGCACCTTACAGAATGTCTCAAACTCTCTGTATTAAATCCGACGTACACAACGGGTACTCGGGAAAATTCCAAAATTCCCAAAATAACCTTACAAAAATACGGGGTATCACATATATGTAAAATAGCTTGTATTGCTTTTGCGTAATCATTTTGGATGATGAGGGTGAAACTCCCCTGTTAACTTTTTGTACTGAAAGACAATCCTTTGTAATTACAAGATCTTTTGATGCGAAAAAGAAAAGCTACGGTGTAATGCCTTGTACTTCGTCTTGCTTCAAAAATTGCTCGCATGCTTGCTCCATCTTGATCCAACCTTGTTCAAGTTTACTTTTCTCATAAGGGACTTGTTTTGAATGATAGATTGCATGATTAGAATAATGTTGCATTTAGATACCTTATCGCTACTTTGTTTCTTGCTTGCGATAGTGGCTTGTTGGTGTTGCTACGCATACTGGCTGACTCAGCCAGTACCGTTGGGTGTTGCTACGCGTATCGCCGGCTTGCTGGGCTGGTACCGTTTGGGTGCTGCTACGCGCACTGGCTAATCCTTGCCAAGCCAGTGCCGTCTGGGTGTTGCTACGCGCACTGGCTTGTCATTGCCAAGCCAGTGCCGTCTGGGTGTTGCTACGCGCACTGGCTAATCCTTGCCAAGCCAGTGCCGTCTGGGTGTTGCTACGCGCACTGGCTAATCCTTGCCAAGCCAGTGCCGTCTGGGTGTTGCTACGCGCACTGGCTAATCCTTGCCAAGCCAGTGTCGTTTGGATGTTGCTATGCGTATTGGCTCGGTATGGCTGAGCCCAATACCATCTGTTTTATTGCTTTGTCATCTTTCCTGAAATCCACACAAAAAGTGATGGCTTTAGCTTCTTTGTCTTACCTGTTTTATTTTTAGATGGCTTGTGTATGCTTCTATTGTAATATTTTGTGTGTGATACCTTGTTATTTTCTTTATTTCGCCCCCAGGCTTTTTGCCTTTTAGTCGCTCTGAGTCGTCGTGTTGCTGCCTGTATGGCTAAAGTTTTTAGTTCCACGACTTGGGGATGGGGGTGTATATGGGGCTAGTTTCAAGGTTAGGGTCATACCTGGGGCGCGCCTCTCTCTACGGGTAGTACTTTTGGAGCCTCATTACGTTCCATGAGTTCGGGACCATGTTTCCCGCGTGGTCTTTGAGGCGGTAGGCTCCGGAGGCTACTTCGCGTACGACTATGTAGGGTCCTTCCCATTCGGGGTCAAGCTTTCCTTCGTCAGTCTTCCTGAGCACCAAGTCGCCTTCCACGAAGCCCCGTCGTTTTACCTTTTTGTTGTAGTAGGCGGCTATGCGGCGCTTATATTCAATTTCGCGTATGGCTGCCATCTCTCGCGTCTCTTCTGCCAGTTGTAACTCCAATTGCAGTTTTTCAGAGTTTTTCTCCTCGTCATAATCTAGGAGTCTCTCACTGGGGAATAGGTGCTCCACCGGTATAACTGCTTCAAACCCGTAGGTTAGCGCGAAGGGTGTTTCGCCGGTGCCTCTTTTAGAGGTGGTTCTGTTAGCCCAGAGCACCGAGGGAAGAATTTCTGCCCACTGCCCCTGCGCTCTTATGAGTCTCCTTTTAAGATCAAAGAGGATTCGCTGGTTTGCATTCTCTACCTGGCCATTGCACTAGGGGATGAGATACTGACGCGAAGTGCAGCCTGATGCCCAAGCCTTCGCAAAAGTCGATTAGCTTCTTGGTGTTGAACTGCGGGCCTCGATCAGTGACGATGCTCTGCGGGAGCCCAAATCGGCAGATGATGTTTTGCCATAGGAATTTCTTGACTTGCTCTACAGTGGTTGTAGCGAGCGGCACGGCCTCAATCCATTTGGTGAAGTAATCTATCGCTACAAGTATAAACTGTAACTGCCCAGGAGCTCGCGGGGAGGGTCCGAGTAGATCCATTCCCCATTTGGCAAAAGGGCAGGGAGCACTGATAGTCTACATTTTGACACCGGGCCTATGTGAGATGGGGGCATATTCTGACATGAGTCGCAGGTCTGGGCTATGCGAAGAGCTTCTCCTTTCATTTTGGGCCAGAAGTATCCAGCGCGTAGGGCTCTGTACACCAGGGATCGCCACCCCGCGTGGCCACCGCATAGTCCCCCATGTATCTCAACCATCAACTCCTTCCCTTCTCTGATATAGATGCATTTTAGACCCACGGCCATATAGCCTCGCTTGTATAGCGTTCTATTTTTCATGTAGAAGCGACTTGCTCTTATTTGCAACTTCCTTCTTTCGTGAGCGTTCTCTGGTACGACGCCTGACATAATATACTAGCGGATGGGAGTTCTCCAGTCATCTATGTCTTCTCAGAGTCGATTATCATTAGATCTGCATCGATGGCCCGGGTGGCTCTGGAATCTACCCAAACCTGGCCTTTCTGCATTCTGATTCTCGATCCGAGTTTCGCGAGCTTGTCTGCCCTAGCATTTTCTCTTCGCGGAATTGCTTGAATCTCAAAACGATCGAAAGCATTGATGAGTGTTTTTACTCTAGAGTGATATGCGGGTAAGTTTCCAGTTCTGACCTCGTACTCCCCCTGTACTTGCTTCATCATTATTTCCGAGTCACTGTAGCACGTAACTCTGCGAGCGTCGTTGGTTAGAGCTAAGTCCAAACCCGCAAGGAGGGCTTCGTATTCGGCCTCGTTGTTCATTGCTTCGAATTCTAGGCATAGTGCATATTCGAATTGTTCTCCTCCGGGCGCGGTGAGGGTGATTCCGGCCCCATTTCCTTCTTCATTCACAGCCCCATCGACGAAGAGAATCCACTGATCTTTTTCTGCCATTTTTTCACTGTTTTCTTCGCGGAAACTGGTTTCTACAAGGAAGTCGGCGAGGGATTGCGCTTTAATCGCTGGGCGTGGCCTGTACTCTATATCAAATTCGGATAATTCAACTATCCATTTAGTTAGCCTCCCAGACATGGTTGGTCTACCGAACATGCTTCTCAATGGAAGATCGGACAAGATTTGAACTGGGTGGGCCTGGAAATAATGTCGTAACTTTCTGGTAGCCGTGATCAATGCTAGAGCAACCTTCTCCATGGGTGGATATCTGGTTTCTGCCGGCCCTAACGCTTTGCTCACGAAGTATACCGGCTTTTCCTGTTCGCGTACTAGTACAACACTGACTGCTCTTGATCCGATGGCCAAGTATAGTTGTAGCTCTTCCCCTGGAGTGGGTGAGGCCAAAGTAGGAAGGACGACTAGGTGCGCCTTGAGCTCCGTTAATGCCGACTCATATTCGGGCGTCCATTGGAAGTCCTGGGGGTTTCTTAGAATGGAGAAGAACGGGAGGCTGCGCTCCGCGAGCTTCGAGCAAAAATGCCCTAGATAGTTGATGGATCCCACAAATCTTTGAACTTCCTTGACGCTTCATGGCAGGGTCATTTGCAACACGACTTCAACCTTTTCGGGATTTACGTCTATCCCCCTTGATCTAATGAGAAATCCCAAGAACTTCCCTGCCTTGACCCCGGAAACGCATTTCTCCGAGTTGAGGCTCATCCCATGTCTTCGTAACGTCGCAAACACCTCATGGAGGTCTACTACGTGATCTGCTTCTTGCTTGCTTTTCACCACAATGTCGTCCACGTAGGCTTCCACGGAGGAGCCGATCTGGCCTCGGAATATTAGATCCACTAGCCTTTGGAAGGTAGCCCCAGCATTTTTGAGCCCGAAGGGCATGACTGTGTAGCAGAAGGTCCCGCGTTCCGTGATGAAGGCAGTTTTTTCTTCGTCTGCTGGATTCATCCTGACTTGGTTGTACCCGGAGTACGCATCAAGAAAGCTCAAAGCCTCATGCCCCGTTGTTGAATCTAGAAGCTGATCGATTGAGGGTAAGGGATAGCTGTCTTTCGGGCAAGCTTTGTTTAGATCGGTAAAGTCTACGCACATCCGCCATTTCCCGTTAGCCTTCTTGACCATTACCACATTCGCGAGCCACTGTGGATACTGGATTTCGCGGATAAACCCAGCTTTTAGCAATTTCTCGACTTCTTCCCTAGCTCCTTGGGCTCTGTCCCTAGCTTGTTTCCTCTTTTTCTGCCTTTTCGGCTTGACCTCTGGGCTTGTGTTGAGCGAATGAGTCATAAGGGTCACCGGGATTCCTTTCAAGTCTTTAGGAGTCCACGCGAATACATCTCGCAAACTCCCCAGCAACTCCCTGATTCCGTCTTGCGTGCTTATGCTCAGGGCCTGCCCTATGTACAATTTTTCCTCTTCACGGGCGAATGGTGAGTTAGACAGTTTCTCTCCTTCCGACACTATGGCTTCCATTCTACACCCGGCTTCCAATTCCGCCTCTTCTCTCTGCTTTGATGACTCAGGCTGATCAAGCTCATTTCTCAGGCCCAGTACTGGCAGACATTTGTCGCTGAGTGCTGCCAGATAGCAAGTGTGGCTCTCCGCGTGCTGTCCCTTGGCAATGCCTACTCCCACCTGCGTAAGAAACTTTAGAGCAAAGTGATAGATGGAGACTACGGCCTGAAACTTACAAAGAGAGATCCTTCCCAGGATGGCATTGTACGCGGAAGGTGATTGGAGCACTAGGAACTCCACTTTTTCGCATCTATGCGGGCCTCCTTCTTCTCCTAGGATTAAATCGAGGGTTATTACCCCAATGGGCTTGACCCGCTCTCCAACGAAACCGACTAGGGTGCAATCTGTGGGTGCTAGGCTTGCATGATCTAGGCCCATCTTCTGAAATGCTTCCCAATGCAAGATGTCAGCTGAGCTTCCCGTGTCCACCATCACTCTTTTTACTATTTTTGTACCCATTTGTACGTGGAGCACTAGAGGGTCAGTGTTGGGGATGCAGGTTTCGGCGATGTCTTCTGAACTGAATGTCATCTTGTGGTCTTGTCGTGAGGAATTCGAGATGCTCATGACAGGTTTTCCGACCGGCGGGGGAGCGTTGGCTATCTTCCTCGTTTCTCTCTTACTGGGGCCCTTTGGCTCATGCCCTCCTGAAATGGTCCCCACTTGCCCATCTGGCCTGGGAAAGTTCTGTTCGATTGGAGGGTAGGGTGTGGGTCGTCTCGGCATTTACCTAGGTGGCGCTGGCCCCATCCTTGACATTACCCTCCCTCGCGGGGGTCCGTGCCTCTGGCATTCCCGCTCATCATGCGCAGTTGACTGATGATATGTAACACCCCGTAATTTTTAAGGGTATTTTGAATTATTTTTAAATTTTTCTTATGCCCGTTTTGCTAGACGGATTTAATTCAGTGAGTCTCGGACCTTCTCAAAAGGGGTCTGAGCTCTGTAAAATTTTCCGAGCATTATATAATACAGTTGAGGTGTTTTCGGGGTTAATGTATCGTTAATGTACGAATATATTTAACCCGGAGTTAAGAAAATTAACCCAAGTTGAGTTCGGATAAGAATTAACGAAGTCGGCCATTAACCGCGAGTCACCGCGACCGGCCGCGATCGCGGTTTCGCTGAAAACAGAGCTGGCTTCGTCTTCCTCGCGCAAGTGGCTTGGGGGAGATATTTTTGGGCTCGCAAGTGGCTCTTTTGCCTTGTCCCCTTGTCCCCTTCTTGTTTCCCATGAGGAGGCTCGGATTTGGGCTATAAAAGGGGTGAGAACCGGAGCTCTCTTTCTCTTCTTCTTTCTCCTCTGTTTCTCCTCTGTTTTTCACCATTGTTGAGCAGTTTTGGAGCTTTGTGAGAGGGAGATTTCGAGTGGTTCTTGAGTCGAGAAGGTGCTCCTGGGTGTTGTTGGAAGCTTTGAGGTGTTGGGAGATCGAACCATAGACAAATCGAAGGCAAACAAATCGGTTTGGGTAAGAAATTCTCCATTGTTGTCTCGCGAGCTAGCCACTGTCACAGCACGAAAACCGCGACCGACCGCGACCTGCCGCGATCGCGGTATGTGTGTCCGAGTTGTGTGTCTTGTGGTTTGACTTTGGGCTTTGCTCGTTTCCTTTGATTTCTTTTCGTATTCTTTTAGATTCATATATATGTGTATTGAATCTAAGTTAGGATCTTGTTATGGGTCATTTTCTAGGGATTTTTATTCCAGATCTATTCCAGTTTTGGACCCAAGAGCCGTTGTCTCTAAGCTTTGCTTAAGCTTCTGCGGATTCAGGCAAGTGGCGGTTCGCTCTTGCTCATCATTCCATACTTTGATTATTTATCAATCGTTTTGTTGTTAAATAATTTGGGATGATTCTGAATTATGTTGGAACAGTTTTGATAACTATATGTGATTAAAAGATGATATTATACTAGGTTGTATATTCTGCTAGAACCGACACTAGTATATTATAGATTTGTTGTGCAGGTGAAGGCCGTAAGGGTCTTTGATGTGATTTATTGTGTGTGTTTTAGATTATTAAACCTAGGGTGTTAGTTGTTCAGGTTGAGCCGTGATGGTTCTCGGTGTTGTGATTGTGTGTTTGACTGCTAGTACAGTCCGTGTGTAGTAACGTAATTGTTGGGATTATTCCCCGGGATTTATTCCCCGTTAGTTTTGTTCAGGTCATGACCCTATCCTAATAGAGGATACGTGCACACAGAAATGCAACTGGATGGGATTTATTCCCTGTTATTTTGTTAAAATGCAACTGGATGGGATTTATTCCTTGGGATTATTCCCCGTGTTATCTCTTGTAGAGAGATGTTAAAAGCTTATAACGTGATGTGCGTGTGTGGTCATTTAAATAAGATACGTGCCATGAGTATGCACATAATGAAAATGCCTTGACCATAATAATAAAGTGTCGTATGAGTAGCACTTATTTTAAATTGTTTGGCGAGTGGTGCAGCTAGGCGCTAGTACAGCTAGGAAAAGCTCGTCTTAGTTGTAGATCGCTCGTATGCGATATTGTGATGATGTGTGTGTGTGTGTTTGTTTATGTTCCCCAACATTTGTCATTTTTCCTTTAAGGCTCATTTCTTTTGGAGTCTTCTTTTGGGATTGATTGCTGTGAGACTCGGTCTCCAGAATCTTCTCTTGTGCATACCTTTTGTTTATTCTAGTAGGAGTATGATGGTTGACTAGTGTACTCGGTTATTATTCGAGGAACGATGAGTCTAACCTAATACGACTGCTTCGAACCACTCTGCTTTGTACCCTTGCGTAGTCTTTCATTAGACTGACCAACCGTTATATTCCTTGCATGGTTGGCTGGTGTTTCGACAAGTGTGTTGAAGATCCGAGAAGGCTAGAACGACTATGAAGATGAACGGTGTTTCGACAAGTTGTTTTGTCACTTTGTATTTAAAAGATTTCCGCTGTGCTATTTTGTATTTCTGATAAAATTGGGTCGTTTTAGGAATCGTGTAATTCCGCGACCATGTGGTTTAATAAAAGTTATGATTTTAGTATTGTAACTGTGTTTTAAGTCAGTTATGACGTCGGAAAAGCCTGGGGTGACTTCGGGGTTTACGTCCGGGGTCATCGGCAGTAGCGCTTTCAAATGGGGTTAAATTTGGGGGTGTTACAGAAATGGTATCAGAGCTAAAATGTTTTCCAAGAGCTCTGAATTTTTTCAAATAAAAAGCCGTTCATAGTCGTGCCTTCTTGAGTCTGATACGGAAGTTGCTTCTGTGTCTAGAAAGACTAAGATTCTCTCTTCGTCGCCAGAAGGTTAAGGGTGCAGTTCTCTTCAGAAGGAACTCGGATAAAGTCGAGGTGGTTTCGCCATCTCCAGTTAGACTTGAGTTTTCAGTTCTCTTGTCAGGATTTGAGGTTGTAGAACCTAGTATTCCGGTTTGGTGTTCATCTAGGAAAGTTACCAAGTAGATCTACTCTGAGTTGACTGTTAATACATTTCGAATAGATATTAATGTATAAAGTACTTGGACTTTGATCGGTAATTAGATGGTGGACTCAAGGAACATTATTCATGCTGGTACTGGGCCGAGCAATGACCCGAGACCGGATGTAAGGGTTGTTCCAAACCCTGTGGAGGAGCACGAGTCTGTTGCTCACAATAATTCCGAAGGCGGTGTCCAAGTTCAGGCTAACGCTCCGATGATTTTAGATGCTGCTGCAATGGAAGTATTTCGAGGAATGATTGTGCAAGCAGTGGCTGAGATACTGCGACCAGTTGTGCCTCAGGCACAAGAGGTGCCAATTTCTCAAGTGGTTCCTAGAGTTGTGGAACCAAATGCCCTGGTACATCAGGAAGAGGTGATCAGGAATGGAGGTAATTATATCTGTGCACTGAAGGCCATAAATTCTATGAGGCCTGACAGCTATGACGGAAAAGGAGAACCGGTCAGAGTGGCCTATTGGTTCTCACACCTGGAGCGGTTATTCCGCAATATTGAGTGCACTGAAGCTGAGAAGGTGCATATTGCTTCTCTCCATCTGAAAGAGGAAGCCAGTGAATGGTGGGAAGGCACCAGGTTGGCAGATCATCCAGGGCTGAACTGGGGTATGTTCAAAGCCAAGATGACCGACCGTTTCTTTTCCTGAGCTATGAGGGATGAGAAGCACAAGGAGTTCATGTATCCGAAGACGGAAGGATTAAAGGTGACAGAGCTTGCCACTAAGTTCAATCATTTGTTGCAATACGCTGGGTCAGATGTAACCAGCGAGGAGCAGAAGATCTGGCACTTCCATGAGTGGATGGGTCCAGACATTAAACCATGAATGGTGCGTCACGGATGCTCTACTTTGGAGCAGTACGTGGATGCAGCTTATCAGGTAGAAGTGACTCTAGAGGAGTCGGCGAAGAAGCGTGATCAGCAGAAGTTGATGCAAGATCAGTCTCAGACGAACGGATTTAAACGTCCTGCGCCACCATCTGACTTCGTCAAGGCTAGCAAAGCAAAGATGGGTATGACTCAAGGAGAGTCGACACAACAGTTTGACCAAGGAAATAGTTCAATTCAGTGTTTCAACTGTGGTGCACCTGGGCACAAAAGGAATGAATGTCTAAAAGAGATAAAGACATGTTACGACTGTGGGAGAGCAGGTCACATGCAGAGGTTTTGCCTGCAGAGAAAGCAAAGAAGATCTGAGTTTCAGCAAGGGTCTGCTATTCAGAGCAACCGGCCGGAGTTTAAACCGGTGGAGGCTCCTAGTCCTACGATGCAGACGACTGCACAGAATAAAGGGAAGGCTCCAGTAGCTTCTGGAAGTCAAGGTCAACGTCTTTACGTGATGCGTGAGGCGGATGGATCTGATTTTCCATTTGCTTAAAGCTTTCTACTTTTGTTGTAGGTTGTAGATTTGGGTGTTACCCAGTCTTTTGATTTGAATGGTTGTGTTAGTAAGTTTAAGAACGCAGCAAGGTTGTAAAACTTTTGTTGTAAATATTCTTGCTAAAATAAATATTTGGTTTGAACCAAGCGTTTGTCAGATGTCTCGATTACCATTCAGGGTGAAGTTTGAGACAGCTGCGTAGCAAGGTGGTACCTTTGGTACGAGTTTTGTGCTCCAAGTTAGAAACCGAAGAGGTTACTTGGGAGACTGAGACGGGTGTACTTAGATACTTTCCCTACTTGTTGTCGGCCTTGAAAATGCAAGTTTCGGGGTCGAAACTTAAAATAAGGGGGTAGTAATGTAACACCCCGTAATTTTTAAGGGTATTTTGAATTATTTTTAAATTTTTCTTATGCCCGTTTTGCTAGACGGATTTAATTCAGTGAGTCTCGGACCTTCTCAAAAGGGGTCTGAGCTCTGTAAAATTTTCCGAGCATTATATAATACAGTTGAGGTGTTTTCGGGGTTAATGTATCGTTAATGTATGAATATATTTAACCCGGAGTTAAGAAAATTAACCCAAGTTGAGTTCGGATAAGAATTAACAAAGTCGGCCATTAACCGCGAGTCACCGCGACCGGCCGCGATCGCGGTTTCGCTGAAAACAGAGCTGGCTTCGTCTTCCTCGCGCAAGTGGCTTGGGGGAGATATTTTTGGGCTCGCAAGTGGCTCTTTTGTCTTGTCCCCTTGTCCCCTTCTTGTTTCCCATGAGGAGGCTCGGATTTGGGCTATAAAAGGGGTGAGAACCGGAGCTCTCTTTCTCTTCTTCTTCCTTCTTCTTTCTCCTCTGTTTCTCCTCTGTTTTTCACCATTGTTGAGCAGTTTTGGAGCTTCGTGAGAGGGATATTTCGAGTGGTTCTTGAGTCGAGAAGGTGCTCCTGGGTGTTGTTGGAAGCTTTGAGGTGTTGGGAGATCGAACCATAGACAAATCGAAGGCAAACAAATCGGTTTGGGTAAGAAATTCTCCATTGTTGTCTCGCGAGCTAGCCACTGTCACAGCACGAAAACCGCGACCGACCGCGACCTGCCGCGATCGCGGTATGTGTGTCCGAGTTGTGTGTCTTGTGGTTTGACTTTGGGCTTTGCTCGTTTCCTTTGATTTCTTTTCGTATTCTTTTAGATTCATATATATGTGTATTGAATCTAAGTTAGGATCTTGTTATGGGTCTTTCCTAGGGATTTTTATTCCAGATCTATTCCAGTTTTGGACCCAAGAGCCGTTGTCTCTAAGCTTTGCTTAAGCTTCTGCGGATTCAGGCAAGTGGCGGTTCGCTCTTGCTCATCATTCCATACTTTGATTATTTATCAATCGTTTTGTTGTTAAATAATTTGGGATGATTCTGAATTATGTTGGAACAGTTTTGATAACTATATGTGATTAAAAGATGATATTATACTAGGTTGTATATTCTGCTAGAACCGACGCTAGTATATTATAGATTTATTGTGCAGGTGAAGGTCGTAAGGGTCTTTGATGTAATTTATTGTGTGTGTTTTAGATTATTAAATCTAGGGTGTTAGTTGTTCAGGTTGAGCCGTGATGGTTCTCGGTGTTGTGATTGTGTGTTTGACTGCTAGTACAGTCCATGTGTAGTAACGTAATTGTTGGGATTATTCCCCGGGATTTATTCCCCGTTAGTTTTGTTCAGGTCATGACCCTATCCTAATAGAGGATACGTGCACGCAGAAATGTAACTGGATGGGATTTATTCCCCGTTATTTTGTTAAAATGCAACTGGATGGGATTTATTCCTTGGGATTATTCCCTGTGTTATCTCTTGTAGAGAGATGTTAAAAGCTTATAACGTGATGTGTGTGTGTCGTCATTTAAATAAGATACGTGCCATGAGTATGCACATAATGAAAATGCCTTGACCATAATAATAAAGTGTCGTATGAGTAGCACTTATTTTAAATTGTTTGGCGAGTGGTGCAGCTAGGCGCTAGTGCAGCTAGGAAAAGCTCGTCTTAGTTGTAGATCGCTCGTATGCGATATTGTGATGATGTGTGTGTGTGTGTGTGTTTGTTTATGTTCCCCAACATTTGTCATTTTTCCTTTAAGGCTCATTTCTTTTGGAGTCTTCTTTTGGGATTGATTGCTGTGAGACTCGGTCTCCAGAATCTTCTCTTGTGCATACCTTTTGTTTATTCTAGTAGGAGTATGATGGTTGACTAGCGTACTCGGTTATTATTCGAGGAACGATGAGTCTAACCTAATACGACTGCTTCGAACCACTCTGCTTTGTACCCTTGCGTAGTCTTTCATTAGACTGACCAACCGTTATATTCCTTGCATGGTTGGCTGGTGTCATCCGTCCGATTCGGCACATCAGGTGTGTTGAAGATCCGAGAAGGCTAGAACGACTATGAAGATGAACGGTGTTTCGACAAGTTGTTTTGTCGCTTTGTATTTAAAAGATTTCCGCTGTGCTATTTTGTATTTCTGATAAAATTGGGTCGTTTTAGGAATTGTGTAATTCCGCGACCATGTGGTTTAATAAAAGTTATGATTTTAGTATTGTAACTGTGTTTTAAGTCAGTTATGACGTCGGAAAAGCCTGGGGTGATTTCGGGGTTTACGTCCGGGGTCATCGGCAGTAGCGCTTTCAAATGGGGTTAAATTTGGGGGTGTTATATGATAAACGCAGAATTTCCTTCCTGATCGGGTGGGAGGTGGTGGTGGTCTGTTGGTTTGTGAAGGGGGCGGCCTCTGCGAGTAGGCAACAGTTTGTTCCCTACTATTCATCTCTACAGCGATCAAGGCTTTCTCGGAGGCCTTTCTCTGCTCGTTCACCTGGTGTCGGTGCGGTTCCCACGTAGTAGTGTCTCTTTTAGCGGGCTCATTCCTTCTTCCACCGCTTGCGGGGGGGCAGCTACCGTTGTACTCCCGCGTGCCAATTCTTCCACCGCAATGTGTTGGTTAGCCTTCTCTAGTAGCTTGGTGTATGAGGTGGGTGGCTTCTTGAAGACGCTGAGTTTGAATGGCCCATTTCGGAGTCCTTGAATGAATGCCATGCGTGCCACCTTTTCGTCAAAATCGTGGGCCTGGACTGCCTCTGTTGTGAACCGTTTGACGAAGGAGGCGAGTGACTCTCCTTCGCATTGTCTAACATTCAAAATCTCCTGCATGATGAGCTTCCTCTTCTGAGAACACCCAAAGTGAGCCATGAAGGAGTCTGCGAGCTGCTGGAACCCCCCTATGCTCTTTGCGGGCAAACTTATCATCCACGTTAGGGCAGACCCAGCCAAGGTGTTTGGAAAGCATTTGCACATGGTAGCTTCGTCTGCTTTGCTCGCGAGCATTAGATACTGATACCTGGATAGATGGTCCTTGGGATCTTCATCTCTGGCGTACTCCTTAAACGTGGGAATTTTAAAGTCTACGGGCGGGGGCGCTAGGAGAATGTGGTCCGCGAACGCCGTGGATCCGAATAATGCCAGTGGCATCTCCGGAGCTACGTATCTTGGGTAATACTGAGGCTCATACTCTGGGTGTCGCCCCCTGTGCATCTCTCTCCAGGGTGAATAATGCGGGTGGTCGTGAGTAATGGAGGCCCGGTCTCCTTGGTAATGCTCCCCATACTCCTCGCGAGGATCTAGCGGGATGTATGGTTCCGGGTGGGATCGCATGGTTTGACGTTGTGTTGGCGCTGCTTCTGGTGCGAGGAACTCTCGACTAGCCTGCCACTTTTGGAATATGTGGAATTGCTCCCGCTCTTCATCATTTATCAACACCTCTCGCGTACTATCATGGGGCATTCCTTGTGGTGAAGACATTTCCCCTTCAGTTGCCACCGACGGATCTCTGTTCAAAGTTGTTGTTTCTGTTACGTCGAGCCTAGCTGCGCGAGGATGTCCCCACGGTCGGCGCCAGTGTCGAAATCCGTTTCAACCCTTCGTGAAGAAGGACACCCCCAACCCGGATGTATTTGAGATATGTTTGATTCGGGGGAGATCCTCAATCGATGCTTCCTCTGGTAATCTTCGCGTGGGATCTAAGTTACTAAGTTGAGCTTTTCTGGGATCCGATCTTCTCCTCAGACCAGCCTTCTAAATGGGTTGCTTTACCATCGGAGAGTGCTAGAATCCACCAGCCCGACCTCCTCTCCTCGGCTGGACTCCAACGTTGGCCTGCAAATCCCGGAGAGAGCCGGGAGAACACCCTCCGACGCCCAAGTCAGTGACAGAATTAGGGAGTTTTAATGATAGAGAAAGGAGATAAAAAGGGAGAAGATGTGGATGGATTCACTCAATGGTTGTAAACCTCAGAGCTCAAAACCCAGCACAGTAACGGAGCTTTCAGATTCTCTTTCTCTCTCTTTCTTGCCCGAAAAAATCCTCCCTAACGCCTCTGTCTCCGCGGGCTTCAACCCTTCTCAGTTGCCGTCGGTGAAGTATGCGGAGGCTAAGAAGGCCGCGCATAGTAGTAGTATTACTATCGCAGATCAATGTTCGGTGTGCTTAAACGCGTTCGAGGACGTCCAAACGCTGCGTTTGATGCCCAAGTGTGGACACGTGTTCCATAAGAACTGCGTCGACGCTTGGCTTTCTTCCGACACCACTTGCCCCTATTGCCGTGCAGATCTCGTCTCCTCCTCCTCAACCTCCTTGAAGGTTAAACCGCCAAGAGCTACTTCAAACGACGTCGTCTTACAGATTGGATGAAGAGATCAGACGTGACGTCATGCACATGGACGGACTAGTCCCGATTCCAGAATCTAATCGAATATTTCGAGCCTTCATTTGTGTGCTATTTTAATTATGAATAACCTTCGTTACCGTTATTGTATTATATTTCGGTCGTTTTTTCATTGCGTTTTGTAACATTTGAATCGACATTTCTATTTTTTTATTATTGTATATGTTTTGGAGCGAAAAGACCAAATCGACCTAAATCGCTTTGAATGGGGTAACTAGACAACGACAAGATCAAGATATCGAAATAATCTAAATCAATTAACAATGAAATAAATGAAATTGAACGAATATAAGAACATGCTTATCTCCTTTGAACAAGAAGTCTACTGAGTCAAAGGATTTAGCCGTCGGACGTCTAGATGTTCGAACAAAGAACTCAATTGAAGAAAAATTCTTTGCTCTAATTAACGTTGAGAGAAGTATAATAGTGCTCTAGTTCGTGATAGCAGGCGTAGTGTGTGTGTTACATAAGAGATCTTATGGTATTTATAATTATTTTTTTAAACTAATCCTGTAAAAGCCCTCCGAGATTCGTGGAAGACGTTGGATTATTATCTACCGGTCGCCTGAGATTCTCTCTAGCGTCTTGCAATTTCTTCGTCGTCTCCGCCCAAGTCTTCGATATTTCCTGCGTCTTCAAGTGATTGAGCCGACCCACTCGACTCTTGAAATTGCTGACCCAACAATACATTGATCCGGTATTTGATATTTTGGGTTAGAGGTGCATGGCATTTCGGTCGTTTGGGTCCGGTTCGATTTTGTCTATTTTGCGTTCGGATTATTTTGAATAGGGACACTCTTTGGTTGAACTCTTAGTCGTATTCGTTTTTGTTCGAGTAGTGTGGGCCGGGTTGCGTTCGGGTTAATACGGGTCGAGTCATGTTTGGGTTTCGGCTACCGCAGGTCTTGTTTACGGGTATCAATTAGCGAGGGTCAGGCTGTGTCCGGATTCAGTTAGTGTTGATTGGTTGGGTTAGGATTTTAGAAGCCGTTGTCGCAAATAGACATTGTATTTGGGTTTCGTTTAGTATTTGTTGGGTCGTGATAGGTTTAGGGCCGTTTAGCTCAAGCTAGCGAGTATTTAAATATAAAATTGGAAAATATATAAAAAAATTCTTGAACATAAATATATATTATATTTTTATGTTATTATATTTGAATCATGATCAATCGTATACCCTAAATTTATATTAGAGTTGTGACATTTAGTTAGGTCAAATTCGGGTATGGATCATTTGGAATTCATGTCATTATGAGTTTGGACTATTTCGGGTTTGGGCCCGAATCAGGTTTGAGTATGTTTTTGAGTTGGCCCATTCGATTTCGGGCCATTTTGGATTATATTCATATTGGATTGGGTCGGTTCGGATTTCGTTTGTACATTTTGTAATTTTCGTTTTTAGGATGGGTTCGATTCGAAGGATTGGGTTGGTTTATGCAGGGCTGGTAAGTTTTTGTCATCTCAAGGCAAAAATGTTTGCAAGCAAATGTCCACTACTAATCTTTCTTATATGCATATAAGATTGGGTGGTTATCCCATTAATTGCCTACATTAATTATGTTTACAATTATATTTATATAATTATTATTGCAAATTGGTTAGACAAGAAATTGAACATAGCTTAGTGGTAATAGTGCTTATTAACAAACCCATAGGTTACAAGTTCAAGTCTCCTTAGAAACATTTTCTGTTTTTTTTTTTTGCTATTTAGGACATTTATAAGATTTGGTAGTTGTACCTATTAATTTCCTCCCTTAAATATGCGTACAATTATATATATAATTTTAAGTACTATTTCAAAATAGTAATTCAAGTTATAAGGAGAAGCCTATTTTATCATCTTATATTATCTATCTAAACATATAAAGTAGAGTTTATGGGTAATGAATGTCTCATTTACTTGGCCTTGAAATTTAAAAAAAAAAACAAATTAGTAAAACTTAATACTTTGCTCTTACTAGCATTTTCATTAACTTGATTTAAAAACGGAATTTGCTATTTATTGTTTTTGCTAAAAATAATATATACACGTATATATATATCTTTTTTTCCACTACATTGCAAATCACGATCAACTTCATGGTTGAATGGTTAAAACTTTAGTGAAAATATTTATGATACAAATGGTTGTGAGTTCAAATTTTATTGATTTTAATATTTTATAAATAAAAATTTACTACTTTGATCTTACAAGGATTTTCATTAACTTATTTTTAAACGGATCTTTTCAAGCTCTCAATATTTCAAAATACACAATTTCTTTAAAATTTAAATTATTGCCATCGAATTAGTCAATCTAAATCTCAAACTATTAAAACCAATTTATTCCATCAAACTAGAATGGTTCTGTTAATTTGATCACTAAAAAATCGTCTCTTATCAAGCCCTTTACAATTTTGAATTACATCAAATACTCATTAGTACATCAAAATTACTATCAAATTATAAACAAAATTAGATCAAGTATAATTATTGATAGTTCGATACTTAAACTTGCAACAACCTAAGACAAAATCCCAAAGCACTTTTCATTTTTCTTTAATAAAAATCTTGAATACAAAAATCACAAGATCATACAAAGGTTAACAATTCTTCATTTAAAATAAACATCTATCATTATATGTTTCCAATAATTTAATTCATTTTCATATTTCTATATTGTTGATTATGAGTTTATCCAAAATATGTATTAAGCTCTTTCAACAAAAAATAGCGCAAGAATTTTGTTTCATGAATTGACACTTTGGAGTTAACCCGTCATGCTAGCCACCATGGTTAGCTGACAACTACATACATTTGTCCCTAACAACAATGTAAGTATATTCTTACATAGTACTTCTATATGCATACATATATATATTTATATCTTTATCTATTACCAAAGATATGTATTATTGTTTTAATATATATTTTGTTAGTTTTTTAATTTTATTTTTATACGTACTATTTGATAGAGAGATGTGTAGTTATACAATCATAGTATGTTGCACATGTAACAACTATGTTACAATTTTTTCATACCTTAATTAGTCTAGCTTGATATTTATTTATTTCTGAAGGGAAAAGTGTAGCCATGTGATATAGACTTTCATTAATGAGATCAACCTTGATTTAGTATTGGTATTTAGTGGGGGGAAATGTATGCCAAATATTTATATCCATTGAAACCAAGTACCAAAGTCACACAATTCTAAACTAAAGTGCACCACCTATAATTTTATTTCAAACTTATATAGTTTTATATAACATTACATTATTAATGATATAAAAATATATAAAAGGTGCTTTTTAAAATATGCAAACCGAAAGAAATCGACGCAAAGTCTAATAATAGACCCGAACTTGATATGTTTGACCCGTTTGACATGTCTAATTAAGTTCATCCAAAGAAATTAATTGAAAGATTGAAACATGCATGACATTATGGAAGCAAAATTCATCCAAATGTCGATAAGGTATGGATAGATTTTCATTTGAAAATAAATCAATTATATTCATTGAAAAGAAAACTAACAATAACAATTCTCAATAAGTGATTTATATTGTACTTTGAGATAATTTCAAATGTCAAACCACTACGTTGTCATCCGACCATCATAAATATTGGACAAGAGTTGCGAACAATTATAACATTAATTTTTTTTATATAAATAGTAATAAAGAAAAGTGTACTCGTGTGTAGCACGGGCATCACGACTAGTGTAATAAATATCTAGATTGGTATGGAGGTAACAAAACAATGAATTCTCAAAAGATATTTTCAAGAGATAAAACATAGTTATTTATTCTCAACATTCTTAATTAATGAAGATTATTATTGTGCTTATAATTATGGGGACTGGCCAGGTGTGTACGGACGTTCCCGTGTGAATGTGCGCACGGTGCACAAGTCTGTGAAATGTGGGGCACAAGGGGTAATGAGGTAGACAATTGTGTGCAATCTAGTGCACATATATTTTGGTTCATAATTGTGCATTACATCGGTGCACAATTGATCTCCCACGTCGACCCACCGGAGCTCCGACGTTGACCACCGTTAACCATCGTTGACCGGAGTTGACCACCACGTGATCGGCGTTGACCCGTCACAGCACTAGAGTTATACATAATTGTGGTGCATCACATTACAAATAAACCACAGTTCATGTGTTTGTGCACTGCTATTGTATTTTTACAACAAACAAGTGCACAATTCAATAAAATTATGGTGCACAATTCAATATATTTTATTGTACATTTCAATAGATTTTGGTGCACAAACTGGTACAACATGATACACAACAACATTAACTTCACTTTTCAATATGACAAATTTATGAAAACTGTGAAAACGTATACCTTGGCACGAAATTTTTGCGTCTCCTCTACACCAAAGTCTTAACATGGTCAGAGAACACATCTCTTAATCACGTAGCCACAGGTAAAGGCCGTAAAGCCTTATGAGAAAATTGGGCGCGAAGGTCTCTTAAGGGAAAAAAATAGCAAGTTTAGGCCCATTTTTTCCAAAATTACAAGTATGACCCTCTATTACTACACATATGGCCCAAAGGGGGGTGTAAGTGTTCTTTTAGGATTTAGGTTTTAAGGTTTAGGTGTTTTTAAAGGCTTAGGGGGTCAAGGAGCTAATTTATTTAATATGGAGTCCAAACTTGCTATTTGACCCCCTTAAGGGGTCAAAAATCCTAAGGATCGAAAGGTTATTTCTCTCAAGTGGGCCTACTTAATGGGCCCTTTCAATTAGTCTTTCTAATTTCACCTTTCAGAAGCCCGACCACATACTATTCACTAAACCTTATCATACTTTGATGACGCCAAATTGTGTTTTTTTCTAGGGGGAGGGGTATTCATTTATTACATCCATCAACGAGTCTTCTCAATATACTAGAAATTGAAGCCCGTGATTCGTACGGGCCTTTTGTGTATATGTTGTCGCGATTTAAATGTGAATTTGTAATATATGGATTGTTGTTGCATGTTTTATCTTAAATGATATATTGTTTGATATGTATTTAATGTAATATCTAAGTATTTTAGGTATAAAATGCTCTGATTGTACGAAGTATAATTTTATTTATTTTTTTGGTCAGAAGTTCAATTTAAATTTTGAATTAAGGCGATAGTTGTTTTTTGTAGGGATGCATTTTTTTTCCTTTGAAAACATTTGGGGAATATTTTAGAAATTCCTATCTAATTATATGTTGTATATGTTGTGCTTGAACTGAAGTATTTGTAATAAACTTCCTACAACAACTCTCATTTCATGCTCTACTACCCTCCATATTTCTAACTTTTGCCTTTATCTTACAAATATATTGCCTTTTAATAATGTTTTTTTGTTATGCTTTAGTTATTACTATTCATTAATATATTGTTTTATTTTTTTGGTCTGAAATATATATTGTTTTATTGGTCACATTGACTTTACATATTCCTAGACAAATATCATTTTAATTAAAATATATTAGTCATTACTTCATATTCTTATAAGTAATAGAAATAATTGGTGACTCTGCATATTCTTATACCTTGTTACATTTTATATAAAAGTACATTAGTTATTTTATTGGTACATGCTTACTCTTCTTAGCGAAATTATAATTCATAACTTCTTTCTTGTATATTTCATATGTGAGAGTGAGTATATGTCAATTATTTCGACTTCCATCCTTGATTAATTCCTCTAGACCAAGAAAAATGAGGCCAAATTTAGTATATATACATGATGAGTGTAAATTGAATATGTATAAAATAGAACAACAAAAATCATCCTTAACCAAAATAACAACACACCTACCTAAATCGATTAGTACAAAAAAAGAACTAAAAATACGAACCTAGTTGAATTTATGCTACCAAAAGTTGAAGGGTTTACATCGTCCATAAAATAGTTTGCTTTATTCATTACTAACAATCAATTGTCCTAAATCAATTGTATGTGTCCTCCTTCTAGTGAAAACTACCCATGCATGATGTAAACAATCGATGCCTCAATAGTGTTATTAGATTATCCAATTCACTGACATCTTCACATAAAATTAACTTATTTCAATCAAAAGACAATTATATTAATAAATTTAAACCGATAGATGTAAGTATTTAGTGCATGCATGTGTAGACTACTAAAGAGATTCAAATACATATAATCAAGGATAGTTTACCATGAGGTGGATATATACTTGCATCCTCGACAATCGGGAATCCTCATTCACATCTTTAACTTAATAATTATGCTTACTTCAGCGACCATGTCTTCTTAAGGTGTTTCCCACTATCTCCAAATTGTATGTGTAGAGATTGCCTTATTATTTTGGAAGAAGAAAGTGTATCTAAAAATGTGAGTTTAAATTTCTTCCCTTTCAGTCAATAATATACTTGTCCAAATAATTCTATATGTTGAGTATAACACATTTGCATGTCCTCATAATGTCAGCAAGGTAGTGAGTATGAGATTATTAAACACTACTCCATATTGAAAGTAAAATATAAAAATAAACACAATATAACTGAATTACATAGAAAATTTTACGTTATTGTACATGATTTAATGCTTTATGCATTGCGTCAACTTGCTTTATTTCATGCAGCCCATGTATAAGTAGAGGACATAATTTTCATCAATTTATATAAACAATTATAATGTGTTGATCTAAATACAAATATTGTTACCTTATTTTGCATGGTGAGCTTGCTGAAAGCTTCCTTAAACAGAATATCCCTTGTGTGTTTAAAGCAATTTTGATCCCCTTCAAACATAAAACATTTATATTAACAATTATAATGAGTTGATCTAAATACAGAAAAAATTATTACCTTATTTTGCGTGGTGAGCTTGTTGAAAGCTTCCTTAAAAACAATTTTTCTTGTGTGTTTAAAGTAATTTTGATCCCCTTCAACCAAAATATTTTGAAACCTTGTGGATTTGACACTCTAGAGATGGCAACATAAAGTTGTCTGTAACTTTCAGTTATTTATTGAATTAGAGAGAAAATTAAACCAAATATATCCTTGCTTTGTTTACGTACCATGTTATCGGATAGAATGAAGCATGTGATGATGTATGTAATTGATCCTGTCGAAGGCATCCCACTTGCGACAAACATGTGAGAGTTAAACCCTTCAGTTAATTAGTTGAGTGGTATATAGTTAATTTCATGATTGTTATTTGTGTGTGAAGGATGAAGCAGCGAAGCGAAGAGTAGTGGGGTGGTCAAGTATCATATATATATATATACATATATAGGGGAATGCTCCGGTAAAACGGGTATTATGGTAAAACGGAAGTACTACTCTAGAGCGTCAGATTGATGGTGATGGATGGTTGGATTAATGAGTTATACAATAGATATGGTAGGGATGTAACCACCATATCTAACCTAATAAGGTAATTAATTAATTTTTAATTAACAAAAAATAATTAATTTGGTAGGAGAGAGAATACCAAATCCCATAAAATCGGTTGTTAATGATTTTTTTTAATTAAAAAATCCAAAAAAGTAAAATCCATACTAAGATTGGAGAGAATGATGAGATTCTTCAAATATTTAAAATTTAAATAGGAAGAATATTTTAAATTCGTTTAGATTTAAATCTGTTCTCCTCGTTTAATGATTTTCCAGCGTTTGTGAATATCGTTAATGGATTCACGAATATCGATCATTTGTTAATGACTATCGTTCATGTTTGTTTGAATATTGATTTCTATTTAGTAAGTGAATATTTAATATCTTAAAAATATGAATATCATCACTTAAATCATGAATTTCACCACTTGATAATATGAATATCACACTAAGTTATATGAATACAAACCTGGCAAAACATGGCCCGACCTGACAACCCGACCCGACCCGTCTAATATTTTAAGGGTTGAGACCCGATCCGAAAATCAATGGGTCAAGAAAGACCTGAACCCGATGACCCGAATAAATCTGGGTTTGATATGACCCGACCCGTTGGGTTAACCGTCCCGACCCAATCATATGTATTATCTCATTTATAATGAATATTATACACATTTTTACTAAATAGTGATATAATATTGATTCTATTATTTTTATTTTTATTATTAAAAATATTATTTTATTATTATTAAAAATATTATTTTATTATTATTAAAAATATTATTTTATTAGTAAAAATATAATTTTATTATTATAATTATAATTTTTTTATTAAAATTATAATTTTTTTATTAAAATTATAAAAAAATTTATAAAATTTATTGTAAAAAATTATTTAAAAAAATTGACACTTTGGACTCGTTGGGTCAACCTGAACTGTCACTAAACCCTGTAGGACCCGACCCAATCAACCCGTAATTGTTAACGACCCGATTGACCAGAACCCGATTTAACCGAAACCCGATTAACCAAAACCCAAACCCGACCCGCCCGACCCGATTGCCAGGTCTAGATGAATATCTCACTTAATCACATGAATATCAAATTCACTTACATGAATATCACCACTCAATTTGTGAATATCACTACCCATTTTGTGAATATCGTCCACCACCCAATTACATTAATATAGTCATTCAAGTACATGAATATCATCACCTAACTACACGAATATCACCACCCAATATCTTCGAAGCTTTGATTCATGGCGGTGGGGTTTAACAATGACATTGTCGCGTCGATTTTGGGTCGCACAGTCGCTCGATCAACCTGAATATCAACAACATTATAGTGAATATCACATCATAAATTGTGAATATCGACTACTCAACGCATGAAACCGCATTAATATGAATAAAATTATAGTGAATATCACATCATACAATTTGAATATCAAGTACTCAACGCATGAAACTTAAATTCAACATGAATATCAAAAGAATGTGTATGAATATCATAATAAACAATTTGAATATCACATATAAAAACGTGAATATCAATCATAAATAACTCATACAACACCATCAACAAGCAGAATCTGAATCCACGTGAATATCAACATTATTATAATGAATAACACCACAAAGAAACTGAATATCATACATATAATATCTAAAACATAAATATCAAAACACATAAATTAGAGCTTAATCTAACATGTATATCAAAAGAATGTGTATGAATATCACAACAAACAATTTAAATATCACATATAAAAACAATTTCTAAATCCACAACTCAAAACTACTTTCAATTAACCCAAAACCAAGCTAGTACATCTAAGCGGGCACGAAAATTCAAGGTAATACGACCGACTGACGTGAGGGAGATTGGAACTCAAAAATTCGCAATGTGCTCTCGCAATCACCAAAAACTCGCCCAATTTTGCACGCAATCGAGGAATTGGTTAATGGAAAACAGTGAGAAAATGACAGAGAGAGTAAATTGCGAATCAAATATTAGCACGCAACAGGTGAAGAAGAGCAAGGGTGAAACCTAACCTTATCAGGAGATGCAATCATGGCGGCGGGACGACAAGCGGCCTTGCCTCGACAAAGACACTGATATGGGAAGTTATCGGAGGTGTCGGACCACATCGGAGAGGTGGCGACAGACTTCTAGTGGCGATGGTGCGCCGCCCTTATTTGTGAATCAGGGGCGACAACGTTGGGCTCAGAACGAGGATGGTTGACCCAGATCCGCCCTCCACCGAACCTCCTCGGCGCCAGACCACCGGCGACCCACCGACCTGCCCACGCCCAGATCCACTGCCACCGACCCACTTCTTCACGCTCTCAATCCGCACCACCTCGCACCCACTTCACAGGGCCACCATCGGAACGAGGATGGCCGGAAATTGAAAGAACAGTGAGAAATTGAAACCGAAAACTAAATTACTTAAATTACAGAGAGAGGGAGAGATACTGCGATGGCCGGAACCCGCCGGACAGATGGAGAGATTAATCAGGTAGCGCCGTCGGTGGAGAGAAGCAATCCAGCGCCTTCGGAATGAAGAATGAAGAAGCACCGAGAGAGTAACCGGGAGAGAAAGAGTTACAGGAGAGAGAAGGATAAAAGTAAAAATGGAAGTTGAATCGATCGTGTGATTTTAGGTACAGAAATCCCTAAATTAACGCAAATCAGTTATTCTCCATTCCACAATACAATCGTGCACTCATTTATGTTTAATCACAGCCGTTGCTTTATTTTTAATCCAATGGCTTCTATTTGTACTACCGTTTTAAATATAGCTATAATGTGATAGAACCGTTTCACTTGTGGGATAAAATTATAACTTCTGCTTTAATTTTTTATTTTGTGATGTACAAACTTTGATTTAAATATGTAGCTATTGGACTGCCAATGATTAAATTGTTGGGGTCGTCACTAAGGTTGGATCACCAGGGGACGATAATAGTATAACGGTTACGATAATAGAATTTGAACGTCTGATTTAAATATAGCTATGATGTGGTACAACCGTTTCAATTGTTTTTTTTTGTGCTTTAAAAAGCTTGTTGTTTGTCGTTTTATGTTGTACAACCTTTGAACTTCTTGTGATTTAAATATAGTTATAATGTGGTACAACCGTTTGACTTGACTCTCTTTCATTTCCTTTTTTTTCGGTTAAAATTTCGTTTGACTTAAGCTTTTTTTGGATGTTATTTCATTTTCATATACTTAAATGTGTAAATTGTGAGAGATGAAAGTCTTAATAGTTGACGCCTATTCCATTTGGGATGCAGTAGGGCCGTCCATGCATGTGTGACCCAACTTTTAATAGCCCAATATTGCAATATCTGATTGTATTTTTTTGTCTTTTCATATCATTCAGTGGCCTAATATTTGAGGGTAAAATATATTGTTCAATTCTATTGTAAAGCAAAATAATTAAAGAAAATTCAAGTAGATCATTAATGAGGATAAAAAAATCAATTTTTAAATAGATATAGATGTTACATCTTCATTTGCTTATTTCGGCATTTTAATTTAACTTCTAATTTTTGGCAATAGATTGGTGGTGAATGACACGTTTATTGAAAATGCATACTATAGTCTTGTCTAACCTAACAAACTCTTTACTGTATAATTCCTATATTTTTTTTTCAATTTCCTTCCTCCGAAAACAAGTTCCCTTCATATAATCATATATCACATTAACCCAAAATATCCCGCCATTTTGTATTTCCTTTTCATTTTCTTAAACACCAAAAGGTATAATCAAAATTTCTTATCACTGATTTCCTATAAATCATTCTAATGTATCAACCTGTTTAAAATATCATATTTTATTTTCTGAGATTCGTAATTACTTATTTTCTGATTTTTTTACTTTCTCTCTCCTTTTTTTCATTTAGTCTTTTTTCTTTTATAAATATGAAAAGTATTGTTATTTTAAGCCATCACATTATTAAATTTAATTGCATATCATGGAAAAATGTCTTTTTTCAAAAAAAAAGGTTTTTGTGACAATTTGGTAGTTTGGGACACTAAAAGTGCTACATATGCCAAAAGGTGATTAATTTGCCTATAGACATTCAAAATAGTGTGTATGCGTGAGACTTCAAATAGTTGTGGCTTTGTTCCAATATTGTTTTATTAGGGATGTATAGATTTGGCAAAAACCGACCCGATTCGACCATAATTTTTTTGGGTATAGACACGATCCAAAAGTTACTGGATCAAGAATGACTCAAACCCAAACCCGAAGGACCCGATCCAGCCCGAAACGCGAATTCGAGTTTGAGGGGTCCCGTTATTTCATATATTTTATTTTATTTATATTAATTATTTTAATATATTTTATTAAATATTTTAATATATTTTATTAAATATTTTAATATACTTTATTAAATATTTAAATAATATTATTTTTTATGATATAATTATTTTATGAAAATTAAAACTCTTAATAATAATCATAAAAAATAGATATCTTTGACCCGCTGGGTCAACACAACCCGACCCGTCCAACCCAAAAATTTTAACGACTCGAACCCGACCTGTCAACCCAGTTTCGACCTGTCGACCCAGTTGACAGGTCTAGATGTATCATATCTTCAGGATTATTAATAAGTGATAGATTATTATGTTATGTAGTTGTGTTTTCGAGGAACATGCATGATTTGTTTCGGCTAATTTGTCAGAATTTCTACTATTCATAATTCGGATAATTAGTCATTCTAATTGTTTTCCTTTCTAAACAAAATTTACTGATAGAAAATATATAATCCGTTATTTTATTATATAGTAATATGATATTCATGTTTTGCAAATTAAAGTAATAAATTTGTACAACTGTGTGGATTATAATTTATTGAACCTTTTAATAGTTAAACTCGAATTTTTTTATTGGTAAATTTTGCCACATTTTTAGGCTCTTTTATAATAAACATTTTTAATCTGTAATATAATCTTGGTTCCGTATTTAATCAATTTAATTGCCTTTTTTGAGAACAACATTCTTCGTTAGGTGTTGACCACAAACGTACAGCTAAAATATGCAAAACACACAATAGTATGAATTTGTGCCGAGTATTTTCTACTATTTACCCTTAAAACTAATTAGTTATTAAGCGAAACTGTCCCATTCATCTAAAGCTATTAGAGATATTATTAGAGATATTGATTTATCCTTTCATATATGTTTATCTTGGACTCCAAGGAGTTATCTTTTCATATAGATAGATTTATGTAAAGTGTATATATACTCTACGGTGGTTAATGAAATACACAAGGAAGTATTTTCCATAAATCTTTACCCTCTCTAAATTTATCATGGTATCAGCCTAATCGATCCTCCCAAACACAAGCCTTCCGCCAACCCCCCTCTCGTTGCCCTACTTTCACCCTTCTCGTTCGATTTCATTCATCGACGTCGCCAATTTTTTTTACCCATGGGAGACTCACACAAAGATATCCCTGTTAGTTTTTCCTCACCCTACTATCTTCACCCTTCGGATCATCCGGGCCTTTCAATTTGCCCGGTGATTTTCAAATGAGATAACTATGATGAATGGGTTATTGTCTTTCGCAATTCCCTTTGTGCCAAGCGAAAGCTTGGATTTTTAGATGGCTCCCTTACCCGGCCGCTTTCTTCTTCAACAACACATCCGACGGTTGACGACTGGTGCATGGTCAACTCTATGTTGGTCAGTTGGGTTCTGCAATCCATCGATATCTCCCTTCGTTCTTCTATCACTTGGTTTCCTACAGTCAAGGAATTGTGGGATGACCTTCAGCAGCGTTTCAGCATTGGCAACGGTCCTCGGAAACTTCAACTTCGCGCACAGATTGCCAGTTGTCGTCAATCCGGCCAAAGCGTTGCATCCTACTACAACGTTCTTCACAAGCTCTGGGAAGAATTGGGCCACTATGTTCCTGTTTAGAACTGTTCTTGTGGTCAGTGCAAGTGCAATTTGAATTCTTTTTGGTCCAACGAGCATCTTGAAGAACAAGTTCACCAGTTTCTCATTGGGTTGGACGACAATCTATTTGGATCTCTCCGATCACATATATTGGCGCAAGACCATTTGCCGCCACTGAACAAGGTGTATGCTCTTGCTATACAAGAGGAACGCATGAAGACGGTGGTTGCTTCACAAGCACAGACCCCGGCCGAGACGGTTGCCTTCGCTGCTCGCCAACAACAGTCTGCATCATCTTCGTCGTCTTCGCCCCCAACCCCACCGCCGCCTTCTACTCCTGGTGCACCTCGGGCTAACAAAAAGAACCTTCATTGTACTCACTGTGATCGTAAGGGTCATGAGAAAGCAGGCTGCTTTCAACTCATTGGCTATCCGGATTGGCTTAAACAGCGATGGGCTACTCGTGATGCACTCAAACAGCAGCAGCAGCAGCCGTCTTCCTCTGGTGTCGTCAATTCTATGCAGTCTCCTCCATCGGCTTCGGTCTCGGCCATCACCACCGCTGATCGTGCCGCTCTCAGTCCAGTCCTCAGCAACGCACAAATGGCTGCAGTTATGAACATGTTCAATGCGCTGCAAAACTCCAACACCCCTCCTGGTATGTCGTTTACTTGGATATTAGATACCGGCGCCTCATTTCACATGACAGGCGACCCATCTCTTCTTCGGCAATTATCCTCTGTGCAGCCTGTCCATATTAAACTACCTGACGGGCGTCTCTCCTCTTCAACTCAGGAGGGCCGAATTTATATGGGCAATGTTTGCTTGTCCAATGTTCTATATGTTCCCCAATTAAGCTGCAATTTACTGTCTCTTGCTCAGTTAACTCGCGAACTTCAATTGCTTGTTCTTCTAACTCCCAAAATTGTTGTACTTCAGGAACTCAGTTCGAGGACGGTGATTGGCGTGGGTAGAGAGCATGGCGGGGTTTATTGGCTGCACACACTGGGATCCGACGCTCGCGTTTCGTCTGCTCAGTCGTCTGCTGAATCTGCAACTATGTGGCATCGTCGACTTGGTCATCCGTCATCATCTGTCTTGTCTTCTCTTTCGTTTTTTCGTTTGAATAAAGACTCCTATGCGAGTCTCCCTCCATGTACTTCTTGCTTTAAGGCTAAACAAACCAGACCAATTTTTCCTGAAAGTTCGAATAAAGCCACAAAATTATTTGCCTTAGTTCACTGCGATGTTTGGGGCCCCTATAGCACTCCTTCTCTGAGCGGTGCCCGGTACTTCTTAACTATAGTTGATGATCACTCTCGTGCCGTTTGGGTCTGTTTTCTTCAATCTAAATCAGAAGTTGTTGCTCAGTTTCAGAAATTATGTGTACTTGTACGCACTCAATTCCGCACTCAAGTTCGGCGAGTTCGTGCAGACAATGGGACTGAATTTCTACCATTACGTTCCTATTTTGATGATCAGGGTATTGTCTTTGAGACATCTTGTGTTGCCACTCCTCAACAGAATGGTAGAGCTGAGCGTAAACATCGTCACTTGCTTAATGTTGCTCGTGCCCTGCGGTTTCAGGCACATCTCCCTCTTCAATTTTGGGGCGAGTGCATTACTACATCGGCCTTCCTAATTAACCGCACGCCTACGCCTCTACTGGGAAATAAATCACCATACGAGGTATTGCATCAGCACCCACCTTCATATGCCTCTATTCGTGTGTTTGGTTGTTTATGCTTTGCTGCTCAGAATCCCAAAGCCAGGGACAAGTTTGCTTCTCGTAGTCGAAAGTGTGTGTTTATGGGCTATCCGCCTGGAAAACGAGGTTGGTCCCTTTATGACTTAGAGACAAAGGAGATGTTTGTTAGTCGTGATGTCGTCTTCTTTGAGGATTTCTTCCCGTTCGCTCAACCATCTCAGGTGCCATCTCCGGAGCCAGTGTCTATGCCATCTCCGGCAGTATATGATGATCTTCCTTCTCCTGTTGAGGATAGGGCCGCCTCTGATATTCTTCTCCCTACAGCTCCGGCTATTTCTTCGGGACTGTCATCCCCTGCACCCACATCTGACGACAGGGGGAGCGAACCTGTACTCGTCCCTTCCTCATCGTCTGATCTGCAGCCTTCAGCTGTTCGCCAGAGTACCCGCACCAAGCAACCATCGACCCGTCTCAAAGCCTATGTCTGTCAGACTGTACTTCAGTCAAACCCCCATGCTCTCTCCTCTACACCTGCGCCACAATCATCGTCCTCAGGTACATCCTATCCTTTAGCCTCTTATGTTTCTTGTGATAAATTTTCTCCTTCCCATACTCGGTTTCTAGTAGCCGTAACTGCAGGTCATGAGCCCTCCTCCTTCAAGGAGGCGGTTCTGCACAAACCATGGCGCGACGCCATGCAATCTGAACTCCAGGCGCTTGACCGTAATGGAACTTGGAAGTTGACCACTTTACCTGTCGACAAGAAACCAATTGGTTGTAAGTGGGTGTATCGGATTAAGTACAACTCTAATGGGTCCGTTGAACGCTACAAGGCTCGTTTGGTTGTACTTGGCAATCGTCAGGTCGAAGGTGTAGATTTTTCAGAAACATTTGCCCCCGTCGCCAAAATGGCATCTGTTCGAGTTTTCCTGTCGGTTGCAGCTATTCGCGGTTGGGAACTACATCAGATGGATGTTCACAATGCCTTCCTGCATGGTGACTTAGCTGAGGAGGTGTATATGATTCCTCCGCCCGGCTTACTACACGTCCCACCCGGACATGTATGTCGTCTACAAAAGTCCTTGTATGGTCTTAAGCAGGCTCCCAGAAACTGGTTTGCCAAACTCTCTTCTGCTCTACGTGTTTTTGGCTTTGTTCAAAGCTATGCTGATTATTCTCTCTTCTCTTACAAGATGAGAGATATTACTCTACACGTTCTCGTCTATGTAGATGATCTCATTGTTGCAGGCAATGATTCCGGTGCAATTGCTCGCTTCAAGGCTTATCTCAGCTCATGTTTTCATATGAAGGATGTTGGTCACTTGAAGTATTTCCTTGGTATTGAGATCGCCCGGAATGCCACGGGGTTGTTTCTATCTCAACGCAAGTACACCCTTGATATATTGTCTGAAGTCGGTCTTCTTGCTGCAAAGCCCACTGAGTTCCCCATGGAACAACATCATCAACTCGCGAAGTCGTCTAGTGCTTTGTTTGATAAGCCTGAGCGCTATCGTCGTCTTATCGGACGTCTCATCTATCTCACTATCACTCGTCCTGAGCTGTCTTACTCCGTCCATACTCTGGCACAGTTTATGCAGGCCCCTACGTTTGATCACTGGGATGCTGCCATTCGGGTCCTTCACTACTTAAAGGGACATCCAGGTCAGGGATTGCTTCTCTCCGCTTCGAGCTCTCTCCAACTCACGGCCTTCTGTGATTCTGATTGGGCATCATGTCCTGTCTCACGTCGCTCTATCACTGGTTATTTTGTGATGCTTGGACAGTCTCCTATTTCTTGGAAGACAAAGAAACAAGCAACTGTTTCTCGTTCGTCGGCAGAGGCGGAGTATCGCGCAATGGCTTCGGCATGTTGTGAATTGTTGTGGTTGAAATCACTCTTACAGTCTCTAGGGGTTCGACATTCTACTCCTATGACACTCTACTGTGACAGTCAGGCCGCTCTTCACATTGCTGCAAATCCAGTTTTCCATGAACGGACCAAACACATTGAGATTGATTGTCATTTGGTCCGTGATCAAATTCAAGCCGGCAATATTTCTACACATTATCATCCCACAACACAACAACCCGCGGACTTGTTCACAAAAGCACTTGGTAAAGTGCAATTTCAGTGTCTGTTGGGCAAGTTGGACATACTTGATCTGCATGCTCCAACTTGAGGGGGAGTATTAGAGATATTATTAGAGATATTGATTTATCCTTTCATATATGTTTATCTTGGACTCCAAGGAGTTATCTTTTCATATAGATAGATTTATGTAAAGTATATATATACTCTACGGTGGTTAATGAAATACACAAGAAAGTATTTTCCATAAATCTTTACCCTCTCTAAATTTATCAAAAGCATATCAGGATTATCAGGTAATACAGCACAGGACAAAGGCAAAAAAAAAAAAAAAAAAAAACATCAAATTCACGAATGGGAATATTGGATGAAACCCACAAAAGGCCTGCATTTTCAAGAAGAATCATAACTATAAATTTTTTCCTCTAATTGGTGTTAATTTTTCTTTATTGTGTTCAATTTCTCAATTATAGGGATTGAACATAGTACTAATTAATTATTTAAGAGGACCAGCCGGAATTTGGTGCCTCATGCAGGTAGCCCTATAAACAGCCCGGTCTCCACCTCTTCCGGCGTGCTTCTCTGGAGGAGCTGTGGCTTGTTCGATAGGAATTGCATCTCCATCTGAATTTTTTTGAAGCGATGTAAGTACAAGAGTTTTCTATTTTATGCTCATAAATTTCCATTTTTGGAATCTTGTCTTTTAAATTAAATATAGACCATATAATTAATGTAAAAATTCACAAATAAATAAAACCTAAGTATTTTTTTTTTAAAACGGACTCTTATCCGGTGTCATCATGGCATACGATCGAAAAACGTACCGATTCACGTTATGCGCGCGGATATGGTTTAATAAGTGCATGGTCAATCATATTAATTACATAGTTTTCTAAAGGTGTTATACAATACTAGTGTAGAACCCGTATCTTATACGGATAAATATAATTTGAGAAAAATAAAAAATTATATATATGATCGAATTTAAATTAATGTTATATTAAAGTATTTTTTAGAAAAATATAATTCTTGTTGGATCATTAGAAATGATATGCTATGATATAGGAATTTATGCAGACTCATTTAGAGAATAGTTAATATAGAAATATTATAATGATTATTAATCTAAAAATCTCGATAAAATTATTCCCAATTTATAAAATTATTTATACGTGAGATATATAATAGATGGTCTTTTAAACAGATTTCAAACAAATAATTAATGTGTGATTCATTGACAAAAACTATTAGATTAGTAATTATATATTTTGAATAAAAAAGCCAAAAACATTCATAATATGTATAACTCATGTTTGAATTATAATAGAAAATTTTTTAAAGAAAAAATAAATTGACAAAATCGTGAACATGATCCTATTTATGTTGAATATTAAGTATTATAACAAAATGTTTATTTTTATGTTTTTTTAGTTTGATATTTGAACAATTCATAATCAAATTTTCAAATATTAACTACTACGGAGTATATTATACCTTCAAACCAAGTTTTTGGTTAAACATGGATAAAAGTCAGGTGAAAATAAAGTGAAGTAAAGATTTTAAAATTATAAAATTAAATATATATATATATATATTTAATGAATAAGGCCAATCTAAATTTAAAAATAATTTTTTTATTAAAATAAGATTTATGTCTTTCAAGAAGATATATATAGCTAAACATTGGGGATCTGAAATTGTTGTTACACCATCAACGATACTTTTAAAAATCACAATATAAAACAATGATTTCTTAATATTTACGAAAATATTAATATACGTAAAATTAGTTACGAAACCAATATTTATCATAGCAAGCTACTTTATGATATAAAATATTATGTTTTAGATATTTCATATGCATATGATATAAAATATTATGTTTTAAATATTAGTTACGAAACCAGTATTTATCACTTTTCTAATCAGCAGTGGCTGATTTATGTAGGTGTAAAGTTATCTCAAATTCAAATACTTATAAAACTTGTATATGTACTACATTTAATTTACTTTTGATAATGTGTATAATCATATAAAATTGAAAGTTTGCTACAACAAAGATTTACCTAGATTTTTTAGTTAAACTTTTTGTTTGATTTAACAAAATTTTCTTGATAATTTATAATTGATATATACGGTATATTAGTGAATATTTTATTGGTGATTATTAAAGTCAATTTTATTTGTTAAAACTGAAAATTATATTTAGCAAAATGATAAGTAATAAGTCTAGAGAAACATTGTAAAATCGAAAAATGGAGACCATGTATTTTTTATAGAAAATTATAATCAAATAAAAATTGTTAAATGAGAACGTACAATATACCAAATTCGTTAAAAATCTGATATGATATAATTGTTGTTAAGATGAGTTGTTAAAATTGAAAGGTTTAGAAGAAAATCTCAAGATTATATAAATTAATTTTATTAAGATACATTAGTCTCAAATTTCATTAAATTGTTAATAAAATATGTATATGTAATAATATAATATAGTGGGTTGAATTATAAAAGCATATGTACTTTGAGTTGAAAATTGTATATATATATATTGTATGATTTTTGCCCATAAATTTATATATGTCAAATTATATATGCAAAGTCATAAAAATTGTATATATAAGATGTATTTGACATATATAAATTTATGGGCCAAAATCTATCTATCTATCTATATATATATATATATATAAGCAAAAAAAATGGATTAATAATAAAATGACACATAGGATTTGTGGGGCCAGAAACATTCTAGTGTCTCGAAATTCAATAGCTTCAATATATATATATGGGTCATAAAATTTATTCATGTCATTTTACTCTAAATGGGCCATAAAATTTATATGTGTAATAATATAATATAGTGGGCTTGATTATAATAGCACATGTACTATAAGTTAGAAATTTTATATATTGTATGATTTTGGCCCATAAATTTATATAGGTCAAATTATATATATAAACGCATGAAAATAATATTACTAATTACATAAATGAATATAAGATGTATTTTATATTTAAGTTTAATAAAAAATCTATCATATATTATTTTGACTTATACTATAAGCTTATTGTATGTGCAATTTGTAGAAATCAAATTTTATAAAAAAAGTTGAGGTTGGATGTAGCCATTAGCTTTTACTATAAAAAAGTTTAGTAAGAAATTTGTTGCCTAAGATAATTTTTCGGCGAAAAAACGTTTTTTTTTTGTCTTTTACAAGGGTTGAGGTTGGATTCTCAAAAGATGAGATTGCTCAACTTGAAAACTCATCCTAAATAGAGAATACTATCGTCTAAGGCTTATTTCCTACATATGTATCTTACCCGGAAGGATGCATATATATATGGTCACTACGTACTCACTAGTTCGTCCTATGGACCAAAACAGACCATAGAATAATTAATGTCAAGTTATCTTTGTACCTGTTAAGATTGTCTAACATCTTTTAGCTTGTAACTTAAAAGCAATTCTGTGATATAAAAACTTTATATGTAGAACTACGCGTAGGCAATATGCAAGCTATAAAATCTATGACTGAAGAAAATGATGAAAAGCAATTAACCTACCTTTTCCTTGAGCTTGACGTTTTGTTTCAAAAGAAGTCTCTCCTGCATTAATTTGATCATACACCAAACAGCAAATATATATAAGCAAGTTAAGGTCTTGTTTGGCCAAATCATTATAAAGACTATGAATTTTAAATACTTATTTTCCTTTTTTCGTATTTTTTATATCATCCAAAATTATTATTTTGTGAAAAAGTACATTACAGTAAAAAAGTTTAATAAAGACATTCGTCAAACTAACCCACCCAGTGTACGTACGATATTAACATGATCAAAAAGGATTTTGAAGATATGTATCTATCAAAAAAGTTGTACATGATTACCTCTTCCTTTAGCTTCTCAATCCGGTCTGTGTAGACTTTGGTCTAATAAGTGCATATAAAGGGCAACCATCATCAATTTATGGTGTGTAAAGAAAGGAGAAAGAAATTAAAGCTGATAACAACTAGATCGATCGTATAAGGCTCACCTTTCTAGCCTTGACATTGGCTAAGCTTTTCTCGAGCTGAAGTTCTAGTTGTTGCAGCTCTTCCGGTGAACAACAATCCAAGCTTTCCCCCATCAGTTTCCTAAGCATATATGTATATATAGAACAATCAAACAAGTGCTAGAATTATATGTATATATATATATATGATAGTATTGTTTAACCTTTTGGAGAATTCGAGCTCCTTGATCTTCTTCTCCAGATCAGCAACATCTTCGCTCCTCAAACTCTACTTGAATATCAGCATATGAAATATATATAGAACAATCAAACGATAAAAACTCAAGATATGCTACTAATTAAGGGCTAGCTTTGAGTGATTTGGATCTTCTGTTACAAAATATGCTACTAACGTTGTTTCACAACGTAAAGTACTAGTACTTCACATTATAACGAAATGCATAAATGCATTGTTATAATATTACAAAACTTATGTATGAGACATTGTAGTACGATATCTCTTACGTAAGAGAACATTCAGACTAAGCTTTGAGTGTTTTCTAGTTCCGTTGACTTCATATCGAAGCGCCTCATTCACAAAGTAGTTTTTTTCCCAAATAACAATTTGGAACGGAAAAACCACTCGTTACAATCCCATTAATCAAATGTCAACGGCCTTTGAGTGCGGGTGTAGCCTTTAGTTTAAGGGAAATTCCTCTTGGTGCTTATAAGTTTAGAGGTTATTATTATTGATGTCCCACCATTAAGTTTTCTCAGTTGATACCCCTAAGATTTTGATTTATTCGTTTTGTAACTAAAATTTTTCATATCCGTATCATTTCGGTTAGAATTGATCAAATTCAAGCTCATCATTATGTTTATTGCCCTCAACTTAGTAGGATTCGACTCCTAAAATAATTAAATTCATACTCAAACCATTCCGATTTGAATTCTTAATTAAGGTCAAAAACAGATTGTTACTTCGAAATTCAAATCGACATGGATCGGACATGGATTTAAATCTTACTAATTTGAGTGCGAAGAACACAATGGTGGATTTGGATTTAATCAATTTGAACCGGAATGGTGCAAATATGAAAAAAATTGGTTACGAAGCAAACAAACTAAAACCTTAAGGACATCAACCGGAGAATACTTAATCGTGAGACACTAACCGAAATAGCCCTAAATTCAAGAACACCAACAGAAATTTTCCTTAGTTTAATTTCGGTTCGATTGTAATTTGTTTGGATTTCATCATGGATGTGACCTATGGGTGATTATTAAGGATGATGATTCAAACAAACCGTAAATCTTCTCTGGAAATCCTCACGTCGTATGAATGTTACTTTACCAAAAGTATTTGTGGCGACTTAGTAAGAAAAACATTGCCTTAATTAGGCTGCATTTGGCAAATGGAAGGTATATATAAAGAGCAATAGAGAAGGAGACGTTACCTGCTGTATGACCCCTTCGGATGGTTTAGTCCCTACTCCCTCGAGCTCCTTGATGTACCTTTGGTACCTCTCTATGGTCTTCCCTACGCTGAAGAAAGACACCAAATTTGTTACGATTGATAAACCATTTACATTAAACAACAGAAAGAGAAAGGAAATAAATTTAGGTATATATGAGCGTTACATTATACTATATCTTAGGGGTTTATTGCTCTTAACCTATATGTTTTGACATTTAGTTGTCATTGCATTAATGTTGTAAAGATCCCTCATTGAGACAAAAAAAAACTAAAATAAAAATACCAAAGTAAAAAACTCATGAGAATACATAAACATGAGGATAATATCATGTGTTATCGCAATAATAAAAAAAGGCCATTATATGTGAAAATCATCTTAGAAACGTTTTCACCTAGCTAGCTAGATATATATATTCAAGGCAAGAGTTCCGGTAGCGCTCATGGCAATCGATAATCATGTAAGAGATGAATTAATAGAATGCAAAAGCATTCCTCACTTGTTCAATGCCTTGGGCCCGTTTGAATAAGATGCATTATAATTATATAATTTTGTATTATTTGACATCAAATTGAAAAAATGCATGGACTATTGAGGTTTTAAGATGTCCATTATAACAAATCTCCTATTGAGAAATCATGTTTGGTGAAACAAGAATATAAAGTATGAGGGGGGTTAATGTACATTTGGTTATTAACTGAAAAAGTATAAAACATTGTGAGTCATAGTGAGCTATTGGATCAAGGAGAATGTAGGATTAAGTGGCATGTAACATCTTCGTAAATATCGCGAAGTTTTTTCTGATCGCTTTGCGTTGTTATACTTAGGTTCACATATACACATGCTAGATGTTCATATGTATATATATACACTTGATGGTTGTATATTCATAATAGATGTTCACACTAGATGTTTAGTTTACAAACTAAATCAAAGTAGAGATTTATAAACAAATTTTATATTAGAGATTCACTGCGTATATCAAATATGAACATCTGTTGTGTTAAATGTGAATCTTAAGTAATAGTTATTAACCCATCACCCTTTACGTTTAGTATTGTATATGTGAACCTTTAGTATTATAATTATATATGAAACTTTAATGTATTATATGGATCTTAGTTTATGGGTGCATATATACAACTTTGAGCACTTATATGTTTGAAATTCTTTTTACTTGGTCTATGAGATTCATATGTAACATGTACATGTTCATATATTAGTTCTCTAAGGTTCATAAACTATAGTATATGTTGTGTGCTGATATAGCATACAATATGCTATTATTTAAATTTGTACATGTAGGTCACGAGGGTTTTATTTCAGTTTATTTCAAATATTTACCCAAAATGATTAGTAAAGGTCAGGTCTAGTTATGTTAATTTGTACAGCTCTAATACTGATGACATGTGACTATAAAGGCCTCTGCTTTCTTAATGTTTATTATTAACTCATTCTTTATGAAAATTCAACTAATAAATTTTAAATATTATAATCTAATTTTGGAAGACATCATATATAGTTAGATATATCACATATATAAAGCCGGTTGGTACGTGAAATATCAGAAGGCATGATGTTCTATATAGTCTGTATACAGTGAATTTCAGAAAGCAAACATGTTGCCAGCATAGTGATGTACTATATCTATATATAAGCCATACAAGAATATAAAAAGTCGAGAAAAACTATACGTTAAACCGTAGAATATGTAATTAACGTCAGTACACACTACACACACTATCCCAAGATTATTAATCCGGCCCTTTGATACCATTATGAGTTTTCGATTTTTCAGTTTTGATATTTTTATTATTTGTTTTGAAAATATTTTAATTTTGGTATTCGTCTTTAGTAAGCTCACTTTTGTTAAAAAAAATATTTCAATTTTTTTTAATCGTTTTAGTAAGCTCTCTTTTCAATATTATATATGCCGATTAAAACCATGCTTCTAAAATTATTTTTAACTAGTTGTTCAGTGTGATGCACTGATTTTGTATGCTAATTAATAAGTGGACATCATTTATAAATTTCAATGGAAACATTAAAATATAATGAATTTAACAAATTTACTCTAAAAAATAAAATAACGTTAAATATTTATTTATAATATATAAGTATAGATTAAATATGTATAATTTATTTGACATATCATACGGAGTATTAGATATTACTCCGAATATATGTCCAAATAACATTATACTCCGTAATATTTATTCTAAAACTAAGATGAGAATATTAGATGATTCCACTACTAATTAATTTGAAATAATAAATTAAAATGTATTGATCAAAAGTAATTTCGTTCTGTTTAGTTTTTTTGATGGTTTGATAGGACTTCACAGTTTAAATTAGTTATTTACAAAAATATTTATTTCCAAAATATACATAAACAAAGTATATATATATGTTCAAAATCGTTATGGTTGCTAAAAAAAAAACAGGTAGATTTTATATACATACATAATGAGCGAGCTTGAGATAATTATATAGACAAAAACAGAATCATAACCAAACAAACCTAAGCTTATTAATTATTACTCCAAAGAGGAAGAAAGTGGTACCATTTTATACCTCAAGTAAGAAACCAAAACAAAGCAATAACAGTAATTAATCAGTATGGTTATAGATCCTTGAGCTAGCTAGCAGATGAAAGAAATGAAGCATAGGTTCGGCGTGATCCGAAGCAAGGAATTAAAGTACCCGGAGCTAGCGAACTCGAAGAGCCTGGCGGTGGGAGAGAAGATGATGAGCGCCACCTCAGCATCGCATAGGACGGAGAGCTCAAAGGCCTTCTTGAGGAGGCCGTTCCTTCGCTTCGAGAAGGTCACTTGCCTGCTCGAATCCTTCTCTATCCTCTTCATCTGCATCTTCCCCCTCCCCATCCTCGATCTACACGATGATCCTTTCTCTCCGTGGAGATCCATGAATTTAATTAATTTATAGCTAGAGATCGATGGGAAAGCTAGAAACCCTAGAAAGGCTAATTAGTGGAGTATTTATATTAATTAGGCAATAATGGAGGGGAGAGAATAAATGTGTGGTTAGTGTAGGAAACCCTAGAGGGAATTTGGGGGCAAAAGAGAGCACTAATTAGGGAACACAAGAACCTCATTAATTATCTCTTTCTTCTTTTGGCAAACTGAATAGATATCTCAAAGCTCAGTAGAAGGAAATGGAAAAGTGGAAACCAACCACTCCTCTCTGGTCACTAGCTACCAGAAAAATTGTAAACAAAAATGTAAAGGTGAAAGTAAAAAAAAAAAAAAAAAAAAAAGGGAATAACGGGGAATGGGGGGACCAATTTTGTGCACTAAATAAGGATATGCATTAATGGATACAATTAGTTTATGCCTATAATTGGGAAGTAAAAATACATAAATTATGTTACACCCAAGAAAAATCACTCTACTCTATACAAAACCTTTCATTGGAAAACGGGATTGTATATTTTTTTTTCGGAAATTTCGTGTGGTGCCCCTCTATTTTTGGCTTTTTTGCGAAATGCCCAAAGGTTTTGACATTTTCGCCCGGTACCCCTCAGTTTTTGACAATATTTGCCATATGCCCTTCTGTTTCTTTCCGTTACAAACTCTGTTACATTCAAATTAAAAAAATGGAAATTTCGTGTGGTGCCCCTCTGTTTTTGGCTTTTTCGCGAAATGCCCAAAGGTTTTGATATTTTCGTCCGGTACCCCTCAGTTTTTGACAAATTTTGTCATTTGCCCTTCTGTTAAGTTCCGTTACAAAAAACTGTTAACTTTTAAATAAATAAATAAAAAAGGGCAAAAGTTGTAAATCGATAAACAAAACTAAATCGAGAACGTCTTCTTCCTCAGATTGCAATCGAGAAGCAGATCGAGAACCAGACGACGCCGACGGGGGATTGGGGCTACTTCTTCCTCATTGAACGGACTACGCCGGCGTGAAAACTCTCATAATATTGATTTATAAAAAACAAGTTTATAAACATAATTGTATTTAAATACATATTGTACAACACTTTATCCGAAATGGAAATTTCATGGTCAGTTTCGGAGGAAACTCTCCTAATATTAATTTATAAAAAACAAGTTTATAGGAGGATTCAAACTCGAATTTTCTTTTGTTAAAAGAAACCACTAGATCAAGGTGCATGTTTAACAACATTTTATCACTAAAGCAAGTGAGTATTGGTAAACATAATTGTATTTAACTACATATTGTTCACAAACTATTTAAAGTCAGCATTAGTAAAAGAACGTTACAAAGATATAAATTGATCAAAAAATTTATTATTAAAATTGCATATTTTATATGTTAAGGTTGTAATAATGGTAAAACAAGTTTTGGTACTAAATTATTTAGATTATTAATCTATGAGACTATATGTCCGTAGGAGCGTATAAAGAATGTAAACTGAGTAGCCATATTCAATCTAAATCTATGAGACTATATGTACTAGAACTTATAACCTTCTGTACATATTTATTTTATTTTATTATAAAGCAAATATATAAACAGAATTATTACTTTATAGTTTATATAAATATGTTTTGACTTATAATGTTCTCATTCGATATGATATTTTATGCTGTTTTTATGACCAAATTAACTCTTACCTAATTAAAAGAAAAACATTCGGTCCATTTTTTATATTTTTTCAACACTTGCATAATTATTGTGTTGTGTATAAAATTTTACGTCATATATATTTGTATAAAATATTAATAATAATTTTAAATTAATATATATTTAAAGTATTTATAAGTACATGCACTGATAATAAGATATATAAAATTGTCACCTTTTTATCAATAAAAAAATTATAATTTTTTTTTCTCAATCATGTATTATATAATAATTATATAAGTTAGTGATGAAAACATATATTTTAAATTGGATTAACTATAATAATTGTCATAAAAGGGCATAATATCATTTTTATATTATAATATTTATTAAGTGATGTGACAAATTGTAAAAATGACACGTGTCATAATTAAGACAACTTAATGAGCTAGAGAAATGTAACCTTATTGAATAACTTCTTTATTATTATATACATTTATATCATAATAATATGGATTATAAAATTAATATGACATTATAAGTAGGTAGAGAGGTATACAAATTTGTATATACCCTTATTTTATTAAATATAAATGACTTTCTAGGAGCATAATCACACTAAAAAAATTGCTATAATTTTTTATGAAAATGTAAGATTATATAATGTTTAAAAGAAAATTAAGACTATCACAAACATATTTACATAATTATAATAAATTCCATAAAAAAAATGACATAGATGGAATACATTGTAAGAATTGATATGTGACAAAAGATGACTTGGCTTAATGTAAAAATGATAAGTATCATTAGTCATTAACTTTATATATTGTAGATATAGGAGACGGGCTTCAATTTTTCCGATACGGTTTTAGTTTCGTTGATTTTTTATGGAAAAATAAAACATGCTTAACGAACGAAATTAAGGAAAAGAAGAGGATGTTGAGCGATATCAAGTAGGGCTGAGTAAACAGATATATCCGATCCGATCTGGTCCGATATGTCAGATATCCGGCAAAAAAAATCACAAAACTCATATCTGTATCAGGTCCGTTTCCAACCAGATATTCGAAAAATATTATTTGGATCATATATCCGACTCGGATATCCAAATTATCCGATTATTAGAACACCTATTAAAACATAGGTCAAAATGTTATTTTTTCTCTTTTAATCAAAAGTAACAACTTGTAAAGTGCATACTAATTGTCAAACATCAACACATTTTGCAAGTCCTTGTTAATATTTTCATACAATTATTTATCAACCTTATCAAATTGGAAATCATAAACGCATATATATTATATACAAGAGAAATTGGCAAACATATATATATATATATATATATATTAAGTTGTAAGTTTAACATAAGTAATCAAATTCAATTCAATGACAAACACTTGGGGTCTTGACAAAAAATCATATTTGCTTTATTTAGTGAGGCGAAAAGATTTAGTGATTTAGGGTTTTAATCTTATAAGAATAAGTAATGTTGTTGTGGAGAGTTAAAGTGAGTTCAATTACTTAAAAATGTACAAGCGCTATTGCGATATCATCTAAACTAATTAAACATTACTCCCTCCGTTTTTTTATCTAAGTCGTTTCATCATATATCACCAATATTAAGGAGAATTTAAGTCTCCACTAAAACAGTTAAGCATGAGTAACATCTCTCTTTTAATTTATTGTAGTGTATTAATTTTGGTGGCTAATTAGACATAGAAATACTCCATATAAACAGAACCTCTGCTCCATTAATTACAACTCACGATTCTATGTATATTTTCTTGCTTTTCAATCCTGAAATTTCAAGCTCTTACAAACGAAATTACAAAAAATTCAAATTACTGATTTAAGTAAACTATTGAAAATTTTTGGAGCCAAATTATTCCTTCATCAGTGTGTAATTGAAACAAAAATTAGAACATGAACATAGTATATTTCCATAGATACAAATTCGAGTTATTTTCTAACAAGTAGATTGAAATGCAAACGGCGCGGCATCCATCCACATCTCTTCGAAATTGAACAAACGACACTAAAAAGAATTGGGGAAAAAATCTTCAAGAACATCATCATGTTACGTTGCCCCCTTATGTCATAATCATAGTGCTCAAAATTGATATAGGGTTTGTTTAGGTCTAATGGAAAATCCAACTCATCTTTTACATAGTGCACTTCTTCTTCATGCTCCTGATTTTGTTTATCTGGATAAAGCTCTAATTCAACTTCATCAATTTGCTCTAGGTTCTGCTTCTCTTCCTGCTTCTGATTTTGTTGGTTGAGATGAAATTCTTCTTCCACTTCAACACTTAGCCCCAAATCTTTGCTGTTTTTTTCTTCCTCCTCTTGATTCTCCTTGTGGTGATGGATCTCTACATCATCGCAGTAGGGTTTGTTAAGATCGAAAGGAAAATCGGTCTCGTCTTCACTATCGGGCACGATCATTTGCGAAAGATCTTCATCAGAATTTTCACGATCCATTGAAAATTAGGAAGGAAAAATAAAGAGAATTACAAGGATAAACTTGGATGAAGTAGAACATCGGAGGGGGTTGCAGGGAAAAGTTAATAGAGGAAGAACGCTTCTCTCTTGGAAATAACACGTTCCTTAATTATATATGGAAAATGGTGTAAAGTGGTTGTAACTATTACTGAGTACTAAAAGAAAAAAGGAAAAAAAAGAAAAATTTGAAACGACTAAGATTTGGTTCAATGGGCTTGGGCTTCAAACGACCAAGATTAAAAAATGGAGGGAGTATATATTAGTACTAAATACATATATATTGTATATTAATAGTACCGTATTTCTGATAGAGAAAATACTTCGATTTGTATCTGGTCTGAGTATCGAATTTTTTTATCCAAATCAGTTCAAATTCAAATAAAAATATATCGAATTCGAAAAATTCGAATTTGGATCGGCTAATTATCGGATCGGGTCAACTGAATAAGATTTGTTGCTCACCCCAAATATCCGGTGGAAAAGAGAGAGCACTAATTAAGGAACACAAGAACCTCATTATATCTTTCTTCTTTTGGCAAACTGAATAGATATCTCAAAGCTCAGTAGAAGGAAATGGAAAAGTGGAAACCAACCACTCCTCTCTGGTCACTAGCTACCAGAAAAATTGTAAACAAAAATGTAAAGGTGAAAGTAAAAAAAAAAAAAAAAAAAAAGGGAATAACGGGGAATGGGGGGACCAATTTTGTGCACTAAATAAGGACATGCATTAATGGATACAATTAGTTTATGCCTATAATTGGGAAGTAACAATACATAAATTATGTTACACCCAAGAAAAATCACTCTACTCTATACAAAACCTTTCATTGGAAAACGGGATTGTATTTTTTTTCTAGCCTTTAGCTTGCCCGGTTCCATCGATCAGTGTTGCTTTACGTTCGAAATTGATATTTTATGGTTAGTTTCGGAGGAAATTCTCCAAATGTTAATTTATTCAAAACAAGTTTATAGGAGGATTCAAACTCGATTTTTTTTTTAAGAAACCACTAGATCAAGGTGCATGTTTAACGCCACTTTATCACTAAACCAAGTGAGTATTGGTAAACATAATTGTATTTAACTACATATTGTTCCCATATTTTTTTTTTTGGGAATATGGTAAAATTGCATTCCAAAAAGCTAAAGGCAACTACCATTTACAAGGATATTAAAAGATACTCTTCTGTCAACAGCTAGGAAACAAGTTTAAGAGCACACGACTAGTAACTACGAACCCAAACATAGTTGAACAACAAGTTTATTGCTGTAAAAAATTGTAGCAGAACGCGCCTTGATGTTGGAGAGACAGTGAATAGCACATGTCAAGGCAGTGATGGAGCGGTCTTCAAATACCTTAATGTACGTACGTTGCGGGCTTGCCAAACATAGTAAACGACCGTGTTAAGGGCAAGCAAACAGAGTCGGTAGATAAAACTCTTCTTACACTTGTTGACCCGAAACATATGGAGCCAAGCATGGAGGCAGTTTAGGGGGCATGTCATACCAGTCCAGGATATTACTGAGGAGATCGAGGATTTCTGAGAAAAAGCTACATTGAAATCATAGGTGGCGATCGAGTGGTTTCGTCATGATTCTCACAAAGGGCACACGAGGTAGCTTGTAGGAAACCAAATCGAACAAGTCTAGATCGGGTGGGCGCTCGATCTCTACCAGCCAGCCAAGTGATGAACGAACAAGGAGGGATATTGGTGGAAGACCAAACGATGCCCCTCAGTGCAGTTTTTTTTTTTTATATGTTGTTCACATACTATTTAAAGTCGGCATTTGTAAAAGAACGTTACAAAGATATAAATTGTTCAAAATATTTATTATTATAATGGCATATTTTATATTTTAAGGTTGTAATAATGGTAAAAACAAGTTTTGGTACTAAATTATTTAGGTTATTCATCTAAGAGACTGTATGTCCGTAGGAGCGTATAAAGAATGTAAACTGAGTCGCCATATTCAATCTAAATCTATGAGACTATATGTACTAGAACTTATAGCCTTCTGTACATAATAATTTAATTTTATTATAAAGCAAATATATAAACAAAAATATTACTTTTTAGTATGCATAAATACATTTCGACTTATAATGTTCTCGTTCGAAATGATATTTTATGTTGTTTTTATGACCAAATTATTAAAAGAATAACATTCGGTCCATTTTTTTCATATTTTTTCAACACTAGCATAATTTTTGTGTTGTGTATGAAATTTTACGTCATATATATTTGTATAAAATATTAATACATTTTTTAAAGTAATATATATAAGTGCACTGATAATAAGACATATAAAGTTATCACTTTTTATTGATAAAAACTTTTTTTACAAATATTTTTCTCAAATATTGTACTATATAATATTTATATAAATAAGTTAGTTATGAAAACATATCTTTAAAGTTGGAATAACATAAATAATTGACATAAAAGAGTTGTATATAAACATAATATCATTAATTATAATATTTATTAAGTGATGTGACAAATTGTTAAAATGACACGTGTCATAATTAAGACGACTTAATGAGCTAGAGAAATGTAACCTTATTTAATAACTTTTTTATTATTATAATATATATTATATCATAATAATATGGATTATAAAATAGATATGACATTATAAGTAGGTAGAGAGGTATAACAATTTGTATATACCCTTATTTTATAAAATATAAATTAATGACTTTCTAGGAGCATAATTGCACTAAAAAATTGTTATATTTTTTTTATGAAAAAGTAAGATTATATAATGTTATAGAAGGCATGATCCTATCACGTGGTGTGGTATCAGAGCCACACAAGGTAACGCTCGCAATTTTGTTTTAAAAGTCTATCTTAGTTTGTCTTGCAAGCAATCTTATTTTCGTGTCATTGTTGAGTTGTGTTGGCTGTAGTTTTGGATGAAACGTGGGATTTGCAAGGTTGGAGACAACCTTTGAGTTGATTTTAAATTGTCCTTGAATTACTACTTGCAATAAATTAAGTCTCTTCATTCAATTCAGCCGAGTTCTCTTGAGTTTCCTGCATTGATTAAGCCGATTTGTTGATTTTCTTTTTTCTTTTTTTGGTTGCCTTAAACCTTTGTTGAATTTGTGTGAATTATGAACCAAATTGGACCAATCAAGGAGCTAAAGATATGGGAAACGACTTGAGATAACTCAAACCAACTGAACACAATCAAAATTGAAATTCCTTCACCAATTAGTTGTGTGCTCAACTCAGTCAAGATATTTGATCTCAATTCTGTCCTCTCAAGTGTAATCAAAAGGGTATAGCCCAAGAAAACTCAAGAAATATAGGATTAATAGCCAGAAAAAAGTCGAGTAAGAAGTGAAAGTTCGAGAAAGATTGGCAAAGCCAGAAAAAAGTGAACAAAGTTGAACTTGAGGACCTTGTGCTATTACCTTCTTTGGTGTCTTGAGTTGGTTTGTTTTTCTGCATAATCCCCGAGTCCATTCAAAGTTTGTTGTGGATTTTATTGGTTTGCAAAACTACCCTCAGTTGGCCCTATTTTTGAGAGCTTGCAATTCTGAATTTTGTGACAACTTTTATTTTAAAATTTTGGCAATTGCTAGGCTCAAGGTTCCATTGATATGGTTGCTATTCTTTTGCCTTGTTTGCTTGGTATTTGCCTTGAATACTAACTTTGCAAGGAGACCGAATGGAGATGTCTAGCTTGGGCCGTATGTCACAAATGGATTTCCTTTCCTTTCGGGCTTATGGTGCTTCATATAGGGGGGCTCAACAACGTATCTACCCTGACTATGGCTATAGAGAGGAATAAAGATGGAATTTTCGTGACTACATTCTCAAATTTTCTTGGTGCAGTTCAAGAGCCTCGTTTTTCTGATTTTCATGTAAGGGTCTTGGATTCGAGGTTGAATCATTTCCATGGAGGGGAGGATAATGTGACTACGTCCCATCAAGAGCTAGACACATCAAGCCACCAAGAGCCCCAAGTGCAATCAAGTGACACCGGCCAAGTTGATCAAGGCCAAGCGTCGACGCCACACAAGGAGGACTTTATTCCACCGGTCGCTCCACCACTTGTAACGCACACCAAGGCTTCCATTGGCTCAAGTGACAAAGAAGAGTCCGTTCAGCCCATGAGTGCCGAGGGAAGTGTGCCCAAGACTCCCAAACATCGCACTCCACACACGTCGTCGCGCCAGGATGACATAGCTGCGTTGAGCATGGGCCCAATTTTGTTTCACTCGTGCAAACTGACCCATTTTTTAAGGAGGCCCACTTAACTCATCCAGCTACCTTGTTCTAGAAGGGAAAGCTCAAAAGACTTCCGGTTTAAGAGTTATTAGATCTAGAAGACACTAATTAGAGGAAGCTTTTACTAGGCTAGTTCAAGAGTTTTAAAGTCCAATTTGTATGCCTATTTAAGCAAGCCTCGTGAGCCTTTTGTAATCATCACATGTTCAATAAAAAACCAGCAGCTTCAAGCTTCTTTCTTTCAAAAAAAGTCCTTAGCACGTGTGTTATATCGAGTTCATCTTGTTCTTCTCCTTTGGGTGAGTCACATCCCATCGAAGAGGTTCAACCTTGTTCTTCTTTGGGGGTGCGTCATATCCTCCTTTGAAGTTCACCTATCCAGCCAGTCAACTTCACCATTCGCTCATCTAGACACTCATCTCCACCCTCCTCAATCTCCTCCTTCGCAGAACCAACATCCTCAACATCTCCTTCGCTGAACTGCATGTGACCCCTCAGTATATTCCACACAACTTCTGATTCCCAGATCCGTTCATGCTCTAATTTTGAGAAAATCATCTAGACTTTCGGATCTAACTCTGGGCTTTGGAATCATCCGATTCAGAGTCCGGACCAGAGATAACAAGCCAGTGGAAGACATGACAGATTTCTTGGAATTCGGATCATTCCTTTGAAGCCAGGACGTGTACTCTTCTCCACTTGGACCTCATTTGGAGCGTCTACCTTGCACTGTGGATGAAAGAAGGCAGATCCTATCATAATGTTTAAAGGAAAAGTAAGACTATCACAATTCACAAACATATTTACATAATTATAATAAATTCCAAAAGAAAATTAACATCAATGGAATACATTGTAGAATTGATATGTAACAAAGGATGATTTGACTTAATGTTAAAATAATAAATATCATTAGTCATTTTAACTTTATATATATTGTAGATATAAGAGATGTGCTTCAGATTTTCTGATACGGTTTTAGTTTTGCGGATTTTTTTATGGAAAAATAAAACGTGCTTAAAAAAACGAACGAAATTAAGGAAACGAAGAGGATGTTGAGGGGTATCAAGTACGGCTGAGCAAATGGATATATCTGATCCGATCTGGTTCTGTATGTCGGATATCTGGCAAAAAAAAATCACAAAACTCATATCCGTATCAGGTTCGTTTACAACCAGATATCCGGAAAATATTATTTGGATCGACACAGATATCCAAACTATCTGGTTATTAGAACACCTATTAAAACATAGGTCAAAATGTTAATTTTTCTAATTCAATCAAATTAAACTAACAACCCGTAAAGTGCAAACTAATTATCAAACATCAACACCCTTTGCAAGTCCTTGTTAATTTTTTCAAACAATTAAACTTGTCAACCTTATCAAATTGAGAACCATAAACATATGTATATATTAGAGGATGTTTGTTTTGAGGGGTTGGGTGCTCAGCTTTGGGGTTGGGAGGGGATGAGGAATCACAACCCAAAACCCAACATTTGGTTAGCACAAACATGGAATCAAATTCATACCCCAACCCCAATCAAAAGAAGGTCTTGAAACCCCTCCAAATATTTGGGTCTAAAGGGGAGGAATGGAGAATGGTGAGAAAATGGGTCATAAAACACTAATATAACTTCATTCCAAAATACTAACCAAACACATAAATTAATCTATCACTTTTCAAATCCATACATTTTCAACCTGATACCTCATTCCAACCCGATACCTAATTTTTATCAAACGCCCCCTTAATTATATAACAAAAGAAATTGACAAATATATATATAGTTGTAAGTTTAACATAAGTAATCAAAATTCAATTCAATGACAAACACTTGGGGTCTTGACAAAAAACCGTATTTGCTCTATTTAGTGAGGCGAGAAGAATTAGTGATTTAGGGTTTTAATTTTATAAAAATAAGGAATGTTGTTGTGAAGAGTTGAAGTGTGTTCAATTGCTTAATAGTATCGATTCCCGGATATACGATAGAGAAAATACTTATCTGGCCCGACTATCCAAAACAATTATCCGAATCCGATTCAAAAAAAATAAAATTGTTTTTGAATATTTTGAATTTGGATGATAGATTATCAGACCGTTTCAGCCGAATCAGATTGTTTTGCCCATCCCAAATATCCGGTGGGAGTGGTGCCATTGACGTTTCGTTAATCGGAGCAGGGGAACCCCTCGAGAGGAGGGAAAGCGGGTGGGGTGGGTGACAGGAGACAGTTGTGTCGGTTGCCGGTTTCTGAGTACGTACGTTCTGAATGGATATTGTGCACCCGGTCAAGTGACCACGCCCACCCACCGACACCTCTCACCTCAACCTTTACCCGTACGAATGTTTTTTACTCCGAGAGGCCACTCTCGTCCGTACTGCCACGTCATCCACCTCCAATTCCCACTCGACACCTGCCTCCCTGTCACGTGAGCTCCTCATCCGCTCCCACATGTTGCCTTTCCCTTTTACCTCGATCGGGCTTCTTTTTTCTTTTTTTTTGCAAAGCTGCTTCATCTTTAATTAGTACTCCCTCCGATTATCAATAACTGTCGTTTTACAATATTTCACACAAATTAAGAAAAAGCCACTTTACTTACTAAACCCAATTAATGACCCAATTTCTTTTAATCTTCGTTGGGATGTTTGGTGGAGGCCTGAGAAATATGAAAGAGTGCTCTGAGGGAGTAATTAATGCATTGGCCTTTTGCTGGGGGAAAATAAGGATGAGAGAGAGAGTTTTAATGATAGAAAACTTGGGAATATTAGAACTAAAAGTAAAACGTCAGTTAAATGTGATAGAGAAAGAGAGTGTAAAACGACAGTTATTGTTAATCGGATGGAGTAAGAACTAAGGGTCTATTTGTTTATATGGTATGGAGAATGAGGAATCGGGTTTGGAGTCCCCAACCCATTATTAGTTGTTTGGTATTACATTTTTTTGGGATTCATATCGGATTTTCAACCCCTTGGTATCGGGTTTGGAATCCTTGCATGTTTGAGGGGTTTGGGCTCATTAGCTTTTCAACCCCATGAACCCTATGAATCCTTACATATTTGAGGGTTGAATTTTATTACAGAAAAGTAACTAAACACATTTTTTCAGGAATAGAGTTTCAAACTCATACCTTCTTAACCTGATTCCTTATTCCAAATCGATACCTAATTTATACCGAACAGCCTCTAAGAATCAAGGGCTTTGAGTAGACTCATGCGGGTTGGATAGGGGTTAATCGCGTTATTAATGTTTATGGGTTAGTCATGTCTGGTTATAACGGGTGTGGGCTGTGACCTAATAATACAATTGTCTATTTTTTTATGATTATTATAATAATCGTAAGTCCATCTATTTAATAATATTTGTCGTCTGAGTCTTTGACACAACTGTAAAGAAATACAATTATGAAGCAAAATATTGTATTTTTTTCCCTAAAATTTATCATTAAATTATTACACATATTATTTTTAACCAATTAATAAAGAGAATTTGCATAAAAAGTGTTAATATGTACAATTTTCAATGACACACCTCGTAACTCACCAATAAATCATTATCTAAAACTCTACATGACAGATATTTTTTGACAAAAATAGAAAATTAAAACGACACATATTATCAAACGGAGGGAGTATAATAAAATAAAATAAGTAGTAATAATATTATATAGTTTTTAATAATATATACTATAATACTCAAAGTAAATTAGATACTACATCTGAAATATTGAATCGAGCCAAATCCAATACAAAATTTTCAAGTCTGTCGGGTTCGGGTCCTTCTTGACACATCTCAAAATAAAAATCGGACAAATTAGATCGGATTTTCGGAAGCAAGCGGCACAGCCACATGTTTCAAGTCTGTCGGATTCGGGTCCTTCTTGACACATTCACAATTTTAAGGCTATTCTAATTATAAGTCAAATAAATTATTCCCAAATACACGTCATACATACTTTGTTAATTTATATGTTGATGGAGGCCCAATCCAAGTGGGTGGACTAGAGGGTATTCACCCAAGGCCCATTGTCCATCGATAATTGACGAGCTAATTACACCGCAATTGCGGAAATTAAATGTTAAACAGTTGGAAATTAGCATATGTTCTTGTGTGAATGACGAGTTTTGTTTAATCTTTTAGTAGTTTAGAATTGAAGGTATATATGTGAGTTTGTATAAAAAAAATTAGAAAAATTATATAAATATTTGAATAGAAAACATATAAATTAGATTTAGTGATCAAATTAATTCATATAATTACTTGAAAAAAAGGGGTAATTTTGCTAACTAACCTACAATAAGGGACAAGTTACGAACAAACCAAAATTGAAAGGGCAAAAAGACGTAACTTTGTCTTGGGATGGTTACCGGAGGAGGAGGAAGCACGACTCTTTGGCTCCTCGGCGTAGCAACCACCCTAGCTAGACGCAACACCTTGGTCAAGTAGGACGATCAAGATCGTCAACTATTTGCGAGACGAAAACGAAATGCCATGGTAATTACTACGTACGGGTTAACATAATCAAAGAAAAATATAGAAATACAAAATTTAAAATATAATTTATAAACAAATACAACACTAAATAAGAAAATAGAATTGATAAAAGTAGATTATAAACAATCAGATAATATATATATATATATATTATATAATTAATAGTGATTGAACATGAATTCTACCGAATTAATTTGGTTAAAAGCTAACATATGTATCCATTCTAATTATTATTTTTAAATATAAGGAGAAAAATAAGTTAGACTGCGCAAAAAAAGAAAAAGAATGAAAAAATTGATATTCGATACATTAAATGCAATCAACAATTTTACTTCTTCTATTTTTAATTAGTAATTTACCATACCTAACAATGATTAATAATTAAATAAGTTGCCTTAGATGACATCTATATTTATTACATTTTTTGGAGCAAATTTTAATATTTTTAATCAATAAAAATATTTAATTTTAGGAAAATAGGAGAACATGACCATGAAAATTGGATAGTAGGCTAGTGGGAAGTTTTGTAATTATAATTGTAGGAACATGTGTTAGCACCTGATGTAGCCATATGTCAGACATACAAGAAGTCAAGTGACAAATTCTTTTCTAAAGAAGTTCATTCAGCTTTAATTTAGGAAAAAGATATATACACACGAAAAATTGTCTAAATGCAAACCAAAATATGCGTTAAGCCTTAACGTACGGGTGGGGTGCAATATGTCTTAACGCACAAGGGACAGAAGAGGCATTTTCGGAAAATTCGGGGGTACCACCTGTGCGTTAAGGCATAACGCACAGGTTGAAATGGGTCAAGGGAGACAGGCCCAAAATGACACTGTATCTGTGCGTTAAGCCTTAACGTATGGCACTGTAGCTGTGCATTAAGGCTTAACGCACATACAAAAAAAAAACTTTATTTTGCCCCATAATCATGTAGAGAATTTCAATACGAGTGCGTATATATAAAATTCGTCCAAAACGGACATCGTTTGCCCCTCCAAAAGCCCAAAAAATAGACATATAAAATTCTGGCTAATGCGGCGACCGGAGGTGGGTAATCGGCGGTGAGAGCTTGGGGCTTTGGAAGCTAACTTCCAGACGCAACTTTTGGTGGTAGCGGCGACTCCAACGGTGGATGGTGGTCGACGAATTTCTTCGATGAACAGACACGGCCGCGGAGCTAGGGTTCTTGAGCTTTTGGGATTAAATTGGATACCGAAAACTCATTTAAAGGTGCCCTATTTATAGGGGTTGGAAATGTCTCGGGAAGAGCTTCGAAATCGTATAAAGTTTGACCTAAAACGATATCGAATTGGCCCAGATATCGTCCAATTTCCATAAAGCTAAAAACCGAAATTCTCTTTCCATAAATACCCAAGTTTTGAAGTTGTGGAGAAATTGAATGAAAATAAAAAGTTCGGCTTAAATCTGTAATTACGTTAACGATCTAATGGACGGAGAGTGGGGTAGGGTGGTACGTGTTGGACGGAGATGGATATCGAATTGGCCCAGATCTAATGGACGGAGAGTGGGGTAAGTATACTAAATTTAATGAAACACTATAATATATAAGTCTAGGTATACTAGATTTAATGAAATACTATAGTACATAAGCGTAACTATATGAAATATAATGAAATACTATAGTACATAAGTGTGACTATATGAAATATAATGAAATACTATAGTATATAAGTCTAAGTATACTAGATTTCATGAAATACTATAGTATATAAGTGTGACTATATGAAATATAATGAAATACTATAGTATATAAGTGTAACTATATGAAATATAATGAAATACTATAGTTTATAAGTCTAAGTATACTAGATTTCATGAAATACTATAGTACATAAGTGTAACTATATCAAATATAATGAAATACTATAGTACATAAGCGTAACTATATGAAATACAATGAAATACTATAGTACATAAGTGTGACTATATGAAATATAATGAAATATTATAGTATATAAGTGTAACTATATGAAATATAATGAAATACTATAGTTTATAAGTCTAAGTATACTAGATTTCGTGAAATACTATAGTACATAAGTGTAACTATATAAAATATAATAAAATATTATATTATATAAGTGTAACTATATGAAATATAATGAAATACTATAGTTTATAAGTGTAACTATATGAAATTTAATGAAATACTATAGTACATAAGTGTAACTATATGAAATATAATGAAATACTATAGTACATATGTGTAACTATATGAAATTTAATGAAATACTATAGTACATAAGCGTAACTATATGAAATACAATGAAATACTATAGTACATAAGTGTGACTATATGAAATATAATGAAATACTATAGTATATAAGTGTAACTATATGAAATATAATGAAATACTATAGTTTATAAGTCTAAGTATACTAGATTTCATGAAATACTATAGTACATAAGTGTAATTATATGAAATTTAATGAAATACTATAGTATATAAGTGTAACTATATGAAATATAATGAAATACTATAGTATATAAGTCTAAGTATACTAAATTTAATGAAACACTATAATATATAAGTCTAGGTATACTAGATTTAATGGAATACTATAGTACATAAGCGTAACTATATGAAAAATAATGAAATACTATAGTACATAAGTGTAACTATATGAAATTTAATGAATTACTATAGTACATAAGTGTAACTATATGAAATTTAATGAAATACTATAGTACATAAGTCTAAGTATACTAGATTTAATGAAACACTATAATATATAAGTCTAAGTATACTATATTTAATAAAATACTATAGTACATAAGTATAACTATATGAAATATAATGAAATACTATAGTATATAAGTATAACTATATGAAATTTAATGAAATATTATAGTACATAAGTGTAATTATATGAAATTTAATGAAATATTATAGTATATAAGTCTAAGTATACTAGATTTAATGAAACACTATAATATATAAGCGTAACTATATGAAATATAATGAAATACTATAATACATAAGTTTAATTATATGAAATATAATAAAATACTATAGTATATAAGTCTAAGTATACTAGATGTAATGAAATACTATAGTACATAAGTGTAATTATATAAAATATAATAAAATACTATAGTATATAAGTCTAAGTATACTAGATTTAATGAAATATTATAGTATATAAGTGTAACTATATGAAATACTATAGTACATAAGTGTAACTATATAAAATATAATGAAATACTATAGTATATAAGTCTAAGTATACTAGATTTAATGAAATACTATAGTATTTCATTAAATCTAGTATACTATAGTATATAAGTCTAGTATACTTAGACTTATATACTATAGTATTTCATTAAATATAGTATACTTAGACTTACATACTATAGTATTTCATTAAATTTCATATAGTTACACTTATGTATTATAGTATTTTATTATATTTCATATAGTTACGCTTATATACTATAGTATTTCATTAAATCTAGTATACTTAGACTTATATACTATAGTATTTTATTATATTTCATATAGTTATACTTATATACTATAGTATTTCATTATATTTTATATGTACGGACTCGTATTAAAATTTATACAAAATTATAGTAGAAAAATGAAAGAAAAAAAACCAAAAAAAATCACTACAATGCGCTATATGCCGGGCACCAAATTGTAAAAAAATGGGTAGGAATGCTTTGTTTTTTGGGCTTTTGGAGGGGCAAACGATGTCCGTTTTGGACGAATTTTATATGTACGGACTCGTATTGAAATTCTCTACATGATTATGGGGCAATTTTTTTTTTTTTTTTTTGTATGTGCGTTAAGCCTTAACGCACAGCTAAGTGTCATACGTTAAGGCTTAACGCACAGCTACAGTGTCATTCTGGATATTTTTTCCACTTTTATTCCAATTTTGTCCCTTATACGTTAAGCCTAAACGCATCAGCCTGTACGTTTAGCCTTAACGCACAAAACAGTTTGCATATAGACGGCGTTTCGTTTGCATATAGAATGACCCTTAATTTATTAGGGTAGATTTGGGAGACTTAATTAGAAGAGTGTTGGTTTGGCTGTAATGGGTCTCACGATTTAGGGATTATTTATTAATAGCACATGAATGGAAACCAAGAACCAATAGTAATCCCTAAACAAGAAAGGGTTTTGGTTCATTGACCTGATCTTGTTCAAGAGGCTTCTACTAACCAATCTTTAATAAGCGTAGAAAGATTCAGATGTTTTTTTAAGGAAAGGACAATGTTTCATGGTGTTCTGATTGGACACCCCATCTTATGTGATTTTGTCTAAGAGATTTTCCTTGTTTCAATAAAATAAGAATGAAAGGAATTATGCAGTTTTACAAATAGTTGTAGCACAAAAATGGGCAAACTTAGTCCATTCCACAAGAAAGTGTTATGCACAACTAGGATGCTAAAATAGCTTATCTATATAGTACCACTTTTCTTAACAATGAATTAGTTTTCTCTAAGTCACCCGAAGAGAATAAAAATGGAAGATTTTTTTTTGAAAAGATAAGAATTCGAGTAATCGACAAAATAATGTCCGAAAACTCGAGAGGTCGAAAAATCGGCAATCGGAGACAACCGGTTGAGAACAAACACCAAATAACACAAAAGAAAAAATAACAAAACAAAAGCGAGCTAAACGAACTAAGGAAAGGGTGAGTCAAGCACAATCAGCAGACAACGCAACCAGAAGACGAGTCAAACAAGATGAATCTTGGGCAAGTGCAGAATGGACTATCATGACGTTGACTCCACCGAAATGAAGGATCTTCAAGAGTCTCGACTACTCTGATGTTGCCCTCCAAGGAATTTTCAGGGACCTCAAACACAGCCACGACTACAGATGGAACAACTCGATCTCCATCTATGAGCTTTTGTTTTCAAGAATTCTTTCTGAATGACATATTAGGATAAAGTTAAATATTGAAATTGTATATATTAACATAGAAATATATACAAGAAAATACTGCCTTTTTTCAAGAATTTATTCCCATTGGTTGCTGCTTGAGATAATAAATAGCTTAATTTCGAAACAACACTACCAGTACGTATGTCACTTGTTCGACGTCTCCTCCTCCACCACCGAAGCCACCGTCGATCCAGCCCCTGAGCAACCGCCTCCCCTGCCGTCGTCATCATGTCGTCATCGCCATTCAATTTTGCCATCGTCGTTGCCACCGCCGTTGTTTAGTTTTTTAAGAGTTTGAGAGGTTGAAGTTAGCAGAAGGAGAAATCGTAAACGCTATTTGATAGCGGTTTTAAACGTCATTTAGTGACGTCTACATAGACACTACATATTAACGTACATTGTATTTTTTAAAACCCGGTTTGCGTTCCCTTTAACCTGGTTTACTTCAAACTCTATAACTTAGTGTATTAAATGAACCTCTATTCTAAATGCTACATTGTGACGTATATCTTTTTTTTTAAAATTAAGCGCCATAGAATGACGTCTATTTACAGTGTAGAGACATAAAAATTACGGTTTAAATAGGAACCCCCGTATTTTATCGGGTCATGAGAAGTCTACTCCTAAGGCTTATCGGTTTATGGGTATCTTCTTCTTTTTTGTCGAAGTCAGTTTATGGGTATCTAATTTCATGGTTGTGTGACTTGATCTAATCTGTGAGCTGCATACTTTACTAAGTAAGAATGACTGGGTTTGCCTTGCTACTACTTGATGGGACACTTGGATCAACGAGAACCAAATAATTTTCCAAATACCAAACCCATATAAAATTAAAGACCTCACCTCATACATCAAAACCCTAATTCAACATTGGAACAAAACTAAAAAACGGGAAATAGAAGAGATAAAACAACAAAAACTAAATCCATCTCAAAGGCGTAAAATGAGAAAAATAAAATGGGATAAATCGAGGATCCGGATTTTGTAAAATCAACTTTGACGGCACCAAAATACCTAATGGAAAAACAAGAACCAGATATATTATCATAAATGAAAATGCTGAGATAATCCATATGGCAAACCAACAGTACATATACCACTCTGTATTAATGGCGGAAACCATGACATTAAAAAATTATCTAAAAAAAAGCAATATCACTAAATCTCAACAAAATTGAAAGGTGTCAATCTTTGTCTTATTAACTCGATTTTAGGCATCTGGACTTGTCCTTGGGAAATTGAAATGGTTATCGCTGGTATTCTTATCGATCTTCGTTCTTTTCAGGAAGTCCTCACATTTTTTGTGAGGTGAATTGTTCTAGTGACAAAATTGCTAAACTCAGCTTCTCGAGGTCTTCCCTGAATTCCGATCCAAAACTTCGCTTTCTCATCCGCAAGGATGCTCTAGGTCAGACATTGTACCATTGCTAGGTCTAATTCTTTCCTCATAAAAAAATAAACGGTTTTTTCGCCTGATATCCCTGAGGTATGGCGAATTTCGCGAAATATCCCAAACTTTGGCTCATTTTGTGTGGTACCCCCGAGTTTTTTTTTCCGCCAAATACCCTTCCGTCAAATAAACTAACAGAAACATTATTTTTTATTTATTTTTAAAAAAAAAAAAACCAAAAACCCCAGATCTATCTTCTACTCTCTCTCCTGTCTCCTCCGGCGGTGGCTCGAGCCCGTCCTCCCCCACTCCGCCTTCGAGCTCGCCTCCTATCCGTCCGCCTTCGAGCTCGCCTCCCGTCCGTCCGCCTTCGAGCCCACCCTTCGAGACCGCTGCCCCCTTCGACGATCCCTCCACCTTCGCCGCTGCCTTCGACGACTCCCTCCGCCTTCGCCGAAACCGGCTGCTCCATCTATGAGCCAATGTTCATCCTTCACTGAACCCAAGTTGATTCCTCCACCAGTGATCAAGCCTTCAGCGTCTTTCAATGTTTCAGGACTTGAGCTCCCCGATGACGGGCAAAAGATGATTTCAGATCTTCTGTCGTTCTACGATACCAACCATCACAGAGCAAGAAATCGAACTTTAGTGCTGTCAATACAATGGAGAACAATAATCAGTCTCAACAGGCTGCATATCCACTTCAGATGGATAAATTTTCATCTAGCCAGGGAGGCATGTTTCGAGGCTTTACTGAAGGAACTAGTTACCAATCTACAAATATGCAGCTTGATCAATCTAAGGCCTTTGATCCCTCCTTTGGTGGATCCAATCCTGTTGACAACATAGCTAACATCAGATTCGACTCTCCTTATAACTTCCCGTCCACTGAATTTTCTCTACATCCCTAAGCAGGATTCTTATGCATGGTTCCTTTAAGGAAGAAAGCTTGACAGATCACTGATTTAGGATAGTACATGATGCTTCCATTAACGTATTAAAAACTTGTAGCTATTGCTAGCATTTTTTGTTCATGCTGTTGTTGCAGGGCTGCCCATTGTCAAGTAAATTGGCAAACTAGTCTTTTTTTAATCAAATAATCTGCCAATACAAATTGTCAAGTAATTTATTTGCTTCCTACTATGCAGTTCAATCTACCAGTCAACACATGTGTTCTTAATTTTATTTTATTTCTTCCATTCATAGACGAATTGATACGACAAATTCTGGTTTTGTATTTTACCATTAAAAATCTCATTTGCATATTGTGGGTTAATATGAGAGAAGAACATAAAGCTTAATTCAGAGTAGATTGTTAATCTGAAGAAATTTGTTTGCCAAACTCAAGATGAAATGCTTGTCTCCCATCATCTCATATATAATAACACTTGAACTAGAACAACTTTCATAGCAAGTTCAATCTTCCTTCAATAGAAATCCCATAAGATATCCTCTTTTCAAAGATCACCCTTCTCTTTCCAAGAAAAACAAAAACAAAATGATCAGCAGCAAGAAACTCATCAAACTGGCTAGTAAGTGGAGAAGGCTTGCAGCAGCAAGCAGAAAGAGGATCTCACTTCCAAGAAGCAACACCACCAAGAGCTCAACAACAATCGACAAGGGTCAATTTGTCGTCTACACAACTGATGATACACGATTTGCACTTTATTTGGCATACCTTGAATCTCATGTTGTAAGAGAACTCCTTAGAATGGCAGAAGAGGAGTTCAGATTGGCTGGCGATGGACCCATCACTTTTCCATGTGACTCGGCTTTCATGGAGTACGCCATCTCTATGATTCAACAGAGTGTAGCCAGAGACATGGAGGAAGCACTGATTCTATCGCTATCTTACTTGTTCTGCTCAAATTCAGCATCCTCTTCAACACATATATGCAATGTCCAATTACCAATTAGTTGTTGTTAGTCCGGATTTTCTAAATCATGCTACTATTTTTTGATGTAGCTAGATAAATCAATTCAAAATTGATCACAAATTTTTCTACTTTGTCTTGCCTTTCATGCAACTTCATGATTACAAAGATCATCAACACATTCATCCTAGAAGATCAAACTATTTGAAGAATGAACCAGAATGGTATAAATAAGGTACTCATAAGAGCAAAGATTGGCTCATAGATGGAATCAACTTGGGTTCAGTGAAGGATGAACATTGGCTCATAGATGGAGCAGCCGGTTTCGGCGAAGGCGGAGGGAGTCGTCGAAGGGGGCAGCGGTCTCGAAGGGTGGGCTCGAAGGCGGACAGACGGGAGGCGAGCTCGAAGGCGGACGGATAGGAGGCGAGCTCGAAGGCGGAGTGGGGGAGGACGGGCTCGAGCCGCCGCCGGAGGAGACAAGAGAGAGTAGAAGATAGATCTGGGTTTTTTGGGGTTTTTTTTGATTTTATTTTTTTTAAATAACGTTTCTGTTAGTTTATTTGACGGAAGGGTATTTGGCGAAAAAAAAACAAAATTCGGGAGTATCACACGAAATGAGCCAAAGTTTAGGGTATTTCGCGAAATTCACCATACCTCAGGAATAGCAGACGAAAAAACCGAAAAATAAAAATGGTTGTGTGGAGGTGAGCTGGGATTGGGCCTTGTACCTCACCGTCCCTCGCCGCTACACCACCAGAAACGCCGCCGTTTCTATATTCTTCTTCTCCTTCCGTCTCCAATCTCCATATCTGGGAAAACGCACAATGTCCAGTTCACAACCTAATTCATCTACACAATAATACAGTTGCAGCGTAACCAAAACTAACTATGATCTATAACTACCTACTCCAAAATTAGGGCCTTTCTTGTTTCTCGGCTTCCTACTATTGCAGTTGAAGAAGGCTTCTGAAAAATCCATGGCTCAATTCCTCAAACCCCGAGCAAAGACCATCCATTCCTCTTCCTCCTCCGACCCACAAACCCTTATCCCCAAATCAGAAATCCAAAGGGCGAGCAAGAAGAGGAAGGTCGAATTCCCCTCCTACCTCGAAACCCCACACATCTCCCATAGGGCCAGGCTCCTCTGCGAACTCATCGCCAATTCCCCGCCTTCCGCCCTCGAATCCGCCCTCTCCGCCACCGGAATCACCCCTTACTCCGACGTCGTCGAGGAAGTCCTCAAGCTCTCTTACTCCCACCCCGAGGGTGCCGTCAAGTTCTTCCGCTGGTCCGGCCTCAACCGGAAACCCACCGCCGGTGCCTGGAACTTGGTCGTCGATATGCTCGGCAGGAATCAGATGTTCGATCAAATGTGGGATGCTATTCGATCCATGAGGCAGCAGGATTTGCTTTCTAAAGCCGCCTTTGTTTCCGCTTTCGAGAGTTACTGTGATGCTGAGAGGATCAGCGAGGCTTTCATGACATTTGATGCCATGGAGAATTTTGGGGTTGAGCCTGATGTGGCCATGGTGAATGCCCTCCTGAGGGCTGTTGTCAATTCCGGTGATCAGATAGACAAGGCCCTTGAATTCTTCGAGAGGATGAAGGCAAAGATCAGGCCGGATAGCCATACTTTTGCTGTTGTTTTTGAAGGGTTGGAGAGGACTAATGATGTTGCCAAGGCTAGGACTACTTTCGAGGAGATGGTGGTTCGATTGGGATGGGATTTGAAGAACATGCCGGCTTATGATGCATTCTTGACTACCCTTGTTCGAGGGGGCCATATTGGGGAGGGTATCAAGTTTCTTGAGGTTATGAAGAAGAAGAAGTGTTTGCCTGGATTGAGGTTCCTCTCTTGTGCCATTGATGTTCTTGTTAAGCAGAATGATTCTGTGAATGCTATTCGATTGTGGGATTTGATGGTTGTTGATGGTGGCTTAGTTCCTAACTTGATGTTGAACAATACCATGATTGGCTTGCTTTGCAGTAAGAATGATGTTAGCAATGCTTTCCGGTTTCTTGATGAGATGTCATTGTATGGAGCATTCCCCGATTCTCTGACATATAACATGGTTTTTGAGTGTTTGGTTAAGAATGAGAAGGTTCGTGAGGCAGGCAAGTTTTTCAACGAGATGTTGAAAAATGAATGCCCTCCAACACCCTCTAGTTGTGTCAAGTCCATTAAGATGTTGTTTAGTCAGGATGATCCTGAGATGGCTGTTGAGATTTGGAACTATATGGTTGAGAATCGTGTGACGCCTATCGATGAGAGTGCGAATGCGTTGCTAATTGGGTTCTGTGAGATGGGTCGGTTTTCGGAGTTGAAGAGGTATGCTGTTGAGATGATGGATACAAGGATTGAAATTTATGTATCCACAATGGGAAGAGTGAGGAACTCTTGCATTGAGGATGGCCTTCCAAGAGATATATATGAGAGTCTTCATAGAAGGTGGAGAGCTGCACGGAGTTTGTGATTCTATGAACTTGTTCTCCGTCTTTTTTTCAAGTGCAGGAAGATGGCAAGCTGTAAATGTTAGAGCTTTGGGTATTTAACACATTAATTTCTTCTATTGGATATTGGTATACTGGTATTCATATAATATTTGCAGTAGATTTTTTTGGTCAAATAATATTTGCATTAGATGACACTCACTTCCTGTTAATTACTTCGTTTGGAAATTCTCATTTGCTGAATTTCCTTCTAGTCATCTGTGAAGAAGTAAATATGCTTCATGCATGCATCACTGTTTTTTTTTTTTGTCTATAAGAGGCACTTCTTTGTCTTAGTAAATGATTTTTTGTTTGAATAACTTGTTGCCTACTTGTCCAAGCTTAATTTTACAGTCCAGCTCAAAGTGTCACATAAGAACTATTTAGTTTTTACTTGTAAGATCGCATTCTCTTTGATTGAATTAAAAATACATTTGACCAATCTTGTTCCAGTTGAGAGGAGTTAGAATGATGATATGTCAATATTATGTCTTTCTTCGCCCTTCCCTGGTTTTTCTGGTAAGTAACACTATTATCCCTCTTAACTCCAAATGATCCCATACAACTATACAAGTAACTTCCAACAAACAACATATTTACTCCTTTGTGTTTGATAGCTCTGCAGAAGAAAGCATCAGAAACAGAGGATTTGCAGAATCAGGCTCCATTCTGTAAGGAGACTGCATTAGAGCTCTGTGTTTTGCCCTTTTAAAGCAGGACTATGCTTATTTAGAAGCTAATGGTTCTTCTTCTTCTTCTTCCTTTGCTATATAGACTTTGAGCTACAATGGGAGTTGACATTGTTCCCATCTCTTCCAAAATCAAGGTCACAATGCAGGTTACACCAGAACCGGACTGAACCGAGTGGGCCAACCCTCCACCGAGCCCTGGTGTGGCCCTTGAGCTCGAACGGTATGATGTTACTTTTCAGAGCCGAATCTGCAAAGGTGAGCTGATGTGGCTTGAGTGGTATTGGAGTGGCCTCCACGACATACGTGAGGGGTAAGGACTTGTTGTTCATCACGTCGAATGGTATGGCTTTCAACAAAGCCACTTTTATACCATCGAAACTCAGCAAGTAGCTGAAACACCAAAATGCTTACGATTAATTACACAGTATATATAACCGTGATGGAATGAAACTTGATCAAAGTAGATAGGAAGGAACCTGAAATCAGAGAAGCTAGCGTGGGCCTTGAGATTGTCATTCTCAGCACTGATGACAAGTGTGAGCTTGGTGGTCAACACCGCGTCCTGGTCAAAGCTGAACAAGTCAAGGTGCGCATAAGCAACCCTTACAAAGGGAACCCTTGGCCTAACCACAAGGTACCCTACGAACACCGTTATCCCCGTCACGATCACGGCCACCGTCAGCACCGTGCATATCACTGCCACGCACCATATCAACGGGTGCGTCCTTGGCGGGGACTCGATGCTCACCGGCGTCTTCGACATCAATCGGAATCAATTAATGTTGCCAATGTTTTTCGTGTCTTATTTCTTGTGTTAGTAGTTAGTACGTACGTACGTACGTTGGTTGTAATTAATTGTGGGGAGGTTTTGGTATCTTCTTTTCCTTGTGCTAAAGTTAGGTGTTGTGTATATGTCCTCATGAATTTGTGTTGTAACTCTAGTACAAGGTTGCTTTTACTTGCTGTGTAATTATATTAGAGTATCTTTCTTTCTAAAGTTTGTTTTTATCCCGTTACTTGATTTATTAAACATTTTTGTTAAGCATTTGTACCCCCAAAAACTAAAAATACTTCCTTAAACATTATATACAATTTTTTGTTAATAATAGAATTCAAATCCGTGTGGGTTCATGTAGATATCATGTTTAATGTGAATAGTGGGGCCAGTAGATTAAAACTAGCATATGTCTCCGTGTCATGTACGGGTTTGGTTTATAAAATTTAAAATTAAAATGTTATTAAATATTTACGAAAACTAAAATGATAAATTATAAGTTTAATCTCTTGAACATAAGATTGTAAGGTTTTTGTATGATTAGAATTGAAAGTGTAAACGCGAATTTGTATACAAAAAAGGAAAATAAATTATGTATATCATACAAATTAATAACTGAATAAGAAAACATATAAATTAGATTTAAGTAATGAGAATCATTAAATAATTTATTAAAAAGGAAAATCGTTAAATTATACTCCCTCCGTCCCATTGAGTTCTTCTCTTTTTTTTTGTATACTATTCATAGTTGAAGAGAATCTTTGAGATTTCTTCCAATATATAAGAAAAAACATAGTTATGTGGGGTCTTGTTTGATTCGTCTTAACAAGTACTTTGATAATATCAAAAAATTGTAATTTTTATTAATATATAATTAGAGATATTAACGATACAAAACTCGTTGCGTGCCCGGTCAAATCGGGATGTTCTATCTGGGACGGAGGGAGTACCACATTTATTTCAAATATTTTAATATATGTTATCATTTTTGCATCATGAACCATACATGGTCAATTACATTTTCAATTGCATGTTAATATGTTATCAATTATATTAATTTAAGTAATAAAGCTATAAGAACATTAGTCTTTAGGTATATAATTTTGAACAAATGTACCTTTGACATGGGTGAAACGTAGATTTTAATTTTATGTTTTATATATTAATTTATAACTAATTTTAACATAGTTTTCAATTTTTGTTTTATAAAGTATATTATAATAATTTTACTTACAAATAAGAAGTAATGTAACTAATTAGGTAAAGTATATATTATAAATAACTTTATTGACAAATAAGAAGAAACTAATAAGGTAAAAATATATAAATAATCTTTGAGATGATAGTATATATAGAGTTAATGTAAGTTATTTTAAATAAATAATAAATAAATAAGAAATAAAATATTTAAATATTTAAATTAGGATAGAATAAAATTATAATTATATATTGGATTTTGCCTACGTGACATAACTTACGAACTGCCATATAAAAAAGATAATTAAGATTTTAGTATAGTATATAGATAGATATAGATATAGCACTACTAATGCGTCTCTCATTTAGCATTTGAATGTAATTGATCGTGTAAATCTCACATTTTCTCTGTAAGGCAATACACGATATGCTTAATAATGTACTAAATTTAAAATATTACATAAATGAGCGTGTAAACCCCTCATTAACAGACCAACAAGCTAACAACTCTAGAGCATGAGAGTAAATTGCAAACTATAAAATGAATCAACTCTTTATAATATGCATTTCATAGTTTCGCGTATCATATTTCCTCACATAAATATAAAATGTGAAATTACACAAATGTTTTCATCGGGAAACTGTGTCGATCATACCCTGACTTTTGACACTTAGTGACATATATGACAAGTAACTTACATATAATTAAATAGATCTACATGAAAAAAGAAATAAAATCATATATGCTTAAAAAGGAAAATTAAGGAGGTGAGGTGATGATAGATCATTGTCACACTAAAATCCATTATATACCTATTATACCAATAGTAATATTATCAGCAATGTATTTTGAGTGTATAACGTACAATATGATGTGTTATTATATTTAATAGGCTTCTGAGCCACACTCGAGAGTGCTAGTGAAAAGATATTACATATTCAAAAGAAGCCTTCTCACTTAATTTAGGGTCTTACTATTCGGGATAAAATTGTCTTTTAGCGTATAGGGTTATCACGTTTCGTGTGAAGTCATTCCACACATAATGTGGGGTAATTTTTTTTTTTAACCACACGTTACGTGTGGATTTTTATTTTTAATTTTTAATTTTTTTTAAACCTCCCGTTAAAAAAGTTTGAAACTTAAAATTGTTATTTTTTATTTATCAATGTTAAAATGTAGCCGGATCTGTACCGCATAACTGTAATACTCCCTCCGTCCCATAATGTTCGTCCTGTTTGACTTTTGTACATTATTCATAGTTGAAGAGAATCTTTAAGATTTCTTCCAATATATAAGAAAAAACATAGTCATGTGGGGTCTTGTTTTATTCGTCTCAACGAGTAATTTGATAATATTAAAATATTATAATTTTTAGGGTTATATTATTAGAGATATTAACGATACAAAACCCGTCTCGGCATTTGTACCGGGTCAAATCAGGACGTTCTTTTCGGGACAGAGGGAGTATGAAGTATCTTAGTTGGAGAATTAAGAGTCAATTCTAAACAAAAAAAAATATTTTACTAAGAAGTTTTCTTTCTATAATCCCAAATTTTTAATACTCCAAGCTTGATCAGTATCAGACTTACCCATTACTACATACATGAACAAAAAATAAATGCTTAAGATGTGCACAACAATAACCAGGGCGTATAAGCAATGATGTATTAAGCCTTGAAATGATCAAATATCAGATAAGAAAGTACGCTAGCTTGAACCTTCATGGAGACAAAAAAAATCAGCTTACGTTCTCAAACCAGCATCCTCCATCCAGTTAGGACTAATGTCCTAACATTTTAACATTGATAAATAAAAAATAACAATTTTAAGTTTCAAATTTTTTTTAACGTGAGGTTTAAAAGAATTTTTTTTTTTAAAAAAAAATAAAATAAAATTTTACCCCACGTTACGTGTGGAGTGGCTCCACGCGTAACGTGACGACCCTATGCGTTGAAAGGCAATTTTGCCTATGCGCCGAAAAATAATCGTGTTAATTTATGCCGATATATTTACCAATGACATGAATATTTTCACTCTATGGCAGGGTTAAAGGTTGAGATTTGGGTTCCCGCCGTACAATTTTTTTTTAATTTTTTTTTTGTCAACAATTTTTTTTTCTCGTTTTCGTCCCTTGATTATTCCGGAATAGTCTATATAAAAGGTTTACAAATAATCACTAAATGTTCATTTATTTGTACATTTACGTTCACAAATAAGCACTGAATGTTCAAAGACATGTGTTGGAACATGATCATGTTATATGTGAACTTTTACGGCACATAAAATGAACATGTAGTACTTATATGTGAACGTTAATAATTGTCTATTTCAGAACGATCAGAGACAATAAAAAAAAATGTTGATCGAAAAAATAAAAAAATAAATCGTCGTATTTACGGTTATGCCACCACGTCATTATTCACTCTCCCCCCCCCCCTTTTTTTAACAGTACTGTCCCTTGAATATTACCCTCCAGATAATGAACATTATCGCCCAGATAATGAACATGTGGTGTCAATTTATGAACGCGATCGTTTCACACTTCGCACGGTAAGTATATTTCGCATCCGAAACAGACTCTAAAGGTTGATATAGGTCAATTGTAGTATTAAAACATGTAATATTTCAAGAAATGTTATTTGTGGCATTCTTTTTTATTGATCAAGTGTTACGTTAACATTAAAAAGTTTATATATAAGGATAGTCGTTATCATGAATGAAATTAGAATGGATATTTCACCAAACTGGCACATGATAAAAACTATTTCAGTATATCTAAATATAAAACATCTAATTAAATAATGAATTTTCATTTAATATAATCTACTATATAATAATAACTAAAGCAGAATCGCGTCTGCACAGGCACGCACCCCGAGATTAAATCCGCGTTTGTCGGTGCCATATGTCATCGTTGAATTATATTTGACACGTGTCATCAGTCCAGTTTTTGCGGTTATTTTTTTGAAAAATCTTTCATTGACATATTTTTGCAGAGAATCTCTGTACTTTTTTTTAGGTATGCTTAATCTTTCTAAAAAAAAAGTAAATAAATTACGAGCTATATTAAATAATATCTAATATTTGAGAATTAAACAAAATAAAATGATGTAAATATTTTTTTACGATAAATATTTGATTCAAAATAAATAGAACATATCGAAAAAAGAAAATTATGACATAGCCTGCACAACATTAAAACAGAAGACCAACCCTAAATATGATCTGCTATGACAACTAAGAAAAAAAATGCAACATGTTGTGCTTACAAATAGCAAAGAAATATTCTAAAAACAATTAAATAAACACAAAACAAATAGTTGCTGTTGTAAAATTGGCAAACAAATAACAAAAATACTGCATTGACAACACATAAATTTAAATAAATGCCTCAAAGCTAAAAGAAATGATATAAGACATACATAAAAATAACAGACAATGTAATATATGCAGAATCAAAGAAAATATTATGCAATCCCAAAATTTCCTGCAATAAAAAACCTGTGGAATCAAATAAAATGAAATATTCTACAATCATGATTTTATCCACTTTCAGCATCTTCAATATCTGCAGTCACGTTTTTTTGAATCTACAATCCATAAAGGCAATGTAAAATCTGCAGAATGAAATGAAATATTCAGTATGATATGGCAGTATAAATTCAATGTAATATATGCACAATTAACTCAAATATTAAGCATGGTATGGCAGTATTAAGGCAATGTAATATCTGCATAATCAAATCAAATCAATATTATTATGATTGCCTTATATTTAGCATGATCATGCAGCATGGGTATAAAACTAGAGCACTTCCTACAATCATAGTACAAAAAACTGGTCTTGTACAAGAGTAATAGCAAAGCAGTTTTCGACATTTAGCAGGTACGTTCACGAATTCATTAAACTGAACTGTAAAAATATAAATAATAGTTCTTGATTTTACAATTTCTTTTGTTTTCAATTCAACAGTGATGAGTAGTGATTTACAATTTCGTTTGCTCAGTAATGATTTAGTTTGTTCAGTTGTGATTTAAAGTATATCTCAATTCGTTTGTTCAGTAGTGATATGACTCAATCATGAAATGCATATTCATCATACTATGATTGCAAGGACCTATATTATCAATATAGCAATAACAGAAGTGGTATTGTTGTCTATCATGATTAAAAACGAAAGAAGAGTAGAGAATTCCATTTTCAGGCTTAGTTTCAGGAAGCAAATCAGTGTCTTAACTTAACAAGAGACTGAAAATGGCATAGTGAGGAGAGCTAAGGTATATAAACCTAAATTAAAGACTATTAATATTTATTTTACAAGTATGTATTTTTTGTTGTCACTTACATGAATTAGTTTAGTAAGTAATGGTTATACAATATAAAATGTATTGGTAGTGGAAGCATACAAAAAACATCAAAACAACATAAGATTTTCAAAACATGGGAAACTACATTTTTACGTGATAAACATGATGAAGTGGCATAGAATGCAGATTAAGTTTGGTGAATCATATAGCAGGATTCATCCACAAAATATGAACATTATAGAGATGAGTGCCAGTTTAAGCCACCAGAACATACATTCAAACAATATATATATATATATATATATATATATATATATATATATATATATATATATATATATATATATATATATACAGAAAGAGAGAGGTCTAGATTCAGGAAACTGAAAGTCACAAGTACAAATCTTTTCAAGCTAGTGAACTTGGAGCAGTAACAGATTACTGAAGAACTATTTTTTACATACTATAGCACCAAATTTGATCAGTAAGTGCATTTTAATTTAGAATAGTCATCAGAAACTCATAATAGAGCGTGATAAAGGAGAGAGCTAAAACATAGTAACATACCTCCAAACTCTTAACAAAAATTGACTGGAAAATGTAGTGAATACGAGCTCCACCAGAAAGCTCGGATGTAGATATCTCTTCATTCTTGCCCTCGATCATTGAAGAAAAGGATGTTTAAACAACAAACAATAAACCAGCCATTTTAGTTGGAAAATATGTGAGGAAGTGTCGCAGACAGTGATTTTCTCAACCTTACCTTCAGAATATTTCGAGAGGATGTTTAGGATGACAGTTCCCTGAGTAGCCTGATGACAGGGAAAATTAAAATATGGTCATTAGCATGTATTTCAAATAAACACACACATGAACAGAAACAAATGAAAGAAAACTTTCATAATTAGGATTTTTTGTTACCTTCATCAACTCATCATATATGAACCTTGCGCATTGAAGACCAAGATCTAGCAGTCGACTTATTTGCCTTCTGACAATACCTTCAAATGGAACCTGTACATTTTCAGGTTCAATCATATTAAATTTGTTTCAAAATAATCAAAAAGAGACGAGAAGCCTACATATATGAATTACGACAATGCAGCAAGTAGAAATGTCCATATAGTACCATAAACCATCAAATAATTGCAAGTTTAAAAAGGAAGATAAATAATAGCTGCAAGATCAGAAATATTGAAGAGGGAAACACTGTAAAAAGGAACTTCTAGAGACATACTTCAGGTACAAATAAAGCAGATCTTGGTCCTGTTACATTCTGAATAGCCGTGCGGATATCATCATCACTTAAATCTTCACATGGATCCACTTCCTACAGGATTGAAAGAACATTGAAAATTATTAGTATAAAACGAGAGAGAGAGAGAGAGAGAGAGAGAGAGAGAGAGAGAGAGAGAGAGAGAGAGAGAGAGAGAGAGAGAGAGAGAGAGAGAGAGAGAGAGAGAGAGACTTCTTACATTTATGGGCTTTGGAGCTCGCCATAACATCCGCCATGGATCTTAAATCCCGTTGTGGCTTTGCATCTTATAAAAGAAGGGGAAAAATATTAATAGCAGATATGTAAATAATAGAAAAAAATACTTAATATACACAGAACACTGACCTACATGGTTTGCACTTTGAATTGTTCATCTTGGACATAGATCTCCTCTTCACCGCCATTGTTGTTGTTGTTCGAATGTTAAACAGGATAAAAACAAGGTAAGTTTGCAAGAGAGATATAGAGAAAGAGAGAGAGATAAGTTTTTGTTTTGGATCTGGATCTGTAAATGTGAAAGAGAGAGAGAGAGAGAGAGAGAGAGAGAGAGAGAGAGAGAGAGAGAGAGAGAGAGAGAGAGAGAGAGAGTGTGGGTTGCAACTGTGAGGTTTCAGACAGAGATAAATAAAGAGACAGAGGACATTGGTAAATGTGAAAGATAAATAATTTATTATCAATGCGAACACTCCAGACAAATTCAAACACGCCTTAGATGAACATATTAGTGGGCCTCAGTATATCAGTTGGGCCTGTCCCATGTAAAAGTAAATATATTAGGTCATGAATAATTTATTTATTTATTTTCGATTAAAATTGAGTGGGCTCATTAATATAGTTAAACATGTAATGACCCATTAAGGCATTTATAAATATCAGTCGTGGTAATGTTGTAAGAGATTTTAAAACACATAATGGGCCGGCCTTATTAATTTTCTTTAATGTATTTGGGCCTAAACGCCCAATTATATTCATGGGGTTCATTAACAAGTGAATTCAAACGCGCAAATTTCGTACATGAGCCCATTAAGCCGATTTAAACCATATCTATTCAATTCAAATTTAATGGGCCTACAAGCCCATAATATGCTATCAACGTTGAGGAAAATATATCTATATTTCGAAATATATAGAATTTTGTGGTACATATTAATTAAATATGCCTATAATAGATACAGTTTTATTTGTACATGATTTACTATCAAAAGCATTATGATATATTTATATTATACAATAAATGGATAAATTCCACATATAATTAAATTATAAGTATTAAATGGTTTTTTAACTATAAATATATCGAAGGGAGATAAATGTTCGCTGTAAATGTTTATAAAAAATCCAATTTTAAATCTGTATGTCTTTCAATTAATTAATGGGAAGAACAAAGCACTTAAACCGAAAACATTTTGACAAAAAAATCCTAACAAGTTGCAAGAAATAAACACAAGCATATTTCACTTGAATGTTTTTTGTTACCTTCATGATTTCAAGGAGAGCCCAAAACCTCTTTTCTCAAGGAGTATTACAATGGAAAAGTCCAGATCTCCTCAGATCCTATAATCCAAAGAATTTTTTGTCAGTATTTCATATAGTAATGAAGCAGGAAAAAAAAAAGATATATATATACACAGACAAAGTTAAGGAACTTACACGGTGGAATAAATATCTGTAACACCCCCAAATTTTAACACATTTGAAAGCGTTACTGTCGATGATCCCGGACGTAAACCCCGAAGTCACCCCATGCTTTTCCAACGACATAACTGTCTTAAACATAGTTACAATACTAAAATCATAACTTTTATTAAACCACATGGTCGCGGAATTTCACGATTCCAAAAATGACCCAAATACATCAGAAATGCAACAGTGGAAATCTTTTAAATACAAAACGACAAAACAAGTTGTCGAAAACAAAACACCGTCCATCCTCATAGTCGCTTCTAGCCTCCTCGGATCTGTATGTGCCGAAACGGACGGACGACACCCCCATGACGTTACAGAAATATAAAAATACAAGAGTTAGTCTAATGAATAGACTAAGCAAGGGCTTCACCAATAATTCACACAAACACATCACAAGCAGTTCCACATATCACAAATCACGTCAAAATCTCAAGTCACATGATTACAGCATATCTCTTATATTAGCGTTGATTCTAGCAGAATATACAACCTAATATAATATCAGATTTTAATTATTTCAAATTAATTCACAACCACTTGCCTGGAAAGACGAGCTCAAACAAAGCTTAAGAACGGGTCCCTGAGTCCAAAACGGGGACAGATCTGGAATAAAAATTCCTAGGAAACGACCCATAACACGATCCTAACTTAGATCAAATATCCTCATAAATGAATCTAAAAGAATAGAAAAAGAATCCAAAGAATCGAGCCAAACCTCAAGCCAAAACTCCAAAACAACCCTTCTCGGACAGCCTTGCCGCGGGTGCGGTGGAGGCCTGGCGCCGGGTGCGGTGGTCGAACAGTGGCCAGCTCCAAGAACACAGCCATGGCGGGAGAAAAATACCCACCTCGATTCAAGCTTCGTCTTGCATTCGAATTGATCACAAAGCACCTCTAAGCTTCACCTAACACCTTGGCAACCTTCTCCAACCCACGAAGCCTCTCGATTCAAGCCCAAAACCGAGCGAAAATGGAGGAAAAACAGAGGAGAAAAGGAGAAGATGAAGTGAGAAAGAAAGGGTTCGGTTTCACCCCTTTTATAGCCCAAATCCGAGCTCCATCTGAGGGGACAAGACGGGGACAAGGCCAAAGCCACTTGGAAGCCCACTTGGCTGCCCCAAAAATATCCTATCCGAGCCACTTGCGCGAGGAAGACGACCGCCTCTGTTTTCTGGCCTTGCCGCGGGTGCGGTGGCGCCTGGCGCCGGGTGCGGTCACGGCCAAAAATCGTGCTTCTTATCCGAACTCAACTTGGGTTAATTTCCTTAAATCCGGGTTAAATATATTCGTACACCATCTAACACAAACATCTCAAGCAATTACCTCGCACAATTACCGTGCACAAATATCTTATATAAATACCGTGCACAAATATCTTATATAAATATCTTGCACAAATACTTTACATAATTATCCTGCATATATTTGTGACACTCCAGGCCAAGCTAACACAGCTACCAAGCCACCCACCCATCTTACATGATGTCGGTGCCGGTACTGGTGCCCGCCTGAGTCCACAATTATCCTACACGAATATCTTATATAAATATTTTACAACAATATCTTATATAATTATTTTGCAACAATATCTCATATAATTATTTTGCAACAATAACTCATACGAGTAAAGCTCAAAAATACCAAAAATTTTCTTACCAAAAATGAGGGGTATTACAATATCTTCTGTTGGTGGTGGGCATGGTCTATGCCGGCAGGCTAATAACCAAAACCCTATTTTTCAAAGTACACTCCAAGAAGGCGAGCCATAACTCCTTGCTTCCAGAAAATGAAATTTCCAGTAAAAACTCCAGATCTACGCATCAACAATTGATTTATTTATTTTATCCCACATGAAAATTGATTGTAATACACTAGAAAATCAAGACCTAATGACATTAAAACAATGGACATAAGGCAGTCAATTTTTTTTAAAACACCAGAATCAAAAAGATGTAAGTAAAACGATATACAGACAAATATCTTACATTTTGTTCCCTGGATGATAGATCGACAGAGCATCATTGTTGAAGTTGAAATCCTTACAAATCCAAAGATGTCCTCATATGCAATGAAAATTTAAATGTTGTCAGAGACTAAATAAGCAGCAAAAAAATGAGTTTCCATTTAAAATTGACCCACTCTGCTATATGTTTTACTCAATTTTTATAGAACACAAGTCAGTTGAGCATTTCAAAAGAAATTGGTAGCCATAGATGGAGATATATACAATAGAGATCTTACATTTAAGCCTCCAAATATGCTCATATTAGGGTTGACGTCCTTTACATGGTATAAGAATATGTTACATACCTCATAAAATTAGGGTTTGTAACATATTTCCTATCTATAAAATAATTAACATTTGAAAAAAAATAACGACAGAGAGATGGTGAGAGGAACTTACTCTTGCAGATCCATGGTTGGCCGAGATTTACAGGCTCGGAAGAGACAATCTGCTAAGGTTTCGTCAGCGAAGGCTAAAAATTGATTTATGTGAAGGTTTAAGAATGCGGAGGTTGAAGATTCACAAAGAAGGACATCGACCGAGACAACACAAACAAATTTCGACCTAGATTTTGGCGAAGGTTGAAGAAGGTGAAGTAATTTCAGACGGGGAAGGATGTTTTTCTTACAAAAATTGCCATGGATCTGCAAGACGTGAAGAATACGAAGGATGACAGAGAAAGAGAGTGTGAGAGCATGGGAGGAGACGAGAGGGAGACGAAAACGACAATGACTCAGAATAGGGTTTCCGCATTAGGGTATAGAAGCATTTGGAGCTTGATGCTTCAGATTGGGCTTATTGGCCCATGAACCAGACGAGCCCAAAACCAGCCCAATTTACTTAAGTGGAAGCCGATCAATTGGGCCTATAAAAGGCCCATAAAACAATTCAAATTACCTGCTACTATTACATCATATCTACATATATTATTGGCCCATAAGTTCATTTAATATTTATATTTATATTTTAAAAATATTAAAATTAATATTTAGTATTTACATATATTTTTCCTAATTTTCATAAATATATTAAGTATTTACATATGTCTATATATTTTTATTATATTAAAAAAATGATTAGTATGGTACATTTAGTTATTTCATTTCGAATTTCGAATATATATGTGATGATTCCAGTGATTGAGTTATGAACGAAATTACGTCGATTGTATTCAATTTATTATGTATACATATTTTTCAGTGATTGTGTTATTAATGAAATTAAGTCTGTTGTATAAGTCGATTAACGTTTAGGAGGCTAATTATTATTTTACACATTTAATGGGCAATTGTGCATTATTTAATTCATTTTTGTTTATCAATATAAATATATTTAAAAATTAGTCATTTATATTAAATTTATTATACATATTGGGCCCGAAATGTATTTTTAAAAATTTGCATTTGGGTCTATTAGCCCATTACAGTTTATAAGGCTTATTAATCATGTAATGGCCCAATAAGCTCAATAATTAATTTATTTTAGTATATGTATATATACACTAAAACATATAGTCCGTTGTGACAGAAGACGGAGAATCAATTCAAAGTTGGGCCTATTATCCTATTAAACCAATTCAAAGTTACATTAAATATTTACGGCCTACACAAATATAATTTGGCCTCATAAGTCCATTTAGTAGTTATAAATTTATATTATATTTTTATAATAGTAAAATAAATAGAAAATTGTAAATTGTTTAATTTTTTTGATTACTTATATTAAGTAGTTCCATATGTTTATTTATTTTTATAATATTAGGGAAAAAATAGTAGCATGTAAATTTATTTATTTTACTTTGAATATATTTAAGATTTTGCAAGGTGATTTTGTTATAGACGGGTTAACTTGACATAACCGATCATTGAGATTGGCTGTTATTAGAGATAAACGACAACGGACAAATTCAAATCGATCAGGTCAATAAATTGCATTCAATTCTTCCACATTTTTTCCAATAAATTGAAATATGAACTTTAATATAAATAGTAATTATGTAGTTACTATTTGTGGAGTTAGTCTCAATTCTTTCGTTATTGATCGTATCCCTTTGTCCGACATTTTAAATGATTAGTAATTGTTATTCTATAAAGTCTCTATTTAATTCGATTTGACCATCTATATTGTAATCACTGTTTGAAGTTAGATAATACAATATATCTTTAATTTCATGATTCTAAAAAAATGTATAAAATAAATTTAACTATGTTTATAACTATGAAAATATATAATTGTTGTTTTGTAATTTTTGCTTATACTTAAAATTTGTAACATATATCCATGTATTTATGCAGTAAACTAGAATATTACACCGTTGGCTTTGCATTAACCTCAAAGTGATCAAAACGTTCATAATTTACTTTTACCTATAAGTGTTCTAGATGAAGAAAACTACGGTATAATTTTATTGTCTTACTATCCATTTTATTAAGTATCAAAATTTATGTTGTGTTACTATCAATAATAAGTAGATTATGATATAACTATTTATTTGTAGTTCAATTGCACAATGTCACGGTTACAGAACAAAATCATTTGCACAATGTCGAACAATGTATGGTATTCTTAAAAGTGGTATGAAATAAGTGATTTATGTATTTATAATATTAGAATTTTTTTTCATGCACAAATTAGCTAGCTCGACAAAAGAGGAAATTGAAAATGAATGTGATAAGGCATAAGCGGGATGAAACACCACTAATCGAATCATGTTAGAACAAAACATATCATATTTAATTAAAATTTAAAATAAATGTAGATTTTGCTTAACTAAAATTTTATGCAGGCAATATACTTGAAAATATTAACAACTCTATATTTACCTAAGCTATACCATTACCTATTATCGTTTATGGTTAGTCATTAATGAATTTTATTATCTAATATATTTTTATACATGTATGGTCTTAAGTTCGAAGCTATTAATAATCAATTAGTCATTTTTTATTTAATAACTAATCGAATATATATTAAAAAATTACTCATCGGTAATTAAAATATACTATTTTTAAAAAAATTTAAAAAAATAAATAAAATTCAGGGTATTACACTAGTTATAAGATATACATCTTACTATAATTATTGTTTTCTCAAAAGTATTTGTGAAACATGTTTTAGAAAAATTCTACGCGTATTTGACGGAAAAAGAAAAGAGAATTTCCACACGTACAAGCCTTCTCCTACACACAAAACCTCATCACTTCCGAGGCATCCTCGGCAAAACGTGGACGGCGACAGCCTCAAGACCCGGCGGCGTGTCCACCACCCACACCTTCTCCGGATCCGCCGCGACGTCGACCACCACAATCCCACTCCCACCATCCACCACCGCACAAACCTTCCCTGCAGCCGCCGCGATCTGCTGCGCGCCGCGAAGAAGCGGCGACTCCACCACCTCCGACCACCGCAGTTGCTGCCACTCCCACTTCCTCAGACTCCCCTTGGACTCGTCCACAGCGTAGATATCCTCCTCCGCCATAGCCGCTGCGGGCCCCCTCCATCCTCCGATCATGGCCTCGGGCATCTCACCCCACGCGCCACTTCCTCCGGCGTCGTACACCGCCCCTTGCTTCGCCGTGTCCCCCTTCACGTTCACCATCCAAAGCCTCCCTTGGCACCCCACGGCGTCGATCGCCTCTCTGCTGAGCCGCCCGTCCTTCAGCCGCCCCAGCGGCTCCCACCTCTCGCCGGCGCCGGCGTTCCATTTATCGAACGACCGGGCAACATCCGATTTAAAGTGGGACCCTATCCCGCTGGCGACGTAGACGGAGCCTGCGAGCGTCCCGGCGGCGCACCACCGGCGGGCGGCGGGGAGGGCTGGGCCGTGGGACCAATCGCCGGATTCGGGTGAGAAGATCAGTGGGAGTGGTAGCGCAGGGAGGAGGCGGTCGTCGGTGGCGGCGAGGAGGACGAGGCGGCCGGCGACGGAGAGTGATTGGACGGGGAGGCTGCGGGAGATGAAGGAAGGGTGGCGGAGGAGGATGCGGAGGGGCGGGTCAGGCGGCGGAGGAACCGGGAGCCACTCTCCGGCGAGGGGGTCGTAGCACATGAGCTGGATGGGCGTCGGGGCGGCGGTGGAGGAGGGGGAGAGGAGGGCGTAGAGGGAGAGGAAAGGGGGGAAGAGAGGAGAGTAGAGGAGGCGCCGCCAGGCGGAGCTGACGTGGAAGAGGAGAGAGGGCGGCAGATGAGAGAGGCAGAGGTGTGATATGTGGTTGGGGAGGCCTGGGATTAGCGGCTCTCCACCGTCCACGTGGCGGAATACGGTGGCGCTCGCGGCGGAGGAGGCTGGGGGAGAGATCGCCTTCATGCGTTTGTTATGCATTTGAGAGTGGAAGGCGGTTCGTTGGAGTGGGGAAATTCGTAGTTTTGGTTTGCCTAGAGGCAGAAGAAAAATATGGGCCCCGTATATTTATAAGTATAATAATAAGGAAAAGGTTATTAAAATTGACGTTTACCATGTGTATGTTTTTACGAATGTATGTGTATGATTTAATTTGTTCGGTGAAAATTCATGTATATGTAGATAAAAATTTATGTATATTTCAAAATGTGTAGGATTTTTTGTCTATGTATATAATTATAAATTTATAATTATATGATGATTATGTATAAGTAAAAATTCATGAACATTTATGTAAAAAGTTCATTCATATTATAATATGTATATAATTTTTTTCTTATATGTATATTTTTTTTTTACTGTATGTGACTATATACAAGTTAAAAAGCATGTATATAGACACAAATTCATACACAATGAATTTTTATATATATGTAAATATATTTTTATGTATATATGTAAATATGTATAACTAAAAACTCATACAATACACGTAGAGACAAAATTTCATATATATTATGTGATGTACATAAAATTTTAAGTGTATATGCATATTCTCATATTATTATCTAACCCCTTTTTCACCGAAACCACTTCCTAATAATAATCATAACAATAATTGTTTAGAAAGAAAAGTGGGAGGGTGGGGGCACATGGCATGGTGGTTAACGCTGTGATGAAAAAGGTATATTTTGGCATCTGCTTTAGCTAGCTTTACCCAATTACATAAAATGGTGTCCCCTTTCGATTTATGATTTCGAGGTGAATTTTCATCTCACTCATATGGATATATTTTTATAAATATTAGTATTAAACACTTATAAAAATCTATCCGTTTCAATAATTTAGACATTCCTTTTATTTAAAAAGAGTTTTTTTTTATATCAATTTAAAAAGAGTTTAATGTATGCCTTACAATAAAAAAAATATTTTATGAATATCCGATAAATAATACAAGTAACATTTTTTTTATAAGTAGATTGAACTAAAAGAGTTTTAGCTAGGTCATCATTATAAGTAGATTGAACTAAAAGAGTTGGCCAGTAATTTTCTTTTGTTGAACTAATCTACTTTTATATTATACACTATGTGCATTTAGATTGTATCATATGTGTATTTTGAATTTTTAAGATAAATTAATCGAGAAAAACTATCATCGATTGTATTGTACACTATGTGCGTGCATCTGGTTGTATCATATGTGTATTTTGAATTTTTATGACAATAGTTGGATGAGAAAAAAAAAGGTTGAACTATATGTGCTTTTGTATTATACAATATTTGCATATGGATTGTATCGTATGGGCATTATGAATTTTTTAAACATGCACAAGATGGTCGAAAAAAATCTCGTTTGAATTATAACGTGCCATTGTATTGTTCACTATGTTCATTTGGATATAAATGAATAATTTTTTATAACTAGATGTGCATTTGGATTTGAATAAATATTAATTTAACAATGACTAAATGTGCATTTCAAATCTAGGGTTTGTTAGATAATGGAGTTTATAAAGAGTTTTTATTTATAAGTAGTTGATAAATAAGGTTGTAGAAAAACATATGTTTGGTAAAAAGGTGATTTTTATAGGTATATGTGTAGTTTATTAAAAAAATGTAAGTGGTGAAAAAAAAAGTAAAATAATTTTATTACACGTTTATCGAAATATATAAAAATAGGTTTTTGAGATAAAGTGTTTATAAATACCAAACAAGTTCAACCAAACAAAGCCTTAATTGTACATCATTTTATAACGTCAAATTAAAAAGCATGTTTTTGAGCTTTATGTACACTATATGTATTTGGATTGTAATGTATGTATATTTTGATGACATGCACAAGTTGGCAGGAAAGAAGAGAAAAAATAACGATCGATCAATGCCAGATGAACTATGTGTTTTTGTATGTACAATGAATGCATTTGGATTGTATCTTATATGCATTGTGAATTTTATGACAAATACAAGTTAAATCATAAAAAAAAATCACCCGTTAATAGTCTACCGGTAATGAAGACTTTCATTGATCAACCATATTGACAAGTTAACTCATTAAGATGATCATATGCTTGACATGCACAAAACCTTTGATGGGCTTAGAGCAAATATGTCATGTTTTAATAAATTAGTTTAATTATAAAAAGGTTAACATGTGATATTTATCTCTTATAAATTAAGTCATATACTCATATGACATGCGTGGAAAATGAATCAAATCTTGGGCCGTAGAACTGCGAATCTGACGAGCGGGATACTGTTCTCACGAAATGCAAATTCAAGAAATACAATATTCATAAAGTGCTAGTGTATAAACTATTCCGTCCGTCCTTTAATATAGTTTCTGATTTTGTTTTTAATATTATTTATAATTAATTTTTTTTTTAAAATTTCTTCTAATAAATAAAAAAAAAACAAATCATATAAGATTTTATTTGATTCGTCTTAATGAATACTTTGACAATATCAAAAAATGTATAATTTTTATTAACATTTAATTATAAATATTAATAATACAAAATACGAGTCAACAAATATATAAAAAAAGGAACTATATTAAGGTATGAAGGGAGGGAGTAATACATTAATTTAAGCCATGAAGCAATTTGCCGTCACCTTTTGGTATTAAATGCAGAGATGATGGAGAAGTGAATTGTTGCCAGCGAAGTTGGAAAAGGGAAACGAGTAATCCGATGGTGGAGCAGGTGGCCACGTGGCACGTGTAGTGTACGTACGTAGCCCCATTGCTTCTTGTAGTTGGAATCCCGCGTCACAGCTGATCCAGCCTCCCTCATTGTATCAAACTTGGTATTTCCTTATATATCCACACACAAGTCACGAACAACTCCTCATTTACTTTTGGATGGACTCTTGTGAGTTTGTGAATCAAATAAATCCGCCACATATATTATATATATCTCTTAAAAATCAGTTTGTTCATTCTTTTCTTCCCATTTCATTTTCGAAATATTTTTTTTTCTCCCCAGTTACAAGTTATACTCACAAGTTGAACCACTTGAAAACCGAAAGCGAAAATTTGTCTTGACGTGGTATGGAAATCATTTCCATAGAAGTGAAATCGCTATGATCTGTACTACAAAGTCAGACAATCGACGTTCCCAAAGATCACATAACACCTTTTAATCGCGTGCACTCGTCAATAGAAAATGCATTATCACGAAAACACTCACTCGATTTATTTGGGGACAGAATGCGCATATCCTATTCATATAGGACTACACTGGGCTGATTGTTATTGTTGTTGTTTTTTAAATCGCTCAACATTTCGTATCAAGTAAGAATCTGTCTCGATATCATTATGGTTTCTACTAACAAATGATGCGCGTTTTCAATTCGTTTTCTTTAGACATATTCACTCTAAACCAAACAATCTTGGGCAGGTCAAAGGAGGAGGGGCCTTTTTGATATCATTACTGCAGCTTGCTATCTAGCTACTCTTTGCAATTCCACCTTTACACATCCATATCAAGCCAACAACGCTATCTTCTACAGGATCTCGAAAAGCTTGCGTTGGACCTTAGCAATAAATATAGGCACATGGGAAAAAAAAAAAGATAAGGTGGAAATTAAATGTAATAAAGAGAAGGCGTTGTAGGCTTGTAGCATGATTTTCTTTCTCTTTTCTATTATTAGATTTAGATTTAGAAATTGGTTTGGGCAGGCTGCGCCCTTGACATATTTTTTCTTAATTATTAACGAAAAAATCTTGCATACTTGCATTCGAGTTTATTAATAAATATAGCCATATAGGCACATGGAAAATATAAGATTTATTAAGCTGTAATCTCAAAGCTTGCACGAATATTGGAACTGTGGAACATCGAGTATCCAAATGTCCAAACGCCTTCCATGTGCTTTATTGTTAATTTGAAAGTTATGAAATTAACCAATTGATCAGTTAAAAAGGTCACATGCTAATTTAAAGCTAAAAGGTCACATGCTAATTTATTGTTAGGTTAGATAAATTATGGGGGTTCGGTTTCACACCGTTTTTTTTTTGTTTTCGCACCGCACAGTAAACGTTACGAGGTAATGTTTAACTTTTTTTCTCGTAACGTTTAACTTTTTTTTTAGCGCCACATCGTAGCGTGAAAGTTTTTTTTTGATTTTTTTGAATTTATTGAGATTAAAAAAAAAACGAAATCGGCTCGATTTTAAACGCTACGACATAGCGTTTAAAATCGACCCGGTTTCATCGAGTCGATTGAATCTTAAACGCTATATCGTAGCGTTTAAAAAAAACACCTAAAAAAGTGGATTTTTTACCGTTAGAAACACATGTTTTAGTTTTGAACATTATGTTAGTGTGCAATCGTGATAAATTATATAATTAGCTAAAATTGGAAAGCTTTTGTTTGAATATATATATAGTAATAGGTGATTTGCAATGTTGTTCCATCATGTAACGCGTAATACAAGGTTGTGACGTTATATATCGATCGATCGATTGAAAGGTTTTTGTATGCTTGTATTATAAATGTATACAAAATTAAGAGAAACTTTTTGTCGTACTTATATGTATAAATTTCGTACGTAGTTAACTTGTAACCTTAGTAATGCATACGTGTTCGTTAAAGATTATAATAAATGTAATATTCGTTAAAGATTATAATAAATCTAATATTTGTATTAATTATAATTGTTCAGGGTTATTTTGGATGAAACACTTGAAAATGGAGATCTTGTAAGTACTCAATCCAATGTGGATATTTCTTAATTATATACTATGGTTATATCGTATAGTTATATACTATTGTTATATATTATAGTTATATCGTATAGTTATATACTATTGTTATATCGTATAATTATATACTATAGTTATATCGTATAGTTATATATTATGGTTATATCGTATTGTTCTATACTCCTTCCGTTTAGTTTTAATTGACATTTTAGGCTTAAGTCTTTGATAAGTTTTAATTGTCGTTTTAGACTCTTTTACCAATTTTTTCAGATTTGCCCTCATGTTAGTAATTCTTTTATTTTTATTTTTTTGGTTTTTCAATTATTTATTAACTGCTTCCCCATGATCAATAATAAAACATTTGATTTTCTGAATATTTGTGGCAATTCTGAATCTTTGTTTTGGTAATTCAAATTTTTATTTTCTAGTAAGCGGATGAGATTAGCTTTTGATTTTCTTTAATTTTTTTGTTAGATTTCATGATTAATAATAAAGCAGTAATTAATCACTAATCATAAGGGTAATTTTGGAACAAAACTGGTTCCTTATTTTGTCTGAAATTTACTAGAACGTCAATTAAAACTTAACGGATGGAGTACTATTGTTATATTGTATAGTTATATACTATAGTTATATATTATGGTTAGATCGTATAGTTATATCATATAGTTATATAAACTATTGTTATATACTATAGTTATATATTATGGTTATATCGTATTGTTATATACTATGGTTATATCGTATAGTTATATACTATAGTTATATATTATGGTTATATTGTATAGTTATTTACTATTGTTATATCGTATAGTTATATACTATAGTTATATATTATGGTTATATCGTATAGTTATATACTATTGGTATATCGTATTGTTATATACTATTGTTATATCATATAGTTATATACTATTATTATATTGTATAGTTATATACTATTGTTATATCGTATAGTCATATACTATTGTTATATACTATGGTTATATCGTATTGTTATACACTAATATTATATCGTATAGTTATATATTATGGTTATATTGTATGGTTATATACTATTGTTATATTGTATAGTTATATACTATTGTTAGGGTTTAAGGTTTAAACGTCATGCTGTGGCGTTTAAAAACGTTCTGTTATGGCGTTTTTAAACGCCACAGCGTAGCGTGTAAAATTGCAAATTTTAAAATTGATTTTTTTATTAAGATTGTAAAATTTATTTATTTATAAAATAAAATTTTAAACTCCACAACATTGCGTTTTTTTTATATAAAAAAAATGAACCGGTTTACTTTTATTTTATTTTATAAAAGCTTAAATGCTACAACATGACGTTTAAATTGAACCGGTTCAACTTTCTGAACCGGTTCATTTTTTATTTTTATTTTAAACGCCACATCGTAGTGGTGTACTACTATCTAATTTTTTCTTTTACTACTATCTAATTTTTTTTACTAACTCAAAGTTATAAAAGCACCTCCTAAATTAGATGATTATATTTTATACCTGAAATACACAGAGAGATTTCATCTCTCAGAGTAGATGATAAAAAAAAAACCTAAGACAATTTCATGGTTGAGTTCTTGTACCTAAAGTTGGCAATAAGAGAATTATTTCTGATATATAACCCCCGAAGTGCTTGTTACAAGATGTGTGAATATTACCCTCCGAAGTTGATTAATATATAATTTAAAAAAAATAAGTGATAAGAAATATATCATCTCTAGATGAATATATATAATCTCTTGTAACAGATTTTATAAATATTTATCTTTATATATCACCTCCCATAAAAGATGATAAAAAGTCATTTTTTTTTTATTTGGTTACCCAATTGTCACCTAAGTTGACAATTGAGATCTTATAAAAATTTCATTCTTAAAGAAAATAATAAATCATCTATTATTTGTCACGTGAAATTCACAAACAAAATTACTATGTTTATAGTTTATTTATATTTTCTTGTACACCATTATATCTATATTTCATACATATTTTTTTTTAATTTCTTGTTCATCTTATATTTTAATTCTAGCTATAACCTCATTTGTCTTGGTGTTATCTAATACCTAATGTATATAACGCCTTTTTACTTCATATGTAAAAAAACACATGTAGTACTAGGTAGTCACTATATAGTTTTAAGTTACAACGTAGAATGCTGAGTCTTTGGTGTGTAGTTCACCGAAGCATTATGTATTTATGTCCAATCATAATATGTCAAAACGTGATCCAGCTGAAGAGTTATTTCAAATGTCTAAAACTCAAAAACTGCAGCCATAAACAACCAACCTATAGAACAATAGAGTACTTTTCATCCTAAAATAAACATATATGATCCAATTGGGAAGTTGCCCATTGGACTCGTCATGTTTTGACTGATCTTTGTACAACCCGAGTCATAAATATTGACAAGTTTTACAGGTTAAAGTGGTGAAGGCTGTTCAACCAGCTGAGCACAAGCAATGTGTGAAGCCAAGAACGAAAGCACATTTACCTGGCATGCTAAAATCTTGCACAAACAGAAGAAACAACCATATTCTTCTTTTAGACAGGATCCCTTTGGATTATGCAAGCCAAAGAGCTGAATGCAGTGTAGCAATCAGTATCAGTAATTTGATTAAACTGAATCTATCTTTGGCACAATTGCAGATGACAATTCGATATGAGAAACACGAACAGCACCGATCAAGCGCTCTGGCAACTCGTCTTCTGTATTCGCCTGTGGATGCAGCATTACACAGGCTCATATTCTTATTAAAAATTCTCCTACTTCAAGTTTCTATAGATTCTGTATCTCTTTCTTTGTCATTTTATATACCCTTTTGTTTAGGTAGACCTTTTAAATCGTATTAGTGAAAGTAAGTTCTCAAAAATTATGTCAATTACCTGTACAAGGAAAGCCATATCGACAACCAATGTGGTAATTACTCCTACTACAAGCCCCAAAACTCCATTGGCAACTGTTGAAGAGCCAATATCAACATCAATCTACACAAGATCAGTAGCAATGAACAACATCAGCACGAACAAACAAAAGAGTGTAAAAATATTAGGCTTGGACAGTAGAGAACTAGAGATATGAAAGTTCAGTTACTTCTAAATAATCAGGGCCCCGAATGTAGGTACAGTCGACTGCTTTTCCCAATAAACAAGGGGTGCTTCCTACACTCTGACGCACGATCCAGGATCCCTTCCATCCAGAAATAAAAATAGAAATAAGCATAACCTCAACAAAAGGAACTGACGATCTTTTCTTGGAGTGGGAGCAAGAACAAATTGGCAGGCGTGTTTTAGAGACTTGTTTTTATGTGCAAAAGAAACCAAATTGCCTTGGTTCATAATCTAAGCCTAGTTTCCTTCGGTATTATTTTCATTGCCATACTAGATTCAAACCACTTCATCCTATAACAAACTCATCAATCATATATCAACACCCATCTTAAACTGCAAACAACCAAGCATCCAAAAGAGGGAGGGTTAGAAAACCCGCTGTTGTCACCAAGTCATGTATTCTTGTGCCAAAATTATGATTCATGCAAGTTTAAAAAGCATTATAGTAGCGTATCTACCTTTGGAACGGAAGGGATTAGCTTTAACCGACTGTTACGGAACTCATCATCACCATCTACAAACCGTTGTAATAGTGATCCGGGTACTAATTCTTTCATCACAAAATAGAATACCATGCTGTAGTGGGTTGATCCAGGAACCTGATAAGTACATTGTCAGCTTTGCTGGCTCTGGTCATAGATCATTGAATTCAAAGAAAAATCAAGAAAAGCAACTTACTTGGAGGTTTATAGCTATAGAAAATAGCCCTTTTTCTGAGGCAACCTACAAATAACATTGTAAGAAGAAACACTTTCACATTAGGTTATACAAACCAACGACATAAGTTTGATAATGCTATTAATCTTTTGAGGGGAAATTATCCAGAACTTTAAGCCTGCACACTCCACTTCAATTTATGAGCGTAAATAAAATCTTATACTATACAATCCGTGTGAAGCGGTACACTGGAGCTCATTTTCGGTGACAAGCTCTGGCAATAAAACTGATTGGTTGACGGATATGTGACTGGACGTTGGCATATTATGTAATCATAAATTCGGCAGCCACATCATGATTTTGGGCGAAATTGGTCACCGTGCTATTGTATAGGATATTTATTTTACCCTCTCTTAAACTAGGAAGGGTTGAAATTAGAGAATCAAGAAATAACACTTTTCCACATATATACTACAGAGGAAGAGTAAGGCTTGAAATGCTGAATTGCAAGGTGTGAGTCAAGAAAGATTACTTGCACAGCACAACCTTGACGCCTAGCAACATGATCTATTCGCCTTGTATCCTTGAACCAATCAACTGCAACAAGATCCATCAAATGCTTTCCAGCTGGAATCTTTGACTTATCATAATTATACTTCTTACTCCGAACTTTGAAATTGTTTCCCTCAGAAACTCTCCAACAGTTACGGGCATTTTCATTGTGATCACATCGTAGGTTGCCAGTGAAACAAGAGAAATCAATTTGATCTTTTGCCTCGTCGTCTACAACTTCAACATAACCATAAATTTGAATATACTTAGTGTTGCCTTCTTGCACATATATATATATAAAAAACTGACACAAAAACACATGTAAGTTATCATACCTGCTTTCTTATCTTCATTCTCATACCTTGAAGCATACAACTGAAAAAGTTGCAAAAGGAAAAGAAATTCCACATCAGTCTCTAAGAAAATTTCATATGACAACGCAAAATATACACAAACCTCTTCTTCTGCTTCAGGTATCTGAAAATCCTCATCTTCATCAGAGTAATCATCCAGCATGACAGAATTTCTGTTAGGAGCATTCATCTGATCCTTAGAGCTAGAATTGAGTGATGACTCATAAATCTTTTGACCTGTTCTTGAGAATAGAGACATTGATTTCATCTTAAGCATGACTGGTATTCTGGGAGTTGCAGTCCTTTCATCCGTTTGAGCAAGATACTCTCTTATTCCTGCAATTAGCTTAACAGTGAAAAAGAAGTTGAAGAACAGATAGAAGTATTATCCAGAACAAAATGATAGGACAGATGGGTTTTTTGTATTAGGACATTGAGGTGCTATAACCAACTCAACCAAAACCTAGCATTTTTAAATTTTTTAATGCTGCATCATCAGATGTAAGTATTTTCCTCACAAAATACAATTTAGTAGATTTAAATACTTTAGCATAGGCCTCCACTGGATATCTTTCTACATCAACCAAACCATGAGCAACAATGGGAAAGGATATGGAGAGCCTAATTTGTAAAAAAATTGATGCTGTGTGCTTTCATCTACACATCCTTAACAATACAATCACTGGGCAACCAGACGGCTTCAGAGATTCAGAGAAATTACGTGCCATTATATATATGTTTGCTAATCAAAAGCTTATGGTTATAAAAACAGGGTGATTTGTCAGAAGACACCTTTAAAATTTGGTGTTGTTTGGGTGAGGTTTTCCCAGAAAACTAAATATATAAACCCTCTTACAAAAAAGGAAACCTATAAAAGATATTGAAAATAAAAAGATATGAAAAGAGACTAAATTAAGCTTATCATACTTAATAGATTAAAGGTTAAGATTTCACCAAGTCTATCAAGCGACCCAGAAACTTATTCCTTTTCAAACGACCCAGAAAACTCTAAATATAAGGGGTACAACTGTACAAGTCAAGAAACTTATTCATATAATCTAGGTCGATTTTCAATTCTTAACAAGCTCAAGCAAACTGCAAACGTCTAAGAAATTATTTTGTCTCTCCAACTAATCAATTCATAGCTCAAAATAGGTGGAAGCAAAAGGCTATGGGCAGGCAAAATAAAGTAACATGCTAGTTCATCTGCAGCATATTATGAACTCTGTTGAAAACAAGAAAGGAATAACGATTGAAAGGGTAAACATATAAATGATCAATAAAACAACAAATTGGCAGATACTGGCCATACTGCATGTAAATAAAAAATCAAAAGTGTAGAGAAAAATGTTCAAAGGACTTATACCAGCAACACTATTCAACATCTGAAGGAGGCAATGTTGCTGAAATGATGGGATGTAGCCTACACCCCATCCTTTCAAATCAATCTGCATCAGATGTTGCACCTGCGTTCTGGGCCTACCATTTATAGATTTTAGGGGAGATATGTTGAATCCTCCACCTGAAATTATTGCAATGCAATTTCTGTTCAGTTCTGCTTGATCTCGGAAACAATAAAAAACAATTATTTCATCCTCATGGATAGCATAGAAATGCATATGAAGCTTACTCTCAAGATGGGCCCGAACAAACCCAGGCTGAGGACCACAGTTTTCATGCTCTCGAGAACGAAATAGTACAACTGCAAAGCCAAGTAAAAGAACAGAGGATGAGTGAAATAAGGGAAGAGTAAAGGAAGATAAAAAAAAATGTGTAAGAAGCATACTCTAACCATAACTTCCATCATCATTCCGCCGCCAATAGCGCACATAGCAAAGGTCACGAGGCCAGATAATCCTGAATTCCCAACATTTTGCTCAAAATTAATGACTAGTTAACCAATACTCTGGAAATCCTCTTTCACAAGTGAATCAACTAATTTGGTTCTTGGAAAATTACTGGCAAAGAAGCACGATAAGCAGGAATTCTGATTTTAAATCACAGTAATGGTAGGGAAGACTATTTACAGATAAATACAAGATACTAAGTGCATAAAATAGGCAATGTTAACACTCCACAACAATAACATGCATTTATGAAAAGCTAGAGCACGGTGAAATCTTTGAGAATCTAACCCACAAAACTAAAATTGGAGGTTATCAAACCTCCTTCGATCTGCATGCCAAAGCTACATAACGTATTTATAAAAATAACATTCAAGATGTGCACATACAAAATATTCTCCCCCAAAAGACACTCTTTTGCATGCATGCCATCACATTGCTAACTGACATGTATGCAAGGCATCATTCAGTGAGTTTTACTGTTCAATTTTATTTTATTTTAACAAGCTTTTCATTGTGAAAAATTTGTCAAAAAGCTTTTTCCAGCAATCAATTGGATTAAACTTTAACATAAGCCTGTGAAGAATGACTATAACCATTTGCAAGTCAGATTATCTCTTGTTTTTACAGAACTTCAAACAAGATAAGAAAATGTGGGGACTCATCTGACAGAGAAAGGACCTTACATGGGAAACCAGTCAAGCTGAAGTCTATGATATAGTACTGCAGTGTGCCCATCCACTTCTTCAACTAAGCTACCATGCTGGAATGTGCAATCCCATCTAATAGCATAATTAAACACATACAGTAACTGTCATATGAGAGCTGTCAACTACTTTTAACGTAATAACTGTTATAATTGTAAGTGGAAAGTCATCCTCTACCAGTACCATAATATAGCACAGAATCACAGGAGCAACAACAGAAAAATATAACTCTCAGATCATGCAAATCTAAAAGAAAGGAACAGGCATAACATTTCAATTGATGAGGCAAGCAGCTCACTCTCTGAACTGTGGACCCAGTTTGACAATAGTCCACTGTACAAAGCAAGCACACATGGCCCACTACTTTGATGATATTGCACTATACGAAGTAAGCACTTTGAGCAACAAAGTAAGGACACATGTACCACCATATAAACAAAAGTATACCACTAGACCACAGCATGACCAGCAACTAGTCAATGATGTTCTTTGAGCACTAATTTACTTCATGAAGAGGAAAGCACTACAACAATCCTAGAATAACACATGCTTTAAATCTTGGACTCAAATCTATAATATGCAAATAATGGTACAACATAACCAAATTACATTTGATGAAAGAAAAAGTACACCATGAAATCAAAGAACAAAAGAGAAATAACAAATTACCACACATCTGACTCAGAGAATAATGACTTTTTGGGTGAGTGGAGGAAGTGTGATGTAAAGGAAACAACAGAGCAAGTGAGAGTAAGTGGACAACAAGGTGATCTAACATGTTTAGTCAATTAGCAAATGTGTCCCATCTCTAGTAATGGCCAGAATATCATCATTTTCGAGAAGAAAAGCTGACAGTTAAAATTATGAGCACTCAAAATATAGCATTGAAAAGGAGAGAAAAGCAACTGTAACTGAGTGAAGAAGACAATGTCAATAGAGAACGAAAAATATATTCCACTCACTCAAAACGGGTTCCATCCATACTCATAACAAGCTCAAATATTTCTTCACATGTGGCATCAACAATGCCAACAGCCTTCATGGCTCGACTATAGCTCCTTGGCTGAAAAACGACTATATTACACAGATGAGCCACAAGGCATGGAGCAAAAAACACTAGCTGTTTTATGCACAAAACAAAATCATAGGAATGACATACAAGGTAGTCAACATCGGAAAGCTCTTCAAAAATCCGAAGGCCTGCAGGTTTCAACATTACCTTGCATCAATTATCACTCATGGATGACAACGAATCACAAATCGCGTGCAACAACATATTTGAATACTGGAAATACCATTTTGGCACTGAAGAAGACGCCAATACTTGCTAGGCAGATCATTGGTACTCGTGTATGATAAGTCTGAATCAAGTTCACGTGTCCAGTCCAAAATGGCTTCCGGTGGTCCTGTCAATTGCACGTGGCCAATCAGCAATGACATTCAGGAAAAAACGTGGTTAAACTTGTCCTGTTAGCTCATAAATAAGAATATCAGAAATACTAACCCTTTCCAATAGTTTTTCTCCTCAACAAAGTTGGTCCTTCCTGTTGATCTTCTTGTGCACTAAGTCTGATTAGATAGTTTTAGGCTTTTAGATAACATAGCAATTAAAGATAAGAGACCAGAATTTAGGATAAGTTTTTAGAATTATGGCTAAACAACCTCACTCGAACAGGAAACAGAGAGAAGAATATGCCCTGAATGATTCAAAATCTCTATATGTTCCCATTGAATGTGGAGTTCTGGCTCATTAATATAGAACTTTTTGACAGACAAAAAGTTACAACTAGGTAGAGGTTCATGCAAATTGAAATCTCAACAAATGATTTTTATTTAAATTAGAAATTTGATGTTTGAGAAAAGGTTGAAACTGATACAAACATTATTAGTAGAAAGATATTTGGATAGATTAGTTTAGCCAAATGCCACATTATTACATTTTGCCCTATGAAATTTTAGAGAACCTAAAAAAAGGACGAGCCTGACCCAAAGAGAATGGGAAACCATAAGAAGTAAAACTTGATTACGAAGGCACTCTACAACCAAAGACGGAAAAATGTTTTGTCTAAAATAATATCATGATGGAGTAATGGTTATGGTGCTAGCTTCATAATGCAAATTTCAAGGAACAAAATTATCTAGGGCGAGTTTGATCTATACAGGAATAGATTTCGATGCAAACTTTGGTGCCAATATAGATCATTCCTCTATAGTAAATGTATATTATTCAGTATTGCAACCTCTATATCTCCATTTGAGTCTTATTGAATTGATCATAGAGTGCACTAGTGCAGTGCATATAAACTTGGATTATGTATATTAGTAATACTATTTTTCCTCATTCACATTAACTTCACTCTTTAAAGGCTGTTTCAATGTTGACATCTACATCAGGATGAACAAAACTATTTCTAGAATCCATTTGAAGAGGCGTGTACAAGGGGGTGAAAGGTAAAAATCAACAATACAACACTGACCCACATGAATTTTCTGATCAAATTGTAATTTTTAATTCTAGCTTGCACTTTTTTTTGGCCTCCACAAGGCCCTTCGCTGGGGATGAGGGTCAAATTTTTCTCCTTACAGAATGGAATCAGTGGTTTCTCTAGTATTTTCCACCTTCCTTTTCTTCAAGGAAACACCTCTTTGAAATGTACAACAATTTTCTTCCTTAGTTGGACAAATGTTCACTTTACTTCATATATTTCCCATACCAATGTTAATGCAAAGAAGTAAAAAGAAAAATCGTCATTTTTCATCTAAAGTTGACAAATTGGTCTAGCTATTTCTCAAGATACATTAAGTCCACACCCTGAATAGAATTCGCAAGACAATATTTTTCGCATCGGAAAAAATCTAGGAAGCAAAGCAGTACAGAATCTACTTACGGACTTTCATGGTCTGATGAGGAAGCAGTCCTTAAGCTGTCTGCGCCTGATCTATATTCAAAGTTGAGATATTTGTTACCATCAGGAACATGCGATTCCTGATGCTGGAGACATGTAATACACAAGAAACTATATCATTCATGCAATATCATAGAAATTTCTCTGGGGCTGATGATAGTGATGGTAGTAGTAATATAATCATTATCCAACCTGGTCAATCACTTTCTCAATCATCTCCTTCCAAACTAATGCCTCCTGAATGTTGAATGCAGCCATCTACATCACAAACAACAAAGGATAAGTTCCTCATGAAGGATAGCCATAGATGGGTGACATGGGTCCGAGCAATTTGGGAAAGGGTTGATTAACTAGCTTGCTAGCAAATATACATTCAATTATATTTTCTCGTAAACAGCCTGCAGATACTGAGATATAAATTAGCAAAAGTAATTATTTATTGCTAGGAATCAGTTTGCAGAAAAGCCACAGGTAGAGTCGGATCCTTTAGCAGACTTCTATTGTCCTTTGCTTCTGTTAACAGAAGCCTCAGTGTCCAAGTGTTGCTTGAAATAAAAGCAATTATTCTTCACATGTACTCAGTGCTCTGGAGGAACAGAACTCTAAAAGTGAAATGTTTCTGAATAACATTGAGTCACTTGGACTTGACTTTATATGTTCAAAAACCGCATAAATTGGAAACAAGTGCAGAACAATAATCCAGTATCTTTTATTACAAAAACTCCAGGAACTGTATATATAAGAAACCCCAGGAAGTGTCCACAATTTCCAATTCATTTCAAGAGCCAAAAGCATTTTACATGGTCAACTCCCTTACCTTCATCTTTCAGATTGGACAAGGCTGGTGGAATGCAGGGGGAGGGAAGGACTCGGGTACCTTCATCCTCATAAAAATGCCCTAACTAGGTTGTGGAAAAATTCAAATGCCGAAAAGACAGCATTAGAAAGAAAAAAAAAGCACCAAAATACCTAATGCAGTGATATTGGGAAAGATCTTGTAAATAAAACTCCACTTTTGATAATCACTGCCTAGAGTACAAAAATGGATATATTCGAAGTACAAACTATATACATATGCCTCAACTTCAGAGCTATACACAAGGCGAAAATTAAACAAGATTCTGAACATCAAAGCAAAAGTTGAATTTTCATTGACCCATCAAAATCCTTCCATAAGTTGATCTCTCATGGTAAAGATAAAATTGGAGTTTTCAACTAAAAGCTTTCAAAAAATCAGGAGCAAAGATGAATGATGGCATTAGCAAGAAAGTTGGCATATATTTCTTCTGCAAGGAATACATCAACCTTTGACATTAGAGACTGATTTTATACCATAAAGAGCAAAAGAAAATAGAATAAAAACAATCAATTAGTATTCCTGGACAGCATTTACTAAAGAACGACAAAATAAATATCAGTGAGCAAAGTTATCAGTAGATATAAGTGAAATATACCGTAACCCTTTGGTGCTTCTCCTTTTTGTTGTAAACTGACAACACGTAAACCATCTGAACAATCGACAAATAATTTACAGAAGTTAATCACCAGTACCATGATCCATGAGAACAAAGGATGATCAAAATGGATGCTATGAAGTTCCAAGATGATATATGCTGAACGTGTACACTAGCTGTAACTGAGAAGAAGATCATCTGTGATGTAAGATTAGAAAGAAGGAGAACTCCTTTTTCTCTATTTCATTCCAGCTATGGCCATGGTATAGAAATCACAGAATTCGGACGAATGGTTATATTGCTACATTAGGGGAAATATTTAATCGCAAACAATATACACAACATCAACCAAGAAATCTATAGTTTTTACTTCCACAACAAGAGAAGCTGGAGAGTGTAGTGTGAAGCTATTTCATTTGTTACAAAACCTCAGCATCTTGTCTAGTAGAATCAATTATTAAAACTAGCACCTGCTGAGTGATATCTGAGGGATTTGTCTTCGCTAGTTGTTTCTATTTCCTTCTTAATAAACTAGGCTCAGAAATTGAAAGGAAAAAAAAAAACTGTGCTTCTCCTTGATATTTACACATCCCTCAGGAGTACCTGGTGTATCTCATATATAATGATTATTCAATATACAAGAAAAAAGGATGATGCAATATAATCTTCAAGCAATCTATTGATAGCTCTACACAATCATCAACATGACCAACTGTCTGTCTAAAATCATCAAAATCATGCATCTAACACGCAACATTTTTTTCTAGTTAGTACATTTCAGATCAATTCATGTGGTGTATATGAAATTTTCATCAATTTCAGCTAAAATAGACTGCCGATACACCTCCGCCCTCTTTGTCTCCTCCAAGCATGGAAGAGCCCAGGTGGACAGAGCCAGGTATCGGGAATGAACTTTATGCCAATTCCAACACCTACCACATATAGGGCCCCAACTCAATTCTTTATACCCAAGGAATGTTAGCAAAGGAGGACTAATTGCCTAAATGGTCTAGTTATCACATCCAAAACATTGTAACTTGCCAAATCACCAACATACATTTTTCATACACGGTGATTTCTCCAGTACATCAAATCTCTGGATCAGCTAACAGAACCAAAATGGCAATTTAGGATTGTTTTCAAGAAAATACCGTCATTTCCAAACCAACAAAATAATTTGCATAAACACAAGGCCAAGGGTCCAATGCTCACATGTCCATGGTGGGTCTTCAAGCCTCGATCCTCCACCCTACAGTTGCCATCGATGAGTATGGTCTTTACTGGTACCTTCTGCAGTGTACACAAAAAGAGAGACAGAAACAAGGTTGAAGGTTGATTAGAGACTCAAATCTACATCTAAGACTTTTCTTCCTACTTTCATTTTCAACAAAATTGGCAAGGAAACCTGCTCCTCCCCTTAAACAACTAAAATCTTATCGGCATATGTTCTTCTCACTCTTCAAAGTTAAAATCAAATTCAAATACTTGTACACTTATAAAGACGGTAATTAGCAGGAATCAAAGAAGGCAGTTTATTCATTCACCTGATTATGTTGGGGTTTCCGCTTGTAGTAAGCTAGAAGCCGAGGCTCGAGAACGAAATACCTCATATGCATAAAAGATCGGCCAATTCTCCTGCGCCCATAGCGAACCATCCAACCTTCGTGAACCACCTTTGACGACATAGTCATCGCTGACCACTTCAAATCCACCAAAACGAAGGGAAGTTCCCTTTAGAAAAATTGAACGATCCAAATATGCAGGGTCGTTCTCCTGTTCACCAACGACGATCTAGTAAAAATTCCGAGAAAATCAGCTCAAAATCTTCAGGGAAAAAAAAAACAGAATCCGCTGCAGACACTATAAGCGTCAAAGCAAAGCAAAAAAAAATCCCGATATTTCCTGAACATCAACGAAGAAAGTGCAAAGAGAACAACGCCGAGAGAGATATTAAGAGATACGTACTCCAGTAATTTCCGCCTATCAAATAAGAGAGAGAAGCTTGAGAAAGTGAAAAGGATATTCTGCTCTCTTCTTCACTTAAAAGCCAGCGTATTAGGTCTGAAAACGGCGGCCGCAGTATCAGCCTCCGACGGTGAACGGGATCGGCGGGAGGGGTGGCCACGACGAAGACGGAAGGCTGCGCAGTGCGGTGGCCGTGTTTTGGAAAGAGATACGTGTTGAAGCTGGTAAATGAAGGCGGAGTGCTGAACGAAGAGAGACGTTCATTCTCAAGGAAGTCAACAGACGTTGATCCTTCGGGTTATTTTGCCAAGTAACCAAACATGCGGGGCGGCAAAATCTGACCCGACATGTGGAAACCATCCTCCCACTCGAACCAAGACCGGACTTATGTTTTTTTTTATATATACAAGATAAATATTAGGTTTCCTCTTAAATAAAGGACATACCTAAATTATTATTCTAGATGATTTTTACAATAAATGTAAAATCTCGATGATGAATTTACAGTAAAGGACATACTTAAATTATTACTTTTGATGATGATTTTTATAATGAATGTAAATTTTAGAGTTTATTTTGAAACACTATTGTCTAACAATACATATGTAAGGATTAGACGAAGTATTACGTAGTATTATGTAGTGTAGCGTGACTAGGGCTGAGCACGGGCCAGAAATCGATCTGAACCCGAAAAGCCCGAAAACAAAAAAAAAACGGGATAGAAGACCGAATCGAAGTCATGCGGTTCGAGCCTTGCTCGGTTCGGTTCGGTCCGGGCTAAAAACCGAACTGGTTCAAATTGTTTATTTATCGGATTTTTTGTTTAAAACTTTAAATTTTCTGTTTAAAGTCCAATAAATATAATACCAAAATGATATAGATTAATAGCTAACTGAAGTTATCAAGTTCGACTTACAAAATAAAGAAGTTCGAAACACAAAATGACAAAAACAACATAGTAACATCAAATTTAAATCAATGTTTCATAATCATTAGTCCATTGCCAAAATGCCAAAAAGTGCACTTCTTTATCCATTCAACACCTAATAGAAGTTCATTTCATCCTTCAAGGGTCCAAGAAAATTTTACCAGCCCAAAGTCCAAACACAAGTTGGGTTAAAAAAAGGCTATTCGGTTTAACCCGAAAAAAGCCCGAACCGAAACCTTGATAAAATCATACCGAAACCCGAACCGATTAATTTGGGTTCGGGTCGGTTCGGGTTTTCGGTTTAACCGACCCGTGCTCAGTCCTAAGCGTGATGTATGAAGTTCTTGATGGTAGTAGGACTAATATCATGTGTTGCGAGAAAATCAGTTGCTCTGTTGTATTTCCTGCAACAATGAAACATTAAGATAAAACTAGAATAACTTAATGAAGATTGAATATAATAGTTTTAATTTTCCAAATTCCATTTATTGAATTAATGATAGCTAAGTTATCATCCTCTATGATAAGATTATTAATCCTAAAGAAGCCGTTTTACGTTCTCCTTTCAAGGCCACGTATGCTTCAGCCTGTAAAATGGATATTTTAGGAACTTGTTTCTTGTCTGGGTAGAGGGTATCACCTTTGGAGTTTCTAATAATAAATCCAATATGAGAGGAAAGATCATCTTTTTTGAAACCATCAAAATTAAATTGTGTCCATTGTGATGGGGTTTTCTCCATATTCTATTTTTAAGGAGTAGTCTTTTATTTACAGAGGGTTTTCGTTTTGGTGATGGATCAGTGACATCTTTCCATTCTTGATAATGGATAAATGCCATATCAGAAGAGTTGATATTTTGTTGGGAGGTGTCTTTGTGAAATAAAATAGAGTTACGGTGTTTCCATATTGTCCACCATAGAAAGTACATAAGTTCTGGAGATGTGTTTGACTTTCTAAATATTTTAAGGTCGTAACAAAAATCTAAAGTGTGTTGAAAAACAAAAGTGTTGCATGTTTTTAGTCTCAATATCAAGTGAAAAAGAGATGCGATAGATCTTAGTATCAGAATTGCATAAAATGCATTGTGAGGGGACCCTAGGATAATGTTTGTTAAGACGTTTTGTAGTGGGCAAAACATCGGTAAAGGCTTTCCATAGGAAGTTTTGTATTTTAGGAGAAATAAGTGATTTCCAAATCTAAGATGTAGAGTTATATGTAGAGTTGAGATTATGAGGTTGAATAAGGGTTCTTCCTGATTTGACGGAAAAATTACCATTAGGCGAAAATTTTCATACAAGATGATCCTCTAGGTTTGTGTAAGAATATGAATCTTTAAAATTTTGGTAATGATATGTGGGGTAAAAAAAAATAGAGATTGAAGATATCTCATTTACAATCGGTTGTAATGAAGTGAGATACTTTAAAATTGATGATGATGTTATCAAAATATGGTTCGAGTATATAATCTTGAATCCCATGATCCATTGAATTCAAGATTGTATACAAATAGTATTTACACAATCATCTTTTATTTAAATACAAATACCTTGCTAGGCATAAGTTTCGTGTAGGTGTAAAAAAAGGTCATGTCCATATATTGTGTATGTGTGGCTTTCCTGGTTGTTAAAAAAACATGGATACGCATAAAAAAATATCGAGGTCACTCATTACATTACTATTCTTGCATTAGCACGCTTAATTTTCGACTTCTTTGTCTTCGCTTGAACCATGAAAAAGAAGAGATATTGTTGACTTGAGTGACACTTTAATCGTTTATATATAAACTAATCTAAACCCCGAAGTATTATAATTAGACTTCTCAAAGACATGCCCCGACACGATGACCCGAACGGGTCGAGCCGCCTAATTTTTTTAGGGTTGTGACTCGACCCAAAAATCACTGAGCAAGAAGGATCCAAATCCGACAGACCTATAATTTTAGGAGACACTACAACGATTAAGATTTTCGATTCTTTCGTCGGGGACTCGTCTTAGGTAAGTGGGGTTCATACACTAAAGATAAGAGAATCACGCAGGCTTTGATTCCTCTAATCCCGAGAGAATACATAGACAACTTAATAATCACTATTAAGTTCAAGCCTTTTTTAAATATCATTAACAACTTTCAAATGTTTATAAGTTTAAGTTTTAGATCTTAAGTTTAAGTTTTCTAAGTTTGAAAGAAAATTATATTTTAAGAGAATAATATTTGTGAGTAACTAGTTTAAGTTTAATTTTATTAAGTTTAAAATGTAATTGTAATATTAAATAATTTTTGTAGCTAAAAAACTTGTTTTTTTTTTGTTAAATATTTTTTTAAAGTTAAACAATTTTATATATTTAAAATAGATACAACTGTTGGAATCTGATCGAACCAATGGTTTGCCCGGTTCCAACTATCATAACCCGCCGGTTCAAACGACTAGATTTCTATCCGTTTGAACTTGAAACGCCAGTTAACTGGCTAAAAACTAGCCGTACTTTGAACAATTTTTTTTAAAAAAAAACATAAACTACTCCCAAAAATTCATATTTTTTTTGATGAGGAAAGAATTAGACGGGGCCTAGCAACGATGCAAGATCCGGCCTAGAGCATCCATTTGGATGAGAACGCGAAGTTCTGGGTTTGATTCCAACATAGCGGTTCACCTCCCGAAAAACATGCCTTAGCGGTTCACCTCCCGAAGTTCTGGGTTTGATTCCAACATAGCTGAGTTTAACAATTTGATCAACATAGCGGTTCACCTCCCGAAAAACATGCCTTATACGGACTTCCTAAAAAGAACGGAGATCGATGAGGATATCAGCGATGACCATTTCAATTTCCCAAGGGCAAGTCCAAGTGCCTAAAATGGAGTTGATAAGGCACAAATTGTCTCATTCGATTTCGATTTTATTAAGACGAAGGGAAACAACTGTTTTGATACTATTTTTCAGGGCTAGGATTTCTGCCATTAGGACGGAGAGGCATCCGTATTGTTTGTTGGACATATGGATTGTTTCAGCATATTCATTTATAATGATGAAACCCGTACCTGTTTTACCATTTGGTATTTTCGTACCATCAAAATTTATTTTACAAAATCCTGGTTTTGGTTTATCCCATTTAATGTTTTTAGTCTTCCGTCTACTTGTTGGGTTGGGTTTTTTAGTTGTTGTTTCATCTGTATCTGATACCTTAGTTTTATTCCAATTCTGGATTAGGGTTTTGATGTATATTGTGAGATCTTTGATTTTGTCCGGGTTAGGTGTTTGGAAGATTACTTGGTTTCTATTGATCCAAGTGCCCCACCAGGTGGTAGCAAGACAAACCCATTCATTTTTAGTAAGTATGGACTGCAGTTCACGGATTAAGTCGATAGGTTTTTTGTTATTAGTATTTACTCTTCTAATGATGAAATCAATAGGAAGATTTTGTTTCGATTTGTTCCAGCGTATTGGGGCACTTGAATAAGAAGTGGTTTAGGTCTTCGTGCAGATTATTGCACGCGTCACATGCTAGAGGGACTGAGACATGTTTTTGTGACAGTCTAGCTTTCGTAGGTAGGCCATCATGACATATTTTCCATAAGAAATTCTTCACTTTTGGGTAGGTATCAAGTTTCCAAACCCATGATAGGTCATTAGTAGGAGAGTTTGTTTGTTTGATTATTAATTCAAAGGCTGTTTTAGTAGAGAACCATCCAAATTTATTTGGAGCCCAATAGAGTCGATCGGGGATGTTGTTATGAGGTATTTAGATATTGTTAATAAACTCAACAACTTCATCTTGAGGCACAACTTTTAGTTTAGAAATGTCTCATTCTTTGTTAGTGGTGAAATCACTCACTTTGCTTTGGTCATCAAAGTAAATGTTTGGGAGACTGTAGTCTTTAAGGGTAAAATTGGGAGTCCATGGGTCCACCCAAAAGTTGATAGAGTGGCCATCGCCAATGAGCCATTGCAGACCAGCTTTGAAGTCATTGTGAAGCTTGAGGAGGTGACCCCATTGTCAAGAATGGTTCGTTTTTCTAGTATAGTTAAGAATATTATCATTTTTGAGATATTTTTCTTTGATGATTTTGACCCAAATGCTATTTGGTTCTGCAAATATTTTTCAAATGAGTTTCATTTTAAGATCTTTGTTCATGTCTTCCGTTTTACGGATTCCTATTCCTCCATTTGCTATATTTTTGCAAATTTTATCCCACCTGATAAGTGGTTTAAATGATAGATCTTTGTTCCATAAGAAATTTCTATTAGCTTTATCCAGTTTTTGGTGTAGGGAAGTTGGTAGCATAAAGCATTGCATGATGTAATTAGGTTTCGCGGCTAAGTTTGCTTTGATACGGGTAGCTCTTCCCTCAAGGGAAATGAAGCTAGCTTTCCATTTGGAAAGTTGATTATTTGTTGCAATAATAGTGTCTTGGAATGTATTTTGATTAACTTTCCCATTTATGATAGGACAGCCGAGATATTTGTCTAGTGAGACCGAACTGGGTATATTTAGTATTGATTGGATCAGTAATTTAGTATTGTTCGAAGTATTGGGTGTTGTTTGAAATGCCAACTTATGGTAATTTACACATTGCCCCGATATGGAGCAATAATCTTCGATTATTGTCTTAACCTTTTGGCAGGATGTTTGGTTTGCTTTGGCAAAAATGAGAATATCATCAGCAAAGGCCAAGAAGGGGATATTAGTGCCCAATCGACTGATTTTAAAGCCTAGTTGTTTGGTGTTAGAGTTGGCTTCATGTTGAAGTTGTCTAGCTAGGACTTTAGCACCTAAGATAAAGAGAAAAGGGGATATGGGATCACCCTGTCGAAGTCCTCTTTTAGGGAAAAAGACGTCGGTTGGTCCGTTGTTTACTAGTACTAAGAAAGAGACGGTTTCGATGCATTCTTTAATCCAAGCAACGAAAGTTGGAGAGAAGCCAAATTTGTTGAGTACATTCAGAATGAACTCCCATTCTATTTTGTCGTAAGCTTTTTCCATATCCAGTTTAATAGCAATCCATCCTTCTTTTCCTTTCTTAGCCCGAAAGGAGTGAAAAATTTCATGTGCTATTAGGATATTGTCTTGTATGGCACGATCTGCAACAAAGGTGTAACACCCCCAAATCGTAACCCATTTGGAAAGGTATTACCGCCAGTGACCTCGGTTTCCACACCGAAGCCACCCCGGGCTTTACCGGTTTAAACACAAATCATAATCAACAAGTGTGATATAAACATCATAACTTCATTTAAATCATTGTCGCGAAACCTCAATTCCAAATGCGACAAAATACAGAGTTATTACAATACATCGGAAGACTTAAAATAATTTACAAGAGTATTGACCTCAATAGTCAATGCCCAAAGATCGTAGCCTGATTAAAACATTTTCAAAACACCGTTCATCCTTATAGTCGTTCTAGCCTTTTGGGACATGTATGTGCCGAAACGGACGGACGACACCACCATGACGATGCAGATAAATAAACAACAAAGCAAATAACAAATAAATTGGTTAGTCTAAAGAATAGACTAAGCAAGGGTGGGGAGCATTAAATCAATTCATACAAGTGTTAACTAAGCAGTTCAACATATCAATAAATCATATCAAAGTTACAGGTGTTAACTAAGCAGTTCAACACAACAACAATTTACATCAAAGCCATCAAGGCCAACTAAGCAGTTCAACACAACAACAAATCACATTAAAGCCATCAAAGCTAATAACCAGAATAAATATTTATAATAGCGTTGATACTAGCAGATATACAACCTATTATAATATCAGATTTTAATCATATTAATTAACAAAACTGTTCCCAATATGCATAAGAAATCAAATTAATTAACAACTACACAATTGATAATTAATGAAACATATAATAATTAAGCAAGAGCGAACCGCCACTTGTCTGGAATAATTCCGGGTTAAATCTGAACGGGAAAGGATTATGGGCTTACGGCCCAACACAAATAAAACAAAGGAGAGGGACCCACGTGGTCATTGTACACCATCTCTACCAATTCGAATTTAACATAAACAGCAACACACCATTGTAATATCATCAACACACCAAACCAAGAACACTAACACACCAAACCAAGAAGGCAACACGAAATCAGCCACCAAGCAGTAGCATCGCGGGGCGCGGCACTCCCTTCACCGCGGGGTGCGGTAGCCGAGACAGAGGAGCTCGACAGGAAGCTCGGACATAGGAGAGACAAGAGGAAGAGGGGTTTGATCTCCAACCTCCTTAAGCTTCCTAATACTACTCACGAACACCTCCTAACACTCAAGAGGGAGCTCGAAATCTCACTCAACTAAGCTTCAAAAAGCTCATCAATGGAGGAAAGAAAAACAGAGGAAGGAGGGAGTGGTTGGCTGTCCTTAAGCCTTCCATTCGTCCAACTATATATATAGCTCAAGGAGAGAGCTTGCTGTCAAAAGAATTGACATCTGCCCAGACATGTTTACACGGAGGTAGTATCGTGCCAAGGTTTAGCACAAGGGAGAAAACTCGTGGCACCATTTGCACAGGATAAAAATATACTTGCAAGGTAAGTTTGCAACTTGATAAGATTTGACTTCAGGGGTAAGATTTGAACGTGGAACGTGGAGACGGTGGACACAAGTTGCACTAGATAAAATTTGGTATGGGTTTTAAACCACGGAAATTATATGTTTGTATCCAAACAAATATTCTAAGTTTCGAAAATACATTGAATGTATTTTATACCACTCAAGGAATTATTTCGGATATCATGGAAGTTACGGAAAATCCGGACTCCACTGAAATCGAAATAATTACTGAACGAAGGTTGGGAAAAATTACCCAAATATCCTAACTAAAAATTGAGGGATATTACAAAAGGCACCTTGTAGGGGGTGGATGAACTTATTTAAAATGGGCTTTAAACTTTCTGTTAAGATTTTAGAGATGGCCTTATAAATTGTGGAACAAAGGCTAATCGGTCGGTAATGGTTTGTTGAGTTGGGATTATCACACTTGGGTATTAGAGTGATGAAGGTGTGGTTTATTTGTTTGAGAAGTTTACCTGAATGAAATAAGCTTTTAATCGCTTTAGTGACGAGTGGTCCAACAATGTGCCAATATTTGTGGTAGAACAGAGCGGACATTCCATCTGGTCCTGGTGATTTATCGCTGCCAATGTTGAAGATAGCGTTCTTGACTTCCTCATTTGTCACATTCCTTGTCAGAGATAAGTTATCCTGGTCCATGACCTCTTTGGTTATGTTTCCAAGCAACTTGTGAAGGTTGTGATTATTAATTGTTCCCTTTTTAAATCTTTTTTCGAAATCTGAACGGATTTCATTTCTTATATTTTCAAGACCAATAATGATCGTTCCTTCTTGAGTTCTAATCTCACGTATGATTTTACGGCTTCTTTTTCCATTCGCGATGCGATGGAAGTAGTTTGTATTTGTATCAATAGATTTAGTATGCTTGATTTTGGCTCTCTGACTCCAGTATTTTTTGTGAAAGGAGAGTAGACATTCCTTTTTATTGATAAGTATATTTTGTTTGTTAATTAAGGTTTGATTTGTGTTAGAAATGATTTCTTTTTGGATCTCTAATAGCTCCAATTCAGTTTCTTTGATTTGGTTGAAAATGTTGCCAAATGTGGTTTTATTCCACTTTTTGGTAGAGAGTTTAAGAGCAAAGGTTTTTTTAACAAGATTGAACATGTGGGAACCTTGAGATTCAATTCGCCATGCTTGTTTAACTAGGTTTTTGAAGTCTTTTCTAGTTGTCCACATTCTTTCAAATTTGAAAGGTTGTGCCTTTATAGGGTTAGGATTTTCAAGCTCCATCGAGATGGGGCAGTGATCCGATGAAGTAAATGCATGATTTTTGGTAAAAATGTCAGGAAACCATTGGATGATTTGGTCATGAACAAGGACTCGGTCTAATTTCTCATAAATATTGTTAATTCCAGTATGATTTTTACGCCAGGTGAATTCACCTCCTTTAGTGGGGATATTAAGGAGGTCACAGCTATTTCTAAAGTTGTGAAGTCTTTCGAATCTTGAGTAGATATTACTGCTGCCACCTTTTTTTCCCATGGGAGACTCAATTTCATTGAGATCGCCAATGACGATGCACAGTAAATGGGTTTGGGAGATAAAGTTAGTAAGTGTGTTACAAAATTCATTTTTTTCCTTCTCTTTTGGAGGCGCATAAGAGAAAATTATCATGATAGTGTAATTTTTATCAATGATTTTGTATTTGATTGCTATAAATCTTTTGTCGATATGAGCTAGTTCGCAAATTTCATTATAGAATTGGTATGATTTCCACATGACGCATATTCCACCAGAGAAACCCAAAGCAGGCGAAGAGTGGATGGTGTCAAACCCGGCTTTAAGCCAGAAACTTTTAATAGGTTCTTGGTTAGTTCTTGTTTGAACAAGTGCCATGATTTGGATTTTCTCAATTTTGCATAAAGCATCAATATCAGTCCATAGGTTTTTACGACCGATACATCGACAATTCCAGAGGCATATCTTCATAAAAACCTAAGGAAGGATTTTGCAAGTGAAGTTGGTCTTGCCATAGTAAGGTTCTTATTGTTATAAATTTGGTACCTCTTGGTTCCCTTTTTTTCCTTAGCTTCCCAATAGGTGTGTTCATTGTGGTTTTGGTCTGTTAGTTTACCGAGGTTATTAAACCAAACCCTTGTTCCGAAATAAAAGGCATAGAGATTTCCACTGGTATTTGTTGTTGAGATTGATGTCATGCAAATTCCATGTTTTTTTGTTGGTGTTTTACAATTGGAAACTGAAAAATTAGTATGCTGAGATAGAAGACAACAACTGTTATAAGTAGATACTTCCCAGTAATAATTCAAGATGCTATAGTTATACATATCGTTAAAGGCAAATGGGGTCGTATGTTTATATGAGTTGTTAAAGGCATAGTCATATTTTGGTAATGATGAGTCGGGACTACTGTTGTAGGAGGTTGTGTTGATTTTGTCATAGTTAACCGGTTTTGTGTTTTTTGGTAGCTGGCTAGTGTTATCATCTATGGAAGATGATTTTATGACAGAGTTGATAACAACATAGGAGGGGGTTGGTTTAGATGCTTGTGAAGCATCTTGAGTTTGTTTCTTTTTTAAAGATTTTGCATACTTAGATATGAAAAATAGTTCACAATGTACAGGACACAGACTCAAGCAGTGATGGGTAACTACATTAATCATACTCCGAGTTTCCTTTGGAAAATCCCAAACTTGAAACCTTGGTATTCCCCAAATAGAGATCTCAGTGTAATGAACTGTCATAGTTGCTTCATCTTTTGTTGCGAAAGAAACAGGTTCCAAAGCATATATTTGTGGGTAAGGAGGTGAATCCTGCAGGGGCCTCCAAAAGATTGTTGAAGGAGGAAGCATTTTATTGTAGTTTGATTCCCCAAAAATCTTGAGCAACTGATTCACAATTTGTAGGTACCTGTTAAGGTACCAAGACAGGTTTTTCCAAATAGGTGAGGAAGCATAGAAGTTATCCATCATAGTAATATAGAGTTTTAAATCCAGAATTGATACATTTTGAGTAGTCAAATAGTCAAGCAGAGACCAATTTAACTTAGTAAAGTGGAAGTTGATCCAGAATGTGAGTAACATGAAAATCCGGCTGGTCTTAGCAAGCTGGATGACCATGATATTTTTTGATTTTCCAAAAGTATCAGCAATTGGGGTTGGGCCCTTGATGTTGTTCATAGTATTATTATCGTCTAGCAAAGCAGAACTAGTATACATGTTTATAACAACAATAGAGTTTCTGAAGTTTGCTTGTGAAGCATTTTTTGTTGGTGTTTCAGAATAAAGCAACATAGGGTAAGAGGATTGCACACAATCATCACAAGAAAAACACGGATAATCATAGCTATTCTCATTAGAGATATGAAGGAAGAGATTGTAGTTAATAAACTTGCTAAGGTAGGTTAAGGTTCTGTTAAGAGAAATCAATTTACAACAAGTATAATGGTAATAGACACTCAGTGGGAGGCAAATATGAAGAATAAACAAGGTTAGAGTACACCTGTAGGTATTTGTAACACCACAAATCCAAGCAGAGCAGTCCAACAAGCTCAGTGTCATGGAAGAACCACAGAGAAGATGAGGTGTTTGTAACCTTTTGCAGAGACGGCTCATATGATAGGCAACCTGCGTCATCTCAGATGGCCACCACATAACACCATAGTCACGCCAAGGAAGGATCCACCACCAAAAAATCCAGCGGCTCTACCAAAATTGACGCGGGGAGGAGAGTTGATTCGAGAGGGCAAGGAGAGACCCCCAAGTGACCCCGTCTTTCTCATTCGTCTTAGGGAGGCCGAACCGCTTCATGGGAAGAGCCGACGAAATGGGTTTAGCAATTTTTTTCCTTTGAAGTTCCCAGATCTTTGAGATGAAGGGACAAGTAGGAGAAAGAGAGACTCCATGGTTGCGTGTAGCAGCAAGGACCCGAGGAAGAGGATCTTCAGAGAGCCAATGGTTGCATTTTTTTGGGAGATTTTGGATCTGGTATTTGGGGTTTTTCGATCCATGGGATCTGGAAAAGGGCAGGGAAAGCTCTCAGTTACGGTTGACAGCACGAGCCCGGAGAGAAGAAACTCCATAGAGCCAAAGCTTGCATTTTTTCTTGGGGTAAGGAGGTTTCGCAGACACCTCTGAAGATGATATTTGGATTTGGTGTTTGGGGTTGGTCAATCCATGGAGTTTGGGTGCAGGAGAGGACCGCTGAAGCGGAGCCGCTGCTAGTGGTTGTTGATCGAAGACCTTGCTCATGGGTGGGAGGAGGGTGCAGGTGGCGGCTGGGCAAGGGGTGGGAGAAGAAGAAGGGGAAAGTGTTAGGGTTTGCAGAGAGTTTTTACAGATATTGGTGGATTCCCAAAAATTCATATAAATACCCGCACCCCTCTTCATTTCTTTTCACCCCATTCCCTTTTACTCTTCTTCTCTCTACCACAAAGTCTAAATAATCACACTTCTAAATCTTTAATACTCTTTTAAAATACTCTTTAGTTAGTTCAATTATCTCAGTTTATATTGTTCTTACTTAATTTACTTGCTCGTATGTAGTTTTTTTTATTATCTTTTTAAGTTATTTAGTTTATATTGTTGTTATTTAAGTAGTTATTTTATTAAATTAAATTTATTATTACATCTTATTTATTTGTCTTTTTTTTTTAAATATGAATAATGTTAGGAGAAATCTTAATTCTGATATTTTTAGGATTCATTTTAGGAAAAGTGAATCCCAAGCTAACAATAAAATTGACGTTTTTTGTATCGTGACAAGAGAACTATGTAGTCGAAGGGAGGAGGCTATGACACTTCGACGAAACATCTTACAACAAATCACCAGACAAAAATGGAACTGTACGATTGCAAATGGTAAGTGGGTTTCGTACACTAAAGGTATGAGAACCATATGGGCTTAGGTATGAGAACCATGTGGGCTTTTATTCCTCTAACCCCAAGAGAATATGTATGCAATTTAATAATTACTATCAAGTTCAATCCCTTTAATTTTTACTTTGTTTCATTTTTAAATATCATGAACAACTTATTAGGTTAAAAAATCATTATTAAATCAAAAGTGTAAAGGCTTATGTTAGATTTTAAGTCTAATTTTTCTAATTTAAATTAAAAATAGATTAAATATTTTTTAATAAAATTTTCCAAGTTTTATAGAATTCTAATAAGTTTTTTTTACCGAATTGGAACCGGGTCCAATCCGACAAAAAACATAATTAAAAAGCAAATGCAAGATTTTTCCAGTTCTCAATTAAAAAAAAAAACAATTCATGAACTAGACCAACATTATGGATTCGTTTGGATTCTCTCTAAAATGTATTATACTAAGGAATTTTTGGTATAATGCATTTTCTATTTCATCAACCGGTTGAGCAAGGGTGTTCATCCGGTCTGGATCGGACCGGATTTTTTCAAAAGTATGGACCAGAGACCGGAATTTTTGTAAAAAAATTATTTAAACTCCTATTTAATATCTAAAAAATATTTAAACTCCTCACTTATTAATTTAAGAAAAATATCTAAAAAATAACATTAAAACTCCTATCTTTTTATTTTTTTTTTTAAAAACGGTCCAACCAATTCAGACCAATTTTTTTCGGATTTAGACCGGATTAAAAAAAATATCCGAACCAGAGACCGAACCGTAATTTTTCTCGTCCAGGCCATATTTGATCACCCCTAGTTTAGCCGGTGGCTCGGTTGCATTTTCTCTTTCATTTGCTCGAATAATAATTAAAAAAATTGATTTCAATTTTAATTGGAGGAGAGAAATTCCTGTGGGCATTGCTTGTTGTATGTGTCCCCCACACGTCTTTCGCCTCGTCTCCTCCCAAATTCTCCGGCGATTTCCCCAAGAGGAAGCCATTGCTAACACCTTCGAGGTATTCTCTCATCCGACTTCATTCCCCTGCACATCTCTCAGACTTGATTTTCTTCCTTGCTCTCATGCTTGTTGTGAATCTCGTTTCGCTAATTTTCAATTGAAATAGGAGTCCTGTGATTTTTTTGTGGGGTTGCTATCGCTAGGGTTTTCGCGGTTTGCTTTTGTATTGGAACTGCGATTTTAGAGATCGATTTGCTGTTAATTGGTGAATAGTGGTATTGATCTTACAACTGATGGATCGTTTGTTTGTTGATTTGTTCGTTTAAGAGTGCCGATCCGTTTTCACGTTCAATACGTGTAGTTATGAAAGATTCATGTTTGTTTGGGGATTTAAAGTGTTTTGGAGTTTTCAGATTAGAGGATAAATTGGAACATCTTGGGCTTTCCTTTTCGCTCTTGACTGCTTTGGATTGTGGTGTCTTATGCACAACACACGCTCTGTAGACTGAAAAAATAAGGAAGTAAGAATAGTTGCAGTCAAATAACAAACCTCGAGCTACTAGGTGAAGTAACAATCATGGTTTTACCCTCTGATTTGTTAGTCTATCAATCAAAATTAACTTGCTTGAAAGTTCAGTATGTCTTCATATAAACATGGCTCTCAATCTCATGCCATTTGAACTACCTGCAGATTTAGGCCACAATCTAGATTACTTTGATCAGAAAAATCAAGGGATTCTGCTTTTTTTTCTCTTTGTTTTCTGGATTTGAGGTCCGCTAGAGGATTTGGAATTAAACTGTTTTTTTTTATGGAGGAACCTTGAGCCCTATTAGAACTATCTGTGTGTTTCTTGTTTGATTGCTTGAAGGCAAAATATGCACTAAACGCACCTTATACATCCATTTATAAAGCTTCTGATCTTTGAAAATGAGATGATAAATTTAGTAGTTTATAGGAGTGCAATGCTACAAATTGTTATATTTTAAGCTTGAACTCATGTTCTTCATTTGTATGTCAGTTGCCGGAAGAAAAGGAATGGATTGTCTCTTGAAAAGAATGAAAGAGGAGTCATCCGAATGCGCTTTTGATGAGCTTGATATTCAAAAATGCCCATTCCTCAGGAATATCAACAAGCCAACACATATGAGCTTTTTGTCCCTGAATCTGCCAATTCCGGTGTGTAGTTCTTCTCTTTGTTCTTATGCAGCATTGCTAATTTGCAGCTTCATGTTTGCTACAGCTGCCTACTGTATAGTTACACAATATATCACGTTAATAGTTTGAGAAAATTCTTGATTTATCGTTCGCTCCTGCAGACACCTGGATCCAGAGGTCCAATTTTTGAAGATGGACCCAATTTTGATATGGCATTCAAGCTCTTCCATGGAAAGAATGGTGTGATACCTCTCGGAAGCAGCTCTAATCTGTATGATGATTGTCACCCAGAACCCGAGCCTGCTCCTAAGTTTAACCCTTTAGCAGTAAGAACTGCCACAATCAGTTTATCAGCTTTTGGACCTGGAGGACCATTTAGTTTTGACTCGTTTTCTGACAAATGGAAGAAGCAGAAGAAGAAAGATGAACAATCTAAGAAAAAAGATAATCTGCCTCAGGTAAGGCTAAGTTTTTGTTATATAAAATGGTGATTCTAGCAATATTTAGTACTCCACAAAATGCTCATTGATTGGGTTATAATGTAGTCCATTAATAGAATTTGGTTTTCTCATATCTAGGGTGAAGGCTCAGCATCACACGAGGCAGTTGGAAATGAATGGTTACAAAATGGAAATTGCCCAATTGCAAAGTCATACAGGGCAGTTAGCCATGTTATCCCCCTAGTCGCCAAGGCTCTAAAACCTCCTGCGGGGATGAAATATCGTTGTCCTCCAGCTATTGTAGCTGCTAGGGCTGCTCTGGCTAAGACCGAACTTGCCAAAAATCTGCGTCCCCAGCCACTACCAGCAAAGATGTTTGCCATTGCAGCCCTGGGAATGGCAGTCAACGTGCCCCTTGGCATGTGGAGGGAACATACTCGCAAATTCTCTCCATCATGGTTTATGGCTGTTCATGCAGCCGTGCCATTCATAGCCATGCTTAGGAAAGCCATTCTGATGCCAAAGACAGCCATGGCACTGACCTTGGGTGCTTCAATTCTGGGACAGTCTATTGGGGCAAGAGCCGAAAGGCTGCGGATGAAGGCCTTAGCTGAAAAGAAAGGAATAGTGGAAAAGACCACTGATATTGGTATTCTGGGTTGCACCTCAGTACAGGTAGAAGGCATTCGGGTTAATTGCGCGAAAGAACAGCTCATACTTGCTACCGACCATGTCAACAAGGACAAACCGAGTTCTTCAAGAGCAAGCGTTTGCTTCTGAAAATTGACAAATGATTGGATTCTCGGAGAAATTGAGAGGTATGGTATCTTAGTTGAACCGTTTTATCTTCTATGTTATTGGGAAAAAAATGAATAAATACAGCTATAGGATTGAATACTCATTACATTACTGGAATGAGAGTGTATTTGAAACATATGGATTCACATGTATCTAATTGTCTATTTTGAAGACTGCAATAGTGTCTTCATGTGGTTAATGTTCCCATTGTGTGTGGCCTACGATGAATTCCTTAAAAGCTCGACTAGGTACTTGGATGAATCAAACTATCTGCAAGGAATTTGTTCTGACTGAGAATGTGATCCTTAATCTTGAAGTAGTGATCAAGAAATTGCTTGAGATTTTTCGTCTTTAGCTGGATCATTGCCTGTGAGGAGAATCTCGTCCACACAGATGGCAAGACATACAAGGGAAAAACCGTCCTTGTGAGAGAAGAGACGAAAAGCAGGAGTATGATCGACGAGACGAAAAGCAGGATATACCTTTGTCTTCATTCTAAGCCACTCTTGAAAGAAATTAACCACTTTTTATTGTACTCATTCCTAAAAATAACAATCCAATAACTAATTATCATTTTATACCAATCAATTTACTCGAGCACTAGATACGTTCACATTTTTTTCACTAAATAAGCTCAATTAGTCTTGTTCATGCAAAGCGTGATCGAGACTCTTGGTAACAAAGAGTATTGCGGGTGCGTGACTTTTAATATATATATATATATATATAAAAAATTATTATTATTATTTTATTTATAAATTATTTTGTATTAAATGAAAAAAAATTATATATTCAAGATATGAGATTTAAGGTCTTTAAGACTCCGAAAACAAGACAAGACAGGTTATGAACGCTCAATGATGGTGTGACTCCTCGGATTTAAGGTTTTCAAACCGATTTTATTTTCATACCCTATTATCATGCTTGTAGCACATAGAGAGTTGATACTTTTTTGTCTTGTTTTAGGGTCCCGGGATATCCTAAATTCCATACCCTATAAACCCTAGGGTAAGTAGGGTTTCAGAATTAGGGTATCAAAATCATGTTATTTTTATACCATATCATTCTTGTAGCACAATGGGAGTTCATGCCCATTTTTTAATCTTGTTTCGGGACCCCGAAACAAGACAAAAAAGTATCAACTCCCTATGTGTTACAACTCCTACAAGCATGATAATAGGGTATGAAAAAAAAATCGGGTGAAAACCATCCGAGGAGTCACGCCATCATAGAGCTCCCATAACATGTCTTGTCTTTTTTTCGGAGTCTTAAAGACCTATCTTGAATATATAATTTTTTTTAATTTAATACAAAATAATTTATGAATAAAATAATAATAATAATGTATGTATTTATTTATTTATATTTTTTTTAATGTTAAAACAGTCACGTCCATGCATTGCGTGAGCGTGACTTTTTTTATTTTTCTTTTATATACGGGGGCGTGACTCTTTGTTACCAAGAGTCTCGCTCACGCTAATTGAGTTTATTTAGTAAAAAAAAAAACGTGAGTGTAGCTAGCACCTCCCTTAATTTATGCAAGATCACCTATAAAATCATTACAAAAATCCCTGTGAATTGGCATGTACAAATTATTTCAAAAAGTTGCTCAAATGTCACATTTTTTGTCCATAATTGCTTATATGTCACATTTTAATTTTATTTGCACAAATGACAACTTTATGTCAAATCCCACTTGTTAATTGCATAGGTAGCACAAAAGTATATATTAAGATTAGAATTTTATTTGCACAAATGAAAAGAGAAATGCAAAATGTCAAATCATGTTAAGGACAATAAAATTAGAATTTGTGAAAATATTAAAAATTTGGAAAATATTTTTTTGGAAAATTAGGTAAACGAAAAAATAAAAAAATCATACATGAATTTGAAAACCGGATTTAAAAGATTTTTTTTATAAATATACATAGAAAACACTAGAAATTGAACCCATTTATGTGTTTTTGTGTGGAATCACTTTTCAGTGGAGCCCCACATTTGTCCTGGTTGGACCCCACGAGCTATGCAGGCCTCTATTAATACACGTCCATCTCTTATATATATATATAAGCTCTCCTCTTTTTAAGCTAACAGAACATTTTTAGACCCATTATATTTACATGTCATTTTCTCATTTTTTTTTTTTTAATTTTTTTAATTTTACTTTAAATAAAAATCATTTATCAAATCAAAATTTATATGTAAATATTTAGATTACAATTACTTTCAAAACCAACCAAACTTTAAATTGACAAATAATATTGTAAATACATTTAACCATCAATCTGTATATCTATATTAAAGCTGACTCTTTTTTAAGTCACGAGAGTGTTTTTAGGCCCAAGTTGTTAAGGTTTTATTTATTTTATTTATTTATTTATTATTATATTAAATAATTAGCAAAATATAAATTAACAAAAAAACCTTAACAAGATTTGCAAATTAATTAGCTCTAAATTTTAAAATCTTATCAAATCTTGACCAAAATCTCATCAAACTAACTTATTTTTGCAATAAATGTTAACGTAATTTTCTATTTGACGGAAATATAAATGTGATACATATATTTTTGCTAATTCAACAATAATATTAATTGACATTTAACATCATTAAAAAAATTGTTTTAATTAATTAATTTAAATATTAAATATTGTATAAGGTTAGGTTATATACTTAACTTTAGATACCATATATTTTAATGATTTTTTTTGGTAAATATCACGGATTAGTGACAAACTATTAGCAAATTAAATGAACCCATGTAAGTTAATTAGTATATTGACATAGCAACAAGATTATTGAACTCAAGTAAGTTAATTAGTAACAACCTTTAAACATCATATCTTTTAAATGATTTTTTATTTACTTACAATGCATTCACATTTTGAAATTAAAAAAAATCACGTAAATTTGATAGCAATAAAATCGTCACTTAATAGATTTCATATTTTCAAGATTTAATTATAAATTATTTATGAACTTGAAATAGTTGATGATGAATATAAAATATGTATGAAAATATCAATATACTATTTGAAATATAATTCAATTGAGTTTTATTTGATTCTCCAATTGAGTTAATATAGTATATTAATAATTACGAATAAATATAAGTGCCCAATATATATATATAATAATAAAATAATGAGTAAATTAATATGATTTTATTTTCAATAATATCATCATCTCAATATCTAAAACCTGAATTGAATATTACAAAAGGTAAAAAAATAAAAGCTAACAAAAGTAATATTATATCAACAAACTTAAGAAGTTTTAAAAATAATATAGATCTATATATATCATCAGTAACATATTGTTGGAAGATTGACAAATAACATCGTACTAACCTATTAAATTGAAGAAACAAAATAGTATATTTCGATTCATAACTTCAATCTCGGATACCATTTCACTCTAAATATACAAAAATAAAATGTTCTTGAGTTAAGTAACATGTGCAATCGTAATTTTTATAAATATTTAGAGTGAATTTTTTTCCCTATAATGTTTATATATAAATTCAATCACATTATTTTTATCAGTATGTATATGTTTGGAAAAAATCTAATATAATTACATGTCAATATATTCTCATTTCATGTATATCTTATCTTTTATAATCACGTACGTATTTATTAATTTGTACTCATGTTACGTTTATTTATATACTAAAATTTTCTTTTATAAATATAAGTCTACTCGTGCATGACACGAGAGTTTAAACTAGTATTTAATAGCTCAAATCCCCCAAAGTGATACAGAGAAGAACCGACCCAAAAAGACACTAGAAATAGAAAATATATCGAGGCTGAAAACGAGAGCTCTCCTCTGCCGCTACTCTCTCTAACTCCAAAACCAAGAAATCTGTCCTAATTAACCCCAAATCCATTTAATTAAGCTACCAATATCCACTTCATCATCTTTAGCTAGCTAGCAGCGTACGTAGACATACGACGTCGTCCGATAAGATCGGTGAACAATGTACGTGTAATCCTAATTAACCCCTAAACCCGGAATGCCCTTATCTATCGATCAGGACAAAACTTGCATTGTTGATGAACGCTCTTGTGAATTGGGCTAAGAACAATGATATAGCCTCTTGGAGATGCAAACTTAGCTAGTTGTTGTCAGTTTATCATTGCTCACAAACTTGTCACTGCAAGCATTTTGCTTACTGCTTGCCTTGCTTTGTATATTCTCTTATCTCAATTTCTAACACGTAAACAAATTTCCAAAAAACAAATAAGTTCCATATATATTAACGTTGGAGTGACTCAATATATGTAATTAAAGGGAAAATATACCTAAATTTATATGTTATTACATAAGTTAAAATAATATTCGTACACGGATACATCAACTAATTATATATTTCAACAAGCTTGAGTTTTTTTGTGGTCGGAAAGAGAGACGGCACTCTTAATAGAGGATAATAAAAATGAAACTTGGGCTACACAAGGATAAAGCAAAGCGGAGGGTAGCCCTCCCCCTAGCTAGAATCGTCGAGAAGCAAACCCGTAACACCCACAGGCGGGTCGGACAAGCTAGGGATGCAACCCTAAAGGAAAAGAAAAAGCTAATGAAGCTAGGTGGTCGATCGGCCACCATGTTCGCTTCTCTAAAGATATGATAAAATTTGATAGACCAATCCCGACAGATAAAGCCTTGGCATTGGGATACGAGGCTGAAGAGGGGGTGGAAGCTAGGTGTCGATGTGGCCTAAGAGGTTGATAGCAAGCTGATAAATCCGTACGTTAAGAGTACCAAGCTAACAACTATATATCAACCTTAGGATCGAACCACACATGAGTCATAAGTACATTTATTCTGATAAAAAGCATAAAGATATTTCAGTTTTGCTCACTTGTGTAGCTAAATTCATCTAAAATATCTTGTGGCAGGAAATCCTCTCCACAGTTTGAATTTTTAAGGTGATTATAACTCGGAAGAGAAATGAAGGAGCTCATGCTCACGTCATCCCATGATCCTACGCTCTCCCCGCATATCACCACGTCGCTGCCCGCGGTGGTCGTGCAATTATGTGCAAGCAAATCAGGACCGTCCATCACCGGGGAGTTGGGTGAGTTGTCGAACAGCAACTCCTCCAGCTCCCTCAGGATGGAGCCATGGCTCACATTGCTGACGTGGGCAGCCGCCGAGCCACCATCATGCTGCAAGGAGCCTGTAATTTCATCGAAGTTGGTCAACATTTGGTCAATGTCTATTTGCTGATCATGACACTCAATCTCTTGCTCGCCCAACTTCTTTCCTCCAGTGTCGGAGAAGCTGACGAGGAGCTCGCCGGGCCCACTAGCAATCTCTTGGTTTTCTAACGCCGGTTGAATTTTATGCAGTTGGGAAATGGAAGGCCAAGTAGTGGACATGAGATGACCATGGGTAATTGTGAATACGTTGTTGTCTGCAGGAGTATTAATGGCTGTTGTTGTAGCATTGTAGCCCGCGAAAGAGGGGCGACGACGCAACTTCTTTTGATTCACAACAAGCTTCCTCTTCAGCTTCGTGTTCCAGTAGTTCTTGATATCATTGTCGGTTCTCCCGGGAAGTTTATCTGCTATTATTGACCACCTACACTCGCGCATATATATATGTACGTAAGTACTTGTTATGAAATGTGGAGTTTGCATGCATAGAAATAAGGGGTACGTACGTACGTTTAATCAGTACAATTGATCGAGTTGGGTTTTGACATGGAATACTAACCTGCTTCCGATGGAAAAATAGAGGTCGGAAATGATTTTGTCTTCTTCCACGGAGAACTTGCCATGCTTGATGTTTGGGCGCAAATAGTTCAACCATCGGAGTCTGCAACTTTTTCCGCAGCGGTTTAGCCCTAGATTGAGGAATGATGTAATTAATTACAAGATATATAGCTAGAGTAGAAGAGATATATAATTGAAAGTGCATGATGACGTAGGTACCAATCTTCTGGGGTAAGGCGATCCAGCTGGTGACGGAGCCGTGCTTCTCCACGTAGGACTTGAGGGTGGCGTCCTCCTCGGCGGACCATGTGCCTCTCTTCACCGTGTTCTTGTCGCAGCAAGGCGTTCTCCCCATTGGAATATTAACTTCACTTACTTTACAAGTACTATATATAGCTTCCATATATATATATATATATATATACACCCATGGACGTCAGAAGGTCGATGTGGTAGGAAATTAAAGTTGTTATCCTCAGTTTAGGGTTATTTATGTTGGTGTCCCATAATTAAGTTTTTTCCGATTGGTGTTCTTAGGGTTTGGATTTGTTCGCTTTCTAACTGAAATTTTCCATATCCGTATCATTTCAGTTCGAATTGATCAAATCGAAACTCATCATTATGTTTATTGACCTCAACTTAGCAGGATTCGACTCCTAAAACAATCAAATCCATACTCGAACCATTCCGATTTGAATTCTTAAGGTCGGAAACAGATTGTTACTTCGGAATTCAAATCGACATGGTTCAGACATGGATTTGGATATTTAGGAGTCAAATCTTACTAATTTGAGGGCGAGGAATACAATGGCAGACTTAGATTTAATCAATTTAAACTAGATTGGTACAAACATGAAAACGTTTGATTACGAAACAAACAAATCCAAACTTTAGAGGCACCAACCAGAAAAAATTTAATCGTGGGACACCAACATAAATTAAACTACATACGATAACTACTATAGCATATATATATATAGAGTCCGTTTCACGTGCGAAATATGCTTACCGTGCGAAATGCGAAGCGGTCGCGTTCATTCGAGTTCATAAATAGACACCACATGTTCATTTTTTGAGCGGTAATGTTCATTATCTGGGGAATAATATTCAAGGGCACTGTACTGTTAAAAAAAGGGGGGATAGTGAATAGTGACGCGGTGGCATAACCGTAAATATGGCGATTTTATTTTTCGGTCAACAAATTTTTATTTATTTTTTATTTATTTATTGTCTCTGATCGTTCTGGAATAGACAATTATTAACGTTCACATATAAGTACTATATGTTCATTGTATGTGCCGTATAAGTTCACATATAACATGATCATGTTCCAACACATGTCTTTGAACATTCAATGCTTATTTGTGAACGTAAATGTACAAATAAATGAACATCTACTGCTTATTCGTAAACCTTCTATATAGGCTTTTCCATAATGACGGGACGAAAATGAAAAAAAGAAGTTGTTGACCAAAAAAAAAAAAAAAAAACGTACGGCCGAGATTGCTTCGCATTTCGCACGGGAAGCCTACTTCGCACGGGAACCCAAATCTATATATATATATATAGTTAATGTAACAACAACCGAGTATTAAACTATATACGATCTTCTATACTACAATACGGAGTACGAAAGTACATTAATGTATGTTTTCTTCATTCTATTCATTCAAGGGAAATTTAGTTAATTACTATTATTAATTTTGTCTGATTTAGGCAATTATTGTTACCGGCCACTTCATTCAATTTGACGCAACACATGCTTCTAATTTAATTCATTATTAAGAGCCTAATTTTGTTATTAGGACGTGTATGTTATACTCACTATAACCTTTTATGTCTCTTTTTGCGATACTTAGGATTTTTAATCCCGTAAGGGGGTCAAATAGCAAGTTTAGACTCTTAATTAAATAAATTAATTTCTTGACTCCTTTAAAAATCCCTAAACCTTATATCCTAAATCCTAAATTCTAACCCCTAAACCCTGAAAAAACACTTTCACCCCCTTTGAGACATATGTGTAGTAATATGGGATCATATTTACAATTTTGAAAAAAATGGGCCTAATTTTTTTTTTTTCTTAAGGACCCTTCACGCTCAATTTTTCTATTTTTTTTATACATTATAATTTTTCGATATATCTCCTCTCCAACTATTTGACAAAAATAAGAAAGTTTGTTGCAAACTTTGCCACTGAGGATGTTTCTCTTTTGGCGTGTAAATTCTTTTTCCACCTCAATATATCTACGGAAACTTTTCCAAAAAAAATAATAATATAAAAATGAAGAAAGCACAGATTTTTATGCATGTGATCCAGTGGCGGAGCCCAGGGGAGTCTATGGGGTAACCACGTCCGCTTATCTCCCACGAATCCCTTAAGATCATGTGGAATTTCAGATTAGTCCTATTTAATTTTTTTACTTTAGTAAAATATACATAAAATTATGAGAAAATAAAAAAAAAACATTTAACCTAATGGTTTTTGTATTGAATTTGTGTAGAAAATATTAATTGACCGGCCATGATTCAATTCTTACTAGTGTAGTACCCGTATCATGTATGGATCAACGTATTTATGTAGTTTTAAGTAAAATATATCTTATTTATATTGTTTAATAATTATATAAATGAAAGATTGAAATAACAATAAATTTATTGTTTTAAAAACAATATGTTTAATATTTTATTGTTAATTATATAACCGTATAAACATATTTTCTTCATTCATATCTATTCTCATACATGCTATTGATTATATTGGTAACGTGTTATCTACTCACAAAATAACAAATGTGATATTGTTTAATCAATAAAATATGATACAAAATAATTTGATGAAGATTAAATAAAGATAATTTTCAATTTAGTGACTACAAAATATTAATTCATCAGTGAGTCATTAAAACTTATTTGGAACAAAAAGTATTGACTCCATAATATTATATGTCGGCTTCATCTATACTATTATATTTTCCCTCCTTTTCATATTGATGATGCTCATCATCAATCAAGTTGGACGAAACGCGTTGTCGTAATACAATATATAGAGAGAGAATGCAACACAATTTGCTTCAAAAATTCAAATTGTAATTAATGAGTATAATTTATACTATTTATGTGATACCCCGTATTTTTGTAAGGTTATTTTGGAAAATTTGGAATTTTCCCGAGTACCCGTTTAGTACGTCGAATTTAATTCAGGTAGCTTGAGACATTCTGTAATGTGCTCTGTATCTGTAATATTTTTCTCAGTAAAATAAAATACAGACGACGTGCTTCAGATGTTTATACGCGTTCGCGTACGATAATTTTTATCCCGGGTTAATGTCTTGCTCGTTCATAAGCTGAATGGGCGGGAAAAGGCAAAATCGGCGACCGCCGTACAGTAACGGCGCCCGCCGTCGCTGGGCCCGAGGTGTCAGGCCGTCGTCTCCTACTCTGGGCTCGCCAGGGCTAGGAACGGCGACCGCCGTAATTACGACGTCTGCCGCGGCCCGCCGTAGGCAAAGTTGCGGCGCCCGCCGTGATTACCCAGAGGTCATTACCCGTTGGTCACCGGCGAGCTCTGGCTGCGCCGATCTAGCCCTGCTCGGCCTCGTCTAGGGTGATGATGATGTTCCCATTGCTTTGGCTATAAAAGGAGGTGTTGGGGGAAGGGTTTTGAGCCATCCCAGCACCGAATCTCTGCCAAAATTTCGCCTCGTCGGAGTGTTAGTTTCGCCGGATTTCGGAAGCTTCGTTGGTGTCGGTTGGTGGTGTTTCCAGAAGCCCGTGTGAAGCCTTTTGGTTGCCTTTGGAGGTTGGAACCCAGGCAAGGCAAAAAGGGGTCGAAACGCGCATCATTTGGGTGAGTTTTTCTCTCGTTCTGTCGTCGGAGTTCTTCACGGCGACCGCCGTGTTCTTTACGGCGCCCGCCGTGATGAATGCGGCGACCGCCGCCAAGAACGGCGACCGCCGCCAGTGCCCAGAATGCCTTCGTGGCTTTGGCTTGGTTGGTTGTCGTCGTGGAGTCTTTCCTTTCAATTTCTTTCGCCGTTTTTAGATTCGTACTGTGGTTATGTCGGATCTAACTTAGGGTTCCTTTTATGGGTCGACTCGAATGTGTTTGTGCTAGCGGAGCTATACCCGTGTCGAGCCCGGAATCCCGTCGTCGTCATTAGGCTTGTTTCTATTATGCGGATTAAGGCAAGTGGCGGTTCGCTTTTGCTCATCGTTTCCATATTTACATTGATTATCAGTTATTTCAATTGATTAATTAATTTGGAACGATTATTACTGTGTTCTTCTGGAAGTGATTTATAAACTGTTTTGAAAATCATATAATAGGTTGTATATCTGTTAGAACAGCGCTATTATCTGTGATCGCCTTTCGGGCCTTTATGTGGATTTATCCTGTAACTGTTGTTGTGCTGTATCTGTGTGGTTAGCACTGTTAGTTAGGAATGTACTCGGACTTCGTCCGGTCGTTTCTTTATAATCTGGTATCGGGGTGACTCGTCTCCATCTGGTATTATTCTAAGATCATGATCGGTCTCTTTCACAAGTGTGTAGAGACAGGACACTTAGCTGGTGTCACAAACCTTCCGGTGTACGTCACTCTCGACGAAACGTATACTAAGATGTGTCGTCCCAATGGTGGGGTACACATGTAAAAGTCTAATAATGTGATGTGTGGTTTGTAATATAAACCAGATAAGTGCTACTCGATTCACATAATTAATAAACCTTCGGCGAGTAGTGCAGCTAAGTTATAGTGCAGCTAGGAAAACTCGTCTCGACTTTGATCATAGTACGTTCTCTTTCCAATCTGGATTCGCTGTATGCGGTGAGGTTGGTCGTGAACTGAAGCATCTCAGTCAACTTTTAAATCATTGTTGTATGATTCTGTAAACATTCCAGATTTGTCATAATTCCTTAAAGACTCATTTCCGTTGGAGTCTTCTTTCGAGTCGATTTCTGTGAAGATTCAGTCTTCCAGAATCTTCTCTTGTGCATACCTCTTGTTTATTCCAGTAGGAGTATGATGGTTGACTATCGTCATCGGTTGTTATTCGAGAAGCGATGAGTCTAACCTAATACGACTGCTTCGTACCATTCTGCTTTGTACCCTTGGTAGTCTATTCAAGTAGACTAACCCACAAACTTTGTTCTCTGCATGTGGGCTGGTGTCATCCGTTCGATTCGGCACATCAGATAGAAAGTAGCTCAGAAGAATAGAAGGACTATGGAGTCGACGGTGGTTTTTGAATGTTTTGGTTATTTCGTTAATCAGGTTGAGATCTTTTGGACAATGACTTTGGTTGTAATGTATTTTATAAGACTTCCGCTGTACCCTACTTTATAAGACTTCCGCTGTATTTGGTTTAAACTCTGTGTTAGCCTATTCGGGATTGGGTTGTAATCCCGTAACTCATGTTTCCTTGACAATGTTATGTTTTGGAATTGAATGCTTTGATCATTATGTATCATTTGTATTTCATAAATTGTATTTAAATGGTAAAGCCTTGGGTGATCTCGGTAAGGAACACTGGGGTCACTGGCGATAATACCTTTCCAAAAGGGTTAAGTTTTGGGGGTGTTACAGTTGTGGTATCAGAGCCAAAGGTTTTAAAACGGGTTTGGGATTTTTATATCATTTATCCGTTTTTGAAAATGTTTTTAAAGGGCTCTGAATTTTCAAGTAAAAAGAATTTCAAAACACCGTTCATAGTCGTGTCTTCTGTATAGTCTGATGTAGTAAAGCTTGCTTCTATGTCTAGAAAGACTAACTCATTCATCGTGATCCTGTAGAATGGGTGCGTGCTTTTCTCTTGATAGGGGGTCGGAGGACGCCAAGACGGACCCACCGTCTCCATGCAGGCTAGATTTTCGATCCCTCAGCGATGTTTCGAGGTTGGAGGCCCGAGTAGCCCGCCCGAGGACATCAAGTATGTGATTCCCGAGTCTGTTGTCCTTACGCCTAGGGATGCAATGGTCACTGTAGCTACACCTGTAGAGCCACTCAGGGTGGAAGCAGTGCATGAAGTGGGTGAGTCGTCTAGATACGCCTTAGGGCATTATGATGACGATTACCAGATAGAGATAGATCCTGTCGAGGACAAGGATCTGATCGAGATTGATCCCGAGGATGAGGACCCCATCGAAGATGATCCTGAGGAGGACCCCGAGATGGACCTGGAAGAACAGAGCCAGGAGCCAGACAACTTGAGGCACTTGCTAATGGACAGTCAGGAGCCGGGGGTGTAGTTTATCCCCCCCAGTCCAGAACTATCACCAGTATCGGCTTATGCACTCATGACTGATGCTGATTAGGAGGCACCGTACACTGAGCACGGTTTTAGGAGGAGATCAGATGCTGAGTTGAGAGAGATCCTTCGCCAGAGCGAAATGAACTCTCATACGGAGCAGCAGCAGCAGCAGATGGATCAGGCTATTGCTAGTGCTCAGAGGAGAGTTGGAATTGGAGGACCTCTTATGGACGATCCTTTCTTTTCCGCAGCTGAGATTGGAACTGAGTCACCAGAGCCGTGTGACCCAGGACCAAGCAGGGTGCGAAGCTCATCACCAGAGCAGGATGGTGAGCCAAGCCCGAAGAGACCTTGCATGGATAGCCGGTCTTACAGGAGACGTCTTGGAGCGCCTTAGTGTGGTTTGGCGTTGCCTAGTGTCGTAGCTTCTTTTGTTAGTGTTTCAGTTGTGTTTGTGTTTTGTTTCAGTGTTTCGGCTAGTGTCTATGGATTTTCTAGATTTCCGAGCAAGTTCTGTTTTGATGCTCGAAGATTTGACTCATGTGTTGCTTGTGTAAAAGTTCGAAGGTTCATCTATAAAATGCCAAGTTGATCTATTCTGAGTAATTTGTTTACGTTGGTATATTGCATAAGTATATTGCATAATATTAATGTATTGAATGCTTGGAATTGGATCGGTAAACAGATGGTGAACCCAAGAAGCACGAGGAACTCGACTCGAGCCGGTGCTGGGACTAGCCAAGATCCCAGGCCAGCAGGAAGAGGTGTTCAGGATGAGCACGAGTCAGAGTCTCGCGTCCAGCATAGGCGTGAAGGTCAGGATCAGATCCAAGCGCCGACGCTGTTTGATGCCGCAGCTGTTGAGGCGATTCACATGATTGTGATACAGGCAATTGCAGATGTATTGAGACCAAGTGCGCCTCAAGCGCAAGAAGTGCCTACTCACCCAGCGGTTCCTGATGTTGTGGAGCCCGGAAACCCTGTGGTTCAGGAGAATGCCGTCAGGGCTAGAGATAGCTATGGTCGCGCTCTTAAGACCATCACTTCCATGAGGCCCGATTGCTATAACGGGAAAGGGGAGCCAGTAGCAGTGACTCGTTGGTTCTCCCATATGGAGAGGCTGTTTCGGAACGTGGAGTGTACTGAGGCCGAGAAGGTCCATATCGCTTCTCTTCAGCTGAAGAAGGAGGCTAGCGAGTGGTGGGAGAGCACAGGTTTGGCAGAGAGCCCAGTGTTGACTTGGTCGATGTTCAAGACCAAGATGGTTGATCGCTTTTTCTCTCGTGCTATGAGAGAGGAGAAGCATAAAGAGTTCTTGTACCCAAAGACGGATGGTCTGAAAGTGACCGAGTTGGCATCTAAGTTCAATCATCTTTTACAGTACGCCTCTGCCGAGATTATCAGCGAGGCCCAAAAGATCTGGTACTTCCATGAGTGGATGAGCCCGGATATCAAGCCGTTAATGGTATACCACACATGCTCTATCTTGGATCAGTATGTGGATTGTGCCTATAAGCTGGAGGTAACTCTAGAGGAGTCGACCAAGAGGCGCAACCGGCAGAAGTCGATGCAGAACCAGAACCAGGGAGGTGGCTTTAAGCGCCCTGCTCCACCATCTAACTTTGCTAAGTCCGGCCGAGCTAAGACGGAAATGACGCAAGGAGGATCGACTCAGCAGTCAGGGCAGACCAGGAGTTCAGTTCAGTGCTATAACTGTGGCGTTACTGGCCACAAGAGCAACGAGTGCCAGAAGGAGAAGAGATCGTGCTTTGGGTGTGGACGTGATGGTCATCTGCAGAAGTTCTACAAGCAGGGGAAGCAGAAGGGAGTAGAGTCGCAGCAAGGGTCAGTTCATCAGAGCAACCGACCTAGGTTCAAGCCTGCCGAGACTCCTAGCCCGTCAGTTCAGACGACTGCTCAGAACAGGGGAAAGGCCCCAACTGTTTCTGGAAGTCAGGGTCAATGCTTGTACGAGATGCGTGAAGCGGATGAACCCAATGCTCCAATTGCTCAAGGTACTTTATACCTTCACTCTACTTCAGTGTGCATTCTATTTGATTCTGGTGCTACGCATTCCTTTATTTCGGATAGTTGTGTTAGCAAGTTAGACTTAGTGTGCAACGATTCGTGCGACCTTTTTGTCGTTAGTCTTCCTAATGGAGAACGTTTGGTGGGAACCAAGCATCTGTCCGACTTTCCGATTACCATTCAGGGTAAGGAGTTTGAGGCAGATCTGATCTGTATAGCCATGGCTCCATACGACATTATCCTCGGTATGGATTGGCTGACGCGTCACAAGGCGGTGATCGACTTCAGTTCAAGAACGGTGACGGTGTCATCTGGGGGCCAGTTCGTGTGCAAGTTCAAAGGTCGGAATGACGCTGATAACAACAAGTTGATCAATGTGATGGCTGCGTTTAAGCTACTACGACAATGATGTGTCGGGTACCTTTGCTACTTGGATTCTTCCGCGAAGGATGGACCTAAGGTTCTTGATATTCCTGTGGTTAGGGAGTTTTCGGATGTCTTTCCGGAAGAAATTCTTGGATTACCCCCGAACCGTGACGTAGAGTTTTCAATTGATCTTGAGCCGGGTACGGCACCAATTTCCAAATCACCGTATCGGATGGCTCCAGCTGAGATGCAAGAACTGAAGAATCAACTTGAAGATCTTCTTGACAAAGGTTATGTCAGGCCGAGTGCATCGTCGTGGGGTGCTCCGGTTTTGTTCGTCAAAAAGAAGGACGGATCGTTCCGACTTTGTATCGACTACCGAGAGTTGAACAAGGTGACGATCAAGAACAAATACCCATTGCCTAGGATTGATGACTTGTTGGACCAGTTGCAGGGAGCAAAGGTTTTCTCCAAGATCGACCTGAGATCGGGTTATCACCAGCTCAGAATTCGTGAGCAGGACATTCCTAGAATTGCGTTCAGGACCAGATATGGTCATTACGAGTTTGTAGTGATGCCTTTTGGGCTTACAAATGCTCCAGCTGTCTTTATGGACCTGATGAATCGATGTTTTCACCAGTACTTGGATAAGTTCGTGGTGGTCTTCATCGACGACATTCTGATCTACTCTCCGAGTAAAGAGGTGCACGAGGAACATCTGCGGATTGCCTTGTCAATCCTTAGACAACATTAGCTTTTTGCTAAATTGTCTAAATGTGAATTCTGGTTGAAGGAGGTGGCTTTCTTAGGCCACGCGATCAATAAGAATGGGGTTATGGTTGATCCCTAAAAGATTGAAGCGGTGGCTAATCGGACACAGCCATAGAATGTGAAAGAAGTGCACAACTTTCTTGGGCTTGCCGAGTATTACAGACGGTTCGTGGAGGGGTTTTCAAAGACCGCTCTACCTATGACCAATCTACTCCGCAAGGTTCACAAGAAGTTTGTCTGGAATGACAAGTGCGAGGCCAGTTTCCAGGAGTTGAAACGACGGCTGACCTCGGCACCCGTGTTAGCACTTCCAGAGGGGAACGACGATTATGTGGTCTATATTGATGCTTCAAAGTGTGGTCTTGTTTGTGTTTTGATGCAGAGGGGCAGAGTAATTTCTTATGCATCCAGACAGCTCAAGACGTACGAAGAAAACTATCCGACACATGATCTTGAGCTAGTAGCGGTTGTCTTTGCGCTGAAGATTTGGAGGCATTACCTCTACGGTATAAGATGCCAAGTCTTCACTGACCACAAAAGTCTCAAGTATATATTTACTCAAAAGGAGCTGAATATGAGACAATGCCGCTGGCTAGAGTTGCTCAAGGACTACGACATCGAGTTGTTGTACCATCCGGGCAAGGCTAATGTGGTAGCTGATGCATTGAGCCGGAAGACAACGCACGAGAGGGTAGTTGCTTTACTTACTGCTCAGACCAAGTTGAACCGAGAGTCATGCGACATTGAAGTTCTGTATGATCAACGTAGATGTTTCCTGAGTATGCTGGAAATTCAGGCTACATTGTTGGATCAGATCAAGGAAAAACAAGTTGATGACATCGTCTTGGTGAAGCTAAGCAGTGAAGTGATGGATGAGAAAGCTCCCAGTTTTGTGATTCAGGATGACGGATCACTTTGGTTTCAAGACCGGATCTGTGTGCCAGACACAGAAGGTCTTCGTCAGTTGGTGATGAGAGAAGCTCATTCCTTAGCATATTCTGTGCATCCAGGCTCTAGCAAGATGTACAAGGATCTCAGGAAGAAGTTTTGGTGGCCAAACATGAAGTGGGATGTAGCGGACTTCGTGGCTAGGTGCTTGACTTGTCAGAAGGTCAAGATTGAGCATCGCATGCCAGGTGGTGAGTTGCTACCTCTCCCTGTGCCAGAATGGAAATGGGAGGACATTGCCATGGACTTCGTCACTGGGCTACCGAAGACTCGAAGTCAGAAAGATACTATTTGGGTAATTGTGGATAGACTTACGAAGAGTGCTCATTTCATAGCCATCAAGACCACATGGGAAGCCCAGAAGTTTACCACCAGGAGATTATCCGCTTACATGGCATTCCTAAGACCATTGTATCAGATCGAGATGGTCGTTTTATGTCAACGTTTTGGCAAGAGCTTCATAAGGCTATGGGGATCGAGTTAAGGTTCAGTATAGCTTTTCATCCTCAGACAGATGGCCAGTCTGAAAGGACCATCCAGACTCTGGAGGATATGCTTAGAGCTTGTGTGCTCGATCGTCTGACTAGCTGGAAGGACAGCTTGAGTCTGATTGAGTTCACATACAACAATAGCTGGCATGCTACAATCAAGATGGCTCCGTTTGAAGCTTTGTATGGTCGCCGATGCAGATCTCCGATTTGTTAGGACGATAACGCCGATAAGATTCTGCTTGGGCCAGAGTTGGTCGAGAGGACAGCTTCTGACATTGTCTTAATTCGACAAAGGATGTTGACCGCTCAGAGTCGACAGAAGTCGTATACAGACACAAAGCGTAGGAATGTCGAGTTCGAGGTCGGTGACAAAGTGTTTGTCAAGGTGTCGCCCTCGAAAGGAGTTTTCAGGTTTGGTAAGCGTGGGAAGCTTAACCCTCGCTACGTGGGACCATTCGAGATTCTGGATAGAGTGGGATCTCTAGCGTACCGCTTGGCATTGCCGCCATCGGCTCATCCAGTGCATAATGTGTTCCACGTCTCTTTGCTCAGGAAGTATGTGCCAGATGAGTCTCATGTGCTGAGTTATGAGGACATCGAGATTCAAGCTAATGGTACTTATGAAGAGTTGCCTGTGCGCATTTTGGAGCGTCGGGAGAAGCGTTTGCGCAACAAGATCGTGCCGTTGGTATGAGTGCTGTGGTCCAAGTCAGGGACCGAAGAAGTTACTTGGGAGACGTGGGAAACCGAGTCAGATATGCTCAGGCATTTTCCTGAGTTATTTTCGGCCTAAGTTTCGGGGTCAAAACTTCTTTTAAGGGGGGGGGGGGAGAGATGTGATACCCCGTATTTTTGTAAGGTTATTTTGGGAATTTTGGAATTTTCCCGAGTACCCGTTTAGTACGTCGGATTTAATTCAGGTAGCTTGAGACATTCTGTAATGTGCTCTGTATCTGTAATATTTTTCTCAGTAAAATAAAATACAGACGACGTGCTTCGGATGTTTATACGCGTTCGCGTACGATAATTTTTATCCCGGGTTAATGTCTTGCTCGTTCATAAGCTGAATGGGGGGAAAAGGCAAAAACGGTGACCGCCGTACAGTAACGGCACCCGCCGTCGCTGGGCCCGAGGTGTCAGGCCGTCGTCTCCTACTCTGGGCTCGCTAGGGCTAGGAACGGCGACCGTCGTAATTACGGCGCCCGCCGCGGCCCGCCGTAGGCAAAGTTGCGGCGCCCGCCGTGATTACCCAGAGGTCATTACCCGTTGGTCGCCGGCGAGCTCTGGCTGCGCCGATCTAGCCCTGCTCGGCCTCGTCTAGGGTGATGATGATGTTCCCATTTCTTTGGCTATAAAAGGAGGTGTTGGGGGAAGGGTTTTGAGCCATCCTAGCACCGAATCTCTGCCAAAATTTCGCCTCGTCGGAGTGTTAGTTTCGCCGGATTTCGGAAGCTTCGTTGGTGTCGGTTGGTGGTGTTTCCAGAAGCCCTTGTGAAGCCTTTTGGTTGCCTTTGGAGGTTGGAACCCAGGCAAGGCAAAAAGGGGTCGAAACGCGCATCATTTGGGTGAGTTTTTCTCTCGTTCTGTCGTCGGAGTTCTTTACGGCGACCGCCGTGTTCTTTACGGCGCCCGCCGTGATGAATGCGGCGACCGCCGCCAAGAACGGAGACCGCCGCCAGTTCCCAGAATGCCTTCGTGGCTTTGGCTTGGTTGGTTGTCGTCGTGGCGTCTTTCCTTTCGATTTCTTTCACCGTTTTTAGATTCGTACTGTGGTTATGTCGGATCTAACTTAGGGTTCCTTTTATGGGTCGACTCGAAGGTGTTTGTGCTAGCGGAGCTATACCCGTGTCGAGCCCGGAATCCCATCGTCGTCATTAGGCTTGTTTCTATTCTGCGGATTAAGGCAAGTGGCGGTTCGCTCTTGCTCATCGTTTCCATATTTACATTGATTATCAGTTATTTCAATTGATTAATTAATTTGGAACGATTATTACTGTATTCTTCTGGAAGTGATTTATAAACTGTTTTGAAAATCATATAATAGGTTGTATATCAGTTAGAACAACGATATTATCTGTGATCGCCTTTCGGGCCTTTATGTGGATTTATCCTGTAACTGTTGTTGTGATGTATCTGTGTGGTTAGCACTGTTAGTTAGGAATGTACTCGGACTTCGTCCGGTCGTTTCTTTATAATCTGGTATTAGGGTGGCTCGTCTCCATCTGGTACTATTCTAAGATCATGATCGGTCTCTTTCACAAGTGTGTAGAGACAGGACACTTAGCTGGTGTCACAAACCTTCCGGTGTACGTCACTCTCGACGAAACGTATACTAAGATGTGTCGTCCCAATGGTGGGGTACACATGTAAAAGTCTAATAATGTGATGTGTGGTTTGTAATATAAACCAGATAAGTGCTACTCGACGCACATAATTAATAAACCTTCGGCGAGTAGTGCAGCTAAGTTATAGTGCAGCTAGGAAAACTCGTCTCGACTTTGATCATAGTACGTTCTCTTTCCAATCTGGATTCGCTGTATGCGGTGAGGTTGGTCGTGAACCGAAGCATCTCAGTCAACTTTTAAATCATCGTTGTATGATTCTGTAAACATTCCAGATTTGTCATAATTCCTTAAAGACTCATTTTCGTTGGAGTCTTCTTTCGAGTCGATTTCTGTGAAGATTGAGTCTTCCAGAATCTTCTCTTGTGCATACCTCTTGTTTATTCCAGTAGGAGTATGATGGTTGACTATCGTCATCGGTTGTTATTCGAGAAGCGATGAGTCTAACCTAATACGACTGCTTCGTACCATTCTGCTTTGTACCCTTGCTAGTCTATTCAAGTAGACTAACCCATGAACTTTGTTCTCTGCATGTGGACTGGTGTCATCCGTTCGATTCGGCACATCAGATAGAAAGTAGCTCAGAAGAATAGAAGGACTATGGAGTCGACGGTGGTTTTTGAATATTTTGGTTATTTCGTTAATCAGGTTGAGATCTTTTGGACAATGACTTTGGTTGTAATGTATTTTATAAGACTTCCGTTGTACCCTACTTTATAAAACTTCCGCTGTATTTGGTTTAAACTCTGTGTTAGCCTATTCGGGATTGGGTTGTAATCCCGTAACTCATGTTTCCTTGACAATGTTATGTTTTGGAATTGAATGCTTTGATCATTATGTATCATTTGTATTTCATAAATTGTATTTAAATGGTAAAGCCTTGGGTGATCTCGGTAAGGAACACTGGGGTCACTGGCGGTAATACATTTCCAAAAGGGTTAAGTTTTGGGGGTATTACAATTTATCTAGTCACATTAGTGTGCTTCTATTTATCTAGATGAATTACATAGATGGATAGTGTAACACCCCCCGACTTATTGTCGGTAGTGTCACACGCCAGTGACCTCAGACGTTACCGTCCAAAGTCACTTAAGGCTTTAATCAGAATAATTAATCTTAAATAAACACAATTAAATAACGGAAGGTTAAACAGCGGAAAACATTTTTAAATGGAACTCAACCATTTATATTAAAAGATCTCTCATCAAACGAGAGGAGTGTTTTTACAACATAGTGAAATTACAGCGGAAGACTTTAAATTACACAGCGGAAGACTTCAAGAATAAACCTAATACATGACTAGGTTATAAAAATACATTTAAAGTAATACTTAACGACTTTGAAATACCGGCACCGAAATCTGCAACTGCAAGTCTCTTCTTCAACGGTTACTTCGGACTTCGGGGACCAACCACTGATGTGCCGTATAGGACGGATGACACCAGCCAACCATGCAAGGAATAAAACCCGGTTGGTTAGTCTAATGAAAGACTATGCAAGGGTGAAAACAGAATGGTCCTAGTGATCGTAACCGTTTACTATCATTGTCCCTCGAATAACAACCGAAGGAACGATATATAACCCGGAACTTTCACGGAATGATTAAAGTTTGAATGATCAAGAGAAGACTCCTAAAGATCGAGTCTTATCGGGAACGTATAAAGAGAAGACTCCAAGAGATTGGGTCTTATCGGAAAGCGTATGAAGAGAAGACTCCAAAAGATTGAGTCTTACGGGAAAGTATGACAAATGTTTGGGAACATAATAATAATTTCACACAAGCGTTTAAAAAGACTTGACCATTTGGGTCCACGACCAACTTCACCGCGTAATGCGAATTCAGATTTGGAAGGAGAACTTACTTTAATCGAAGTCCGAGCGGTTTCCACGTTGTACTCCTCGCCCGAGGGTATATTAATTATGTGCATAATCGCACTTATCTTGTTTAATTCCAAAACGCATATTCACGTTATAAGCTTTTATCATATAAATATATCATCTCGATACGAGAGATATCTTGGGAATAAATCCCGATTGGTTGGCACCAGCTTAGTGCACCACCCCTATATTCGGATAGGGGCCGGTCATGACCAGGGAAGGGTGTTAGGGCTTGGACATCCTATCCACCACGGTTATAAAGAAACGGCTAGACCTCGCAAGGTACATAGCGTTCCTATGAATACTCGTTCTAACTACAATATATAAGTTCACACATAAAATCCACACCAATACCATCAAGGTAATAACAGATATAATAGCGTTGTTTCTAGCAATATATACAACCTATTATAATATCATGTTTTAATCGTATAATTTATAAAATCTGTTCCCAAATGAAAACAATATTCATCCCAATTTAATTAACAATTAAACAATTGATAATTAATGAAAACATGGAATGATGAGCGAACCGCCACTTGCCTTAGCCTAGACGAACGATAGAATGACGACGGGTTTCTGGGTCCGGAACGGGAACGGAAGTCGGATTACAGATTCCTACGAAAAACGACCCCACAACGAAACCCTAGGTTAGATTCGACAACTAAAATGTACGAATCTAAGAAAGGACGAACGAAAACGAAAGGACGAAAGCCCCGACTGAGACCGGCAATCCCAATGCCACGATCGCGATTGCCCAGGCAATCCGCGATCGCGGTGGGCACTGCTGCGGTCGCGGTCGTCGAGGACGAGTGTCCGCGAGTGCCAAAGGCAGCGGCCGTGGACGCGGCTGGCCTTGTCACATCCGCGGTCGCGGCAGTTCATGTCCGCGATCGCGGACATGAACTCCGGCGAACCAAAATAACGAGGAACTCACCGACGGGGACTCCTTGGGGCTCGATTCGCGGCAGCTTCCACTCCTGGACACCTTGCGCCTCCAATGCACTGCTCCGCGGCTGCTACAACCCTTGGCGAAGGTTCCGGCGAAAGCTCAACTCCGGCGACAAGCACCTTGAGGGAGAGAGATCGGGATTAGAGTGCTCTCAACCCTCCCAGATCGTCTCCTTTTATAGGCCAAGGAGAGAGAGCATCCTGACAAGATCAGCGGTGGAGCGAGGGATCGACGGCGACGACGAGCACGTGGCTCGCATGCCCGACTGTGCCCTCTGCACATTTCTGCGGTCGCGGTGGGTTCTGCCGCGGTCGCGGAAAATTCAAAGCCCATCTCCTCTGGGAGCTATTATTCCGCGGTCGCGGAATTGCCCTTTTCGCGTCTGTTTGCCCGGGAAAAGGTTTGGCATGGGTTTTAAAACCCCGGATCTTAAATATTTGTACCCAAACAAATATTCTAAGCCTCGATAACACGTCGAATGTATTTTAAATCACTCAGGGAATTCTACAGAGATCCAACTCGCTACGGAAATTCCGAACTTCGCCAAACGCGTCTCGAATAATTGACGAGGGTTTGAGAAATTACCCAAATACCCTTACTAAAAATGAGGGGTATTACATATAGATATAGTTATATATAAAGGAAAGTATTAATGGAATAACTATTTAATTAAAAATCTTAAGCAAACAACAATTAGTGAGAAAATAAATTAATAAAGTCAAAAATATAATTCGATTAGACCAAAGAAAATCTTAACAAATTTTTTTATCTTATAAACTGTAAATAATTAATAGGTAATAACTTAGAAGATGCAAAATTTTCATTCATATCTATTTGTTTGTATAATTACAAATATCACTCTAAAAATTGTTACTCTTGTTGATGTAAATCAGGTCAAAATACATATAATACTTGTAAAATTTTGTTGAATAATTTATTCGATCAAAAAATGATTAAAAATGTTAAAATTGTCTATTAAGATTTGTTAGTTTACAAATTATTCAATAATAGTTGTATTTACAATGTTTAAAAAGTAAAAAAAATAAAAAATGCGGGATCTGAATTGTTGTGATGAATGTGAATGAAACAGTTTCAATATAGATATATAGATATTACATATATAATATTCGGCCCATGTGATGATAAATTTTCTCCAGATAGATAAATTAATACAATTAAATAAAAATAATATAGGGTTTATATAGTGCTGCTAGTTAAATATAATATTACAAAAAAAGTTCAATAATAATTAAGGTGGGAGAGAGATTGCATGATATATATAATATGTGTTGAAATATTATTATCAAACTGCTAGTTAAATATAATATTTAGTGTATATATATATAAATATAGATTTTTGCTGAATATTTCACATAATAATAAGTGAAAAAATATTTAAAAAATATAGCATCAACAACCTCCTAAAAACACTCTCATGACTCTAAAATGGAATACTATATACATCATGCAATCTCTCTCTCACCTTAATTATTATTTAACTTTTTTTATGATATTATATTTAACTAGCAACACTATATAAACCCTATATTGTTTTTATTTAATTGTATCCGTCTATCCGGAGAAAATTTGACCTCACATGGTCCGAATATTATGCATGTAATATCTATATTAAAACTCTTTCATTTACAATCATCAAAACAATTCTGAGCCCACATTTTATAATTTTTTATTTTTTTAAATTATAAATACAAATGTTATTGAATAATTTATAAACTAACAAATCTTAATAGACAATTTTAACATTTTTTTATCATTTTTTGAATAAATTATTTAACAAAATTTTACAAGTACTATATGTATTTTGACCCGATTTACATCAACAAGAGTAACAATATTTAAAGTGATATTTGTTATTATACAAACAAACTATATATTCTAAAACATAAAATGGTGCTTTTTATAATTTATAAGAAGTGGTATATAACAATTCAGAATAAGAGCAAAAGCATTCCTAAAAAAAAAAAGACTAAACAATCAAAGTTTCAATTGACTAAGAAAATATTTTAATATAAAATATGTAACTTTTGAAGTCTTTTGTTGTTAAGAGTTATTATTACAATATTAAATTTTCATTATCATTTGATCTAAGTAACTTATTTTTGGCAGTTGAACTAACTGAATTTGGCCATAATTTTTTTTTGCATCATCTTAGTTATTACCTCTCAATTATTTACATAGAGGGAGATAATTTTTTTGTTAAGATTTTATTTGGTCTGATCGAACTATATTTTTGACTTTATTTATTTATTTATTTTCTCACTAATTGTTGTTTGCTTAAGATTTTCAATTAAATATGTTATTTCATTAATACTTTCCTTTAAATATAACTATCTATCCATGTATCTATTTCGTCTAGATAAATAGCATCTCACCAATATGATTAGATAAATAGTATGAATTATACTCATTAATTAAAATTTGAATTTTTGAAGCAAATTGCATTTTATTCTCTATATGTATTGATTTAGGACAACGTGTTTCGTCCAACTTGATTGATGATAATCATCATCAATATGGAAAGGAGAGAAAATATAATTGTATAAATAAAGCCGATATACATTGAGAAATCAAAACTTTTTGTTTCAAATAAGTTTGTAAATGACTCATTGATGAATTAATATCTTATAGTCATTAAATTGAAAATTATCTTTATTTAATCTTCATCAAAATTATTTTGTATCACATTTTAATGATTAAACGTACGATATCACATTTGTTATTTTGCGAGTAGATAACACTTTACCAATATAATTAACAAGTATGAGAATATATATGAATGAAATATAATATATTTATACGAGTTATATAACTAATAGTAAAATATTGAACATGTTTTTAAACAACAAATTTATTATCATTTCAATCTTCCGATTATATAATTCTTAAATAAAACTACATAAATACGTTCATTCATACAGGATGCAGGTATTGCACTAATTAAACTAAAAATCATCTCATTGAGCGAATTCCTGCGTTTTCCATGGATGTAACGTATATATACACATGGGAAATTGGGAATCCATCGATCAGAATGTGCAAGTATTCATTTGACACGCGTGGTGCCCACAAATTCTAAACGACGGTGTCAAGATCCACACAATTAATAATAGTCTACATTTAAGACGTGCGGACATGTATTTTAACGTCTTAAATATACACTTTTGCAAAAAAATTAAGAAAATAAAAAAAAACTCAATTTTTTTTTTAAACATTTTTCTATTTTTTTATAAAAGTGTACATTTAAGACGTTAAAGTACATATCCGTACGTTCGCACCGTAATAATCCTCCGCATATGATCCAAACTCATTAATAATAATTATCATCTGAACATGCACAGTAAAATACGAGAAAACACAAAATAAGGATATTTGATTCACGTGGTGGCCGGTTGATTGACAAAAACACGCTGAATCAAGGGTTTTGAATACTAGTAGTTGGTTCCACGTCCATAAACAACCAAAACATTTCACGTATATGTACTTGACCTATTGAATATTGTTGTTAATGGATCCAAGAGTTTTTGAAAAGAGGTTGGTCCCCTTTCACCAATCTTATAACATTGCCTAGTGAACTTGAGAATTTTGATGTCTTTTTCAACAAGTCCATATATATGAATAATCAGATCCATTAACAGACTAATTAACACTACTCGATTCAGGGGAAGGGGGTTATTAGACCTCCTGGATTCGCCTCTGATTGCGGCATGTTAAGTTACAAAAGAATTAATTTGTCTAATTTGCAATTATAAGATTATTTAATTAGTATTCATGAATTAGAAAATTGTTTCTCAAATTTAATTAGGTCCGTTTATAGATAAATATACGGAGTATTATTTAATGAGTGCAATTGATCTATATTTTTCACAAAAAGAATATTTCATATGGTATATATAGGCTATATAGCCTAATTCTTTTCTTTTTTTTGTCATAAAATCTTCCAATAGAGCCTAATTGTAATTCCTCTTAGTTTTGTGGAGAAAGGGTTTATGTCTTTAAGGAGGGCATGTACCTATCTTTCTTTCATTTTTTAAACATATAAAACCTAATGTGTTGATCTAGTGGAGCACGTAATATATATTAATATATTGAGAGCATGTATATTTGTTAATACCTTTTGAACTCTAAAGTCTTTTTCGTATGACTTTACTTTAACTATGACATTAATATTCTATTGTCTTATCCACTTTTTACCGAAAAAAGACTTTTAGAAATATATAATTACGGTATTCATTCAATAGAGCATATATATATATATATATATATATATATATATATATATATACACAAAATAATAAGGGTATATTAGAATTAAATTATTATATTTATCTTGAATATTCAAGATATCTTTAGTGGTTATAATTTCTTGCATAAATACTTCATAAATACTCTACTTGACATTAATAATTGTGGAAATAACCTAGTTTAAGGAGGTAACGTATCTCACTGAACTTATATGCTGGGCTTTAGCTCGTGTCGCGCTCAAATAGACGCATCACTAGTTTATCAATCTAACAGACTTTATCATTAGTAATCCAATCGTTAATTCATTCTATCATTGAAAACAATGCAAACGAGGGGTTAAAAAGGAACGAGGTTTATATTCATACCCACAATTTTTGAAAAATATACCCTTTATACTACTACTCAATGTGTATAAGTATGTTTGATTTAAAAAAAATAATAAAAAATTCAAAAATGCCAGAATCTAACAGTATACTATGTGTAGTAGTATGTATACTAGTACTCAATGTGTAGTAGTATACATACTACTACTAATTGCGTGGTCGTACCAATGGTCTAATACTACCACTAATTGTGTAGTATGATGGCTCCGGTTCATGAACAAGCCACCTCCCAAAATCGACGGTTTTTACCCGATCCGGTCTATAGAGTATAGGCCAACTTGACGGTTCAGCAAAAAAAAATTACAACTTTGAAAAATATCAAAAAAATCAAACGCTAAACCTAATAAAATTACACTAAAATTTTTAACTTAATAAAAAAATTACCTTGGAATTTTAACTTAGAAATATTAAACTTAATCTTTTAACCTAGCTTACTAGCTAATAAAAAAGACTTTGACTTAAATATTCAAACTTTAAATTTTAATTTTAACTTATATAAAATCAAATTTAAAACTTTAAGTTAATAATAAATAACTTAAATAAAGGTTAACTTAAGACTTATAACTTTGTGGGACTTCTAGTGTAAAGGTTTGTGGTTTATAGGACTATAGTTACAATGATTATGGTGGGTGAGATTCATAGAATTTTAGAGTTTTTAGGATTAGTTGGGTGGGGTTTCTAGAGTTAGGGCCTAGGGGTTTCTAGGTTTACAATTTGTAGGGTTTCTACTTTCTAGTGTCTAATGTTTATTGGGTTTATGCATGATTTATGTATAGGGTTTTAGTTTCTATGGTTATGGTTTAAAGAATTAGGATGTGTGGGGTTTATATAATTATGGTTATAAGATTTTTAAGAAACAATTTTTTATAAAATTATATGAAAAAGTATATTTATATGATTTTTAAAATTAAGGGTTTAGGGTTTATGGTTAAATTTTTATAATTGAATATATGAGATTTTTAGGGTTTAGGATTTAAGGTTTTAAGGGTTTTATTATTTTTATTTTATGGTTTAGTTTTTTTGTCTTTTTAGGATCTTTAACATTTTTAAGGCATGGGGTTTCTAGGGTGGATTTAGGGTTTTCAATGCATTAATCTTTGTTTACTTTCAAACAAGATATGTTTAAAAACTTGATTACTAGTGCTACATTAGTATTGTTTCCTAAAAACTTGATAATTAAATCTTTCAATTATACAAACATAAATTTATTTACTTAAATGTGCTTTTATGCAAATACATCATCCACGTAGGTTAACTTACGAGCCTGAATGCGTGAAATTTCTCATAGGGTAAGCATAAGGTCTTTCATACCCTACGTAATTCAAATTATTTCGCATACTAATTCGATTTAGTATGCCTATTAAACCATTTTTATAAATAATTAAATTTAGGGTTTTTGAATCATTTTGCTTTATTTCAAGGGAGTGGAGATGAACAAATTTTATTGGTAGTGAATGATATTCATATTACACTTGGTATAACAGTTCATTTGTTGTATTTTTCTTGAGTTTCTAGTCAATTTATATAATAAACTATTATTTATATAAAATGAGTGGTTGTATTCCTATGGAATTTTAAAAATAGAGATGTTTCACCCTCAAAACAAATTGAGATGTTTCACATCAAGTTTAAGCCACTACAGTTGACAACCTTTGTGTAATAAAACGAATATAACATATTCTAAACCATTTAAACTTGTGTCATAATCAAGTTTTGTAAACATTCTCATTTTTAAGTAAACTAGGATTTATGTGGCGAAAATTGAAAATCCTACTCTAGAAACAATCAGTTTAAAAAAAATTGAAACAATGAAAAAACCATTAAATATAATAAAATCCATGAGCCCTAAACCCTTGTAACCTAGATCCTATAAATTCTAATCCCTAAAAATTTATTTTTCATATATTATTCTAAACAATAAAAGGAACTAAATTTACAAAATCATAAACCCTTAAAATTCTAAAAATCCTACAAAATCATTTTTCATATGCTCTTCTAAAAAGTAGTTTCCTCTTTTCATATTATCCCTAAGGGCTCGTTTGGTATCGATACCAAAGATATGAGGTATCGGGTATGGGTATAGACACGAGTGATGTTTTTGATATACTCATTATGTGGGAGATATCAATAACACTCTGATATCACTTAAAACCATATCCTGATATCCATACTCGATATCAAACAATATATATCAATTTGATATTGATATCATGATTATACCAGACGCAGATATGAGTATGAGTGATATCCATACCCATACTCGATATCAATACCAAACGGGCCCTAAAGCTCTATAAATCCCACACACCCTAACTCTTTAAATCCAAACTATAAAAACAACGCTCATATATATAAACCCCAAAAACTTACACACTCTAAACCTAGAAACCCTTAACTTTAGAAACCCCACACACCCTAATCCTAAAAACCATACAATCTTATGGACCATACCCACCATAACCATTGAACCTATAATCCTCTCTATAAGGTATAAACCATTAAATTAAAAAACCCACAAAAATACAAAATTGCATATCTAAAGTTAGACTTTTTTATTTTATTTAATATTAAATTAGAGTTTCAAATTTGATTTTTATAAAGTAAACTTCTTACTTTTAAAATGTACATACTACTACACAATAGTACCAGTATACATACTATTACATAATGAATAGTAGTACGGAAGGTATAAATAATAAAAAGTTGCGAACATGAATATAAAATTAATACAAGCACTAACGCCAAAGTGCGTACATCTAGCCCTCCAATTAAATTTGAAGTCCCGTACTTAATTGTCTTTCAAAGACCATTAGTATTTAGTAATGATTTGCGTTATAATTGATTCATCCGTTGGTCAAGTAGCTAGCTATGCAAAATATATACACTACAGACATTCAAGCTGTGCGTCAATGCGATCGATCGATCAGGAAATTAAGTTAGCTCGTTTGTGCTATATATAATATATCTTTTTTTGTTTGTATATATAGATCAGGATGAGAAGGTACAACACTCAGGCAAGTTAATAGTTACAAAATGAGTGGTTACATGGAAAAGAGACAAATTAAAGCAGGGCTAAGCATTGATGAAACAGCCCCAATTCCTCCGATTTGAGATGCTCCGACCCGACCTCAAAATCTGACTCACTACTTTATGACCATATCTCTCATTATTGCATGCAAAAGGTTCCTAACCATCAAATTAATTCAATTGCCTATTTATTTTTAAGTTTGGATACTAGTCACTACTCACTAGTCAATTAGTCATGCATGAGCCTTGTACGGAGTATTATTGCTTCCACAATTGCACCCCAATTTTTTACACATCAAATTTTTTACACCCTAATTATGCACCCTACCCTTAAGTTTTATTTATTTATTTTATATTTCAAACTTTAAATTATGATTAATAATTAAGATTTAGGGTTTATAGTTTAAGATTTAGGGTATTAGGATATATGGTATAGGGTTTTAGGGTATATGGTATAGGATTTAGGGTTTAAGATATAGGATATAGGGTTTATATTTTAGGATTTAGGGTTTATGTTTTAGAATTTAGGGTTTATATTTTAGGATTAAGATATAAAATAAACAAATTTAACATATAGGGTGCACAAAAGGGTACATATAGAGGGTGCAGAGAATTTATTCTCAAATCATTATATATATTCTTCTAGAAAATGTATCCATATATGACTATTACTGTAAGGAAGTAGCTACGATATATATTATTTTGAGTTAAATTAATTTATTAATGAATATTTGTTTACATATTAAATTAATATCATAAATAAGTTATATCACCATAATATATACAGTACCATATTGGAAATACAAGCGTGTATATGTCTATGGGCACATGCTAACAAGTTAAAATAGAAAATTATCTTCAAAATATTTTCTAAAAGAGAATGGGTAAATCCTTAGTAAAAAAAATTATTGCTAAAACTGGAATTCTTAGAATGAGAGAAAACCATGTTTGAATTACTTGGATTTTAAGTTATAAAACTTCTATATATTCTTATAATCATCCTTCAACGAGACGACAGGGGAAATTTTATCTAATATATTTGTCTCTTATATTATTCCCACGATATTAGCGCATATTCAGTCTGAATCCTTTTTTTGGGTTAATATTTAGCTTACAAGATAAAGTATTCACATTATATCATATAATGCTAAGATATTTGCTTACAAGATAAATAGCCAAAAATGATGTCGGAATTTAGATGTTTTAAGCGGAATTTCAGAAAACAGTTTTCTAACATCTAACTTAGGATTTCATGCATAAACTTGATACGAATCACATATGAAAGAGTAACATACATTTTGATACAAAACTTGTTTTCAAGATCACCCTGGAGAATAGAGCCTCAAATATGACTTCTTTATTTGGTCCACACGAGCACGATACTAGATCGCATTATCTTCGTTTATACGAACGAACGAACGAGAACAAACAAACTCCACCAAATTGGAGTACGGCCGTGAGAAGCAAAAGTGATGGCTTCGATTGTTAGCAGCAAATCACTTTCACTTGAAGTCTCTTTTCAATTTGGAAGAATTGTCAATCTATACGTACATATCTAATATGTATGTATATATTAACAACTTGACTACTTTCCAAAACCATCGAATTCTCCTCTTTATCTCTTCAAGTAAGAGATCTTTTTCATTAGTATATTTGAAATATATATATATATATATTATCTTATCTTATATCATATATCTTATAAGATAAATCTCCTTTTAACTAGAAATAGATATTTATGGTTGATACAATATCTTATATTTCTAAAAGATAGTTTTCCTTATGTCATCAAGTAAATATATAATACTTTTTTATTACTTGATAAATAATTTACTCTTTCAACAATATACACTGACCCAATTTCTCAGTCCCACAATGGGCCTCAGGTTGCTTTAATCTAGCTCAATTAATCTTTTGTGTGTGACCTTATAGTACCCGGATATAATAGCAATGGGTCAAATCTAATTTATCTCATAAGTCATAGTTGACTTCTAGCAAAGTACTAAGACTACCTAAAATATTCGAATTATTAATCTTCATTATAATCCTATTCGATCGTTAGTAATCGGAGTACAGGTACGTATTTGCATGACATACGTACACCATTGAAATTTTGTATGCAAAATGAAAATAGTCAAAGTGATATAATTATAATGAATCATAAAGATATGGTAGTAACTTAGAAGAAGAAGAAATAGATATTAACCTAATAGCTATACTACGTACGTACGGTGGCATAATTAATACTCTCTCTGTCCGGCTTTGTTTGTCCACAAGGACAATTTACATTTGTTTTAATGCAAAAACAAAAGTACAATTTGCATTTAATGAAGCTGCAGAAGATGAAATAAAATTTACAGATTCAAATTTTGAACCAATGGGAACAAGGATAGCCAAATTAACCAGCCAATCAAATTACAGTATTAGAGGCACACGGATTACCCCCAAAATAACCTGATACAGCCAAGCTTTACACAGATTTGTTTCCATAAATAGGGGACTTTCTGCTCAAACCAGATAATATTCAGAACATTTACTCAAAACAGAGAATAAACCCAAAAGAGAGAACAAAAACATGGAAAATTCTTCCTGCATCATTGCCTAGGTGTAATGTCTTCACCTTTCAACTTAAATGAAGCTCCACTTCTAGATGATGAAGACTTGAATGATGAAGAAATGGAAGAAACAAGGTCCCAGCTTAGTGAGGCAATGAGGGACATGGGACAAGGAAGACATACTTTTGATCTTAATTTTGAACCAGGTCATCATCATCAACCAGAGATAGAGCTTCCCACAAAAGCAACACAACATCATCAGGCATCACATTCCAAGCTCAACAGTGCACAGAGAATGCATATTTTGAATTCTCTTCTCAAAAGGACTTCAAATGGAAAGCTTCCACATGGTGCAATGAAAGAAGTTGTAGAGGAGTTCAATGTTTCAGCTAGAACCATAAGTAGACTATGGAAGACAGCCAAGCAACAAGAAGATGCATTACAGTGCTACAATGTAAGTACAAAGTATCAAAACTGTGGAAGGAAGAGAATTGAAGTAGACCAGGATGCAGTCAAAACACTTAATATGGGGGACAAAACATGCATTAGGGACTTGGCAAACAAGCTAAACATTTCAAAGACCACATGTCATAGAATGGTGAAACAAGGATTTATGAAGCCACATACAAATGCCCTCCATCCTGGACTGAGTGAATGGCATAAGAAGACAAGGTTGGAGTTGATACTGAAGCTACTCATAGGGGACACAACAGAGACAAAGACACAATATTACCCAATGTATGACTTTGTTCACCTAGATGAGAAGTGGTTTAATCAAACAAGGAAGACACAAAGAGTCTATCTAGCACAAGATGAGAAGGGTAAACACAGAGCTGCAAGTTCAAGTAAGTTCATCCCAAAAGTTATGTTTACTGCAGTTGTAGTAAGACCAAGGTTCAACACAGAAGGACAATGCACATTTGATGGAAAGATTGGTATCTTTCCATTCATATACCAAGAACCAGCAAAGAAGGCATCCAAAAACAGAGACAAGGGGGTAATTGTTACCAAGCTAGTACAATCAGTTAACAAGCAAGTCACAAGGAGCATGTTGATTAACCAAATCATTCCAGCAATCAAGGCAAAATGGCCACAAGATGGAGCTCACAGAATCATATTCATCCAACAAGATAATGCAAAGGCTCATATAACTCAACAAGACTCAGAATGGCAGCAGATATACCAACAGGAAGCATTAACTTTCATTTTAATTCAGCAACCAGTTAATAGTCCAGATTTAAACATATTAGATCTAGGATTCTTTAGGAGTATCCAGTCACTCATGCACAAGAAAATGCCAAAAAATATTGATGAACTGCTACAAGCAGTTCATCAAGCATTCTATGAGTTGGATCCCTTAACCCTAAGTGATGTATGGATGACCCTACAGTATGTTATGAATGAAATATTGAAATCCAAAGGTGGTAATGAGTATGACATGCCACATTCTAACAAGAAGAAGTTAAGGGCTCAGGGTAATCTATCAAGAGAAATCAAGGCACCAGATTGGGCTATCAACCAAGCATGGCAAATTGTTTATGGAAGTGCACAAGCAGGGACATCAAATGCACAACCACACAGTCAAGAGGCAGACACTCAAGAAGAACCAGAAGACAGTCAGTTTGATTAGGACATTGTGTCAAAGCAAGGGGACATTGTGTCAAAGCAAGGGGACAAGTATGTACATTACAATCTTAGGTGATAAACACAGGGAACATTTTGTGTAACTTAGCATATATTAGGATGCAGTCAAAATACATGGAACATTTTGTGTAACTTAGCATATATTAGGTGCAGTTATGATATTTTGTAACTTAGCATGAAACATGATCAATATATATTTTGTTATGAAGCATGATCAATATATATTTTGCCAACACAAATAGATTTGGACTAAGCATGATCAGTACTGCATACACTTAGCTGATTATGAACTACACACAACATTACAAACATGAATCAGCAAACAAATGGTCTCAGATGTCCCCATTCCCTCATTGATACAAGTCCAAACACAATACTTTAACATACACATAAGCATCAATCAGGTTATGTGACTATGTTCCTATGGCACATCAAGGCTAACTTGAATCTCAGATTTTAAGACTTCATCACTGACATATGCAGAAAACAAACACAACATACAAAGTTCAAGATTCACAACAATATGGAAAGTGGACAAACAACCAGGGGAGTTATCTAAACATAAACATAAGCATGAATAAGTACAATTTGCATTTAATGAAGCTGCAAAAGAGGGTATGCAAATTACAGATCCAAATTTTGAACCAATGGGAACAAGGATAGCCGAATTAACCAGTCAGTCAAACACAATATTAGAGGCACAAGGATAGCCAGTCAACATTATTAATCACCATCAACATGCAGAATTCACATAAAAATAGATTCAATCAAAATATCATAACAACCATTCTCAGTCGACAGTAAGAGTAGCATGCAACTGTAATCCCCATCACAATAAGATATAATCAACATTATATAACCAACATACAACATGCAGAGTTCACCCTAAACCAACACCACTTCAAGCCATCACAAATTCACATGCAACAGTAAGCAACCACAATAAAACAAAAACAGAGCATGCAATAGGAGTAGGAACAAAGAAACTTAGCTAATCATCATGGAGCAGGGGATTCATGCGAATCGGGGATCTCAATAACCTCAGGGACATCTATCTCCGGCGAATCAGGAATCTCATTAACCTCGGGGACATCGGGGACATCTATCTCCGGTGAATCAGGGATCACAATAACCTCAGGCGCTTTGTAGTTGTTCTCCACCGTCGCCTCAGATCCTTCGGGTGTGTAGGTGTGAAACCCTAAAAATCCACAACCTCCATCGCACAGTGGATACTCAGAGCATCCACTGTGAGCGGACACTTGGCGGGGACTACCAGAAGACTTCCAGAAGGAATCGAAAGATCTACTCATGTTGAATCAAGAGATCCCAGGGGAGTTAGGATCGTCGGCGATCTAACAAACAAAATGAGAGATAGAGTTTTAGGGTTTCACGAGAGCAGAGAGGAAGAGATGATAGATCCAGACGAGAGGAGCAACAAAACCAAAGCAGACCAGACGATTTTGTCGCCGGAGAAACAAAAACCAAAGCACAAGAGGGGATCAGTGGCGGCGAGTTCAGATTCCAGAAGAGAAGAAGAGAAAAGCGAGAGGAGTTTTAGGGTTTCACGAGAGCACGAACCCAAGAGATGATAGATCCAGACGAGAGGAGCAACAAAACCAAAGCAGACCAGGGGATTTTGTCGCCGGAGCAACAAAAACCAAAGCACAAGAAGGGATCAGTGACGGCGAGTGAAGATTCCAGAAGAGAAGAAGAGAAAAGCGAGAGGAGTTTTAGGGTTTCACGAGAGTAAGGGTGAGAGGAGGAGAGCTGGAGATGTATAGAGAGGAGAGATTGGGTTGGGTTTTTTGGATTGGATCTGATAATTGGATTGGGTCTAAAATGGAAAGTGGATAAACAAAAGGGGCATGAGAAATGAAAAGTGGACAAACAAAAAGGGACATGAGAAATGAAAAATGGACAAACAAAACAGGATAGAGGGAGTAGGTGAAATATATACATCCATATATTTTGGACGTAATCTTAGATGCTGTTTTTTTCTATTCACGTCGTGACATGAATCAATCACAACGTACCTATAATATTCGTTGTATCATGATAGGTCCAAATAGATATATTAAATTTAATTGGAAAACGTACAGTCCTTGTCAAGTCTCATCCAGCTTTTTCATACATTAAGGGGTTGCCTTTTGGACGTGATCGGATTAGTAGAAATAAACCCCAAATCTAATCTTTAGATTGTATATATAATATAGGACGCGGTTCGGGTGCGAAAACCGCTTAAGATACAAAATACGAAAGAATATTAGCCATCCACGGTGGCGAGATCCACGGCAGGAGAGAATAGAAAAAAAACTTTTATTTATTTACACGCGCTTTATTCGCTCAGTGTTATTCCCTTGCCTTCAAATACACCTTATGTTTATATGCTTGCACTTCCTTGTTTATTTTCTTGCACTTTATTTTTATTCGCTTGCACTTAGTGTTTATTTGCTTGCACTTTATATTTTTTTACTTGCACTTATTCTTATATGCTTGCACTTTATATTTTTTTACCTGCACTTATTCTTATATGCTTGCACTTTATGTTTTTCTGCTTACACTTTTGTTTATTTGCTTGCATTTTAAATATTTTTTAATCTCATATGTACTTGTACTTTCTGTTCACTTGCTTGCACTTTACTCTGTATTTTCATGTACTTTCTTCCTAATGGCTTGTACTTTTCTGTTGTTTAATCCTTTGTACTTTTTTTTAATTCATTTGCACTTTCTCTTTAACAACTTGCACTTTCATTCTATTCGCTTGCACTTATTCATTATTCTGATGCACTTTATGTTCGCTTGCTTGCATTTTAAATATTTTTTAATCTCATATTTGCTTTCACTTTCTGTTCACTTGCTTGCACTTTACTCTGTATTTTCATGCACTTTCTACCTATTGGCTTGCACTTTTTTATTGTTTATTCCCTTGCACTTTTTTTATTCATTTATTTTCTTGCATTTTGTGTTGATTTGCTTGCATTTTTTTTTTATATGCTTGCACTTTATGTTTTCTGATTGCACTTTTTTCTTATATGCTTGCACTTTAGGTTCAAGAGATTAAATAACAGAAAGTGCAAGCCAATAGGAAGAAAGTGCATGAGAATACGAAGTAAAGTGCAAACAAATGAACAGAAAGTGCATCAGAATAATGAATAAGTGCAAGCGAAATGACGAAAGTGCAAGCCCATAGGAAGAAAGTGCATGTAAATACAGAGTAAAGTGCAAGCAAGTGAACAGAAAGTGCAAGTAAATATGAGATTAAAAAGTATTTAAAATGCAAGCAAGCGAACAGAAAGTGCATCAGAATAATGAATAAGTGCAAGCGAATAGAACGAAAGTGCAAGCTGTTAAACAGAAGTGCAAGCCAATAGGAAGAAAGTGCATGAGAATACGAAGTAAAGTGCAAGCAAGTGAACAGAAAGTGCATCAGAATAATAAATAAGTGCAATCGAAATGACGAAAGTGCAAGCCAATATGAAGAAAATGTTGTTAAGCAGAAGTGCAAGTGGTTAAAGAGAAAGTGCAAATGAATAAAAAAAAAGTACAAAAAAAGAATTAGAAAAGCTGAAGCGAAAAAAAGAAGGCTGGAGCGAAAAACTGGAGCGAAAATAATAATAATTAGAAAGCGTGTGTAACAATGTAAAAAACTGAAGCAAATCGAACGGTTGAAAAACTTTCATATTTTATACGTTAAGCTGTTTTCGCACCTGACACTTTTCCTATAATATATACCTACCCTCACCAATTACTTATTCATCTAACACAAGTACACGTGAAACGTACGTACGTATAAACATAAGAAAGACAAGAACCGTTATGTTGAAACAACAAATATTCGCATGCATGCATGATTATGTTTAGCGATGGAGCAATTAAGGCGCTTAATCCGATTATCTGGACAAAATCGGAAGATGCTTCTGACTGATGAGTCAGTACGGCGCTGACTTTCTGTTACGAATTAATTAGCTTGTAGTTTGTACGGCCGCGATGTCCGCGTGCGTTTCACCAAATCCAGTTCAAAATAATTTGCTCAACCAATTTTCCAAAATAACTAGTAGGCACACAAGATATGTTTTGAGTTTTGCTAATGAATTGTAGTGAGTCTAATGATGAATTTGTAAATTATTTTAATATTTATTTTAGTATGAGTTTATTTTAATTTAAAGTTGTAATTTGTATATGTATATTTATACCATTTAATTAACACCGTAAATTTATATTTTGATGTTATCATGCGAATTTGTAATTTGGTATTATGTTTCGTTCATTGTATTGGTAATTGGTTAAATTATCAATATACGTAATATTTTATTTGTTTGTCCTTGTTTACAATATTGTATGAGAAAAAAAATTCATAACAATTTATCTCGTGCGTTTTATTACAATTATATATTTTATATATTTAAGTATTGTATACTACATAATTTTTCTTTAAGAAAACTAATAGTTGTAAGGAATTACGGAGAAACAATGATTAACCAACTTAATAAATTTAATTAGTATTTTTTTCCATCTTTAACAATTTAATTTTTATTTAGTAATTTTTTGCAGTTTATCATTTCAATGGTTTTTTATTAACTGGAATTTATTCATTCCTCTATTATTGGTTGGATTCACATTGGTTTTTTTGTTAACCATTAGAGTTGATTGCTAGTTATCCTGTCATGATCATAGTGGGACCTAGACTTGCATTTGGATGCTAATATGGAAAACTTATAATATGCAAACCATATTATTGAAGAGATACTGGTTGAAGTATTCCTAGATTGAGAACTTATAATTTTGTTTGTATGAAATTGAATGTGGATGAAATATCAAACTTAAAAACCTCATGGAAATCTTCACTATTAATTAACAATGCACTCTTTATGCTTAAAAAATAATGTTAAGTTACTAAATAATTTGGTACACAAAATTCTTGGACTATAATGTAATTTTTTTTCCCCATTTTCTTCGTACTTATATTTTTTGTGTGAAATTCAGAAACGCATAGCCTAAAAAATTAAATATAAAAACACCAAACACCAGAAATTTTATAAGATATTATCACCAGAACTATATATCCTGAAGTTTAAGGTATTAACCATATAGTGTATTTTACTGAGATTAATATTTTTTGTATTTCCTCATCTAATGACCAAGAATATAAAATAGGCTAAAATAAGATGTAATTAACCAAAATGGTGAAAGTCTTTATCATATTAACTGATGTGCCAATGGCCCAACACTAAACATGAATTTTTGTAAATTTACATAATCTTAAATGTTTGGTGTTTGGAGGCCTCAAATTATGGATTTATCCCATATATATTTGCAGGTATCAATATAAGAAGAAAAGCACAGAAACTAAGTCGTACAAACTTGAATGACAATCTCAAACAAATTAAATAGAACATCAGTGTCCGGAATAGAGACTAAAAAATTATGTACCTTATGTATTTGAAATTTGGAGAATAACATTGAAATCAAAAAAAAAATTATATAGTCTACCAGCCTGCTTTATTTATAGAGGTCTTGTGTAAGTTAATAAATGAAATATTTTCATTGTATTATTAAACATGTACATATACAAATCAACATTAAAATAACAAATACTTGAAAATTAAAATTATTGATGTACCATATAATCTGCTAGAAGGAGATATGTGGACTTGTATGTCCTAAGCCAATCGAAAACATCTCATTTGCAAAAATCATAACTTTAATCTCGGAGATTGCATCTTCAAGCAATTAGTTAAGTGTAATGCATCTTCTTTCCCCTTTTGTATTTTCAGTCATGATTTCAATGATTGTGTAGGGAGAAGTGAGGAAGATAAGAGATATCAATTATAGTAGTGACACACCAAGTGAAAAGATGGGATGAGCCAGTATTTATTGGTATATTTGAGTTAAGAGAGAAAACCGTTTGTGCATTTTTTTAGCCTAGTTGATTGCCTTATTTTTAGCATCCGTTTGAGTGCAAATTGTAATAACCATAATTTTATCATAAGGGTATTAATGTAATTTCTATATATTTTATTTAATAATATAAACTTTATTTTATTTCTTTTAGAGGAGTAATTTAAATTTTTATTAATCTAAGTTCAAAAGTTGGGAAAAGATAATTTTTGTACAAATTATCAAATGGATTATAATAATATGGTGTAGAAATAAATAATTAAGTATAACCATGAATGTTGTTTTGAGAATTTTTAGATATATTAACAAAGGTGATAAGAATTATTATGTTATTGAATGAAGGAATAAAATAATACTTAACCTAAGTAGGTTACCTTTTTAACTAATTAAATAGTTAAATTATGTTAATATTCATTTAAATAAAATTGTCAAGTTAACATAAAGTATTAAATTAAGGATAACAAAATGACAAGTAAGATAAGGTTAAAATATGATAAAATGTAACTTAAATCTTAGAATTAACTTAATCTAAAATTTCATTCTTCATAAATTTGATAAAATAATAATATAAACTTAGAATAATAAAATAAATAAGTTTGGATAAATTTTATAATTTTTTAAAAGTGAAATAATGGCACTCTAACCACTTTTGTCACAACTTAGAAAGTTGGCAAAAATATGCAATTTGGCCAAAATAAGGGGGGGGGGGGGTGCGCAATTAGAGGCTTGTCTTCAACCTCTAGCTTCACACATGGAAACTTATCTTTCATGGAGGATTTTGGACACGATTTTGGTGCATTTTTGGAAATTAAGGCTTGGACAATTTAGGTAACACCAAATCATTCACATACACCTTAAAATCGGGTAGATTCATCCCCAAACAAGATCGGATTTCACCCGAAAGGCAATAAAATTATACACGAACGCGTCATCTAGTTTTGATGGAAAATTGGATCAGATTCAGGATCATTTTGGGCCATATTTTATATCAATCTGTAGGATTTTTAGAGATCTACCAAATCCCAATAAATAGAGTTTCACCCATGAATTAGATTTATCCAATTTCGAAGCCAAAGCTCACGAACCCTAGAAGAACGAGGCGGTTGTTCAACCAAAGATTTCGACCACCTCCATGCTTCGTTTTTGCAATTTGGTGCCACCCCTAGATCCTCCATGAAGTCCTCTTCAAAAGCCCTTTGGTCCCAGCCCCGGTGGTGCTCCGACAAAGGCGAATTTTGTCATTTTCCAGTCGGTGTTCTTCACGCGATTTCCGGTAGCAAATTTCTTCAATTCGGTTTTGGCTTTGATTTTATTTTGATTAATCTGCTTTAATTAGGTTAATTTGGATTGGTGAAATAATATGTTAGGCAAACTTAATTTTATTTGTATTAAAATAAAATTAAATATATTTTGGGGGTATTATCTTGTATTATGAATTGTTAAATTATAACATTTCATCTAGATAATATTTGAGTTAGAAATTAGTAAGGTTATAAATAAGTTATTGGATCAATTTATTTATGTTATGATTATTTAGAATATACGACTAAATGATTTTTAGTATCGTATAAATAATTGTTTTATTGAAAAGCCTTGAAATTGATTTATTTAGAGTTAAATAAATTCAATTAAAAATCGAGACTTGTATCTTTAAAATTTCGATATTGAATAAATTATCTAATTATAATTTATTTATTTTGTGTGATTTGGGTATATCTCGGAATCACTTTTGAAACAAAAATAAAGCAGGGAACCACTATCTATAGAGCTATTTCCAGTATCATTGCTTCTCGGCTGAAGTCAGTTTTGCATTCTGTCGTTGATAATAAGCAAGCTGCGTTCATTCCTGGGTGTTCTCTTCAGCATAATATTTTACTATGTGGGGATATTATGAAGCATTATGGCTGGCAGTCAACACCCTCTCGCTGCGCTATTAAGGTTGACTTCCATAAAGCATTTGATTCGTTGGACTTGTCTTTCAGTCTTAACATTCTGGTCCATATGGTATTCCCGCCTTTGTTTGTGCACTGGATTACAAGCTGCATTACTACCCCTTCTTTCTCTCTGGTTGTTAATGGAAGCCTAGAAAGGCACTTTAGGGGTGGTCGAGGTATTCGGCAAGGGGACCCAATGTCGCCCTATCTGTTCTGCATTGCAATGGAATATTTATCTCGCATGCTTAAGGGGCTGCCAGAGAACCCTCTCTTCCGGCACCAACAACACTGTAAGTCCCAGAACCTAACTCATCTTAGCTTTGTTGACGACCTTATTATTATTTGTAATGGTGACAATGACTCGGTGATGGCTATTAAGAGTACTCTTGATGAATTTGGGCGTCTTTCTGGGCTTGTTGCTAACCCGAGCAAAACTCGAGTCTATTTTGGGGGCAACTATGAGAACCATAAGCATGCCATTCTGCACAACTCATTTTTCTCTTAAGAAACCATGCCCATGACCTACTTGGGAGTGCCTGTGGGTTCAAAGAAGCCAAAGCTGAATGAGTTTGCTCCTCTTATTGATAAAATGACCTCAAGGGTCAAGTCTTAGACTGCCAGATAGCTGTCTTATGTTGGTCGGGTCGAGCTGATTCAGGCTGTCATGTACGGGCTGCAGAATTTCTGGTGCAAAGTCATGGCCTTCCCTACCAATGTTCTCAAGCGTGTTCAGTCAATCTTGAGATCCTTCCTTTGGACTGGTGGCCTTGACTCCCGACGCAGCCTTGTCTCTTGGAAAAGAATTTGCCGGCCTAAAAGCGAAGGTGGCCTGGGCTTCAAGGAGCTGTTGTCTTGGAACAAAGCTTTCATGGCTAAGTCAATATTTTATATGGCTACTCCCAATAGCAGTATCTGGTACGTTTGGGGAACTAGCAAGCTTCCTCTTGGCAACACTATTTGGGAATGCCAGGCGAAAGTCACGGATAGCTGGTGTTGGAAATCCTTACTAAGGATTAGAGATGACTTGCTCTCCCATGGACAACCGCAACAACTGGTTTCTTCGCTTATCCGCCCATCTGGCAAGTTCAACTCCGCTGCAGCCTATGATCTGTTTCGGCCTCGTGGCGACCTTGTCAATTGGAGTCCAATTATTTGGAAAGGCTTGCACACCCTAAAGTCGTCTTTTATCTCTTGGCTTGCACTCAATGAAAGACTCCATACCAAGGATCGAGTGAAGAAGTGGCTGCCTATATCGGATGAAACTTGCCCTCTCTGCTTGCATGACAATGAGTCGAATGCACATTTCTGGAGCAGCTGTAGGTATGTGTCCCTCTGCCTTCGTAAACTTTTGTATTGGCTGCATTGGACCCTTGGAAACAACATTGTTATCATTCACCAGTGCATTGCCGATCTCGCCCTCACTCCTAGATACAAGGGTGTTGAATTTGAAACCCGCAAGATGGCTATTACCACATTTATTTATTGCATCTGGAGCAACAGAAATAGTGTCATCTTTAATGGTACTCTGGCATCTGTGAACTCCCTTTTTGACAGAGTTACTGACACAGTAACTAGGGAAATACTCACCAAATGGAAGAAGTACGACAGCAAGACGATGCTTTGGCTTAGGCGTCTTCATATCATGTAATCTTGTGACCTTACTCGATTGGCTCATTTTGGTATGATTCTCTATTTGGGTGTTTTTCCTTATAACTCTAACCACTGCGGAATGCAGTGCTTTTGTAATTATGCTGCATTAGCATGCTGTATCTCCTCTTCTGATCTTTATATATGATTTACCTTCTTCAAAAAAAAATGTTATTCAAAAGCAACCATCTCCGTTACACCGTTCAACTTCTTCGTAACTCAAGGCAAGTGGCAGTTTGATCTTGCAATTTATTCCATATTTTTCTTAATGGACAATGAATCGATTGTTTTAATTAAGTTGAGATAAATATTCTTATTCCAACGTGTATCGCGGCACTATCAAATTCCCCCCTAGATTTATGCCTCTCCTTAGCCTTGCAATTGTATCATTGATTCCTTTATGTCAAGCATTGGGGATCCTCCTCTAGAAAAAGACTCATAATAGCATTCGGCTTTGTGCCGGAGGCAGACAAAACCTTCATTCTCTAACGTTGTTCCTGCAAAAGACGTACAACAAACACATGACCAATCAAACTACTTGAAAGATCATGGTTGTGTCATCCACTAACGACGGATAATGTCCACGTGCCCGATTTTCTCCAATCTCATTTCCGTAACAACCAATGCAACTGAAACGAGCACTCTCTCTTCTTTGTCCTCCATTTGTTTTTCCGTTTAGGGGTTGTCTCGGGACCCTGAACATCCTTCTTTTTCACCGCTGATCTATATGAACCAGACTTCTCACACGACAATATGACCTTTCTAGCTCATGATTTACTTATCACGATCACCATACACATAGAGATGGCTCGTGGTTTGGTGGAACCAGAAAAAACCAGAACCAGAACCGACTCGAACCGAAACCGAATAAACCTTCTATATCCGGTTTCGGTTTGGCAAAACCCAAAACCGGAGAACCGGTGGTTTACCCGATTCGAACCGGGTAAACCTTTGGTTCTCATATAAAAAAGTGTGTTTTTTCCGGTTCTGGAACCGAAACCTCCGGTTTCAGATTAATTCGGTTTCGGTTTTCATTTTTCCGATTTTGGAACCGTAAACCTCCGGTTCCGGAACCGTGCCATCTCTACATACACAGTCCCAAACCGACATTCTTAGCCCAATTGATTATAGTGTTTCTATCACTCCATTCCTCACTTGTAGTAAAATGAGAAGAATAGTCGACTAGCGAAAAATCGCTATCACTAGTATCGTCCTATTTATTTTATAAAAAATATACATTTGAGGTTTTTCTAAGAGTGATTTAAAAGAAACTAACATAATGTTGTTCTAACCACATACATATAATTTACTTAATAATTGAAATTCCTATTCATTTGACCAATATATATAACTTAGAGGTTTCCGTAAATAACAACTAAAAATACATGTTTAATGTCTAAGCCAAACCATGTAGTTCATTAAAATTTTACTAACATAATATCTATGCTAAACCATGTAATTTATTAACAAAAGATTAACATAATGTATAAGCTAACACATGTGATCATCCTATTTATTTCACAAATAAATATACCGAAAATACCACCTAAAAATACTAACATAATGTCCACTAATCTAAAGCATGTAACCATCCTATTTATTTCACAACTATATAGTATACCGAAAATACCACCTAAAAAGACTAACATAATGTCCACTAACCTATAACATGTAACCATCCTATTTATCTATATACTACTACTAAAGCCGCAATTATCTCTCCTACGTGTCATTCTGTAACACCCCCGACTTATGTCGATAGTGCCACACGCTAGTGACCTCAGACGTTACTGTCCAAAATCACCCTAGGCTTTAATCGAAATAATTAAACTTTAAATAGGTATATTAAATAACGAAAGATTTAACAGCGGAAGACATTTTAAATGAAACTCAACCTTTTATTAAAAAATCTCTCATTAAATGAGAATGACGATTTTACAACATAGTGAAATTATAGCGGAAGACTTTTATAATAAATCCTATTACATGATTAGGTTATAGGAATATGTATTAAAGTAATACTTAACAATCTTAAAACACTGACACTTAAATCTTCAACTGCAAGCCTCTTCTTCGATTGGTTACTTCAAGTCTTCGGGGACCAACCACTGATGTGCCGTATAGGACGGATGACACCAGCCAACCATGCAAGGAATAAAACCCGGTTGGTTAGTCTAATGAAAGACTATGCAAGGGTACAAACAGAATGGTTCAAGTGATCGTAACCGTTTACTATCATTGTCCCTCGAATAATAACCGAAGGGACGATACATAATCCGGAACTTTCACGGAATGATTAGAATTAGACATGAACTGAAAAGAATACTCCAAAGGGATTGAGTCTTATGGGAAACGTATGACAAGTGTTTGGGAACGTTATGTTTTCACACAACTTTTAAAACATGACCTTGGCAATTTGGGTCAACGACCAACCTCACCGCGCAATGCGAATCCAGATTGGAAAGAAGACTTATTCTAGAAAGAGTCTGAGTGGTTTCCACGTTGTACTCCTCGCCCGAGGGTTTATTAATTATGTGCATAACCGTACTTATCTTATTTACTTCCAAAACGCATGTTAACGTTGAAGCTTTTAATTTCACATCTCGTAATGAGACATTGGGAATAAATCCCTTAAGATTGGGAATACATCCTGAATATTGGCACCGGCTGAGTGCACCACCCCTATATTTAGATAGGGGTAGGTCATGACCAAAAGAGTGTTAGGGCACTTACTTCCTAACACCGACGTTATAAAGAAACGACTAAATCCTCGTAAGGAATTAGCGTTTCTACGAATACTCGTGCTAATCTAGCATTTAAGTTCACATTTAAGTCCACACCAAAATTCATTATAGTAATAACATATAAGACTATATAATAGCGTTGTTTCTAGCAATATATACAACCTATTATAAAGTCATAATTTAAACACATTATTTAATTAAATATGTTCCCAAACGGAAAACAATAACTTTTATCCCATCTTAATTAGCAATTAATTAATTGATAATCAAGGGAAATATGGAATAATGAGCAAGAGCGAACCACCACTTGCCTTAATCTAGACGAACGAAGATGTCGGGTTCCGGGATCTGGAAACTGGAATCTGAATACGGATTTCTATGACGACGTCGAGACAAAAGACGAAACCCTAAGTTAGATTCGATATAAACGAACGAGGGTAAATAACGATACGAATGAAAGGAAACAAGGGCCAAAGTCGTGACCATGTTTGTCCAAGTCACGATCGCGCTTGCTAGAGCAAGCCGCGGTCGCGGTTTGGACATCCGCGGTCGCGGAATTCTGGGCACATCCGCGGTCGCGGAATTCATCCCCGTGGTCGCGGATCTCCCTTCCGACGACGGCTCAACTCGGCTTCGAGGCTTACCGACGACGAAGGCGACAACTTCTTGACTTCGGACGAAGGCTCACCACGACCACCACCACCTCGACACCTTCAAGGCACTTCCGACGACACCAAAAACTCCGGCGAAGCTCCGACGAGAGAGAGAGGGCTTGAGAAGCTGTGGATGATTATTTCCGAAGCTGAAGACCCCTATTTATAGGGTGAGGGGGAGCTCAACGCCGAAAACACCAATCGATCGGCATCCCCATCGGTGTAACGGCGGCACACGAACCGGCAAAATGCGGAAAGAACGAAGGAGACGAAGAACAGTGTTTCCGCTGTCGCGAAAACACTTCCGCGGTTGCAGAAATGCCGCGAGCGCGTCTTTTGCCCTTTGGTCGCGGGTTTCGTTCAAGGTCATGCTAAGTCTTTATTTTTAGCAATTCTAAAAATATTCTAAGACCCAATAATGCATTAAACGTATATCCAAACGTTCAAAAGATTAATACAGAGATTACAGAGGTTACAGAAATTGTCCATTATGTCTTTCATACAAAACGACAGTTCGAGACTTTTAGGGGTTATTACACATTCACCCTTATTCTATTTACAATTTAATTTATCTTTTATTTATACAATTTTCCTAAATTACCACCCTAAAATATTTTCCATTGTACATGATAATTTTGCACTTACCAAAAACATTATTATCATACTTAATTAGTGTCCATAATATAATATGTACGTTAATAGTCCATAAACTCCATTATAAAGATATGTATATGGATAGATGGTCCATAAATAGTTAACGTTATACCGTTCATCCACCAACATACATATTGTAATATCCCTCATTTTATAAGGATAGTTTGGAATTTTTCCAACTCCCGTATTACAAGTCGGATTAATTTCAGAGAAGTTCAGACATTCAGTAATATGTTTGATCTCTGTAATATTTTTTCCGAGTAATATGAAATACAGTTAACATGTGTTCAAGGTTAAATGGTCGTTCGTGTACGAATATATTTAACCCGGGGTTAAGAAGATTAACTCAAAGTCAAAACGGACAAAAGGGTGAAAAAAATGGCCTTGACCACACCCCGCGGTCAAGTGGCCGCACCCGCGGCGAAGGCCAAATTTGGAGGCGGCAACAGAGTCACCACCGCACCCAGCGGCCACGCCACCGCACCCCGCGGTGCAAGCCATCTTCGTCGCGATAAGATTTCTGAAAATCTTATCCTTGGCCGAGCAAGTTGCTCCACTTGTTGTTCCCTTGTTCCCAGCTGGTCTCCTTGCTTGTCCCCTCTTGGGAGGCTTGTTTATGGTATATAAAAGGGGTCGAAATCAGATGGGAGAGGGCATCATCTTCTTCCTCCTCTGTTTCTCCTCTGTTTTCTCCATTGAAGCACCAAGCTTTGAGCTTTGTTGTGAAGGTGTTCGAATCCCTTTGAGTGTTGGAGAAGGTACTCCTAAGTGGTATTAGAAGGTCTAAGGTGTTGGGAGATCGAACCATAATCAAATCGAAAGCAAACAAAGTGATTGGGTGAGTTTTCTCCATTAAAACACTGTCACGAGCTCGCCACTGTAACACCACCGCACCCCGCGGTAAGAGCTCCACCGCACCCGCGGCGAGCCTTGTCCGAGTGTGTGTTCTTGGGTGTGTGGTCTTGGGCGAGGCTTGACTCCCTCGATTCTTTTCGTATTCTTTTAGATTCATATACGTGGATATTGAATCTAACTTAGGGTTTCATTTTGGGTCGATCCGAAGGAATCTGTGGTCTCAGATCTGTCCCTGTTTCGGACCCAGGAACTCGTTGTCTCTAAGCTTTGCTTAATCTTCTGCGGATCTAAGGCAAGTGGCGGTTCGCTCTTGCTCATCATTCCATATTTCAATTAATTATCAATTGTTTAGTTGTTAATTAATTTGGGATGATTTACTGATTTATTGTTCGTTGGGAACAACTTTGTTGATAATTAATTAAACATATATTATAATAGGTTGTATATCTGTTAGAACAATGCTATTATATCTGTTGTTGGCTATGATGGCTTTGATGTGGATTATTACTGTGTTGAACTGTTTAGTTAGCACGAGTATTCGTAGGAACGTTGTGTACCTTGTGGAGGTTTAGCTGTTTCTTTATAACTAGTACTTGGTGGATTCTTCCCCAGTACTCTCTCAGGTCATGACCATGCCCTTACTCAGGGTGGTGCACTTCGCTAGTGCCAAATCTTTCGGGATTTATTCCCTCTGAGATCTCTTGTGAGGAGATCTGATATCTCTTGTGAGGAGATCTGATATCTCTTGTGAGGAGATCCGATATCTCTTGTGGAGAGATTTAAAAGCTTATAACGTGATGTGGGTTTTGGAATTAAATAAGATAAGTGCCGTTGTCGCACATAATTAATATACCCTTGGGCGAGTAGTGCAGCTAGGCGATAGTGCAGCTAGGAAAACTCGTCTTAACTTTTAAATCGCTCGTATGCGATACTGTGATTCTGTGATTAATTAATGTTCCCCAACATTTGTCATGTTTCCGATAAGACTCATTTCGTTGGAGTCTTCTTTTGGGATTGATTGTTGTGAGACTCGGTCTCCAGAATCTTCTCTTGATCATGTCTTTTCATATATTAAATAGAAGTATGGTGGTTGCCTATCGTGATCGGTTGTTATTCGAGAGACGATGAGTCTAACCTAATACGACTACTTCGAACCACTCTGCTTTGTATCCTTGCTTAGTCTTTCATTAGACTAACCAACCGAAATTGTTCTCTGCATGGTTGGCTGGTGTCATCCGTTCGATTCGGCACATCAGATAAGTTGCCGTCCTGTGAAGGCTAGAACGATTATGAAGGCAAACGGTGTTTTTGACAAGTTTATTCAGGTTAAGATCTTTGGCGGGTGATCATTGCGATCAAGACCCTTTGTTAATTATTTAAAAGACTTTCGCTGTGTTAAATATGTCTTGTATTAAGTCTTCCGCTGTATTTTGGTTGTCTTTCGGATTATGGATGTAATGCCGAGACAATGATTTTAAATAAAAGTTCTGACAATTTTGTATCATAATTGTTGTTTGATGATTTATATCAACTGGTAAAGCCTTGGGTGACATCGGACAGAACGTCTGAGGTCACTAGCGGTAATGCCTTTCCAAGGGAATATTTTGGGGGTGTTACACATATAATTATGCACTTACCAAAAATATTATTATCATACTTAATTAGTGTTCATGATTTAATAAGGGTGAATAGATTGTCTGTAAACTCCATTATAAAGAATACAATATGCAGTTTTATTTTAGTGTAGTTTTATTTTTAATAATTATATAAAATTTATAATTTATATTTTCTTCTATTAATATAAATTCACACACCTATCTTCAATTTTCATCATACAATACACCTTATAGTTTATTTCAATCAAGAAATTATCTTTCCGATACATCATGTTAATTTTCTTATATAATTCTCTTTTATATTTTTTATACTATAAACAAATTTAAATTCATTCTTAAAATATATGATCATACCCGTACAAAGCACGAGAACACATGCTAGTTTCACAACTATAGAGGATACAGAAAATACCAAGTAAAAAGACTAACATAATGTATAAGCTAACTCATGGGGGCAGATTATTTGGGGAGGTTTACATATTCCCAAGTGTTCTTTCATCACTTGGCTTGCTCTTCATGGCAGACTCCCTACCAAATATCATATTAGTAGATGGGCTGATATTGAAGACGAGTCTTGTGTTTTTTGCGCTGTTGAAGCTGAATCGAATGCTCATTTGTGTTTTTTTCAAGGATATCCTCAAGCAAATTCTTGATTGGGTTTCTTTGCCCACGTTTCCCGGTTGTGTCGAGGATTTTTTTTCACTCTTACCTGATTTGCAACATCATACTGAAGTCCAACTTTTGACCCGTAGTATGGCCATCTCTTATTTTGTTAATACTATCTGGCTAACTAGCAACAAGAAGATCTTTCAAGACCTCAATACATCAAGAGATGAATGAATTAGTCAGATTGTCCGACTAGCTACTATGAAACTGTTACTCAAGAAATCAAAAGTTTGAGGATGCTACCCTTCAGTGGCTTCGCACTCTGAAGATCATGTGATTGCTTTCTTGATTTTGTTGTCTGCCTTGGTGCCTTATGTCTTGATGTCTTGTTGTCTTAGCATCCTTTTTGCCTACTAAAAGCTTCTGCTTTCAGCTTTTGATTCTGTGATTGGCTCTGGAGCCTTGTACAATACTGATCCTTTTATTACTAATATAATTTACCTTTATTAAAAAAAACACATGTAATTATCCTAGTGTAATAATTGTATGTACGTGTTAATGAACGTTCTAAACTATATAACAAACGGTTTTAATTTATTGAATTTGAAAGAAACTTAGAAAAAAACATATACGTACTCGTAATGAATACCCATATCACGTCCTTATGACGGACTAAGCCCAAATACATGTAATCTTATTTAACTATGAAATGATGAGTACATGAGCCGACGCCGGTGGAATATTGGATCCGAACTAATAAAAGACACAAATCATCTCCAGACATTCCCGCTCGTTTTCTTAAGTAAACTACGTACGGTTTTGTTGAATTTATTTTTTTTCCTTTATTTTGTGATCTAGACAATTTATATTTTTTGAATTTGATAGCCCACAATAGTTCTCACCCGATACAAATGCTGATTAAATTATATAGTAACAATAATGATGGCGGTCACGTACATAATTAGAAAACATACCAGCTATATTTTGAATTTTTCCTTGACAAGCTTACAGCTTGATCAAATAACCATATCTTTTGTTTAGCATAAATGTAAACAAACATAATGTTTTTTTATGAAACTGAAAATTAACATGTATGAAAAGACCAAATCAAAATGCTGATTAAATTATATAGAATTTGAGGTTTAGAATTTAGGATTTATAGTATAAGATTTAGGATTTAGGATATAGAGTTTATAATTTAGGATATATGATTTATATTTTAAATTTTAAAATTTATATTTTAGAATTTAGAATATAAATTAAACAAATTTAACCTAAAAAGTGTATAAAAGGGAGGATGTAGAGGATTTGACCTCAAGCAGAAAAGACAGCTAAGACAAATAAAACATCGATCACCTACATAAAGCAAATCTCACATTAAAATTAGAGCTAGCTAGAAACAAAAAAAGATTAGCTATAGAACATACTAGTTTAATTCTCGTACCCTATACGAATTGATTTATCACGAAATTTATTTATCAGATTATTATTTAGATGTTTAAAAAGGTAAATTATATCTTTAAAGTATTTATGCAAGAAAAGTATGCGATTTATTTAATTCCTTCATAATCTATATAAAGAAAATAAATTAAGATTTTAATTCACTTTATTTTAAGAAGTCACGATCTTGATTTCAATACGGGTCCCAGTGACGACGTCGTTGCGGGTCAATTAATGCGGGTCTCGCTGGACTCCGGAAGCAACAATACTGACGTGGCGTCGTTCAATCCATGTGGATACGCTTTTGTACGAAGAGTGATCGAGACAGTTCCGGTGGCGATCGACTGGGTTATAGGTAATGCCACGTGTGAAGAAGCTCGAGCGAACCCGTTGACTTATGCATGTATATATGGGGAATACGACGTGCTCTGACAAGTTGGGGAATGGGATTGGAGGATACAAGTGTTTCTGTGAATCTGGCTTTCAGGGCAATCATTATCTTTCTCCTGGTTGCTTTGGTATGTAACACTAAGATAACATTTGTGAAAGGTCGATCCTATTTGCACCGGGTTGCAGAGTGTAAACTGCACCTGCAGTCCGGGCGACAGTGACTGCCGTGCGGAAGTGGTTGTCGCACGGAGGTAGCTGTCGGCGGTTGCTTGATGTCGGCGATGGTGATGGATGCCGGCGGTGGGTTGTCGGCGCTGGATGGCGTCGGATGTGGTAGCCCGTAAAATTATACGTAAATGGGATCGTGTTTGGATCGATCGAGTCATACAAATTTTTGGGTTGAATTTGGGTCGGATTTTTAGGTTGAATCGGGTTCTTCTTCGATATTTAAAAAATATTGAATATTAATAAATATTGTTAAAGTTATATGAAAAATATGTAACGGTCGGATTTTTAGGTCGAGTCGGGTTCTTCTTCGATATTTAAAAAATATTAAATATTAATAAATATTGTTAAAGTTATATGAAAAATATATAACTTGCAATAATTTAAAAGTAAAATTGAAATCATTATTATTCAACATTAATAACTTCATATTGTCTTTCTCCGAAAAGACAAATAGCATAAATAACTTCTTAATAAAAGACTTAATATAAACCTATTTAATTGTCTCTATTATAACCTCCTCCGTACCCTTCTCCGAACCCTTCTCCATACGAAAAAGGGTAGTGATGTGGATATGATGATGATCCAAGTAATGATGTAAAACCCCTCATGTGGTCTTGATTCAATGTGTCATAGCCTGGAGCTTGGGATCCGACCCCGAAAGCAGGGGGTTGGGAACTTGACCTGAATGCGGGGGGGTGGGATCCAGACCCAAATGCGGGGGGTAGGGATCCTGACCTGGATGCGGGGGGTTGGGATCCGACCCCGAATGAGGAAAACCCGAAGTTAGGATCTTGTTGTCCATACTGAAAGTATGGAACTTGAGATTCTGTCCCGAAAGAAGCAGCCTGAAACTGTGGCCCTAAGTCATGACCTTGAAATGAGTGAGCTTGGTATCCACCCCTTGAGCTTGGACCTGGTGGTGATTGGCGTTGTGTCCCGAAATCACTATGGCGAGCTGGAGCATAGCCTTGGTTTTGAGAAGCTTGCGTCGGAAAAACTGGCACTGGGACGACCTCATTTGTCACCATTTCATAAATCTTCATAAGCGTCCGCTTCAATGGATGTGAGTCCTCGTACCTGTTAATCATGTCCATTTCATCCCGTATGATACCTTCCACTTGGTTCATACGCTGTCATCGCAAAATCAATACAATAAAATATTAGATGATATATTATTTAATAAAATAATTATAAAACAATATGGTTACGTACTCTCACTGCATCGAGGGCAAGCGGTACGGGCCGTGCGACACCTTCTGCAAGTAGTGCAGGGGATCTGTAATCAAGGAAGGGGTGAGAATGCTCCGTAAACCAGTCCATATAGTCAGATGTCACATCCCATGCATTACGACATCTGGGTAGCTCCATTATCGGGTAGAGGTAGCTCAACCGTTCCTCCCAATGGTCGTCATCACTGCTAAACAAGGCTTCGTACTTGGTCAGATCAAGTTTTCGTGTAACAGAGTGAGGCCGAATTGGGTGTTGAGGCACTCCCTGAACATGACCAAACTGACGAGTAACCCGATCAGGCATGTACGGTTTGTCAAAAGTGAGGAACTTCAGGGTACCTCTGTACATGGAAATCTTGAATTCATCATTGAAATTGATGCCCTTCCATGGCACCCAATTTACTTGTAAAAAAACGTTTTAGTGTGCATTGTATAAAAATATGAATTTAGAATAAAGCAATATATCAAAATTTGTAGTACCTCGTCAAGGGCTGCTAAGTCGAGCTCCCGCCTCATACCTTCTATCCTGTCACAACCTGGCAATTTAGACGGTCGACGCTCATCCCAAGTTGCAGCTCGACCATCTTTCATGCTGGCCATTTCTTGAGAAAGATGACCCCTAAACTTGGGGAAGTAGCTCCAAATCCAGTTCTACACGAAAATTGGTAACTAATAGATATATAATAATATTAGATGACAATATTAAGAGATTTGGATACTTACGTGGAGAAGCAGCAAACAACCAGATATTTGTTTTGCATCTCTACGGCTTGCCATACCTAATTGTCGGTATAGGTGGGCAAGAGTTGTTGCACCCCATGCATAGTCTCGTGTCGAATCGATGTCCAGTACAACTCCAAATAAATTGAGCTTTATCTTGCTTGCAGACTTGTCAGGGAAGAGGGTGCACCCTATGACCGTCCCTCGCCACGTCCAAGGCACTGGTGATGTACATGAACATAAACGGGTCCACATTCTGGACGCCGAAACTGACCCCTAAATGCATGTCTGGTTGGTCATGCTCGGGCCCAACTACTACTTCGCTTATTGATGGCTTACGGCGTGCACGCTGGCTCTGACTACCTCGACCTTTTAATATTAAACCGCTCATCGAGGTGGGCGGATTGATATGTGTATTCTCTTCTGCATGCTCCAACCAGGTCTTATCCCTTCTCATTGAATCCTTCTTTGGCCTCCCCTTTGATTTGATGGAGCTAGTAGGAGGCTCCTACAGTGAGGACCTCCCAGGCATGGTCCCGTCTTTGTATGCCCTTTTAATACGGTGGATATGGTCAACGCTCAGCCTCCCAGCATTTATATCCCCCATCAAGTCCTCGAATACTAGGTCATCTGTCGTTAGGGGAATATCGTCTTGCGGGAGCGCATGTTCCGTAACACCTTCCCATACAGCTTGTTTCCAGAAAAGATGAATATGACTTGGCTTCAACGGGGTATTTGTCATCATTGCTTCATATACATCGTGTGCACATGGAAGTCCTCTGACCGTTGTCCACCAACGGTCATTGCAAACAGTCGGGTCAAATTCATATTTTGGGTGCAAGACCCTATCCATCATGCCCAATATTGTGTCTATACACAATTTTGACACCTTGTTGGTAAGTCGGAGAAAAAGATAGTCCATAGGTGGTTTTAGTTTGTTGACACGCGCATGGATCGTATTTCGATCCATCTCCATGGATCCTCTCACAACAACAACTTGATCTTCTATCAAACAATGGATCTTCTTTGCTATTGTGTTGAAGCCACAAACAGAAGAATCGATGAAATCTTTCAGCACAGAGTGGGCCCCCTCAACCCTGTAAACATAATATAATTATCAATAAATCATGTCCTGTATGAGTAGCATGTAGTAACTCCTAAACCGCAAAGTAAATTACCTATTTGTTGTTCTGGTGATTAAATGGAGATTGGTATCAGTCCATGCCCTAACAATACGATGTAGGTAAGGCACAAGCCATGTTTTCATAAGGTATGTCACCAGACTACCTTTCCACGTGTCCCGCATTTCATTTAACCGTTGCAAGAAGATATCCTCGGATTTGGAGTTGAACAATTCACGACATTGGTTTGAGAAAGAATTTGCTAAACCATTATTACCTGTCACAGTAAGCGCATAAGCTTTACAGTTGGCTAGTATATGCACCCAACACAACAGATGTTGGGCATCGGAAAAAATGTGGGCTATAGCCTTAACTTCAGCCAAATCTCGATCTGTGACTATCGTCGTTGGTCTTTTTCTGATTTTATCGTACAAGTGCTCCAATTCATACAATGTCCATACGTAGTGGTCAACGTTCTCGTGTGCCATGAAAGAATATGCCACGTTAAAAGTCTTTCATGTGCACGTAAAGCCGACAATCTCAAGAAGTGCCATATTGTACCTACAAATAAATTCAATGCAGATAATAAATACCGTTATTACCACACTCTATTGATTAGCTAAAATTACTATATAAAAGATATTACACTAGCTTAAACTTACTTGTTTGTCTTGTATGTCGAATCCATTATTACGACATAAGGAAACAAGTTCAACAGGTGTTGTGATTGGGGGTGGGCCCAAAACAAGTCTTGAACCACGTCGTTCGTTCCAGGCACCGTTCGGTCACTAACATAATAACCCCTATCCGATAAAAATTGCTTTGTGAACTGAGTTACTGACATGTCCCCCATTTCTTGTTCGCGGTATGCTTGTCGTACATTGTTAATTTGCTTCCGCGATGTAACAATGGATTTGTACTTCTGACGTAAGAACGTGAAAATATTCTTGGGCTTTACTTGAGCTTCTGTCAACGCCAATACATCCACGCGTTGTTCCTCAGTCAATCGTCCAGCATAGGCATGACCCTCTAGATTTTGTGGAAGGTCATGATCGTGTGTACCACATATCACCTTTAGTATCCAAGTGTCGTCCCTTTGCATAAGCCCATTCAGCTCAAATGGACATTCGCTCTTCTTTGTACGTGTTTTCCGTGTCAAATTCTCCGAGTATGGCCTATAACTATCTGATTTTTCGCATGCTAATATAACATTCCGTTCCCAAGATTTTTTTATGGTTAGAACCATATTTAGATATCGTCCTTGTTGACGTGCCCAGTCTAACATGGTTTCTCGATCTCCCACATATAATTTGTTTGAAAGTATGTCGTAAAATCTTGCCAAAATTCGTAAACATTATAATTCAATATGTTACTACTCCCACCGAGTTTATTAAATGACGTTTGAACCTATTGCACACAAATTAAGGAGATAGTTTAACACTCTTCTAACTTCACTCGTGATGTCATAATGCCAGTTGGAATTAATGCTATCTTTTTTATACGTTTCAACATTTTCAATTTTTTTCTATCAAAATCAATGGAGTATTATATGATTAATTCACACATATTAATATGTTTCAACATTTTCAATTTTACACATTTTAATTACTTATTCGATGACATTTTAATCATATACCGCATATTATGAGTAGTTAAAAACAAATTAAAATGTCATCGAACAAGTAGTTAAAAACAAATTAAAATGTGTAATTCACTAATATTAAAATGTGTAAATCAATGAATTACACATTTTAATTTGTTTTTAACTACTTGTTCGATGACATTTTCAATCTACTCATAATATGCGTTAATGTCATCGAACAAGTAGTTAACAAATTAAAATGTGTAATTCACACATATTTAATGCGGTATATGATTAAAATGTCATCGAACAAGTAGTTAAAAAAATTCTCTTGATGGTCAATTCATGCAAATTAAAATGTCATCCAACAAGTAGTTAAAAACAATAATTCTCTCCACTGTGCCACAAATTAATTCACACAATTAAGATTTTTTGTACGTTTTGTAGCCCACCAAATTAATTGTGTAGTTAAATGACTAGAGATGGAAAATTACACATTTTAATTTGCATGACATGATGATTTTCAAGAGAATTTGGATACAATTAATCTACTCATAATATGCGTTAATGACACAACACAAAAATCTTAATATATAGATTACAAATCTTATACTAATTTTATTCATAGTTTTAATAATTGTAAAATACATACCAGTTTAGGCGATTCTTCATAATTTTCATGATCGTTGTTATGCCACGACATTTCGTAGTAGAATAAATGGTGTTCACCTCTTGTAGGATATATAAATGGTATGAATTCTCCGCAGCGCTCAATGCATATATATACACTTCAGCTTCGTCTGGCGATTGAACGAATCCACTGCTATTTACTTCACGAGCTGCTATGCCTCCCTATGCTGTCCAAAATCCCATCGGTGTCGGCCATTTCCCCTCTGCAACGAATCTACTCCTTCACGGACTGGTTGTGCCTTCACGGACTGGTTGTGCCTTCACGAACTGGCACTGGCTTCCGCGGCACTGGCTTCCGCACAGCAGTGGCTTCCGCGCAACATTGGCTTCCGCGCAGCAGTGGATTCCGCCCGGCATCAACTTCCGTACGCCTGCAACCCGGTGCAAATAGGATGGTGTCAGGGTGCAAAGAGTTTAGCCGTTTGTGAAATAAGAAAAAGTAAAGGCAACTAATGAATTTTGGAACTATATATCACTACTCTATGTATATGTTGGGAGCCATCACTCAGAAAACAGTTAAATTATTCCCTTTGAATTAAGCAGAATATTATGACACTAGCTAAGATAACATTTGTGACATGATTCTTTAAAGAGGAAATTCAATGAACTGACTAATCAATTATGATCTAAGAAAAAAAAACCATTTACTTATTTTATTAATAATGGTTCACAAACAATCAAGCAATGACTTTACGAAGAACCTTTATCCTTAGGTGGTTATCTTTTACTAAACAATTTTGTGGATAAGGAACATAAGTAATTAAATAACCATACAACATGTACACTATATTTTTAATACCAAGCTGAAACTATTTGGTTTAATCTTTACAGGTATAAGCTCTGCTATATTGTTCCTTGTAATCGGCTTAAGTTGGCTCCCGTAAAGAATTAGAGAATAGATTAAAAGGAGAATTCTGCCTTGTTTTTTCATTAATCAATAACATAGATATATAAGCTACAGGAGAGATATGGAGGAAAAGATAACATAAGTATCCTAAAATACAATTATATCAATTAGCTAATAATATCTCTAATAATATATCTAACATTCCCCATCAAGTTGGAGCATGCGGATCAGCGATGCCCAACTTGCCCATAAGCAACTGGAATTGTGATTTTCCCAATGCCTTGGTGAACAAATCAGCTGGTTGATGTGCGAAAGCAATGTAACTAGTAGCAACGTTGTCGGCTTGAACCTGATCACGGACTAAATGACAATCAATCTCGATGTGTTTAGTCCGCTCATGAAAAACCGGATTGGCGGCAATATGAAGCGCCGCCTGACTATCACAGAAAAGTCACATAGGCGTCTTGTGCTGAACACCGAGTGAAGCAAGCAATTATTTAAGCCACAGGAGCTCGCAAACAGCAGAGGCCATAGCCCGATTCCGCTTCAGCAGAGGAGCGAGAAATTGTTGCTTGCTTCTTTGTCTTCCAAGAGATAGGAGATTGACCGAGCTGGATGAAGTAGCCAGTGATGGAGCGACGAGTAACCGGACAAGTAGCCCAATCGGAGTCGCAAAAGGCGGTCAGTTGCAACGAGCTGCTGGATGATAGAAGGAGGCCTTGTCTCGGATGCCCCTTAAGGTAATGAAGGATGCGAGTGGCAGCCTGCCAGTGTGCAACCTTTGGAGCTTGCATAAACTGTGCAAGTGTGTGAACGGAGTAGGATAACTCGGGTCGTGTGATAGTCAAATATATGAACCGACCAATAAGGCCCCTGTATCGATCAGGATGAGTGAATGGCGGGCTAGACACGGTTGCCAGTTGATGTTGCTGTTCCATAGGGAACTCACATGGCTTGGCAGCCAAAACTCCCGCTTCAGACAAGATGTCCAATGTGTACTTCCGTTGACATAGGAATAAGCCCTTGGAACCACGAGTAATTTCTATCCCCAAAAAATATCCAAGAGGGCCGAGATCTTTCATATGAAAGCAAGTGGACAAATACTCCTTGAAACGAGACACAATAGACGGTTCATTGCCAGCAACAATAAGGTCGTCAACATAAACAAGAACATGAATGACTGCGGAAGCACGCTGATAAGAGAATAAGGAGTAATCTGCATAGCTTTGTTTGAAACCATAGGAGCGAAGAGCAGCAGCCAGCTTCGCGAACCAATTTCGAGGGGCCTGATGAAGTCCATATAAAGACTTTTGTAATCTGCAGACTTGGCCGGGAGAAAGGCCAGAAAGACCTAGTGGCGGTTTCATATAAACCTCTTCATTCAAGTCGCCATGAAGGAAGGCATTGTGCACATCCATTTGACGTAAAATCCAGCCACGAATTGCAGCTACAGAGAGGAAGACGCGGACAGTGGACATCTTAGCCATCGGAGCGAATGTTTTATTGAAATCAACACCTTCAACTTGGCGATTTCCTAGCACAACAAGGCGTGCTTTGTGGCCTTCTATAGAACCATCCGCGTTATACTTAATACGATACACCCACTTGCACCCAATAGATTTATTGTCTGCAGGCAATTCAGTTAAGGTCCATGTATTGTTTCGTTCAAGAGCATTGAGCTCAGCATTCATCGCTACGCGCCAACACTTGTGTCGAACAACATCCTGGAAATTGGAGGGCTCGCTATTCGCGGTGACAACTGCAAGGAAACCAGTGTAGGAATCCGAAAAATTAGCACATGAAACATAGCTATGGATTGGAAACTTCGTACTTAAGGAAAGTGATGATGGCAAGGTAGGATTGCCGACGACTGGGGGTCTATTTGGCGCGTTGTATTGCAGATGTAATCGCGAAGAAGCATCGACTGTTTCCGTGCTCGTTCACTCTGACGGATCGAAGATGGAGCAACAACTGTCGGCGTGGAGGGAGCAGCGCGCAGAGCTCCCCCTTACTTGGGGCGGCACACTGGCTGATGTCAAAGTGGCCTCTATTTCAGCAGTAGAGTGTTGGTTGTTGTCATCAGTAGGAGTGATTTCGGGGGCAGCGGCAGATGGCTGGTCACTGTCATCAACAGAAAGGACTCTGCTGTCCGGGTTCGACGGCGACGAAGGAGGCATCGAACTCCCCCTGTCGACAGGTGGTGGTACAGGCAGTGTATCAAACACAGCCGGCGAGCGATCTGAGCACTCAGATGAGATGGTTGGCGGTGATGAAGTGGATATTGCGAACGGAAAGTGTGATTCATAAAATACAACATCCCGACTGACGAAGACCCGTTTGCACTCAAGATCAAAGAGGGTCCATCCTCGTTTGCCTTGTGGATAGTCGATGAGAATGCATTTCCTAGAGCGAGAGTCAAACTTGTTATGTGACCTCGGATTCTTGGAGGCGAAGCAGAGAGATCCGAAAACCCGGAGGGAATTATACATCGGAACTCGTCCATAGAGCAGTTGATACGGAGAATGCCCTTGAAGATTTGGCGTAGGCGTCCTGTTGATAAGGTACGCAACGGTAGTTAACACACTCTCCCCAAAATGAAAGAGGAAGAGATGCTTGAAAACGCAGCGCCCTGGCGACATTTAATAGATGCCGATGCTTACGTTCGACCCTCCCGTTTTGTTGAGGAGTGTCAACGCAGGATGTCTAAAACAAGATCCCTTGATCTGCGAAGTATGAGCGCAGAGGAAGGAACTCAGTGCCATTATCTGCTCTAAGATCGTGAAGGGGACAAGATCGTGAAGGAGGCTGGATTCGCCTGTCATGTGGTAGGAGGCGCCAGTGTCAAGGATCCAATTGTGATGCTTACCAGACTTGTCATAGTTGACGGTCATATTGTTGTACATCTTGAGGACTGTAGCCCATTGATCATCATTCAGCGCGGGCCCGAAGGCCTGACGATCTTGTGAGTTGAGGGGCATACCGGGGGCAGAAGTCGATGTTGAAGGTTGGACGGCGTTGGCAGAGCCAGAGCCGCGTCCTTGACCACGGCCGGCCGGAGGAACGGCAGCTTTGTTGTCTCCAGACGATGACAAGTTGCCACGTCCGGCTGCGAGCTTTTCCTTTAGCCAGTCAGGGTAGCTGTGAATTTTAAAGAATGTTGTGGTGTCATGCCCCTTCTTCCCGCAGTGCATACAAGTTAGGTTCTTTTTGTCAACATGTTTTTCCTTTGGAGCCGATCCGAGGCCGCGAGCAGCGAAGGCATGGTTCTCGGCGGATGTGTCTCGAGAGGAGACCATGGATTTCAGGCGTTCCTCCTGAACGATTAACGCGTAAACGCGATTTATCGGTGGGAGAGGATCCTAAGATAGAAGATTTGAACGAAGGGCACCAAAGGATGCATCGTCAAGACCGATTAGAAATTGGTGAACGCGTTCCTCCTCGCATTCAGTAGTGAGGAAGTCGTTGAGACCGCACTTGCAGGTGCCACACGTGCACAATCGATGAGAGGCGTAAGTAGTGAGTTCGTCCCAGAGCTTCTTCAGTGCATTGTAATAGGCGGAGACAGATTGACCGTTTTGACGAAAGGTCGAGATCTCAGCCCGGAGTTGAGCCTTGCGGGGACCGTTGCCAACGGAGAAATGTTGGCGCAGGTCAGCCCAAAGTTTGTGCGCCGTGTCATAGTAGGTGATGGAGGGACGGAGAGAGTCGTCGATGGTCCTGATCGTCCAACCGATGAGCTTACAGTTGACCATTGTCCAGGCGTTTGCTTCTGGTGTTCCAGATGTCGGGACTGAGATATTGCCATCAATGATTCTGAGCTTTTGTTTAGCTTTGAACGCATTCTGCATAGCGGTATCTCATTCTTGAAAGTTATCGCCCTTGAGAACAACCGGGCAGATTGAAAGGCTCGGATGATCAGAAGGGTAAAGGTAGTAAGGCGTTCCGAATTCAACGACGGGGTTGCGTTTGGTTTGGTCTGTCATAGCGATAAGCAACGAGCAACGTTGTTCGGTGGTGATCAACGTCGTTCTGTGGTGGTGATGGGGCGGAGGGGGGGCGAAAAAATTAGGGTTGTTAACAACCTTGCTCTGATACCATATAAAGAATTAGAGAATAGATTGAAAGGAGAATTCTGCCTTGTTTTTTCATTAATCAATAACGTAGATATATAAGCTACAGGAGAGATATCTTGGAGGAAAAGATAACATAAGTATCCTAAAATACAATTATATCAATTAGCTAATAATATCTCTAATAATATCTCTAACAGCTCCATATCATGGATAGAAAAAGAAAGATAATTGAGATGAAGAAAAAGTTCTTTGAACAAAACGGTGGTTGGCTTTTACATGAACAACTATCAACAACAGTCAATTCAACCGGTAACACAGAACCAACCAAGATCTTCACAGAGGAAGAGCTGAAACAAGCCACAAACAACTTTGACCAAGATCGCGTTCTCGGAAACGGTGGCTATGGCACGGTTTACAAGGGGAAATTACCAGACAATTGGATCGTAGCAATCAAGAAATCGAAGGTGATCGATCAAGACCAAATCGAACAATTCATCAACGAAGTGGTGATCCTGGGTCAAGTCAACCACCGCAACGTGGTCAAACTTCTTGGATGTTGTTTGGAAACAGAGGTGTCGTTGCTGGTCTACGAGTTCATCTCAAAAGACAAACTCTATAGCCCAGTCCCTTTTATTTCAGCCATAATAGTCTTGTTGTTTTGCCCTTAATTGAGTAAACCACACCTTTTATGGGTATTTGTAACAAACCACCCTTTATTTTGGAGGTTATAGCAAACCACGTTTATGTCTACATAAAAATCACCCCTAGATCTATCCCATCGGGCTTTTGTTAACTCGTCCAAATTTATGTCTCATGGATGATCTTTCGTCCATCATTATGGGTGCACAATTGAAGCTTGAAGCTTTTGAATCTTAGATCAATCGCTAGACCGAGTAGTGCGACTTAAGATAGAGAAGAAAATTCATGACAACTACCAAATCTCTACTTGCATTGAATCACCAATTGAACAAAGTTAGGATTATATACTTTTAATGACCTAATTTTCATTTTTGTGTTCAATTAAAACCTTTAGATCATGCCTCCATTCGAGGATCAGAACCAAACCAACCTCTTCGATATCGGTCTGGTGACGACAATGGTTTGCTATCTCCTTGACGACAATAAATGCGAGGATCTTAGAGTTTTCCATGGACTTAGGAAGCCTCGCCCGCTTCAAGGACGCTAGAGAGGATGATGCCACGTACAAAAGCCAAGGAGGCAGGGCATGAAGTGTGAAAGAACTGAGACTAACAGAATGATTAACGAGAAAAGGGAGGGGTGGTTCATTGCAAACATTAATCATTTAAGGGGAGATTTCATGCAAAAACCAAAATAAAGGATAGTTTTTCGCAAACACCGTAAAATAAGGGGTGGTTTATGTAGTTTATACTAAAATTAACACTATAAAACCAATTTTTAGTTTGTAAGGGAAAGTATACAAACGACATTAAGTCACATACTCACATACCGTGATATCTAACTTGAATCTTTCATAGTAAATTGCTGGAAATCAGTAGTTAAACACACGATTTTTATTAAAATCATCCATTATAGATAAAATTATTTTTAACGATCCATTATAAGTATTATGTTAGCACTAAACCATTCAAGAGCAAGATTTGTTAGCTAGCTTGATCGTCAAATAAAGCAAAAAGATCAAAATACCCTTATTAATTTTTAGAAGTTACAACATTTGTCCGGATATCAATACCCGATAGGATCCAATAGTTTCATATCCATTTTGCTTTGTTTTGAGTGTTCTCCTCTGAGCGATTTGGGAAGATTACAATTGGGGGCGAATTAGCTAGGGTTAAGGATTAGGAGCGAAATTGAGTGCGGAATAAATTTAAGATTAAATCATTTGCACCTCCTCTATGCTCCCTACTATGCACTCAATATATTCAATAGGTAAAATTTGTTTATTTTATACCCTAAACTCTAAAATATAAACTTTAAACCTTAAAACATAAATCCTAAATTCTAAAATATAAACCCTATAACTCTACACCTTAAATTCTATACCTTAAATTCTAAAGCCCTAAACTTTAAACTATAAATCATAAATCTTAATTATTAATTCTAATTTAAAGTTTAAAATATAAAATAAATAACTAAAACTTTAAAAAATGTATAAAAGGGTGTACAGTGTAGAAAATTTAAAGTGAATAATTACCGCAAGTTGGAACTTTATAACCTGCACTGAGGGCAAACTTAAGCTTATTTGTTCTTCGTGTTCTACGATATATATATGGGTGAACAATTCTTTAAATGTTAAAAAAATAAGAATGATTAAGGCAAAATAAAATAAAATAAAATAAAGGAGCTAGTTCTCCAATACAATATTGTATCACTATCACATGAACTAAACGGGTTGAACGCGGCATATCCTTTACCAAAAATACGAACAACTCGCTCCAAGCTGAAACTATCCGCCATGGCACAAATTACAACCATCTTGTTGGTCTTTTCACTTGCCACGACTCTCACCAAAGCCGATATGTATAGTGTGTTCTGCGAAAGAGGCACCAACTACACCGGCCCCTTTCCAGACAAACCTGGCCTCCGCGCCGCCTTCTCCCTCCTCGACACCGCCCACTACAACAACGCCACCGTGGGGTCACGGCCCACGCCACCTTCATGTGCCGCTTCGACCTCCGACTCCTCAGTCTCCTCGCCGTTGTTATCTCCAGGTACCTGCTCTCTTCAATCTGAATCTGTAGGTCTTGCACATTTTAGTTGAACCCGGTTCGGTCAGTCCACCTGAATTACTGATACGACGAATTACCGAATTGCTTGGTGTCTGTCATCATCTTTCCGGTTTCTTGTTTCAGTTTGTCTCAATCATTCTTCGTTGACTTCTTGATCATTTCGGGTTTACGTAAGCAGTTTTTTTTTAAACTTGTTTGACAATATAATGTATAAAGATATATATTACCACAAATAATATACTACCTCAGTCTCATAATATAAGCCATATTTAACTTTCGTACACTGTTCACAGTTGAAGAGAATCTTCGGAATTTCTTCCAATATATAAGAAAAAAACATAGTCATGTGGGGTCTTATTTGATTCGTCTTAACGAGTACTTTAATAATATCAAAAAATTATAATTTTTAGGGTTATATAATTAGAGATATTAACGATATAAAACTCGCCTCGATAAATGTATCCGATCAAAATGTTGCTTATATTATGTGACAGAGGGATTAATATTTTTGGAAATACATCATTATTTGATAACTACCTATTGAAATTATATATGAGGGGATTATGGAAAAATGTATGAGCTAAAGGAAAATACTTGTTTTGAGAATTTGTTAGGTGTAAACGGGGTTAAAAGTGTGAACAGGGTTAAAAGTGCAAATGTGTGAACAAATCTCATCAAATTAAATAAAACGGTAAATAAATGGCACAGTCGAATTTTATCTGTATAAATTTCACTTGGCAAAAAACAACTTTTGTGCATCAAAATATATTAAATTATGTACCAGAATTATATTAAATTATGCACCAATATTTTATTTAAATACAATTACAGTGCACAAATACATGAACCATGGTGCATAGAAACATGAAATATAGTGTGCGCACAAAAACATAAAATATGGTGCACAAACATAACATAATTGTTAGGCACAAACACATGAACCATGGTGCATAGAAACATGAAATATAGTGTGCGCACAAAAACATAAAATATGGTGCACAAACATAACATAATTGTTAGGCACAGACACATGAAATATGGTGCACATAATTACACAATGTGGTGCACAAACAAATGAACAATGTGATGCACAAATGAAGGGGAAGTGTGATGCACAAACATATTAAATGTGATGCACGGTTATTTACAACGTGATGCACATTTATTCATGATATTGTGCACAACCATCTCAGTACACATTTATTTGTAATATGATGTTCATTCCATCCCAATACACAATTATATGTAATATGATGCACAATTAACTCTATAAACATTTGTTTGTAACATGGTATGCATCCAAAGTGGTGCATAATTATGTGTACTCTAATGCACTGACCGGTCAAGGACTCATAAACATTCGATCGGCTGTGGTCAACGCCAGAGCTCCAGTGGATCAATGACGGAGACCAATTGCACACATGTATAATGCACAATTGTGCATTAAATTGCACTAAATTGTACATCTCATCATATGCACCAAAATGCACAGACTTATGCATCGTGCACACGTTCACATAGAAACGTCCTTGCGCACCTAATTAACTCCCTATTTGTTTTATATATGTAACATGTATTGAGCTAAATATAGTTATTCAATACAATTATTATATTTGTGAGAACATCTTATAAATTTATTTCCAAACTAACCTAGAGATAAAAGGGTATATATTTTTTTTTGATTAAGTAAGAATTAGACTGGAAACCACAGAAGAGCCGGTTTCTCAGTCTATAGCATCCTTTCGGATGAGAATTACAAATTCTAAATTAGTTCGAATATCTTACAAGGAACTAAGTTGGACCTCCTTAGCGATGAAGTCGGCCACCACGTTTGTTTCTCGGAAGACATGAGAAATCTGCACTGAAGAGAAAAATTGTAAAACACATAGGATATCAGAAATAATCATTTCAATATCCCATGGACAGTGCCAGATTTGATTTAGAATATTCACAACGGTCAAGTTATCGTATTCAAGCTGTATGTCGGTAATGCCTAATTCATAGGCCTTTACCAGGACATTTCTTACAGCTAGCGTTTCAGTTTTTAAGGGGGTTGAGGTACCACATTTATCCCCGAAGATAAAAATAGGTTCACCTTTGTTGTTCCGAAAAATGTAGCCAAAGCTAGATTAACCATTTGTTTTTGTTGATCCATCAGTATTGATTTGGAAGGGTATATTGTTTTGGAAGGATAAAAGGGTATATTGTTTTGGAAGAAAAATACAAAAAATTTTAATCAGATTTAATAAAATGATGTTACTAAAATATATTTAAATACAAATAGTTAAGGAGATTTGATATGTTAATTAAATTTGAAATGTTGTACATAATAGAAAATTTCATTCATATTAGTGGAGTTTTTGGTATGTCACTTTATCCCATGTTTTATATGCTCCCCCATGCATACAACTTCTGACAAAAATTGTAGTTTACGTAAATAAAATTCAATTGGGATTTTTTATTGATCAATTCGATTTGATATATTGGTTGTTGCTTTGTATATGCAGGTATTTTGGGGACAGGAATTTGGGTAGGCTTAATTACTTCTTATGGAGGATTTACCTTCGATGAAGATGAATTACCGCTGAAATTGGGCATCAAGGACGATGCTAGTTTGCATGCTGATCGATTATAACATTTAAATTGGTTAATGCTAATGTACGTACGTGTGATGATCTCGATTAGTTGTAACTTGTGACCAACAAAATACATGTGTGCTCTATGTTGACCTGCTCAGATCTTGAATCAAGTTGGTCGGGTCGGATTTAATTGAGTATAAGTTTAATGAAGTTGAGATGGGTCATTAGACAATTCAGGTTGAATCAATGGTTGAACAACGCCATATTTTTTTAAAATTATCGCGAGTTTACTATTAAAATATAATTTAATGATTAATAAAATAAGTCAAAATAAAAAAAAAAACATAAATCAATTATCAAGTTACTAATGACTACTCTCTGCGTCCCATAATGTTTGTCCTGTTTCGTTTTTATACATTATTCATAGTTGAAGAGAATTTTTAAGATTTCTTCCAATATATAAGAAAAAACATAGTCATGTGGTGTCTTGTTTAATTCGTCTCGACAAGTACTTTGATAATATCAAAAAAATATAATTTTTATTAATATGTAATTATAGATATTAACGATACAAAATCCGTCTCGACAAATGTGTCCAGTCAAAACAGGACAAATATTATAGGACGGAGAGAGTAATATATAAGTAATATCGTTATGTTTTGTTCAATTAATAACGTCACATCACTTTATATTAAGAAATTTTATTTGTTGTTTTTAAAAAGATAGAGGTTGATAAGTTGCAAAGAGTTGTTCTCTTGCAAATGTGTGAACGGACATTACAATTTAGTCGATGTTGGTGCATATCTAAACTCTGGCTCAATTTTTGGTGTAATTCGGTGTACATTTTGTTATAATAGGATACACATTTATCTTAGTGTATATTTTGTTGTTATCAATCTTAGTGTATATTTATTTGTAATATGATGTACATTTTTACATTGGTACACACTTATTTACAATTTGGTGTAAATTATGTTATAATGTGATGCACATCCATTTAGAGATGTTTATTTTTAGACCGGACTGTAAATTACGGTCCGGTCCTGGACCTTATATATAACGGTTTAATCCAAAGTTTTCCTAGTTTACGAGTTACGGTCTGGATCGTAATGCACCTTAATATGATTTTATTATAACAAATACAACTTAGATAGCCCTAAGTCTTAAGAAATAATCCATTGCTTTACGCTCCAGTCTAGATTTGTACTGTCAATGAGCCATCACTAGCTAGAAATAAGAAAAAGGTCTATTACGCTTTGAAACCATACTATACTGTAGTAAAACTGGTTCGGTATAGGGTATACATTCAAAAGTGATGCACAATTATATATAAATCTAGTATACTGACTGGTCAACGATTGTTAACATCAGTCAACATCGCTCAACACTGTAGGTTGGTGGGTTAATGCCAAAGACCAATATAATAGTGCATATTTGTGCATCAATGTGTGTACCACATTACCCTTATGTACCATATCATACATGATTATACACCTTGTTTGCAAGTTAAAGCAATTCGCATTGAAAGAGTCGTTTGCACCTCACACAACTCAAAAAGAGTATACACTAGTGCTCAAAGAATGCAACAAAAAGTTTACACCAGATTAAAACGCAACAGAAAATATATAAAACCCAACGAATTAGTCAACACAACACTTCATGAACAGAACATTCAGTTTGAAAATGTTGGGATCAGTAAGTTAAGGGAAACCAGTTTAAGTAATCAATACCTTGTGCATAATACGCAATTAGAATATGTAGCTGCTGGCAACAGATTCAAAACCAGCGTTTTTATTGCTAAACAAAAGCTCCAAACAAGCAACAACTAAATTATCCTGCAACATGAGGGGAACTTGAAGTTGAAACCACACATAAAACTCTTAGTGTTTCGTATTTTGTTGCATGCTTCCTGAACACGAAACTGCACGGTACAGGGGTTTCTTTGCAGCATCCCCCATGGCCTTCAAAAGAGTAGTAACTTCATTTTCTGCAGCATCCCCCATAGTCTTACTTAAGATCTTTTAATATCCTCCATGGCTGATGAACAATGAGTAGAGACTATTCACATATCTTCTAAGGGCTTTCACTTTCTTTGCATCCACATCAATATATCAGGCCTAATACCAGTAACAAATCTATCTCCTTCACGACTTAAACCCCAAACTTCAGGTTGGAGGACAGAAAGGTGTCTGAACTGTGTTGTACTGCGAATCCCAGTTACCCCGGATGGCCGCATCATCATGCTTATTGTAGGGAAAGATCTATGCCATGCATTTCGAGCAGTAGAAAACAGATGCCTGTCAGAAGAACCTTTCTCTGAACTTCCAGCACTTGATCTCGGGACCCCATTTTTCTGGATATGGTTTGCTGTGCTCCGTGTCATGCTTCCATTTTTGGGAGGGGGAAGCTTCTGTACTGCCGTACCAGTGATGTTGGCTGATGGCTTCAATTTGTCAAAATATCTGAGGAGCCAGTTACTTACACTCCTACCAACCTCTAAATCTCTCTGTTGAATGTTACGATGAACTTTGAGTGCTACATCAAAGACAGTACGTGTTCGTCTGCAAATTGTTAGATCATAGTGGATTAGTAGTGGGAAATTTCCAAATAAAAAGCTCTCTGCATGAAACGGCATTTATTGAGACACAAAATTGTTCATGAACACAAATAAGAGAGGACATTCGAAGCGAAATTAGTGTTGCAGTGCATTAGTCAAATTATAACCTACTGGTTCTACTAATATTAAGAAATCATTAATGGAAGTTCCAGGGCTGCAGTATATATCACATAATTGCTCTCATGGGGGCGTCATGGCATTTATTTGGATTTCTTTTGATTTTCAGCAATCACCCAACAAAGAAGCCACTTGTAAATCAAAATCAAATCATTAAAACTCTATAGTATTGCTTTGCTGCGTCATGGCCCATCCTCTAGGATAAATTGTGTGTAAATGTAAAAATATTTAAAAAGTAGATATTGCACAAGCGCGGTGACAAACTAATCAGCTACTTAGAATAGCAAGATAGAAATCCAGATTAAAACTTTTAGTAAGCAAAAGACAATTTCCAAGTGCGAACTAAGTTTTGTAGTTTCTGTCTAATTTCAATTTGGTGTATGAGGATGACACATCTTAAGCACAACCACCTATAAGTCTCTACAGATACATCAAGCAAACTATAATTTCCAGGTAAATCCGCTTATTTGTGTAGCCAATATGTGGTTTACAGACAGTTTGGTTCACATTGCATACATATCTCCTCGTAAAGAAAGATGAAGTATGAATACATAGTTCTATTGTTGATCCTCCAGCCTATTGTAAAAGGAGGTAATGAAACCAGGCACAAAGTGACAAAACAATTACAAAGCTGCTGAAAAGGGAAAAAAGTTTTGTGGAAATATGCAATAAACTCCTTATAACAAAGAAAGAGCTCTAAATTATTTGGAAACCGAGCTATGTAAAACAGATTGCCCAGTTCTAAGAAATTCTGAATTTCATATAGTTTGCAAGAAAATAACTTTCTAATGTAGGAGCAAATAAGCAGTTCGCACTTGGAAGAGACGGCATTAGTAAAATTTAGGACCTTCTTGTATCTCAAAAAAAAAATGACCTTCTTGTTCGATGGCTATCAACATTTTATCTAACATCAGTCGAAAAGTATTAAGGATAGATATTCCTAGAAGAACAAAAAATTATTACAGATTTACAGAAGAACTTCCAACTGCTAAGGTTATTGAGAAAGGACAGTACTGGCCTCAAAATGCTTCAGCCTGCACATGCAATCAGTAGCTTGACAAGCTTCAATCTTCTCAATCTCATTTTCACTAATTAAAAAACTCACACATCCAATCAAGTCTTAAAAAAAACTGAAGCATATAAGACATGATGTAGGAAGTCCTATGCTTAAAGGAATTTTATTTGAAGACATTCCAAAACAAGCAGAAAAACAATCTGAATGTATGATAGAGCCCTGAAGTCATGACAAATAATAGAGGGAGAAACTGATTATCAGCCCAATTTTCTGCATACATTTTGTTTGACAATTTCCTACATACTAACATCTGAATATAACTCACAGCCCTATAATGACTCTCATTGGCTCACTCTTACCACCAAGTGACATGCCTAATCAAATGGAGATATAATGCATTTTATGATCTAGAAAGTAAGGACAGTGCACAATATTGGGCAGAATGTCATAGATATCACTGGGGCAAGACATAAGTTATTAGAGTTTGAAAGCATCTTGAAGAGTTGAAGATATCCCAGAATCTGGAAATGCATAAAAGCTACATCAACCAGATATCCAATTTTCAAACAGAATATTCCTATTCCGCCATACTAATTACAGAAACCAAACTTCAAGGAATTGGTGACAGATTAGAAAGAGACAAGTTAAGAGAGATTTCACCATCACAAGATCTGTCGAAACAAAAAGGACTTTTTCCACCCCCACAGGTAAATCAACCCTGGAAATAAGCAAGCATAATATATGTAAGGATGTCCTCAATTTAGTTAACGCACAACTATAATCTCTGTACTTCGATCCCTCCATTTTACAAGCCACTTTTATCATATACACAAAATTCCAGTAGGTATTCTCACTCCCCACTGAGCTAACTCCTTGACCCCAACCTTCATGAATGAAAGTTGTAATTGGAACATAATCAATAATCCTCAGAACAAAATCTTCACTCATTTACTTTAAAACAAGTTAATTAAACCTCGAATTGATAATACTGCAATAGGTCAAGCAAACTATTCAATGGATAGCAAGTATTCTAAACCACGGGAAGCTTCTTCACGAGACGTTCGAGATAGACAAGTTAATAATTAGGGGAATATATACAAAAAGAAACAAAACACCAATCTCAGCAAATCCGAGCAAAAATGAAACGATGCCATTGAGCAAGCAAGCATCAACTCATACGCAAAATTCGTTCAACACATTTCCAAAGAGAAAACAGGGAATAAATGTAAAGACCAGAAGCAACCATCAGATCTAAAAATGGCGAAGAAGAAATAAGGCAAAATCCAGAGAAACATACCTGTGCAGGAACTGGCGGATATTAGGGTGGTTTGGGCCGATCAATCGCCGCTGAATCCTCAAGGCGTGCTTGTACGTCCTCTTCAGCCCCAAGAAGTAAGCAGTAGCTACAGCGATCTCCCACAGCACCATAATCTCCCTCTCTTCTCAGCGATTTCCTGCAGTTGAATGCGATCGATTGGTCGCTTTTTGTGCGCTTTGCTTTCTTTTAGCCCAAGTTAGAGACAGTCTCCAGGGCAGCCAGAGACTTCCATATTCTTTGAGTCTCGCTTCCCCATCTATACGATAAGAATCGTCCGTTTTATACGGATTAAGATCGCCGAATAGGGCTGATAATGCGTCATCGCACACGTCAGACTTTTCCATCTGCGCCGTTGGTCTCATCTTTCAGTGGGTCGGTGGGTCCGTAAGTGTCTTCTTTTGGGTTGACTTTCGTGAGAGAATTGGGCCGGCCTTGTTATGGGCCAATTGGTTTATAGCCCTGAAGTAGTACACAAAAGCATATTAGTCCAGCTGGTGTAGGACTTGTACCGACCTAAGGTCGCGTGTTCTACTCCCAGCTGCCCAGAAGCAAATTTCTACTTATCTCTTGCACTCAAAACATTTCTTTTTCTATTTTAATTTTACTTGTGTGACCCAACCATCTTTTTTTTTATTATGTTTTGTGTCATTTCCTATCTTTATCTAGAAATTAATTATGTATTACTCATAGATAAAAATAAAAGATTATAAATTTATATATTACTTTGTTTGCAGGGTTGTAAGTTTGGAAGTTAACAAAGAATATGTAAATTATTTTTAAAAATAAATTGAAATTTATTTAACTTTACTATATATATTTGTAGTATACTTAATTAACTTAAACACAAATTCTTTTTTAATAAATCAACCTTATACTACTATGCAATTCTTATCTATTAAAATTTATGTTAATATATAAGTATTAACTTTAAAAATATTGAAATATCTATTTTATTTGGAGGCCAAGGTATCACTATTTATTGTACAAGGTTTAATATAAATCATGGACACGTTATGTTCCTTTCATTAAACGTTTTAGAATTATATCTCGTGATCCCTCCGGCAAAAAAAGTCCGACAGGCAAGTTCTAATCACATGTTGGGCCGTTGACAACTCCATACACTTATTGTTAGTCCGTTTAGCAAACTGCGAATCGCGATCATATTAAAAACTTTAGTCCCTTTTCAAAATTTCTGGTTCCGTCACTGCTAGTATCTAAGAGCCATGGGAAGTAGGAGGTCGAGGCTGCTGGAGAGAGGTGGCTAAGTGACGCAATTGGTCCTTCAGTTGCTTAATGTGGCCTCTGGGTGGACGAGCAAAAGTGCTTGCAAGTTGTTCCCAAGCTTCTTGGGAAGTTTTGGTGTTGGGGAGGAGGTGGCTAAGTGATACGATTTGAGTCCTCAGATGCCTCGGATAAGTGTTGGCTTCCACGGGTGGCAGCCAACGGTGCTCTTGTACTCTATGGGTCGAGAATGGGCGAGCAGGAATCGAGAACCAACGTGATGGCCTCGGAACTAGACGAATGTGATCGATTAGATGGAATCGAACTAGAACAATTTGACGCATAGGCTTAAACAATGAGAAACTCAACTTTTAATTTAAGCATGACTATAAATGAAGTCAATGGAGACTTTAAATAGTGCTAGATATTCGGCCATGGGCCGAGTAGTCTAATGGGCCGATGTTCACAACATGCTGCACATTTACACTCGAGAGTTTTGGGCCCATTGGCCCTTTAAGAGTTTTCAATTAATAAAATGAACTCCTACTAGTTTTTAAGGGTTTAAGAGGTAGGGTTTAGGGGGTAGGAAGTAGGGTTTAGAGAGAGAGAGAGAGGGGTCCATTTTTACTAAGGGTCCATTAGTTTAAAAAAAGATTTGTCAAAATGTTATTTACTTAACTCACCGTTTATACTCTTGGTAGATTTTTCATGGATGCACAACTCTCATTTTTAAGTGGGTATGAATGTATAGATATATGTGAGTTATTTTTATAAGTTGAATTACTTTTATAACACTTCTCAATAATTATACTATTATAATTAATTTCCTCTTATACAATGGAACTTCTCATATTTTATCTAGTTTACATGTGATTATTGTTCTGTAACACATGGAAGACTTCAAGTGGATTTGATATAATTAGTGGATTTGATTAATTTCATGTGAAGAATGCACACACATTGACAATAGCATGTGACCATCACAAAGCTATTATATGATACCAATAGCTATTATGATATCTCAAATTTTGTCATCAATCAATGAACGAGAAGCATATTATTGACTGTATTGGGGTTCAAGTGACACATGTGAAGCAAATAGCAATAAAACAACATTACTGCCAAGTTGCCGATAAGGAGTCCGAAAGCGACGGCCACATATAATATACATATATGTAAATCAAACACTAATTATATAACGTACTCATAAGTTAAGATGTCGTTTTCGTCAAATTAATTATTATCTGGAAGCATCACGAACATTAACTAACACTGCCTGCTCTTTGCGTTTCACACAACACCCAGCAGCCACACAGCTTTGTGCTAGATACGTGCCCTAACTTCGTTGATTCATCAAAGATATAATCTAACCCAAAAAGGGCCCCACCCCGATGTGATTTATATGTCAAGTTTTATACACTGTTCTTCGTACTCATCTTTTTTGGTTTTGCAGAATTTTTGTGACAGCTATTGACCGACATAAAATTGGTATTATTTATTTGTTTATGTTTTGATGTTGACCTTTTATTATAACAATCTAGTGGAAAGTTTCGAGTTGGATTCTTATCTCTATTTTTCTTACTTTGGTGATTTGTCAAGTATTATCATCTTTCCTTGCATGAGTGGAGATGGTCGATACTAGTTTGATTCATGACTCTTGACGATTGGGTCGTGAGTCCATAACATGTAATTTGAATTATCTATTATTATAAGGTGTAGAATGTTAACCGATGGAAAAAGATCAAGAACAGAAAATGGTGGTAGAGATGAGAATGTACGGACATATTTGGTTAGACAGGATTCAGAATGAATCAATTAGAGAGAATATTGGAATGACAAACGTTAGAGATAAATTGCGCGAATTTAGACTCCGATGGTTTGGGCATGTGCAGAGGAGGCATCCTGATGCATCAGTGCGTAGATATGAATGGTTATTGTTCAGCGAGTTTCGTCGAGGTAGAGGTCGGTCGAAAATGAGTTGGAAAGAGGTGATTAAGCATGATTTGACTCTCCTGATACTGACAGATGACATGGCTTAGAACAGAAAGTTTTGGAGGAAAAAGATTAGGATAGATGATTGATTTTGACAGGAGGGTGAGCATTTTGATATTTAGCTTGTCTCTTGGTTTCCGCTTTCCTGATTTCCGTTTTTGCTTTTTGCTTTTTCCGTGGAGTGTTTCTTTGGATTGTTTTGGTTATATTCTGTTTGTGTGTCAGCCTCTTTTAATTGCTCGTTCGGCAACAATGAGCAACAATCAGTTGAAGTTGAAATTTGCCTTAAACTCCTTCAACTAGTTGAAGCAAATCCTTAATGTCTCCCCCCAGGGGCGGACGCAGGTGGGGCTCAGTGGGGGCTGTAGCCCCCACTGGAATTTTCAAATAAATAAATAAATAAATAAATTTATATGAGATTTTTTCCCCTCATCCAAAGTTTTTGAAAAAAAATTTCCCAAAAAAGTTCAAACTATTTTTTGTATTTTTTTAATTTTAAAAATATTTTTTACGTAGGATTTATTATGCATAATTCTCAAAATTACTAAAATTTATCCAAATTTGCACACAATTTTTCAATAAAATATGTAATATTTTCACTATATTTATCTTTATTTGTGTTAAAACTTTTAAAATTTAGGGTTTATGGATTTGTAAATTTTACAAATTAATTTTTATACAAATTTGTTGAAATTACACAGTAAAAGTAGTTTGTAATGATAAAATTTGTGTAATTTTTGGTCAATTTTGAATAAAATTTCATTTGAAGTTTGATTATAGATTTTGTTGTTTGAAATTGAGATTGTTTATGGAAAACAGATTATAGAATTAAAAATTACGGTTTAAGATTTTGTGTAAGGTAGACGGTAATATTTTATTCTTCAAGATTTTAGCCCCCACTGGATTAAATTTCTGCGTCCGCCCCTGTCCCCCCCCCCCCCCCACATGAAGCAATTTACTTAAACTTCAACTAGTTGAAGTTAAAATTTATTTCTACCGAACGGAGCATAAGTATATCGAAAAACATCATCTCCAATTACTTCGGGATATGGGTGTGTATATCTAGATTCTCAGACCCTGCTGTCGGTGAGACTATACTGGGTCGATTGTTGTATTGATTCATGACTCTATCTAGACAACTTATACAAGGAAAATGTTAGATAACTATTATTAAGTGGATGGAGTAGCAATTTAGATTGAATCTTTTTAAATCAAAATTAAATATGTGGATATGAGAGAATGTTTGTAATTGGTATCTGATCTCATACAAAAGTTGGTCCGGTGGCATATCAAATAAGAAATTAAGACACCCACAAGCACTGATGCTGCCCGTGAAGGAATACTACGGTTGCTGTGCCCCTTCAAAAAGCATCCTATGGGTTTCTGACTTATCTCAATTCAATCAAAAAAACATTTCTGATACTCCAAACTTGGGCATGTAAAAAGAAGCAAACCGCTAACGAGCCATTCTTTTACTGGAACGTTTCTTTTCAGTCCGGCCCACATTTCACCTTTCAAAAAAGTTCTGGGCCCCTGAAATAAATTAGATTTCTTTTTTTATTTTCTTAAACCTTTTTTTTATTTATTTGTCTAAATAAAAACCATCAGCTCTGTTTTGTAAGCGCTTCCATCATCATCACCAACGCCCTCCCCTTTCCCTTCCGCCGCTCAAGAGCATGCAGAGGCAGTCGCTGGGCTCGCCATCTACCAAGCACCACGGCCATGTCAGGCTAACGGCCGTCGAAACTGCCGCCGCATCGCCATCCCCGTCCTTACCGTCGCCTCCTCCGGTGGATGTTTCCGGCGTTGGCGCCAGCGACGGCGATGATTTGGAGCTCGAGAAGGTGCACCGTCGCCGATCGTCACCAACTCCTTTTCTTCCTGTTGGACCTGAGAAATTAATACACTTCGTTCCGGTTATCACTCTCCTCTGCTTCCTCGTTCTCTTCCTCTGCTCTCACGAACCTACTCCTACCGGTAATTTGCGGATTTAAATCTATTGATTGTTGTAGCTCGGTGTTACGATATTGGGAGGAGAAAGAATTGTTTTCTTCGGTTTGGTTTCTGATTTTTGGTTTTCCTTTGTAGATTTAGCTAATTTTAATGGATTCAAGAATCCGATGAAGCTTGCAGGTATAATGCGAATTCAAACCGTATGCTATTGATTGTTCTTCAAATCAGATGTTTGTTATTAGGTTTAATCTTTCTACGATTTTATTACATTTGCAGATTCGAGAGAAATTGACGATTTCGAACGAGTTCTGGACAAAGGCGAGAAGACTCTTGCAATTCGAAGCCTCAGAAACCTGAAAGAAATCCGGAAGGAAGGCGATAAAAAATCCAATTCTCACAGAAAACTCGCCGATTTCTGAACGTTAGCTATTCTTAACATTCTCTCCACGGTGCTTGTCGATGATCGATCCTCTAGATATTGCAATCGTGAGGCGTGAGCTCATTTCTTTTATTTCTTTTGTATTTATTTTTTGCAATTTTCTTGGTGTTATTTCGGTCAATTGCAGAAAGCAACAAATTGGAGCTCTGTGAATCAATATCATAATTGCGTGTGCAAATAAAAAAGAAATCATTGAGTATTTGCTTGTGGAAATGCGAACTACAATCCAATTCAATTCAATTCAATTCATTTGTGTATATGTTCATCATCAGACAACAGAACAAATTGTCGGCACCCGTGAACCAGCTGTATGCTAACATGCGCTGAGAAACTAGCGTAGTTTAGAAAAGTGAGTGATTGGAGTCCAGCTGTAGAAACGAGCCGTTAAACCTGGGTTGCGGTGGTGGCATAGTGGGTGGAAGTTGTGACAGAATTAATGAAATAAAATAATACTCTCCGTACTGAGGATTGTAAAAGAATTGAATGAACACATGGCAGTAAGAAAAAAGAGATGAAAACAAGGACAGGTTGCCAGCTGGAAATACAGTAAAAGTGAGAAGAATCAGGTTGCTCTTCAGCTTAGTATTCCCTCTGTCCCAAAATATAATCCTTATTTAATCCGGACACATCCGTTTGTATCGTTAATATCTCTAATTACATAATATTAAAAATTATAATTTTTTGATATTATTAAAGTACTCGTTGAGACGAATCAAACAAGATCCCACATGACTATGTTTTTTCTTATATATTGAAAGAAATCTTAAATCGAAGCTTTAACGGTAAACAATGATGTATTTATGATTATAATATGGAACGGAGGGAGTAGTAGCGTAGGTGGCATGGTAGTTCATATTCCAGCATGCGTGTTAGTTACGTGTGTTCCATAACAGACTGGCAATTTGGACCAATTTTTTTCTGGTTTGCAATTGAAAAATGCGATTTAGTGCATATAGAAAAGAGGGTGAAATTTAGGAAATCGCCGTTAAATAGGTAAAATTGTTCAAAATTACACGTAAAATTAAAATTAATTACAAATCACCTCTTTGTCACATGTTAAAATTTTATACAAGTGCCGTATCTCACTGGATTTTGGACTACCTCGTCTAAATTTCATTCAGTGTGAGGAAAATAGAGGCATACGGTCCGTTTGGATCGAAGCTTACTTATGCTCATTGGATGAGCTCTCAATGTATTGCTTGATAAAGTATCTTATTTTGGGCATGTTCGGCGTGTTGGAAGCATGGGTTGAAACAGCATTAAGTAAGGAATTCAATCAGCTTTAACCATCAAATATCATGTTCGGCAAATTCAGCATTAGGTAGTTGAAGCAGTCATCTAATTGAAGTTGAAGCAAAATCGTAATGTTGGGAGTGGGTGGGAAGTTGAAACAACCGGTTGAAGTTGAAGCAAATTGGCCTAGATTACGCAAATTGTCCCTGATATCCTTTTTAGTAATTCAACCAACTTCATCTATCCAATATCCTTTTTATTAATTTTACACCCTAATTTTTTCACTTCAACTCCCATAAATTTAGTTTATCGAACACCCCAAATTTCATTTCAGTTACCTAACTTCAGCTTCAACTCATACTTTCACTTTAGCTACTACTTCCACTTCAGCTTCCTTCAACTCACTTCAGCTTCTCATTTACCGAACAAGTCCTTTAGCTTATTAAAAGTTTTTCAAAGCTTATTGAAGTTGAAATTCACAAAAAAAATAACGTTAGCACCCCAACTTATGCTAATTTATGAAAGCTTATGTTTTTTAAGTGATTGTATCCGAAATATTTATGTATCTTTTTGATAATTTCACATTCATATTGTACTAAATCAACTTCATTTACCTAGCACATTACTAACTTATTCAGGGTTGTTCATCGGTCAGTCATATGTTCGGTTTTGGACTGAATCGAACCGAATCGATTATATTCGGTTCAATTTCCGGTTTACATGAAAGACTGAACCAATTATATTTAAAAATAAAAATAAAATCCTATATTTCTAGATAAATTAGTTAACCCTTATTCGGTCCAGTCCAGGACGGTTCAGGTCGGCCCGATTTGGTTTAATTCGGTCCAAATTCGATTCAGTCTAGTTCGGTTCAGTTCACTAAGACCGGTTTTGATAACCTAAATTAACATAATTTCAAAATATTCGATTATTTGGATTTATAACCGAATCGAATAAAACCAAACCGAATATATTCGGTTCAGTTCAATCAGCTATAGTCGCTCTACGTCAGCGTCTCTAGCTATAGACATCTCCATGAGGAATCGACTATGAGATATTTGGATAGAACATTCAAGGGAGTGTAGCGTCGACAAACCACTGGACCAACTGATCATTGGTATAAACTAGTAGTTACTAAATCAAAGCTCAAGCACAAAATTCCAACAAGCTTAACATTAATTCACATAAGCATCAACTTGTTAACCAACACTAGTAAGTCTTAGCATCAAATTTAGGAGTAAACACTAACAAATTTAGCTAAAGTTAATCTAATCTTTTTCTCTCTCTTCTTTTTGTTGTACGTTGTTGTTGCAAACTTTATTATGTCCGGAAGAGCGGAATGAAGAAGCATGTTACCTTTGTAAGTTTATATAGATGGATATGGTCAATTTTGCATTATATTTATATAACCACCATCGAAAACATGGTCAAATTTTAGCAAGTGGTATGTGGAGGATTATGTAACTAGTTGAAGTCATTTTCCATGAAACCAAATGAAATTTCGCTCAAGTGACCTATAACAAGTTGCAGCTTTCAAGTTTCAACTAGCTGTATATGGCTAAACTTTATGATCATATGCAATAGAAAGAGCATCCTATGTAGGGCTTTTAGATGCGTAAAGCGGAATTTCAGGAAACGTTTTTCTAACATCTAACCAAGAAGCTCATGCATAAACCAAATAGATCATAGATAGGAAGAATCAAATACCTCTTGATGCGTGTTTCAATCTGTTGGAATGGAGAGAATAGAGCCTCACGTGTGACTCCTCTATTTGGTCCACCCAAGCTTAAATCTGGATCACCTAGGACTCGGTTGCTAGAGCGAGGATCGAAGGCGAACGAGAGAGAGATTTGAGAGATGGAGGCAACCGTATTTTTTGAAGTGAATTAGGGTTATGGAAAAGCCCTCCTTTTATATTGCCATGTGTATATATCTTATTTCCTAAATAAATATATATCTTATTATTAATAATAACTCTTTATTATTAACAAACTTTATCTCTCAAGTTATATCATATATAACTTTATATTATATACTTTATATAATATGTCTCCCAATAAACTGATCCAGTCCAAACTCTAAGGGTGTGACCTCATAGGACCCGATAACAATAGCAATAGACTTTATGACATACTCTATAACATATAGTCTATAAATCATAGTTGGCTTCTAGCAAAGCACTATGACTACTAAAATCACCGGATTAAATATCTCCACAAATGGTCTCACTTCATAATCAGTAATTGCACATTTGATTAAAGGACAAAATTCCTTCAATCTCTCACTTGTCCTTAAAACAAGTGTGCAATGTTAAAATTCCTTTGTCACTTAGTGTCTTATTTGACTATATGATGAAACTCATCTTTACCGCCAAATACGTTTCTTGAACTCTTGAGATCAAACTGTCAGTATAGATGATTACTAATAATCCATCTGAGCATGGCCATGCATTTTCACAGTTCTCACTCTTCAAGTGGCCGAGACACCAATCCTTTCCAAATGTATCATGGTATACATGGAATAGGAGGACATATTCAATCTTGTAAGACTACAGCTCCACTCAACTTTTGGCAATCTCAATCACTGTCTTTATAACTGCCTGTTACGGTCAGCGTTTGACAGCATCAAAGATATACCAGCAGTCAAATGATAACTATATCATACTCATGTCTAAGGAACTCACTAATCATGAATAATCCTAGAACTCCGCAGTAAAGTCCCGAGAAATCCTAAGATCGGTCTGTCCGATGTGTATCAGTATACACATCTATGTAATCGATTAGACATCTCCATGTCCCTATAACACATGAAACCCGGTGTTATCAATCAATCTCACATATGGTATTTTGATTAAGTCATTTGTATCCAAGTTAACAACTTAGACTATGGACTTCTAACAATTTTATAATTTCAGTTCACTTAATGGGGTTTCATTCACCAAAACAGTTTTGATGAGCCCATTTGATAACTATTAAATTGTTTGGATACTTTATCTAATCCCAAGCAATGATTAAATAATAATATGAAACTCATATATATAAGTCAAGCATAAATGTCTGTGATAACAATAAACAAGGTTTATCATAAAACAAACAATGTCTCAAAAGAACTCTCTAATGTGCTTGAGTCCTTTGGCCCGAGTGTGACTGTCATGCTTGGGCCTAGACATGGGCTTGGTCAAAAGGATCTGCAATGTTGTCGTCTGTGTGCACTTTGCACATCCTCACATCTCCACTATCAACATAGTGTCATGTGGTACTTCCGTAGAACATGTCTGGATTTGGAACTCTTCCAACTGACGGCTCCTTCATTTAGAATGAGGACATATCCAGATTGAGATTCAAAATCATTTACGTATGTCTGAAAGCTTGTATCAATATAGCCATTGACGACCAGCTCGTCATCACCTCCAAATATCAAGAGGTCATCCCTAGTCCTTCGTAAGTACTCCAGGATGTTCTTGGCTGTACACCAATGTGCATCACCCGGGTTTGATTGGTACCTTCTACACATGCTCAAAGTATATGCAATATCTGGGCGAGTACAAGTCATTGTATACATGATGGATCCTATGGCTGAGGCATAGGGAATCCTGCTCATCCTTTCAGCCTCACCAGGTGTCTTAGAACACTGGCTCTTGTTGAGATATAAGTCATGCTGCATAGGCAGGAACCTTTTCTTAGAGTTTATCATATTGAATCTATCAAGGACCTTATCTATATAAGTTCCCTGACTTAGACCAATGTCTCTTAGATCTATCTCTATAGATCTTAATGCCTAGTATGTACTCAGCCTCTCCCAAGTCCTTTATTGAGAAATACTTCTTAAGTCACTCCTTAACTGTCTCCAGCATAGGAATGTCATTCCCAAAGAGTAATATGTCATCCACATATAGAACTAGGAAGGCCACTTTGCTCCCACTAAACTTCTTGTAGACACAGGACTCTTCTTCGCATTTGACAAAATCAAACTTTTTGACCACTTCATCAAAACGAAGATTCCAACTCCTGGATTCTTGCTTAAGTCCATAGATGGACTTCTTAAGCTTGCATATTCTCCTAGGATTTGCCAAATCTCATAATCATAATAAGCGGCAATCGCTAGGAGTATCCTAATGGACCTGATCATAACGACCGTGCAAACGTTTCATCATAGTCAGTACCATGAACCTGTCTAAATCATTTGGCAACTAGTCTTGCCTTATAGACAAAAACATTTCCATCCTTGTCTGTCTTGATCTTAAAGACCCATTTACATCCAATGGGTTTTACCCCATCAGGCAAATCTATCAAGTCCCATACTTGATTTTCAGACATGGAGTCCATTTCGGATTTCATGGCTTCCAGCCATTTTTCGGAGTCGGGGTTCGCCATCGCTTGCTTATAGGTCGCAGGTTCACCGTTCTCTAAAAGTAGAACGTCAATGCTAGCAGTCAAGACGTAATCCTCATAACGCCTAGGCAGCTGCCTTAGCTTGTCTGATCTCCAATGTGGTCCCACAATATGAGAGATTTCAGCTGCTGGGTTGACCACATCTGTATGCGGGACCTCAGGTGCTTCATCAACTTGAGGAATTGCATCTTGAATCTGGGCAGTTTCCCTTTGAGAAGGTACGCCCCCAAAATCAGGTTCCTCAGTGACATCGTCTATGTCCTCACTTTGTTGGGTTTGTTGCTCAGCTTGAATCTCATCAAGCTGAACATTTCTCCCACTTGGCTTCTTGGAAAAGAAGTCCTTTTTCCAAAAAGACACTATCCCGAGCAACAAACACTTTGTTCTCAGCGGGATTGTAGAAATAATATCCCATTATTTCCTTGGGAAAACCTATAAAGAAGCATTTGTCTGATTTTGGTGCTAGCTTGTCAGATAGTAAACGCTTTACATAAGCTTCGCATCCCCATACCTTCAGAAATGACAAGCTAGGAACTTTTCCATACCATATCTCATGTGGTGTCTTGTCAACTGATCGTGACGGAGTCCTGTTTAGTGTGAACGCAGCGGTGGTGAGGGCATATCCCCAAAAGGATGTAGGAAGATCAGCAAAACTTATCATTGAGCAGACCATGTCTAACGATGTCCTGTTCCTCCACTCAGATATGTCATTCAACTGTGGCGTGCCTGGTGGAGTCAGTTGTGTCAAAATGCCACAACTCCTCAAGTGATGGTCGAATTCTTGGCTCAGATATTTGCCCCCTCGATCTGATCGGAGTGCCTTTATCTTCTTGCCAGTCTGTGTCTCAAATTCATTCTGGAATTCTTTGAACTTTTCAAAGGACTCAGATTTATGCTTCATTAAGTAGATATACCCATATCTACTAAAATCATCAGTAAATGTAATGAAGTGTCGATAGCCTCTCCTAGCTTTTGTGCTCATAGGTCCACACACATCGGTATGTATGAGAGCTAAGAGCTCAGTAGTCCTCTCACTCGTACCAGTGAAAGGTGACCTTGTCATCTTGCCCATCAGACATGACTCACATGTTTCAAATGATTCTAAATCAAATGACTTTAGGCTACCAACCATTTGGAGTTCCTTCATGCGTTTGATGCTAATGTGACCCAAGCGACAATGCCATAGATTGGCTTTACTTATATTCGACTTTTGCCTCTTTGTATCAACGTTATAAATTTCAGATTTGAGATCCAGCATGTATAGTCCACTACTACTCACATGGGCTCGAGCATAGAAAATGCCATTCTTATAAATGGAAAAACAATCATTAATGACAAATTCATAACCCTCAAGGTTCAAAACTGAAATTGAAATCAAATTCTTAGTAATAGAAGGAACAAAATAACAATTATAAAGTTTTAAAACTAAGCCAGAAGGTAGAGGTAGACTATAATCTCCAATGGCAAGTGCAGCAACCCTTGCTCCATTTCCAACGCGGAGATCTATTTCACCCTTCCACAACCGTCTCCTATTTCTTAGTCCTTGCACATTCAAAATAATGTGAGAACCACATCCTGAATGTAATATCCAAGAATGAGACTTGGTTGATAAGATTTCAGTAACGTAAATACCTAAAGTGGAGACTGTTCTCCTCTTCTTTTCTTCCAGGTTTTTGTGACTTGCCTTATCCTCATCAGATGAGGTGGCAATCAACTCTAGGATGGGGGTTTCAAGGACATCTTCCTGTCCCTCAGACCTGAGACTGATTCTCATATGTCTTTCCCAATCAAGGAAATTTGTGTCGTTCAAACGGTTTTTCTCAACTATTGAGCGGAGAGTGAATTTGAGGTGTTCAGAAGACATAGTAACTACAAAACGGAATAAAAACATACAGATAAATTATGCTTGACATGCAAGAACTTAAAATTTAGACAAACTATAAACAATAAGTTATTGCACATTCTACTCAATTAAATTGTCCTTTGTGAGTAAAATGATTCCAAGATCCTATCTTAGATGAAACTCGAGCGTACTAGGGCACTTCCCCAAGTCTCATGTAATCAAGGTAAGTAAACTCCTTTACTAATTATAACACCTTATAACTCTTGGTTGATGGTCACATCTTATGTAAGACTCATCCTTATGCCTCAAGATCCAAAACTGAGCATTTTGGTCTCTTGTTGAGTGTAACCATACCAAGGCAGTATGCCCCTATTAGACATACCCGCACTATCCCAAGGTCAAGGAAGGACACCTCGCTAGGGCGAAAACTATCCAACGAATCCCAAGGGCCTCATGGTTATGATATGAAAAGGCATGATCTCAATATTCTGTTAAGGGACTTAAACATGCATTGGTTGTTTATTTACTAGTGAACAAAATAGCATAAACAAACAAACAAGCATGCAAAGTGGGAAATAAAGCATTCAAGTAATGCGGTAATTAAATGTGATCTTAGTATGGCCCCTAAAAACCAAAATTAAAGATCTAATCTCCATGGCTCTTGTTACTCTTGGATCTTCATCCTTAGTATTCTCCATGGATCTCCATCCTTTGGTCTTCTTAGGATATTCTTCTTCTTGTCTTACATATAATTGAAATAAACTCTCTTGCAAAAATTTAAATTACAAAAATACATAACGATACGCAGATCGTGTACAAGAAAAACATAACGGTACGCATACCGTATTTATGTATCCTATTGTGGGTCATACTAGTCACCTCATGTAAGCAATAATATCATAAAATATGCATGCAATAATAATATCAAATATTATAAATAATACTCCGTATTAATCTAATTAATAGTAATAACCGATTTAACTAATTTAAATAAAACTATATCAAATTAAATAAATCATCTCATGATATAAATAATTTAATATCAATTTCTTAATTCAAATTAAAATCAATATATAGCATTAATCATGATTAATCATTAAAATGCATTATTGGATAAGATATGCATGAACAAGATAAGATATCAAATATCCTTATCTAAATCTAGTGGGAATCTATCCTAACAACTTTTAGGAAATTATATAATTTAGACAATATCAAATATTATCCAATTAAGTAAATAAGATCTTATCTTATAATTTAGGAAATTATCCTAAAACGCCAAATTTATCCAACTGGACCGAGTCACGTCCGAGTCAAACCCGGATCGACCCGCTCCTATCGAACCATGCAGCCCCTGCGGGCCGACCCGGGCCCAGCCCGAACCAACAACCGCAGGACCGAACAATTAAAGCGGTATGTGATATCCTCTTTCCAGAATTTGTACCGAACAATTAAATCCAAACAATTGAAGCGGTATCTGCACATGCATTGTCGAACAATTTCTACAATGTAATGTCATCTTTCCAGAATTGTTATTAAGGCATGATATCAACAGTGCGTTAATTAAAGCGTGATTCTATAGAAATTCAGAACCAAAATCCGAACAATCCATAAAAATTCAGAATTTGGGTAGTTAATTCAACTTATGAAAATCAAATTTTCATTTAATGATTTAAAACATGTCAAAAAATCATATCTCTTGCATAATTAAATCACATGAATCGAGTATGGGTAAAATAATTTTACATACATATTTGTTCATAAAGTTCTTCAACTTTACTATTCCAATCAATAAAAATCATAATTTTAATCATGCGAATTAACCTATATATTAATTTTCCACTTAATTCGAATTAAGACAATCATGAACATGCATCAAAATTTAAAACTTTGAATTTGATCTAATCAATTTATGCAAGAGGCAACTGATACCACTGTAGGGATTTTAGATGCGTAAAGCGGAATTTCAGAAAACGTTTTCCTAACATCTAACCAAGGATCTCATGCATAAACCAAATAGATCATAGATAGAAAGAATCAAATACCTCTTGATGCGTGTTTCAATCTGCTGGAATGGAGAGAATAGAGCCTCACGTGTGACTCCTCTATTTGGTCCACCCATGCTTGAATCTGGATCACCTAGGACTCGGTTGCTAGAACGAGGATCGAATGCGAACGAGAGAGAGATTTGAGAGATGGAGGCAACCGTATTTTTTGAAGTGAATTAGGGTTATGGGCTTTTCCTAAAAGCCCTCATTTTATATTGTCATGTGTAGATATCTTATTTTCTAAATAAATATATCTCTTATTATTAATAATAACTCTTTATTATTAACAAACCTTATCTTCCAAGTTATATCATATATAACTTTATATTATATACTTTATATAATATGTCTTCCAATAAACTGATCCAGTCCAAACTCTAAGGGTGTGACCTCGTAGAACCCGGTAACAATAACAATAGACTTTATGACATATCTATAACATATAGTCTATAAATCATAGTTGGCTTCTAGCAAAGCACTATGACTACCTAAAATCACCGGATAAAATATCTTCATAAATGGTCTCATTTCATAATCAGTAATTACACATTTGATTAAAGGACACAATTTCTTCATCCTACTCCTACCAAATATATAATGTTAGCACCTTACAAGAAAAAATCAACTTTTTTCAGTAAATTAAGTAACTTTCACGATATATTAGGGTACAACATCACTGATAAGGTCTATCCTACATATGTCTAAAATCCTGATTTTTCAATAGTGCCCTAGAATCTAAAGTTTCAAACACCATATTCAATCTTTCACATATCCATAAAAAATGTCACACAACACTTTACAAAAAGAAGAAGATGGTGATCATAGTGAAATTAGAACTTTGAAAGGGTAGAGAACAACGTTGGCAACAAACTAAAAGCTTGGAAGACAACCCGCATGGAAGGAGCTTGGAGTAAGGCCGACGTCAAGGAAGATGATGGGTTATTTCACACTCTAAATTATTTTCATATACACATAGGTTATATTCATAGGTTTTATACATATAGTCACATGTGTTATTTCACGCTCCATATTTCCCGATTGTTTTTCTCTTTTAATGAGACGTTCGATCTAAAACGTCCGTTTTTTATTATCCGACGACCGTGATGCGTTCTCCTAAGCCACCATCCTCACTATTTATAGGAAATTAATAATGGAGATGATATTTATCTGTGACAATCAACATCCCCCAGGTATGAGATCATGTGATGGAACTAGTGATTTTCATTGAGAGGTTGCTGAAATTTTAAACAAAATAACTTGAATTGAAATTTTAACAATGAAATTGATTGAAATTTATTTGTGATATTATTTGAATTATACTATTATTATATAACCTTATGTCTTACCTACCTATAGTAGGGCTTTGTTAGATGTTGCATCCATCCAAATTTATCACATTTAGTTACATGTTGTAAGATGATACATATTGCAACACAAGAAACGCTAACACGAAGACTTTTACAATAATATCAAGGATTGAAATGGAGTTTTGAATTGAATATGTAGAAGTTGGATTCTTTGTTAAGAAAAGAAATTCACACAAAGACAAGGGAAAAGTATTTGATATAATATTTCTTCGGTTTTTCTAACCTATGCCTAATGCCCTTAAAAATAGGTTAAAAATTCATATTAAGAAAAATATACTCTGAAGAGAAAATGGTGAACACTTTAACAAAAAATAAGAAAATTCTAAAAAATTAACACGTAATATATTAGATCTTAACCTATACTACCCTTAAGGTTAGAAATATCGTTTATCATAACCTAAAATTCAAGATGACCCAGATATAAAACTACAATCTAGTTGGAATTACTGACCAATCTAGTTGGAATTGGTAGTGGATGCTTTTTTAGGCAAGATTCTTTGAGGATAAGATTTCCTTCTTAATGAAGGCAACACTTTGAAGGATAAGGCTGTGTGGACGTCCACAAAACAGCAACATGGAATTGCTTGAAAGTTCACACGAGAACAGAGATGGAAATTAATGCAATCCAACTCAAACCCTTCAAACCAAAACTCGAAAAGCAAAGGCACCCAAATGCACAACTCCACTACTCACCTCTCAGCAAGCCACCGGCTACATCTCTTCAAGTAAAATCAGCCCTTGGAGGTGCAAAACAGCTCATAGAATCCGGCACAGTCAAGGCCATTGAGCCAAGGGATGCCTCAAAAGCCATTGAGAATGACAACTACAAGATCTTCGACATCAGGCCCGAGTGGGAGAGGAGCAAGGCACGGGTACCCGGTTCACTGCACGTCCCGCTCTTCATCCAGGACACTGATTACAGCCCTCTCACCCTCTTAAAGAAATGGGTTCATTTCGGCTACATTGGCCTATGGACTGGCCAGCAGTTCACGGCTATAAACCCGGAGTTCGTGCCCAAGGTTGAAGAGCTAGTGCCCGACAAGGACACGAAGCTGCTCGTCGCGTGTGGAGAGGGTCTAAGGTTAGACTCTTGAATCTTGAATCCTTTGCACCAAACAGTTTTGACTGGAGCTGATTGGGGAACCGTTCGTTGTGTATTGAATTTGTGTGAACAGGTCTATGATGGCTACTGCAAAGCTCCACAAAGCAGGGTATAGTAATCTAGGGTGGCTGGTTGGAGGGTTCAGCCGAGCAAAGGATGGTGATTTTCCAGTTGAAGGAACCGAGAAGCTGCAATATGCAACTATAGGGGGCGTGTCGTACTACTTCCTGAAGCTGCTTGTGCTCCTGCAAGCTGTTGGTAATGACTAATGAGGCTCAGTAGGTAGCAGTTGAATGCTTGGAGCTCACTACTAAACTGTGTCTGGATCACCCTATTAGTTCTATTGATTCCATGTTTGTTCATTTTTTCGGAAAAAAATTGTTTCATTCTTGTTGAAAGCAATCAACAAAGTGCCAATGAGTTTGAATGTGAAATATACTACAGTATCTAAGCATTTCTTATGCTACAAAAATAGCATGAGGTTCAACGTAAGGAAAAGCCACCGGACACATAAAACGCACTTTACAAAAGAAATTATGCAAAATTTGCACAACACACACCATACAAAGATGAGAGTCATATCCTAGTTTGTTCTTTTGGATAAAACTATTAGTCACCTACTGAGCTAGACTAACCAATCCTGCTCTAGTTATTGCATTATCTACTAAGGCAGTCTCTCAATTTCTGGTCTTGCTATTGCATCAAGTACTGAAGCTACCAATGATGGGTATTGTATGCATCTGTTTATAATTCAAATGGAAAAATAAAGATATACCGACGATGGGAATTAGGAGCAATGCCCAGAGGCAAATATTGGTTCCTCAACCAATCACCAAGAAAACCTTGCTAAGCAAAATGCACAACTTCAACTAGAAAATTGAAATTTGATAGTACAGCACTAAATGCAGTAAGGTAGTACAGAGCCAAACCAATATCATTTTCGAGGCTGCTTGTTACTCCATGGCTTCTTGATATACAAAGCTCCTTGTGGCTCCATGGTCCTGTAAAAGGAAATACAATTTGGCACACACAAGTCAAAATTGTCCAATACAGACTTGATGTTTGCCTAAATGAAATTAACCATTTTCCAATGTTCTCATCCAAAATTGATGTGATGAGGGCAGAACACCATTTTATGTGTGAGTATTCTCATCCAAAATCAATCGTTTTTGGACATAAAAGGATCATCAATAGGTTTAATTGACACTTGAAAATATGTTTAGGTTTTATTGATTCTACAGGAAGCGAATATACTAATTTGAACATGAAATTTAGGGAGAACCGAACCAAAGAAGAGTGAAATTGATTCACAAAATCGTTAACCGGAAGAGGATCAAAGTCGCTAGCAACTAACCCGATCTGAATCTCCAGCAGGACGTGATTGAGGTATAGGTTGGAAGCAGGAAATTGGGGGAAATGGGAGTTGAATGGATCATTGTTGCTGGTGAGAAGCGAGGCAGACGGAGAGAGAGAGGCGGGCGTCTTGGCACTGAGAACGCTTGAGAGAGGTGCCGCCGCTGGAGCAGAAAGATCGGACGGCGTCGGATTCGGCAGGGCAGATGGCGGCGACCATGCAGTCGGCGAGGGAGCGGTTGATGTGGCGGCAGGCAGCGTCTCTGGAGGGGCCGGCGGGGATACGGCGGTGGCAATCGCAAAGAGCCTTGTGGAATCGCTCGCAGCCGCCGATTCGGACGTCCATCGCCGTGTTTTGCTCTGCACTCGTACGTCCCGTCGTCATTCGCTCCTCCCTCCAATTTTGGTTGTCAGGACTTCCGAGACGAGACCACTCTCTTCCTTCAGTATTAATACCTCCGTCCTTAATATAATTCTCTTTTCCGTTTTTTGCGTCTCAAAAAATTATTTTCCTTGTCATTTTTGTCATAACAAATACTCTAAAATATCCATTTTTTTTTCTCAAAATTACACCTAATACTCACAACCTTCCAAATATCCAAAACATCTCTCCCCCAAAAATATACTACTTTTTCTCTCTCTCCCAAAAATACCATACTTTTTTAATCTCTCTCCTCCCTCCTTAATTCTTGTGTCATTCTCCAAATGAGAACTGTATATGGGGACGGAGGGAGTAATACATTACAAATTAATTTTAATTAATCATAATTTAAAATAATAGCTTAGATATAGTTATATCCGTTATGCTCTAAATAATACTCCATCTGTCCCGAAATGTTTGTCCTAAAATACAAAAAGCTCTTAGAATTAAGAAATTCTGATACAATACAAATTGTCATTATTGCTGCTACAGTACAATCTGTGGCAAATGAAATTTCAGCCAATGAAAGGAGGGGTGAAGAGAACTCAGACGAACAACTAAGAACACAAGAGGCTAGCACACAAAGCAGATCTACAAACCCAAAAGAGAAAAAACAAAAAAAAAACGAACAACTAAGAACACAACAGCTGTACATACTCAAAATCAACCAAAAGAGAAACAACTCATCAACCTTGGATCTGAGAAGGAAGGACAGAAAAGCAGATCTACAAACCCAAAACCCTAACCTCCACACCGCAAGACAAATCAACACACCAGGGGAAATCGAGTGCGAAGAGGCCACAAGATGGACTCCCAAATCCGGTAGAAACCGGCAGAGGGAGAAGAGGAAAGCGGTGGCCGAAGAGGTGGAACCCTGGCGTCGGCGAGCGGAGCAGAGAGGGATGGCGAGCGGAGAGGGACGGCCGGAGAGAGACCGCCTGAGAGAGAGGCGCGAGAGAGAAAGCATCCGTTGAGGAAGACGCGGCCGCCGGTGGAGGGGAAGCATTGGGGGAGGACGGTGCGGGCCTCGGAGAGGCAGAGCTGGCAATCGACGAGGGAGAGAGCTCATACGAGAGCTCAGAGAGAGTAGAGAAGGAGAGTCTGAGACGAGAAAATGAGATAGGAGAAGAAAAGTGAACTGTGTGTGAAGAGAGAGGCAGATTAGAATATTTAGGGTTAGGGTGGGATATGGACTGGGCTGGGTAGATTAGGGTTTCGGTTAATTGGGCTGGATAGATTAGGCCGGGTTAAATTGGTAGATTAGGGGTAGGTTAATATGGATTAGGGATATTGAGTTAGGTTAAAATATGGGATTGGATTAGTTTGGTTAAAAATATAATTTGGGTTAAGTTAATGGATTTAGGAGTAGTTTGGTTAATTTTGTTAGTTTAATTAATTAATTAAATTTTTAATTAATTAGATTAATTAGGTTAATGGAATATGATTTATTAAGTTTTAGGTTATGGATAAAAATGGTGGATATTAATGAAGTTTGAGATGGATGAAGATGATAGGTGATAATGATTGGATGTGAATGATTGAATGTTTTTGGATGAGGGATAAAATGGTGTAAAAGATGGAATGAATAAGGGTAATATTAGAAAGAAAAGATGAATAAAAAAGGAAAGTATGACAAATAAAAGAGGACGTCCAAAACGGAAACAAGACGAATATTATGGGACGGAGGGAGTAGTATCTTTTCACATCAGTTTTCTTATCATAGGTTAAATATACCTTAGATATATATATGATATATCTAATTCATCTGCTTGGGACCATAGCATTTGGTTTGTAATCTGGGTCAGTTGGTATTAATCAGTCGATTACTTGTTAGCGTTCAATTTTGGTTTCAGTAAAGAAAACAGATTAGAACAAAAAAGTCACAAAACTTGAGTGTGTTTTTTTTGGTGGAAACAAAACTTGAGTGTGTTGCATACAGAAAGACAGCAAGTTCAGAAACTTACAAGAACAACAAAAGTTGGGACAAAATCAGGGCAAAGTCTTGTACTAAAATTCTATAAAAAGCAAGGAATAAAGACAATCCAATCCAAGTTCCCGGATCAGATATATGTACAACACACAACTTTGCTAGATGATCAAATCTTTCCAGCTTCACCCTCAGCCTTCAGATCGCCCTGCAGGGGCTGGCTCGCTGCAGGAGCAGCCTTAGAAGCGTCAGACTCGTCTGGTGCAGTGGTGGTGTTGGGCTGCTGCTGCTGCTCCTCCTCAGCCACGCCCATCTTCTCCTGCGCCTTGTGCCCCACCTCACCAGCCGCCTTTGCAACCTTGCTGAAGGCGCCCGTCACCCAAGTGGTGCTGGTGAAAACGTAGCGGTTCTTCATGATGGCGGACCCCGCGCTGCTGACCTTCTGCTCGGCAACTGCCAAGGCCGACTTGGTCTTCTCGGAGACCTGGAACTTGGCGTCCACCTCCTTCACCTTGTCGTTGACAATGGCTGTCCCTAGGGTTATCTTCTCGGTGAGGCCCATCTTCTGGTCAATGGAGGCGACCTTGGCAGAGGCCGTGGAGCTCAGCTGGTGCTTCTCGTCCAACGCCTTCGCTTTGTTGACCGCGTCTTTTCCAAGAAGGAAGCCCTTGGCTAGCATGCTGCTCACTACGTCCTCTGCTCTTCGATACACGGCTTCTGTTTTGCTTTGCTGGTCCTGCAGGCTTAGCGGTTATTTGAATCATGTTTTAGAATGCGGAGGAAGAGGAGAATGGATACTCACAGCAGGTGTTGTCAAGGCATCAGGTGGTAGTTCGTATTCCGGATCTATGCTTATGTTAACCATCTTATCTACGATTGTGGCACCCTGGAATACGCATCAAACGTGGTCAAATTCTAATGCTGAGTAAAGGAACATACGTTACCTCATATGTTTATGAAGAACAATCCATATAAGATTATAACAACTAGGGTTTACTTAGTCATGTAGCTTCAGAGCTAAGGACAGAAACTAGGGTTTCTTCACAGATCAGCTTCAAGCTGACTTATTCATGATCCCTTCATACTATGTCCCCAACAAGCACAATTCTAACATGTGAAGCCAAAGTAGCATGTCTTTGTTCTACTCTATCCATGAAAGGATAATCTTTAAGAGCGTCAACACACTTGAATTTTACACTCAAATAGCATATCTAACAAGAAAGCAACACTTTGAAGCTAAACATGGCAGAAATCATAAATACTTTCCCATGATCATGGATCAAGAATAGACTCTGTAGTAGACACATGCAAATCATAATATATCTTATTCTTATCACCTACTAGCTAGCCAAAGTGCAAATTATACAGAATAACATATACTAACTGATAAAAAATCAAAGCCGGAGTGCTAGAGCCAAAAGAGACCCATAAACAATCTACCAAATCTTTGATAGAACTTATGAACAGCCTCCTTTTTGAGATCATCAAATCTGTCCTTTGATAGAACTGAAATTAGTTATTTGGTTCTTATGTGCAGCAGAGTTTCTAGTGCTGAAGCCTAAGGTATGGCTTGAATTCAGAAGGTAGACTAACTTGTGTCATTGTGTGGAATGATGAATGAACGCCTTTCAATATAACATTATAGTTTTTAAGAGCATCTGAACTCTTATAAATGTAATAAATCACTAATGGCTTCACACTAGTTAAAGAACAGGATTGATCCGTATTTATCTATGGATTAGACTAGGATGATTCAAGTGGGTATAATATGAACAGAGATACTTTCCAGCTGTCTGAAAAAACAAGGTATCCACATTGAGACTTTTCGTTAGGGGTCTACTAAACAATTAGCTGCAGCATTGCCATGTAATTAGAAACTTTAAAATCAGGTATTAGCGGCACTTTAATGATATTCTTGTGATGAAGTTACCGATAGAAGAACAGCAGTTTCTGCACCCTTTGCATCCTTAAAGGTGACGTATGCGGTTTGAGTGTGCTCATCTTCCCTGCATTAGAGAAATAGGTCCATTAGTCAGCAACCTAGTATGGATCGATAAGCACTCGGCAACGAAATAAAGGACTAACCTTTTCATCTCAAGATATTCAATGTCCCCAGAAAAAGAGAAAAACTCTGTGATATCCCGCTCAGTTGCACCCAACGAAACATTGCTTACTTTAACTGTTTTTTCCTGTATTAACGAAGGAAAATGCCTTAGTAATACGGAAATTCAACTTCCTGCACATGAAAGACTAAAATTGATGTTCTAAACCAACAACTAGTTTGTGAGACAGATATACATAAGTAGTTGCAAAAACAAATTGCTATTCAATGACATTCTTTGTCAGATATGGGTAAATTGAGCGAGCACCGTAACAGAAAATTTAACCACAACCCTCAATTCCCCAAAGGAAATTTAGAAAGGAGAATTGGTAAGGAAGAAATGGGAATCCCCACAATCATCCAAATAAGCGTTGGAAGGAGGGGGAGAAAAACTCAACCTGCGATTCACCCATTTGTAAATAGCAGTTAAAACGGAAAGCAATTGGCCAAAATTAAGGCAAGGCACCCACAACCCAGAATCAAATATGTAAGGAAATGATAGCAATCATCAAGTATATATGAATCAAGCAGGAACGAGAAAGGGAGACGAATTCTCACCGACATCGTGAAACGGTTGAAATTTGAAGGCGAAGAAGAAATTCAAGCAAGGGGAATTGGAAGAGGGAGAGGGGGAAATAGGGATGCAGAATGGAGAGATATACAAGACACGGCCTACGGGGAGGTTCAAGGCACGATCGAACGAGGGAACCCACCACTCTGTTTTTCCGTTTTTTGTCTTCTACTCTAAACGAAACGAGAAATCTCTCTAGAATTCTTTTCTACTGTTGTTTGTTTGTTTGTTTTTCTTTTCTTTTGATATAAGAAAAGTAATTGCATGTCCTAATATGTCGAGAGACAATAACCGAATAATTCTATAAGAGAAAATAGTCAAAATACCATATAAAAGATGTTAAAAATTAAGATTGATGTATTAAATGAGGGATAAAATAAGGTTTTTTTGGTTGTTGGTTTCAAATTTATCAAAACAAACCGGGTTACTCATATGGTCCCACTGTTGCAACACATATTAAAAAGTAATAGAATTATAAAAAAATCTGTACCGACATTATACATCATTTGGAAACAGCGAGAATCTTCGAACCGAGGAAATTCATCCCGCCCAATCAATTATATAACAAATTATTTATCAAAAGATATAACAAACGAATTGGTGAAAAACGTATATGAATTTTAGATAAATAAAAGTATATTGAAATCTTATGATACAAACAAATTTATTGTCATATAACTCTGTTTATTTGAAAATGTCTATTACTATAGTAAAATGCACACAAGTGTACAAATCTACTAGACATTTGAATTTTCAAATCATATAAAATAGCAGGATAGATACAATGCGATAAGTATGTAGTAAATTTATTTTAAATATAAAATAAATTTATTAATTTAAATACAAGCGTTGACGCTATATAATAGGGCTTAAGTTATACGTTGCGCCCAAGGTGAACCGGATTTTTTTTTTAATATATAAATCTATCATGAATAGGATTTTTTAACAATCAGTTCATACTTGTGCTCAAGGGGAGAAATTCCGCTTTTTTGGCGCAATCACCACGAAGCTAGATTTTCGCACTGCAGGCAAAAAAAACCATTTAGTAACGTCTGTTAACAGTTTTAAATCCGGAAAGTACAAATTTGCAAGAAGTACGTACGATTTCATTTTGGTTGATATTGTAAATTCTAAATTGTGGGAGTTAGAGGCGTGCTCCGATAAAACGGGAATTGTGGTAAAACGAAAGTATAAATAAGAAGCGTTGGATTGAAGAGATTGGAGGGCTGGATTTGATGGAGTAAAATAAGCCACATGCGGGTGCATTATACCGAATTTAAATAACCTGCCTTTTTTATTGAATTATCGAAATTATTATCCTACAAAATAGGAAGTTGTTTTGTAATTGGAGAGAGAATGAGATTTTTCAAATATTTAAAATTTAAATAGAAAAATTATTTTAAATTCATTTAGATTTAAATTCGTTCTGTTCGTTTAATGATTTTCCAGCGTTCGTGAATATCGTTAATGTGTTCACGAATATCGATCATTTGTTAATGAATATCGTTCATGTTTGTTTGAATATCGATTTCTATTTAATAAGTGAACATTTAATATCTTAAAAATATGAATATCATTACTTGAATCATGAATTTAACCACTTGATATTATGAATATCACTCTAAGTTACATGAATATCTCAATTAATTACATGTATATTAAATTCAGTTACACGAATATCACCACTCAATTTGTGAATATCACTATCCATTTTGTGAATATCGCCCACCACCCAATTACATTAATATAGTCATCCACTCACCCAAGTACATGAATATCATCACCTAACTACACGAATATCACCACCCAATATCTTCGAAGCTTTGATTCATGGCGATAAGGTTTAACAATGACATTATCGCGTCGATTTTGGGTCGCACAGTCGCACAATCAACCTGAATATCAACATTATTATAATGAATATCAACAACATTATTATAATGAATATCAACAACATTATATTGAATATCACATCATAAAATTTGAATATCGACTATTCAACGCATGAAACCTCATGAATATGAATAACATTATAGTGAATATCACATCATAAAATTTGAATATCTACTACTCGGAGCAAACAGTATACACCAATATCAATGACATCACATTTAATATCACATCATAAAATTTGAATATCTACTACTCAGAGCATGAAACGTACATCCCACATGAATATCAAATAAATTTATATGAATATCACATCAAACAATTTGAATATTAAGTGCAAACAGTACAAACAACACTTATAATGCACCAAAACGACCAACATGAATATCAATACCATTACAGTGAATATCATACCATAAAATTTGAATATAATTACTTAATTATAAAAAGTACATCCAACATAAATATCACAACAAACAATTTGAATATCAATTACAAATAATACAAACAACACTTATAATCTTGCATTCAGATAGACAAACATATTCCAAATTTACAAGGAGTTAACAACTTCTAGTGAGCAAATACTCACATCAGCTATGTAGAACATGGAGGGACGTCAATGCTCTTATTTTGCACATGTTTATAATTGTTAAAGTATAAACAAGGGTATAACCTTCTTCTGAAAGATTGCACAAAATCACCAAACAGTAGTAATGCAATTCATCAATCTTTGAAAACAGTGGCCTAGAATTGTTCAAATAACACGGAAAATCAGGTGAGAGTTGTTACCTATTCAAGAACCAGGCGTAATTTCCAAGAAGCAACGAATTCCCCGGATTCGCCTCGATCATCTTCTGGTAAAACTTCTCGGTCCCCTCACTCTCACCGCCATTCGAGTCCCAATTCCCGAGGCCTTCACAACCATCGTCGCCGCCTCCGTTGATCCCGCCACCGATGAAGGCCACCTGGCGCCCTACCTCTTCCTGCTTGAGCGCCATCCCCAAACCGTTGCTCGTAAGAATCATCTCGCCAAGATCGTCCTCATCCTCGCCTTCCGTGTCTCTCTCCTCGACCGCCTCGGCGAACGATCTCCTCTTAGGCACATAAGATAGGTTCCAGAGAAGACGGTACCAAAGATACAGCCAACACTGCATCATAAATTGAATTTCTGTTTCGTTTGTATCTTTGGTACTTTGCAAACACTACATCAAGGAGGGAGAAGACGGTACCAAAGATGCAGCCAACAGGAGCATGGTAACAGAGGGTCAAAATCTGAAAAACAATTGCCAAATTCAATTTATGAATTGCTTTATAAGATTGAGCAACGACCAATTTGATATCAGGAGTTAGGTAATAGGTACTACCTCGTGTGTATTTCTTAAGGGGTACTTTAAAGGCGCGAGCAAGTCCAATGCTACTGGACCACCGATCTTCCACCGAACCTCCTCGGCGCCAGACCACCGACGACCCACCGCCCTGCCCACGCCCAGATCCACTGCCACCTATCCACCGTGCACCACCTCGCACCCACTTCACATGCCCACCATCGGAACGAGGATGGCCGGAAATTGAAAGAACAGTGAGAAATTCAAACCGAAAACTAAATTACTTAAATTACAGAGAGAGGGAGAGATATCGCGATGGCCGAAACCCGCTGGACAGATAGAGAGAGAAATCGGGTAGCGCCGTCAGTGGAGAGAAGCAATCCAGCGCCTTCGGAATGAAGAATGAAGGAGAGACAGGCGAGGGACTGGAAAAGCACCGAGAGAGTGAGCGGGATGGGGGCTGTGAGTGGTGGGTCAGAGATGGTTGGAGTCGGACCGGAGAATGGTGGTCGCCGGTGGTCTGTGTAAGAGAGGAGAGGGAGATAGATCTGAGAGGAAGAGAGTGGGAGATGAGGGCGTCGGTGAGGGTTAGAGGGGAGAGAGATCTGAGAGGGAGAGAATATGGAAAGGGGATAAAAAACCATATCATTCAATCCCTAAAAATTCGGGATTGATATTAATTGTGTAGAGCATCGGGTAATTTTTTAATATGCACCTTAAATTAGTGTAATCCAACCCATCCATTAGATCTCATCTAACGGATGTAATTAGTACTTCCGTTTTACCCTAAGAAGCCGTTTTACCAGATTCTAAATCGTGGGAGTTATATCTTCTAGGACGTATTGCTCCAAAATGCATTAACTACACTTACATTCATGGTGTGTGTATGATAAATGTTGGGGATTTTTTTAGTGAAGTTAATACATTAATATGTGTAGCTGATAAGCACACTACCCGTGTTGTAATGGCCCCTTTATAAAGCAAGGAAAATTACACTTACTAAAAGGATAACTACAAATCACTCAATGAATGCGAATTGGGCCCATCCGATACAAAACGGTGTACCGCTTGTTTCGAGGGGATTCAGTGGTGCAGATGAGCAGAAGACATACAGAAACGTTACATATACACGACATTTGCACTCAAGGGCTACCAAAATAGATTTAAAAAAAAAAAAAAAAACATTGCTGATGACCCACCGATACCTAAAGAGTATAATAGACCAAACCTCTTCGCCTGCAATACCACAAAACAATTCCAGAAAGGCGAACTATCAGCTTCCGCAGCGCCAACAATCAATCACAAATTATCGATCATAGTTCGTCTTGATGTGTAACGGGTGAGGAATTGGTAAAATCCATATATGTGCAGGCATGGGAACCACAAGGTAATACAATTTGGTATCAAGTGCTATAAGAGGCCAAGGAGGAAAAACAGAGGAAGTAAAGTAAATAATTGGACAAAAATAGCAAAAAAGTGTAAGAAGAGGAACTAAGACAGACAGAAACAGTTGGAAAGATTACCCTTTGATCATTTGGTGCATCATTTACATGTCATGGAGATCTTTCAGGCTCCTTTCCGGTCTGAATTAAGGAGGCCCATCTGTTCTGTCAACTGATCCATATGCTGAGTATTACTCCACCCGTTTGGCATTCCCTCGTTTACAGTGGCAATGGTTTCCATTAAAGGAGAAAATGTCTCATCATTCTCCCCTTGGACTAGATAATCATCCAGTTCCCAGGTAGCAGAATCAATCAACGCATCAATATCTGGATCCGGTGTCAACTTGTCAATATCAATATCAAGAGGGGACATGGGTCCATCGAATCCCAAAGATGCCAGGTTCATGAAATCCGCAACTTCAGTGTCGGGCACCATGTAATTATGCTGGGGAGCATCTGCAGCATTGTTGATTATGTCTGGTATAGGTGAGAGCTCAGGCATAACAATTTCAGTCTGGGCAGGAGGAACTGAAGGTGGCACTTCTGTCCTTCCAATCCCACCAAATTCAGCAAAATGGGGACTCGTTGCAGCCCCAGAACTAGGGCTAGCTGGAGATTGCGCTTCGGCTACCGGAGGCATTGCATTTGGCAGGACCTCATGAAGTGTCACACTTGATGCACGACGAAGACCCATGTCGCTACCGGTCATAGAGCTTGATGATGAGTCGCTGATCATTGAGTTATCAGAGTTACTATTGAAAGCAGTCTCCATTTTTCTTATCTGTCTGAGCATTGCTTTTGTGGCATTACCCGTATAAGATTGGTATTTCACAATCTGTCCATCGGCAGCACAGTTTGAATGTTCAGACTCTGGAACACCATCCTCCTTAAGCCTCCGTTTCTTGTTGCCTTCTGTTATTCTGTTGTTCTCTGTCTGCTGCTGCACAAACTGGGCCAAGAAACCAGGACTTTGAACAGCCTTCGCCAGGAATGACATCATTTGCTGCTGCCGCTGCTCCATACCCTGCAAGCGCTGCACCACGGTTTGCAGCTGGTTATCAGTTGATTGCTGCTGCTGTCTTAATCGAACAAGTTCTTGCATGAGGACATTTTTATCTCTCTTGAGCCTCTCAACCTCTTCTTCAAGTCCAAATTTACCAACCTCGACACAAGCTCCCACCGAAGAACTCTGCGCATGTGCATGTGCATGTGCCTGCTGCTGATTTTGGTGACTCTGTCCATGAGCTGGTTTTCTTCTAGTGATATTTTTAAGTAGATTTTTCTGGCCCCTTAAAAACCCCTCGTTTGCAAACTCCCAGCGGTCAGGATCCACCTTCCGAAAACCCTGATTGTAACATTCGCAACATAAGAAAACACAGAAAGCATCACTAAATTCTATACAAAATAACCGTACCCAACAGGTAAAAACTGAAAATGTCACTCAAGGCACAGACACAAGAAAATATAATTTGGTGTTATATTTGTCATCATACACCCACATATAACTGCTTGTGAATGTCTCTCACATATCTCCTAAGCACTGCATTAGGTTTCTCTCTTTCCAGGAACTACAGGTTTTCAGCATTTCCCTGGTCAGAAATTACAGATATACAAAACAGAAGTGCAGTGACAATCAAACTGAGGATAATCAGCCAGTATTATAGCTAAAAGTCTTAGCCTTCCAGACAAAAAAACTAGCCCCCTTAAAATCCAAGTTTGAGAAATCCAACATTATCCATAAAACAAGATATAGCAACATTATATTCGTCCACAGAAGGAAGCAAGGGTTCAACCATCTCTCAAAAAACAGTTTTGCCTGTTAACTTATTTTTAGCCAGATAAGTAAACAAAATTTGAGTCTTGAAGAGAAGAGATCAGTGCAATTTTTCAAAGATGAAGATAGCAATAGCACACAAATTTATAATGTGGGTTAATGGATCTCTTGGGAGCAATAAGTTCGGAAACTGTTCATGATACTATACTTGTCATGTAACCGTAAAGTGGTACCTCATTTACATGATTTCAAGACTGCTGCTTCTAAAAAAACTATACTTTTCCCTAAAATCAAAAAAAAAAATTAACATAACATTCTTATTTGTGGTGGTTGAGATGATGATGATGATGATGATGCTAAATGAGTCTTCTTTGCTGAAGTCTACAAATCTTCTTTCTCCAATCTATAGTAAGAAAATAAATAAAGAGCGTTGTACATTAATAACTTCAAACACCCCACATCCTCAAACCTTAAACATCAAGTATATGCTCAATACATCACACTAATGAGAGTCCAGGCTCTCATAGGATTTTATGACAAGAATCATAAACTACACTACAACTAGTATAATCCTCTAACATCAATCAACCGGTCATCAAACTTCAGAACTAAAGTAGATTGACACGTAAGGGTTGTAAACTGGGTTAGAAGGATAAATCTCATTTTCCGCATGGCAATAACCCAAATGGACATCTCTTGATGTCTAACTGTAACAAAGTAAAATGACAACAACACCTCTTTATCCAGATGACCAGATCACATCTAAAATAGTACCAAGAAGGACAAACTGAGAAGACAAGGGCCATTTCCTTATTTTCCTTCTGAACATCAAAAACAATCGAATATTAGTTAATTACAAAAGCAGTAATAACCCATCTAAAGACAAAAGATTGTCGTTTGAACACGTCCCAATAAGGATTCATGTTTCTAATCACTTGTAATGTTACTTACTATCCTATCGAGGAAGGAAATGAAATCAAAAGCTACTCCAGAATTATCTTCACTATGACCTACCTTCAGAAGGCAACAAGAGCCCCCCAAGATTCAGAAATCGATAACAATCAACCTGTAACGACATACATTTCTACTCATAATCCCAATTAACTAGCACACAAGTTCGAAAGCAGTGAAAAATTAATTCATAGAACAGATGGGGCAATCAAGAAGAAAGACAGAAAAAGAGAAGTCTCCTACATATGTATTAAGCTGCCTAACGAAGCTGGAGAAGTTATTGTGCTTAAAGTACTTGGGAAGCAAATCCCTGGCAAACTCAGGCGGATTCCAAACCACGAAGCTGTTATTCGTCTGGCTCCAAGAAACCACCGAATCCGTCGACGGATCGTCCACCATGTCGTAGGTCTTGGAGAGGAAAGGCGGCGGAGCGTTCACGTTCAGCATCGGGTTAGGGTTAGGGTTCGATTTCGAGCTCTGACCTGCCTGCGCGACAGGCAGAGCACTCATCACCGGCACCTCCGCCGCCGTTGCATTCGTAGCGGCGGTGGTAGTGGCAGCGGCACCGGCGCCGGTGGAGGCTGCCGTGTTCATCCCGGAGACCAAAAATCAAAGCGTTGAAGAAGATGAGGGCAGTTCTAGGGCTTCAAGGGGAAGAACAGGACATCGTGATGCGAGCTCTGAACCCTAGAAGGATAGAGAGAGAAGGGGGGGAGATCGGAGGGGGAAGAGGGTTTTTTAGTGGCGGAGACAGCGGAGGAGGAAATGTATGTGGGTGGGGGGGAACACAGGCACAAGTATCACGCCTGAGCTTTTGCCCTTTTCTGCAATACTCCGTACAAGATAACTTTCTCCTTTTCTTTTTTGCGTATATTTTGGACATGTATATGATTATAATTGAATATATATATGCGGATTTGTATATAAAATGAAAAATAAATTAAAAATTATATATAAATAACTAAATAAGAAAATACGGAGTATATAAGTTTAGATTTAAGTAATGAGAATATTAATTATGCATAATTAATTAAAATAGAAAAATGATTAAATTATACCATATATTTATTTTAATATTTTTAATATATATTATCACTTTTGCATCATGAATCATATATTATCAATTATGTTCAATTTTATGTTACCAATTATATAAGTTTAAGTATTATAACTATAAGAAGTAATGTAACTAATAAGGTAAAAGTATATTATAAATAAGAAAAAACTAATGAGGTAAAATAGATATAAATAATCTTTGAGATTGGACTATCAATATAATTAAGGTAAGTTATTTGAGGTAAAAAATAATTAGATAAGAAATAGAAAATATAAATATCAAATTAGAAAAGAATAAAATTATAATTGTACTTCGAGATTTGCGTACGTGGCATAGCTCACAGGCTGACACGTAGGAGATATAATTAATGCTTTAGTATAATATATAGATAGATTAATATCTGCAAGGTCTATAATTAGGGATGAAAATCACTCGTGGGTGACGGTGACCCACCTGAAAAATCCGACCCGAAAAAATGAATGATTACTCGAATTAAATCGAGTGATTGATGGTTGGTGGATGGGGGAAATAGATGACACCTAAGTGATGGATGATGTAAATTAATTTTTTTATTATCATCCATCAAATTCTTTATTTAGAATAATTAATTTCATATATTGAATAAAATTAATTATTTTTTGCACTTAATCATGTATTTTATTACATTTAGATAATTATAAAATATTAATAAATATGTTATGTGGATGAACCGACTCACCCGAATCATCCGTGGGTGATGGATGAACGGATGCGGGTGAAAATTTTCGCGGGTGACGGGAGGGTCGGGTGGAGGATTTAACTTCACGGGTCAGGTGATAAAATGGCTCCACTCATCCATCACCTCACCAATTTCCACCCTTATCTATAATGCCTTAAGCCCTTGAGAAAAATTATATAGATACACAATTTCACTATCAGGATTAATAATCAATCTAGAAGCTAAGTGTGTGACCATGTTATCGAAATGACGCACAAAAGAGAAAGATATACTAGGACAAGAATTACAAAACGATAAAATACCATCAACCAGAGAATCAACATAAGATGTTCCAATCATTTGAGCACGCAATATGTTAACAAGTCCAAGGGAATCGGATTCAATGATCAGTTGATTGAAACCCAACCTAAGAGCCACTTGGATCCCTCAACGACAAGTCGTAGCCTCAACAAGCAACAAGTAACCAGTACCAGGAACACATGTACCTGTTGCAAAGATGATCTAACCCGACGAGTCCCTGCAAACAACCCCTAAGCCAAAATAACCGCCATTGACTGCAACATCAACATTCAATTTCAGTTGCCCATATGAAGGAGGCTACTCCAACAAATCACATATAGTAAATAGATCATATTGTAGATAATCACCGAACCCTTCTACACATACCAAAAACCACCAGTAAATAGACCTCCCTTAGCCAAATCACCACCAGTAAAGTGTAACTGTCAACAAGAGAAAAGGTAGCCATATTGGTAGAGGTGGTTACAAACGAAATCACAAAGAATATTAACTCTAGGTACCTAAGGTCCTTGATAATGACGATGTGTAGGCAAAGTCACTTAAGATGGGGGTATCTGATGATAACGATAGGTACGTGAATCTTCAAGATACGTCTGTAATTTTGCTTTGTTCTTTCATTTCATATTTCTCCATCAAGGTTCATATCATATAATAGGGATATTTATAGACAAATTCACAAAAAATAGATTATAAAAAAATTATAGTGAAAAATATAATTATTTTGGACAAAAGATAATAAAAATTTTAAAAATATGTGATTAAAATTATATTAATTGAATATACATGTGTGTTTGAGTAATTAAAGCTAAGGATAAAGCATAAAGGATAAAAAGAGGCCACACGCTCCTCTTGATTCTCAAACTCATGAGCTCTTCCAGTCTCTCTCCCCCAATTTCCATCACCTCACCCTTATCTATAATGCCTTAAGCCCTTGAGAAAAATTACATAGATACACAATTTCACTATCAGGATTAATAATCAATCTAGAAGCTAAGTGTATGACCATGTTATCGAAATGACGCACAAAAGAGAAAGATATATTAGGACAAGAATTACAAAGCGATAAAATACCAGCAACCAGAGAATCAACATAAGATGTTACAATCATTTGAGCACGCAATCTGTTAACAAGTCCAAGGGAATCAGATTCAATGATCAGTTGATTGAAACTCAACCTAAGAGCCACTTGGATCCCTCAGCGACAAGTCGTAGCCTCAACAAGCAACAAGTAACTAGTACCAGGAACACATGTACTTGTTGCAAAGATGATCTAACCCGACGAGTCCATGCAAACATCCCCTAAGCCAAAATAACCGCCATTGACTGCAACATCAACATTCAATTTCAGTTGCCCATATGAAGGAGGCTACTCCAACAAATCACATATAGTAAATAGATCATATTGTAGATAATCACCGAACCCTTCTACACATACCGAAAACCACCAGTAAATAGACCTCCCTTAGCCAAATCACCACCAGTAAAGTGTAACTATCAACAAGAGAAAAGGTAGCCATATTGGTAGAGGTGGTTACAAACGAAATCACAAAGAATATTAACTCTAGGTACCTAAGGTCCTTGATAATGACGATGTGTAGGCAAAGTCACTTAAGATGGGGGTATCTGATGATAACGATAGGTACGTGAATCTTCAAGATACGTCTGTAATTTTGCTTTGTTCTTTCATTTCATATTTCTCCATCAAGGTTCATATCATATAATAGGGATATTTATAGACAAATTCACAAAAAATAGATTATAAAAAAATTATAGTGAAAAATATAATTATTTTGGACAAAAGATAATAAAAAATTTAAAAATATGTGATTAAAATTATATTAATTGAATATACATGTGTGTTTGAGTAATTAAAGCTAAGGATAAAGCATTAAACACATTGACATCCATTTGCATTTGATCCAACACCCTAAATGTAATTGGTTGGTTTTGTCTGCAATAATTACTTCACATCATACACAATTGTATTATCTTCAATTGGACTTTGAGATTCATAATTTACTTATGTGTATATTACAAATGTCGAATTAGCTAACCCAATATAGTTATTTTTTATACAAGGCCAACACTAGGCTTCTCTTAAGAGAAAGTCAAACCTAAATCATCATAATGGATGATTTTTACAAACTGTTTGCAAAAAATGTCACATATGGAGTTCAAGTGGATGGACTCATGTATAGCAATAATCATAGCCAGAAATGAATCATTTTTTTGACGTAAGCAAGCAAGTAATATTCCTCACTGGGTTATGATTGATGTCATGTGTACCAAGGTAATCCGCCGTGTGATTTGCCTCCCTGAAATAATGAAAAACTTGAATCGATTCGAAACAAATGAGTAAGGACCTGAAATTAAGTAGTATTATACGAATTTCCCAATAAATTTTCAAATTCCTCTAATTGACTTGATAAGAAGTAAATTATCTTCTTCTATAATTAATTTCTTTTTATTTAATGCAACTGCTTTTCGAATGCCATCTAGGGTCGCAATAGCTTATGTTTATAAGATCGACATAGAAGGTATTTGTTTACGTTCTACATATAGTACATTGTCATGGCAGTTGCGAATAATTAATAAACCCAATATGAGAAGATTGATTCTATCTTTTGGACCCATCAATATTTAATATTACCCAGTCTGAGAGAGGTTTTTTCCAGACTATGTTAACAACACATGCTCTTTTACATTTTGTATTAATAACATTAATATGAGAAGAAGACGAAGATATCCAATCTTAATATTGGAAGAATGTCCGGTATAAAGAGAAGGGTAAGCCTAAATCATCACAATGGATGATTTTTACAAACTATATACAAAAAATGTCAATTCTGGAGTTCATGTGGATTAACTCATGTCTAGCAATAATCATAGATGGAAATGAATCATTTGTTGACGTTAGCAAGCAAGTAATATTCCTCGCTGAATTAGGATTGATATCATGCGTAGCAAGGTAATTCGCCGTGTGATTCGCCTTCCCGAAACAATGAAAAATTTGAATTGATTCGAAACAAATGAGTAAGGACCTGAAATTCAGTAATATTATACGAATTTCCCATGAAAATTTTCAAATTCCTCTAATTGAATTGATAAGAAGTAAATTATCTTCTTCTAGATTTTTTTTTTATATTTAATGCAACCGCTTTCCAAATGCCATCTAGGGCCGCAATAGCTTCTGTTTGTAAGATTGGCGTAGAAGGTATTTGTTTACGGTCTACATATAGTACATTGTCATAGTAGTTGCAAATAATAAACCCAATATGAGAAGATTGATTCTATCTTTTGGACACATCAAATTTTAACTTTGCTCAGTCTGAGGAAGTTTTTTTCCAGACTCTATTAATAACACACGCTCTTTTACATTTTGTATTAAAAATATTGATATGAGGAGAAGACGAAGATATTCAATCTTAATATTGAAAGATTGCCCAATCTGAAGGGTTTGTATTTCCTTGAGTATTATTGTCTTTGTGGAAAATGATTGAATTACGATGTTTCCAAATCAGTCATCAGAGGAAATACATGATTTATGGCGTGGTATTAGTGGTCCTAAAGTAAGCTAAGTTTGTAGTAAAATCCGAATTATGTTGAAAAGAGGAAGTCTGTCCAAATCGGTTTCCAATATTGAGAATCATTTGTTTAGTACGTGTAAGGATAAGTAAAAAATAAGTGTTCAAAATCCTCAATGTCAGCACTACACAAGCTACAATGCGAAGGAACTTTAGAGAAATGACGATTTAAATACCATACTTGACTACGTATTCTATCATACCTAATGATAAAAATGATGGGCTTTTAGCACTTTCGATCAGATACACTTTTAACTAGTTTTCATATCTAACACACCTATCCACATTTGATTCTGACTGATTCAATACAACTCAAACCAAATTGTGAGGATTTTGAATTGTATCTCAAGAAATTTATGGTAATCTTAGGAACCAAGAGACTTGTAATATAATAGAGAGTACATACATACTATAATTTAAAATTTTAATTTCATATACATAATCTCCATTTATGGGGAATTAAGTAGTTCAATTCAAATTTGATTAATTGGTATCATATCCAAATCACTAGAATAAAATAGTGCTTATCTTGTTTTTTAAAGGAAAAAGACATTAAAGGTGATAAGAAGCTTGTTTGAGAGGTTAGAGTTGTATCACATATACTATTGATGCATTCAATTATTCAATTATGTATTAGTGACACAAACGGCGTGTCCAAGTCAAAAATAAGTTTCAAGATGGTCATAGATATTTAGGAAAGTTGAAAGCGAGACGGAGTTGATTAGAATCTTTTAAAGTAAGAAAGAAGGAGATGAAAACTTATCTTCTTAAGACTTTCTAGATTTACCTAGACTAGTTTTGTCCAGATTTTTCTTTATCTAAAATAATCTTGTAAATAAGAGAGTGATTTGCTTATAAATAGTACTCTATCCATCCATTTCCAAATCATGTGAGTTATACAAGAATCCATATATTCATTTTCATATAGTCCATAAAGCGGCATGAATTCCATATAATCCATTTCCACGTAATTCAAAGAGCGGCACGAGTTCGAAGAGGAGTCTCGACCGACGTCACTAGTATTTGCTCAAACTCGTTTCTCATTCCACCAAAAAGTAAATGTGGCAATTTGTACCTTCGTCCATCCATTTTCTTAACTAAAAAATCTAAATTAAATAATAGCAGTAGAAGAAAATATACCAAGGATAAAAAGAAAAACAGTTGATCCGGAAATAAGGGATCGGGATTTTGAACCCGACGTGAATCGAACACGCAACCTTCTGATCTGGAGTCAGACGCGCTACCATTGCGCCACGGATCCTTGTTGAATTGATTTCAAAATCAAAGCTAATACTTAGATAATGTTTGTTTACTTTCGAACCTCGGAAACGCTATCATATATACATTTCACCATTTAAGAAACATTAAAGAACAAAATCATGACCTCTAACAAGCAGGATCTTTCATTTCACATTTCTCCATTATCATCACCGAACTTCACTGTAATTTTGCTTCTTTCTTTCTTTCTTTCTTTCTTTCTGTTGTGTGACTTGTTCTATCCATTACCATGACCTCCTATGGGTGTATACACAAACATTACATACTAACAAGTAGTGACTTGACTATACTCTCTAATCTACCTCGCAAATTTACTTAGCAGTAGAAGAAAATATACCAAGGGGTAACAACAGTAAACATGTGATGAGTAGTAGCTAGTACTACTCCACTGCAGGTCCAGCGCCAGGAGCTTTGTGTGGAATGCCCTTTCTTCTCTTGTGACTCCTGGAACCCTTGTCCACTGCCGCTGCTGGGCTCAAACTCCCGGCTTTCTTCCTCTTCTGCACCCTGTCACGGCTCATCCTGCTGTACGAGCCCTCGGATTCTATGGCCATGGCCCTTTTCCCCTTCTTCTCAAAGTCCTTTGATGTCCCAACACTCTACAAACATATTTGCAGTGAAAACTCAGAATTTGAATCTAGTTAAGAGCACATTTTTTACCTGGATTTCAAGAACTCTGGTGTTAGAATCGCATATTTTAGAACCATAGTCCAAATTGAACATGAAATTCAAAGTTATTAAACCTGTAAACTTATCCATGAACAGATGAGCTTAACCAAAATTAGCTTCACTCGGTATGTATTAAACATAAATCAGACTCGAGTATCTAAATTCAAATCATTCAAACCGCAAGTCTAGACGTAGTACACCGTGAAACTCATTTCGACAATTGGAACTCAGGAACGTTCACTGTTCCAACACTAGATGCTTGAAGCCTTGCTGGGTCAACAAAGACATAATTTCACACTAACCTCCACAACCATAGATGAAAACTAAGACCTTGCCACTCTTCAAACACAGATACAAAAGCCAAATCCTAAGCCAATAACAAGCTTGAAATCCCATTCACCAATTAGCATCTTCAAGCAACCAAATCCATATTGGCATATTTGATGATATCAAAACTGGCAAAGGGTAGAATCCAGTATAAAATGACAGCAAAGAGTTTGTGACATCAATCAGGCAACAATGCAAAGCAGAAATGTTAAACCTTGCAAGCGAGGGAGCAGAAGTTGAAGGAGGCAACAAGAGTGCGGGGACACACTTGGCAGGTGCGGGAGACTCCCCTCCCCGGACTCTTTTGGGGGCGCGGGTTTAGGAAAACCACATTGGCATTGTTAATGACATACCTCTGAACCCCGGTTATGTCCATCACCTTCTCTATCTCATTAACCCTTATCACGTCGTGGTGACTCGACCTCCTTATCTGTTCAGTCAAACACGCCATACAATTCCATTAGCCCCTATTTGGTTTTAAACTATAGAAAGGGAAACTGAAAGGAAACAAATCTTGATATAAAGAATTTTATCATGGCTCGTGGCCCCTCATCCCCAGTACTAAAATTGGCTCCCAAATGGTGTTATCATTCCATCTCGCCCTCCTCTAGAAACACAAAAAATATGACTGCTAGCCACAGAATTTGATTAATGTAAGATGACATCAAAGTTTTAGAATGGTTTCTTTTCCGTTTACTTTGTCTGAAACCAAACAGGCCGTTAAGAATAGTCACAGAGCCTATCAATTTCCATTTGAGATACTCATACAGGCCCTAAGGATATCAATCATTTCTTTCAGAAGAAAAATTCCCGGTTGACCCACGGCTGAATTGAATGCTTATACACGACTGCAAATAAGAATTCAGAAATGTGATTTACTAAACAGGCGAAACCTTTTTGGAGAAGAAAAAGGGTAAGCCAAGAACTCATCCGATTAGTTCTCTTTTTCAGCAATTTGACACAAAAAAGCTCGTAATACCTGAATAACACTGACACTGTGGTCCTTGTGACGAGGAAGACAACTGGGGCAAAAAGCGCCATTGACACAGTCCAAGCAGTACATGTTACATACGTTCTTGTAAGAATCAGCATGAATTCCGCAAAGTGTAAAGAACTTCTCCTCCAACAGAGGCTTCAGCCATGGCGGCCACTGGCTATCCCCGCCCTAATCATAGTCAGCGAAAACAAAACCGAAGAAAGAAAGCAAAGTAAACGATTTTTCCCAAATTGAATAGCAATTGAAGGTAAGCAACAAAAGACCCATTTCTCCAAATACCGTGATTTGGGTGTTATTCGGCTCGTCAGCGGTTTCTTGATTATCGATCGCCATTTTGACGGAGAATGCAGGGAAGAAGCAGAAGAACAGAGTGGCGGGTCTTTTTTGAAACAGAGTGGCGGGTCTTGAGGGATAGTGCTTTGTGAGTAGAAATTGGGGGCAAAAATGAGTGTGTGCTTTTTGGAGCGTAGGAAGCGCTGAAAAGAAATGCAAATGCGAGAAAGAGAGCGTTGGAGGCTTAAAATTACAACTTTTTTTCATAATGGGAAGAGAAGGTGGATGGGATCAGGGGTGTTAAAAAATGGATCTGACCGGAAATAACCGGATCGGTGGAAATATGATCCGATCTCCGATCCAGGTAATTTTCTTAATCCGGTTCCGGTTTCGATTCAAATTCGGAAAAAATCCAATTCGGACCGGTAGATCGTTTTTTTTTAATTATTATTATTTATAAAATTTATATATTTTTATATATTTTTTGAGAGATTTATATTTTTTTTTTTATAGATATTTTTTTAATTTAATGAGTTAGGAGTATATATATATTTTTATAGATTTTAAATAAGAATTTAATTATTTTTAAAATAAAATAAAATCTGGTCCTGGACCGAACCGAATAGGTCCGGTCTCCGGTCCAGATTTTTGAAAAAATCCGATCCATTGGACCGAATGAACACCCCTAGATGGGATTAAGAAACTAGTAGCGTATCTTTCCGTATCCTAACGTTAGTGTTTAAAATGTCATTTTCTTAGTCTATAACACTTTTTTTGGATGAAAATTAAAAAAATTACATTTGCTCTAATATCTTCCAAAGAAACATGATGTCCCAACTTAGCAATGAAGTCGACTACAACGTTAGTTTTTCGGAAAATATGACGAATCTACACTGAAGAAAACAGTTGTAAAACACAACGGATATCATAAATAAAAATTTCAATATCCCATGGACAGTGCCAAGTTTTATTAAGGACGTTCATAATGGTGAAGTTATCACATTCGACTTGGATATTTTTGATACCTAATTCATAGGCTTTTACCAACGCCTTTCGCACAACAATCGTTTTCGTTTTAAGTGGGCTTGAAGTTCCAGTTTTTCCGCCACTTAAGCAAATTGATTCACTTTTGTGATTTCTAAGGATGTATTCAAAGTTAGAGTTTGTAGATCCATTAGTATTAATTTTAATGAAGTTCTCTGAGGGTTTTTTCCATTTCATTTGTGTTCGTTTTGGCCTTTTGTTGTTCCCAATTTTTTTTTTAGTTTCATGCAAACAATCTGGGTTCCAATCTTTTGTTTGTTTCCAGTTATAGATTTGGCTATTGATATAGATGGATAGATCCTTAATCATATTTGTATCATCATTTGGTCTTGTAAAGCTTCGTTGATTTCTGTAAAACCAAATTTCCCACCACGAAATAACTAATTCTTCGAATTGTGATCGATTGGTTTTATTTCTAATTACTTCAACAAGTTCATATGTTTTTTTGATTTCTTAGGTTTAAAGACCTAATGATTTCAAATGTTTGATTGTTTACTTTTTCTATTGTAAAGTTAAAGTTGTTTTTGTAAGTAAGTGAAGAGTGATATTAAAAAAATATTAATTTTTTTTATTAAAAATAAATATTATTGAAAAATAAGAGTTATTTATTACAAAAATAAAACATAAAGTTTAATAAATCACTTTTTTATACTTCTCATCATAAGTGAATTATTATAATGTTAGGTTATTTGTTTTTTAACCATATGGATCTTGTGATGTATAGCACTTACGAGTAGTTAACTTAAAAACTGAATATCGTTACATCTGAAAATATGAATAACCTTAAAGTTGTCCTGAACACATAAATTAGGGTCACTTTATCATAAAGGGTATTAAAATTTTATTGTCCTTTTACATTATTTAGCACACCTATACTTTCACATAAGTTAGTAGGAGTTGTGGTTATTACCATCTACAAAGCATTTTTACTAATTCAGACATCACAAGGCTTGGTTGATTGTAATTTGTATACCTGTATTTATATTACCACTGTATGGCTAATTTGACAGGATAATGTAATTTCCCAGATGGATGTAATAAATCCAGAGGCATGTGTTCCTAATTTCATTACAAGCAAAAATAATATCTCCCTCACACACAACAGTTATGCAATTAATGCTCATGTAAATGTTATGCCGAAAAATGTAGTCTTATATGTGTTGGATTGCGTTATTTTCATATCACTCAACGTGTTGGATGCCCACCTTCATTCCCCACATGGTTTTCATCATCAAAGAAGATCGCGAGCCAACTAGAAGAACGCGCCTAACATGTAAAAGAACTCGTCACGGAGAGCAGTAATGGACTCATAACATCTTCAACGCGTCAAGCAAACCGCCACGAATTCATCGAACCAGTCTGAGCATGCCAACAATGCATCTCTTCAAGATCGACATGCGTCCTCCCGCCTTACTGGTCCAATCATGGCCCTACACCTCTTTGCTGACGTCTGACACTAGAGGGATCATAAGATGCATGACACGTATCTCTCTGTGCCGGCCGACTTCAAGCAGGACCCCTTACCTATAAATAGCCCAATACCCCTTCATAAAAAGGGTCGAAGAAAAGAAGGGACATGCCTATAAGCTTGTTCTAAGCCTTTTTAAGATCTGTGATGATTCTCATGAAATTGTAAAAGAGTGAAAAACTTCATACTCGTCGACTATTATTTATCGCGTCCCTTGTTCAAGCTTGTCGTCTTCTGCTTTGTTTATCGCGTTGTGTACATCTGGTCTGAAACTTGTACTCTCATAATTCGTGGACGCCGTTTAGTGGATTTGGCTCTCTTGCTTGAGGCCACAAGGAGTAGGCTTTGTCCGAACCTCGTTAAAAACCGTTGTGTTTGTTTTCTTATGTCTCCGCTTTGATTCATCACGTTCATCATTATGGCAACCCTAAATTTATATTTCTGCATATTGGTTTAACGCATTCATGCAGGACCAAGTCTCTTATAAGTTTCACGCTTTGTTTACTTAGAAAACTTGAGAACCATCAATATGTGCATAATTCTTATACTCCGTATTAGTTTTAGTTACACATTTGCACAGATCTTATGTTAAAAATTTGTCTCTGTGTTGCTGACCATAAAATGCTGATATACTAGCAACTCTTATAGTCTAGATAGCTGATACTAGAAAAGCGAAACTATTGCACAAAACCCCGCATTGAGATACTAAGTATTTGCAGTCAATATCAAAACGTATAATAATGTTTCATAATTGAAAATAAAGAAAGAAATGGAACCCAGACTGTTTAAGTACATATCAAATACAAAAAAAATATCAATACAAATAGAAAACGATCAAAGAAGAAGTGAAAAAACCACCAGATACCATCATAAAAATAAATACGGATGGATTCACTAAGACTAATGGAGAATCTAGTTATGGCTATATCATCCGAAATAGCAAAGGAGAACCCTTACTCATCTTTGGTGAAAAGTGCGGATCATCAACCCCACTAAAAACAGAAACTATTGCGTTCATAAATGCTTTGTTTAAACTTTAAAGATTATGAATTAGGCTTTAACAACATCCAAATTGAATGCGATAACCTTATAATTGTAAACGTTTTGAACAAAATCTGGCACTGTCCTTGGGATATTGAAATTTTAATTTCTGATATCCTTTGTGTATTACAACTATTTTCTTCATTGCAGATTTTTCACGTCTTCCGAGAAACTAACGTTGTTGCGAATTACATTTTGAAGCTGGCGCAGCGAAGTCTCTTGAAAGACTTTAGAGATAATTTATAACTTGTTATTCTCATCCGCTAGGATGATATAGAGTGAGAATTTCTCGTTAAACATGTACATGTAAGCTCTATTATGAATGCTTTCTGAAGTATAAGCTTGTTTCTAGTATGGTTTGGCTGTTGAAGATGTACATTGGAGGATGAATTTCTGAAGTTCAATCATCCATTTCTTCAGCATTAACAAATTGCAGATCAGGTTGCAACAAATTGCAGATCATTTTGTAGCATTTGAGTTTGGATTTGGTGTAAGGGAAACCGTTGTAGCGCGTTTTGTTTAAGAGCTATTTACCGCCCATTGTTGGAGAAGGCGGTTCTTCAAATTGAAGCTTTCAAAGCATTTTTATATTCTTCCCTCTTTTTCTGTCTTCTCCTGGAAGCTTCATCCATTACTCTCTGAAACTCCGATACCCCAATTGGCGCCTCCAAATTCAGCAACAGGAAGAAGAAGAAGATGACGATAGAGATGCCAAGAGGCCTGCCATTCTCGGTAGACACGTGGAGTGTTTGTTCGAGAAGGAAAAGGCACCATTTTCTCACCCACGCCCACAAAGACCATTGCTCTGCAATTTCCTCTTTCTCCTCTTTCCCAATCTACTCCACTCATCTTACCAAATCCCTCCTCCTTGTCTCCTTTCCCGAGGTCTGATTCCTCTCTCGATCGCTCTCTCCTGCCTCCTCAGGCTTGCAGTTTTCGAATTTGATGGTAATTTTGTATTTTGATTGATGGATCGCAGCTTGACGAGTCGCTGTTTGCGGGGATTGAGGTCGGCCAGTGTATCACAATCGATGATCCTGATGGAGCCTTCTCCGTTACTGCTTTCGACGCCAATCACTGCCCCGGTAATTACTAATCCTCATTTTCTCTTGCCCTAATTTCGCTTTCTAGATGCTCGGAAATTCGAATTAGGTTCCAGAAATTGTGATTTATCCGTTGCCTTTTGTGAAATCACGTGAAATTCGGCGTTTGGACTGATTCTGCCTCCTTTGGCATGGGAATTTTGAACTTCAGGAGCAGTTATGTTCTTGTTTGAGGGGGAATTTGGTAACATTCTCCATACTGGAGACTGCAGGCTTACCCTTGAATGCCTACAGAAGCTTCCGGAGAAGTACCTTGGCAATGGAGAAAGGCCACCAAAGTGTCGTCTTGATTACGTCTTCTTGGACTGCACATTTGGCAAGTCACCACTGCGGATCCCCAGCAGGAGTTCTGCCATCAGAGAGGTATACTTTATTCATCTCACCGTGTATTTATCTCGTGTTATCTGATTCTGGGCCAACTGATAAATCTCAACTTTAATTATTCTGGGCCAACTGAATTACATATCTTTCCCTCAAATATATGCACTTGCATTTGCATTCATCTACTATGCAATCAGTTCATGGGACTACCATTAGTTGTAGAAAAGGACATGATTTTCTACTCCTCATTGGATGCTATCGCAATATCAGTGTATATATTGGTTTTGGTCAGCCGGTAAAGTGTTTCGAATCTGTGTCAAGCAGGTGATTAACTGCATATGGCGGCATCCAGATGCCCTAGTGGTCTACCTAACTTGTGACCTTCTTGGTCAGGAAGAAGTACTTATTAACGTGTTCCGGACATTTGGGTCCAAGATATATGTTGATAAGGTCAGCCATCCAGAATATTACAAAGCCTTGGCAATAATAGCTCCTGAAATCCTCTCTGAAGACCCATCTTGTCGCTTCCAGCTGTTTAATGGGTTCCCAAGGTTGTATGAGAGGGCGCAACGGAAGATCTCTGAGGCCAAAGCAAACATGCAGCCTGAGCCCTTAATAATACGCCCTTCAGCTCAGTGGTATGCATGCGAGGAAACGGAGCTAACTATGACTGAAAAGAGAGCGATAGAGAAAACAAATGAAGCTGTGAGGGATCATTTTGGCATTTGGCATGTCTGTTTCTCTATGCACTCTTCAAAGCAAGAGCTAGAATGGGCTCTCCAAATTCTTGCCCCCAAATGGGTGGTGTCAACTACTCCTAGTTGTCGGGCTGTGGAGTTGGGATATGTTAGGAAACACTGCTTTATGTCGCAAGTAGCTTCTGATGATCCTCTGTGGAAGCTACTTGACATTAGAGTCGAAACTTCCTCACTTGCAAATGTACAGGAAAAAGGTAGCAAATCTGTTGTGGGGAAGGCCACCGGAGACATTGGAGAAGCTGAGTCACAATTGCTTGAGGTATCTTCTAGTCTAAAAGTCGATGTGAAGTCGTCACCTTTAAAAACAGGACCCGCTGTCACGTTATTTGGTCGAGCAAGACTAGGTTTTGACTTTTCTACTCTTTATGAAGAGAAGAAAAGCTCTTTTACAAAAGATAGTCCTCCAAATTTGGCAGCTCATGAGATAGAGAAACAGTTACCGGCCTTTGAGGATGATGTGGAAGTCAAAATCCTTAAGTCCGTTGAAAATGAGACTGATTTCTATGCTCCAGAAGTGGCTAATGTGGAAGACATATTGAAGACTCAGAAATGCAGTGATCAAATGATCAAGGCAGATGCTGCTGAAATACAATCTGAATGTGATAAGGAGAGGAGAGTTTGTAGATCCGTGTCTTACAGTGATAACCTGAGGATTCTGTACAGATCAATGAACGCGCCTGTTCCCCAGCCTCTGCCATCGTTGGTGGAACTTATGAAGGCTAATAAACGTGCTAGAAAAAAAAGTTAATCTACTGCAAGTTCAGGCCATATGTTTCTGATTCAGACAGGATTACTGATTCTGGTGATTTCACAAGTACTCCTCATGAAGCATAGTGTGGATACAGGACGTCTGAACATATACTTCTCATAAAATGATTGCAATAACCTACACACAAGTGGTTTACTGAAGTATTTAATCACAAGTGTGGTGATACAGTCATTTTTTTTTCTCATTCATGAAAGGAGATGGATCATTTGGAGTTGTTAATCAAAGAGTGTAGGCCTTTCAAATGGAAATTTTCTTCTCATAAACTAAGGATATGATGATGGGTTCATTTATAATTTAGTTATATATTACATAAATGAAACAGTTTGTTTCTTTTCTGCCTTGTGATTATCAGCATTGCAGATTTGGGCAGCACTAAGGCAACCATTTCTCACTTTTCAGGACTTTCGGTTCAACAAAAGTTACAAATAGGGATATGCTGGCTTTGAAGGATTGGTATCATGAGTGTATGAACTGTTATGAAAGATTTTATTCCTTAGGTTCCAACATTAGCTTTTTTTCTTGCATTTTGTTTTCGGATTTGAATTCAATTTTATAGTTTGTCCTGGAGAAAGGAAGAGCAAATTGATATTGTGGATTTGAAGTTCTTAGAAGAGTTGAAAAACATGAAGCAGTTGAGGCTTTTGAGCTTAGAGGGGTTTACAGCACTCAAGAAGCTTCCAAATTCCTTTTGTAAGATAACCAATCTCAGAATGCTCAACCTCAGATATTGTAGTAATTTGGAGCAACTCCCAGCCGGCATTGGATCCCTCCAAAATCTGTCACCTCCTTTCTGAGTTGCCAAAAGGAGTAAGGTTGCTATCCAAACTTGAGGTTCTCAAAGGGTTCGTGATCACTTACAAGGTTGGTGGCCGGCAACATACAAAGGCGTGTACCCTCAGAGATTTGTTGAAGTTAGAGAACCTGAGAAAACTAAACCTGGTTGTGAACAAAGACAAATTCTCCAGCAGTAAAGATGTTCAGGTATTCAAGGAAATGAAGAGTCTTTCCAACCTGAAGATTACGTGGACAAAGAATTACGATGAGGACCAGGAAGCAGTGAGGCAGTACTCTAGATGGCAGCAGCTGAAATGTTGGAAGCAACAAAGTCACATTGAGGAGACATTAAGAAGAAATTGCGATTTGGATTTTGGACAATCTGAAGAAGCTGGTTTTGTGTTGTTTCCCTTTAGGAACAGCACCGAATTGGCTACATCAAGGTGAATTGCAGAAGCTTGAGAAGCTCTACATTGTGGGAGGAAATCTCAAAACATTGCCTGGAGACATGAATCAAAGTGCATGGAATATCAAGACTTTGCGTTTGAAGTATTTGCCCAAACTGGAAGCTGATGAGGAAATATATTATCAGATTTTCACAAATGTCACCAGCGGGTTGATTCATGAATGTGCCCAAATTCAAAATGCTGATTGAGAATAGAAGATGTCTATCATGACACACACAACTTCTAAAGGTAAACTCTTTTCTTTCTAGAACTTGTGATTTATTGGGGCTTCATTTTTTCCTCTTAAATATTTATTTGATGACAAATTTGTGGCAACAAACTGATTCCTTTTGATTAGTATGTATCTTGTAGAGCCGCTAATGAAGAGGGGTGGTGAAGGAGAGGCCACAATACAACTCTAACCAAAGGCGACATCAGCTTGCATAAGTATGTACTTCCCTACTCCCTATGTTCGTCTGCTCATTGATCACGCATCATGTTTTATTTTCAATTGCTTGATTTTAGAATTCATTTTTAGGGATTTAATTCACCCACTCTCATTTTTTGCAGCTTGTTATTTAAGATTTTTCCGGAGCATTTCAGTAGTCATCTAGGGGATGCTGGTGGTGGTTTAGTTATGAGAATTCGGTTTAGCTTTCCACAGCTTTCTAACACTTTCTGGTACTCTTAAAGCTCTACAATATGTCTTGCATTACCAAACTCTATATCAACCATGAACCAACTCATAATCCAATATGGATATGATGATACAGGTCTTGTTTTATCCGATCATCTCATGATGGTGAGTAGAGCAGATCGTCCACATGCAACACGGACTCTATTCAGATTGAGATACGACTTGCAGAATCTTTGTTCACCCTCTTCAGAGCTAGCTGCATCTATAATTGAATTGTAATGTTTAATAATCCATGGTTGTAATATGGAACTCTTGTATGTCTTTTATGTTACTTAAGCAAAGCACCGGGCTGGGTAGAAGTTAGGAACTTTAGGGGACATGGTCTAGGACAGGTGAGTCACTACCGAGCCACATTTGGACCCTTGAGACTTAGCCAATTTCGGCTAAGTCATTATTGGGTCAACAACTTAGTTATGGTACTCTATTATGGTCTTGGGCATGTTCTCTTGTGCTCGCGTAATGGGCTGTATTCTTTGTTGGGCTTAGGACTCCTTTGTTGATGGCAGCCTTCTCGACCAGATTGAAGACGGCGTCGTTTGGAGACAACTTGTGGCCACCTTTATAAGGGCTCTTCGCTGCCCTAATTTGGCAAGCTCTTCTTTGCACTGTTCACCTCGCCGCTCTGGATTGTCTCCGAGAATAGCTCTCTGTGAGCTTGCCTCGATTGCGCCCATGGTGGCCCCTGATAGTCTTAGATTGAGCCAGAGAGAAAGAAAAAGACGTGAGAAAGAAAGAGAGTGCTTGGAGCGTTGTGGCTGCTCGTTGTGCGATATCCTCGCATGGGACTTGTTTTTTTCTCTTTTTTCTGTTTTTGTCTTGCTCTTGTGCCTTGTTTTTTTTTTTGTTCCTTTTCTTTTGCCGCTTGTGTGTAAGAATCCAACGGGCCGATAGAATGGGAGCGGTGTCGGATTTTTTTGTTTGTTTGTTTTTCCAGGAAAATTCGGACCCGCAGACCGAACCTGTTCTGATACCATGTAAGAATCCAACGGGCCGATAGAATAGGAGCGGTGTTGGATTTTTTTTTAAATTAATTTTAACACATATAAAAAGTTGGGGTTTACCTTACTACACAAAAGCTTAAGCTTGTATGTAGGGGCTTTCCTCCTCTTTATATATTGTTAATTTTTCTATCATCCCACCGATGTGGGATACTCCAACATCGTGTGCTTGCTTTTTAACTGGAAGATTCTTAAGGCCTGTGTTGCCTAGTGGATTGGGCGAGTCTCCCCTCTTAAGGCTTTGCAGACATAAGACTTAGTCTGAATTGCATAAATAATCATGGTGTCCATTTTTACTCAAGTTCTTACTTTGTTTTTCTGAGGTTTGTCAAATGATTTTTGGGTTAAAACGATCAAAGCCAACTCAAACTAGAGTTTTTACCATTACATGAATAGCAAGCTAAGCTAAGCTAAGCTAGGTATGTGTGATTGATCTTGTAAATGTTGTTAAGACCATTGAACTGGCTAGCTAATGTGAGATATGGAAGCATGCAGCTGCAATATCTCTCGTTAAATGCGATCAGTCAATTCTTGCAGTGGAGTGGTGAGTTGTTGGCTACATTGGTTTATGGGTATTTGCTAAAAGTGAAGAGCACTGAAGGTCAAGCATCCGGCCTTGATGTCAGATCCTCCTTCGGATCCTCTGCCTCCAAGTCTTAATTAGACAAGAACATCTCATCATGGAGATCGTCCAATTTGCCTACGCCACCCGCACGTTTCCTAGACAGCATAGCTGAAACTTGACTGCTGCATGCTAATTCAAGTGAAAATATCAGCTTACTTTTCCAGAGTGCGGTTCCGGTGCGGAGCACTCTTCCCGTGCGGATGTGCGGACATACACTATAGGGCTTTATTTGTGTACTTTTGGGCCTTATTTGTGCACTTTTGTAAAAATTTTGAAAAATGCTTTGAAAAAAATTTGAAAAAGAATTTTTTTTTTTTGAAAAAGTGCACAAATAAGACGTTAAAGTGCACAAATAAGACCCAAAAGTGCATGCTCCGCACGTCCGCACGGGAAGAGTGCTCCGCATATGATCCAAACTCTACTTTTCCAAGGGAGAAAGTTTGATGAAGTCAACCAACCAACCATCTACAGTATTGTTTTATAATGTGCGAAATTATATTAATTCAAGTTGCATCTGTGAATTATTAATTGATCAGATTCCAAATCCAAATCTAGCTAACACCCTACCACGGCGTAAATATAATACTCCGTATTAATATTAGTTTAACCTCTGGACATATTTTTTCGAATATATAATTTAAGGTGATTTAAAGGAGTACAGGACTTGTGAAAGAGATATTTTGCATTTAGCTTGAGGGCTTCTTCTATATTCATGTAAAATAATAGTAGCAGCTAACCACCAACTCACATGAACATACATGTTATAGTCAATGGCGCCAGCCAGGCTCCTAAATTCATTTTTTATAACTTAACATGGTTGTCAATAATAGATGACAACTTGTCATCTATTATTGTTATTTAAAACTCAGAATATACACAATTTTGATAAAATAATGTAAATATTATAAAAAATGGTATAAAATATATGCACATATAATACATATTTTTATATATATTGAATATTGTGGTTGTGTCGCTTTTGTCTATGCCGACTATGCGTGTATTTATTTTATATTGTGTGTCAGTTTTCACGTTTGCTTATAAGCGTCCTTTAATTTATGAGGACGCATCAATGAGAATTTCTCATTTGTGAACCGTGAAAACGATCGTTTTATGAACTCACGATATAAAATTTATGAACATTAAAGAGAAAACGGCATGATCGTATTATATAAAAAACATATACTTACTTGTGAATAAATGTTGTACTATCTGCGCATAAAATTTGAATTGTTGTTCATCAACTTATTGAAAAAATATGTTCACATAATTTGTACTATATATGCATAAATGTGTGTAGTGTACGCGCTTTAGTTTATACACGTGTTTAAAAAAAATGTGTATAATGTGTGTATAAAACGTGTATTGTGTGTTCATAAATTTGTATTATATATGCATAAACTTTGCACAATATGGATATCAATTTATTGAAAAATGTGTTCATAAATTTGTACTATGTGTATAAACTTTGCACGGTATGTCTGCCAATTTATTGAAATTGAAAAATACGTTATATGTATATGAACTTTGCACATTATATATATCAATTTATTGAAAAATGCTTGTTCATAAGTTTTGTATTGTGAGTGCATAAATGGTGTACTATGTATGCACAGTTTTTGTAATGCATGTATAATAGTTTATTGAATAATGTATGTGTATAAATATTATACTATGTGTTTTATGGAGTATGATGAACTATAACCGAAAGTCCAAATTCATAGTATGTACAATTGTGTTTTGGATATAATTAGAATTTGGCTTATTATTATAACATTTTTTCTATTTTATGTCCTAAGAGCATATATTAATCCTTTTTATTTTGGAAACTACTCTGTAAAAGAAAATATTTAAACTTATTTAAACAAAATTAAAATTTCTAAAATAATAAGGGTGTGATTCAGGTGAGAAAGAGTCTTATAATACAAAATAAGAAAGAATTTCAGCCGTTAGATCTAAAAAAAAGTGCAACACGGAGGCCCTTTTGTGCATGCCTTTGTTTTTTGAACATTACTGACAAAGTGCAAGCCGGAGGCCTAAAAGTGCAAGCCGATGACTTGAAAAGTGCAAGCGAATTCAACACTTATGTGCATGCAAATTCAACATTTTGTGCATGTATTTTTTTGGATTGAAGTGCAAGTTGTTGACTTAAATGTGCATGTGAATTTAATGTTTTTGTGCATATATAACTCGCATACACTCTTAGTTGAATTCACATACACTTTCAGTTGAACTCGCATGCACTCACATGTATTTTTTTGGATTGGAGTGAAACTGTGCAAGTTGTTGGATTAAATGTTGATGTGACCTTGTCCGATTGAAAGACCACGATTCGTTGTCAAGGGATCGATTGAATGCGTATTGGGGCGTTGCAACTCGTCGGAAGGGGGTATGTGGGTGTTCGGATCTGGATGGAGGTGTTGGAGTCGCAACGAACTGGACGGATGTGCAGCGAACTGGACGGAAGTGCAGCGGAGATGGGGCGGAGGCGCGGCGGAACGGGTGGAGGATGGGCGGCGGCCGTGAAGATGGTGGAGGCTGCCGTGAAGACTAGGGTTAGGGTTGTGTTTGGTGGGGCGACGAGAACTAGGGTTAGTTCTTGTCTCGGGATTTGCGGATAGTAACTGGATAATTGTAACCGAATTAACGCGCCAGGATAGTTCGACCAGAAGCGCGTTAATTTTGTGACGCCAGGGCCCGGGTTTGCAGGAGATTACTCGACTGTAAAACAAATCTCTATTTCAACGTAATTAGAAAATAAGACAAAAGAGAGTATTTATACTAGAGAGGTGACCTAATGGGCCAGACTCTCTAGTTACTAATTCTGGCGGCCCATTTAACATAAACGAAAACCACCGAGAAATAGCAGTTATTAAAAATAGAAATAATGTCTAATAATGTACTACACAAGTAATGTCTCAATCTGGCTCGATGTCGTTGTAGAGGAGTCAGTCACGACTATACTGACGAGACACAGAAGCTCGGGCGCTGTAGTGATCTGGTCGTGACTGGCTACAAGTCTGGTCACCAAAGATTGTGTCGCGGCTTGGACACGCTTCGCTCTGGACCGGGTGATCGGACCTGTAGGTGGGAGTCGCATGGCGTCTTCCTCCTCTGTAGCAGACATAGGGGACTGGGTCACATCACCCTCCCCCACTTGAGTGTGAAGCGTCTCCGCTTCACCCTCATCATACTTGGGCTCAACATATGGTGATAAGTCGGCGACGTTGAACGTCGGATGCACCCCATACTTGTCCGGGAGCTCGAGTTGGTAGGCGTTGTCGCCAATGGCCTTGACGACTCTGAATGGACCATCACCCCGTTGGTCGAGCTTAGACTTGCGGACGGAACGAGAATCGCTCCTTCCGCAAGTGAAGCCAAACCAAGTCGCTCGGGGCGAAGATCAATCGTCGCCTGCCTTTGTTCTTCTGTGCTGAGTACTATAGTGCACGTCGATCCAGCTGTGTGCGTATCCTCCGGTGTAGCTCCTGAATGTGCTCAGCTAACTTGCCAACAACAACGTTCTCCTGGTCCTGCAGCGGGTAAGGTGTCATGTCCAGGGGCGTCAACGGGTTCCTTCCATATACGACCTCGAAAGGAGTCAGCTTCGTCGCAGAGTGCCTGGACCTGTTGTAGAAAAACTCAACTGTAGCAAATAAGTCCTCCCACCTTCGTGGGTTTGCCTTGAGAACCGTCCGAAGGAGGGCTCCCAAGGTACGGTTGGTCACCTCTGTCTGACCATCCATCTGTGGGTGATAGCTAGTAGAAAATAGGAGTTTGGTGCCTAGCTTATCCCACAAGGTTCTCCAGAAATGGCCTATAAATTTGGTATCCCTATCACTAACAATAGTTTTAGGGATACCATACAAGCGCACCACATGCTCAAAAAATAAGTCAGCGATGTCCGTAGCATTGTTGGTGTTCTTGCAGGCAGTGAAGTGTGCCATCTTGGAGAACCTATTGACAACTACAAAGATGCAATCTCTACCACGCCGAGACATAGGCAACCCAGTGATAAAATCCATGGAAAGATCTTCCCACGGGGCCGCAGGAATGGGGAGGGGCGTGTAGAGACCATGTCGACTCGAGCGTGCCTTAGCCTTTTGGCATGTCACACAACTCTGGCAATACTTGGTAACACTTTGGGCCATCTTTGGCCAGAAAAAGTGCTCCCGAAGTGCAGCAAGTGTCTTAGACACACCAAAATGCCCACGGCTGTCATGTGTTTCCTGCAGTAACAAGTGTCTGACAAAAGACGTGGGAATACAAAGTTTCCCAGCCTTGTACAGATACCCGTCATCCAGGAAATACGTGTCATGCTCTCTGCTGATTTTACATTGCTCAAAGATGTCTTTAAAGAAAACATCATCAGCATACAAATCCTTGAGCAATGCAAAACTCAATAAACGAGACTGGAGATGAGTGATAAGCACGTACCTGCGAGAAAGGGCATCGACAACCACATTCTCCTTACCTTTCTTGTGCATGATCAGGTACGGAAAGGTCTCCATGAACTCGACCCACCTAGCATGTCTGCGGTTGAGGGTCGTTTGGCTCTTCAAATAGGCCAAGGCAACATGATCCAAATGTATCACAAGCTCACTCGGCCAGAGATAGTGCTGCCAAGTCTTCAGCACCCGGATCAGCGCATACAACTCTTTGTCATACGTCGGGTAGTTCAGCTGAGCACCCGAAAGCTTCTCCGAAAAGTAGGCGATAGGACGCCTTTCCTGCAGCAGGACACCTCTGATGCCGTAGTCGGAAGCGTCACACTCCACCTCGAACCGACGAGTGAAGTCAGGCAACTACAGTAAGGGAGCGCGGCACAGGGCTTCCTTCAGGGCGACAAAAGCAGCATCATGTCGCGGAAGCCAGGTGATGGACGTCGCCTTCTTGGTCAACTCGTGCAGAGGGGCGGCGATGGTGCTGAAGTCACGAACGAATCGCCTGTAGAATCCGGCCAGCCCTAAGAACGAGCAAACCTGAGTGGGGGTAGTCAGAGTAGGCCACTCCTTGATGGTGCGTATCTTCTCGTCATCCACACTTAAGTCATCCCTGGAAACAATGAAACCAAGAAAGTTTGTAGATTCAGAGCAAAAAACGCACTTACCTTTGTTGACATACAAGCTTTCCTTCCTCAAGCAGTCTAGTACCTGTCTAAGATGGTCAATATGCGCAGACAAACTACTAGAATAGACAAGTATATCATCAAAGTAAACGACTACAAACTTCCCTAGAAAAGACCGTAGCACATGGTTCATGAGGCGCATGAACGTCGATGGAGCATTGGTCAAACCAAATGGCATGACTAGCCACTCGTAAAGACCGTACTTGGTCTTAAACGTTGTCTTCCATTCATCGCCTTCCTTCATACGAATCTGGTGGTAGCCACTCCGAAGATCAATCTTGGAGAACAAGGTGGCACCATGCAGCTCGTCCAGCATATCATCGAGGCGCGGAATGGGATGTCTGTACTTGATGGTGATCTGGTTGATGGCGCGGCAGTCCACACACATCCTCCAAGTCCCATCCTTCTTCGGCACCAGAATCACAGGAACAGCACAGGGACTCAAGCTTTCCCGCACAACACCTTTGTCCAAAAGATCTTGGACCTGTCGCTGCAACTCCTTTGTTTCCTCAGGATAAGCTATGTAGGCAGCGCGGTTTGGCAGAGAGGCGCCTGGAATGGAATCTATCTGGTGCTCAATACCATGCATAGGGGACAGACCTGGTGGAAGCTCGTCAGGCATGATGTTCTCAAATTCCTGCAAAACAGACAAAATGGCAGGCGGGAGTGCGGGTTTTGTCGTAGTAGTGGCACAAAGGCGAGGAATAAGAAGGAAACAAGCAGACTTGCCTTGAAGTGCCGGTGCGAGGTCCCTGTGTTTCGGCAGAAGAACTCTGGGTTCACAGGTGCCCCGCAAGGTAGATGCAGAAGCAGCGGAGGAAGAAGGTAAGCCATTCGAACCTGTAGAAGGTAAACGCAAAGTAATTTCAGGTGTCGAACGCTTACCTGAAGTCGCAGAAGATCGCCCAGAAGAGACAGAAGGCAAAGGCGGAGGTCTGGAAGCTGACTCGGTGGACAACTCGGCCGAGTTGCTGACCGAGTTTCCTTCAGTTGCCTCAACTCGGTCGGTGACTCGACCGAGTTGGCGTCTGGCGTTCTCCGGGCTGGGTTTTGTCGCAGGCGAAGCTCTGGCGGCCTCAATAGCCTTTTGGCATTGTCACTCAGCCTGATCCTGTAAAATTTTCTTGTGGACTCATGGGTAAGAGAGTCATGCGCCTCCCGTGGTAATTGAACATGTAAGTGTTCAAATACCCATCGTGAAGCACGCGACGATCATATAACCATGGACGATCCAAAAGCAAGTGGGTAGCGTCCATGGCGGTAACATCACAAAGCACAGTATCGTTGTAAGGACCAATGGAAATTGAAAGAAGACACTGCTGTGATACAGTGTTACCTGACCCGTCTGAGATCCACTGTAGACCGTAGGGAGTGGGGTGAGGAGTCGTCGGGAGGTTAAAGTGGCGGACAACCTTCTCATTGATTATGTTGCAGCAAGATCCCCCATCAATGATCACACTCATAGAAGCATTCTGAAGCTTTGCTCGAGCATGAAACAAGTTCTCCCTCTACTCAGCCAGGTCACCCTCCTTGACGCTCAGAACGCGTCGTGTGACCAAGGCAAAGTGGTAGGTCTGATCGTCATGGTGGTCAGAAGTGTTGACCACACAGCCCTCAACGTCAGCTGTATACACAGCTGCAAGATCTGTCTCGACGGCGTCATCCTCGTCGTCGTAACTCTCATAACCTGCAGATTGGGTGGAGAAGAGGACCTTCTTGGCATTGGGACAATTCATCTGGTAATGTCATCTTCCTCCACACCTGAAACACTCCATATCTCTGGCTCTGTCAGAATGAGTGGGATCTGTAGATGGTGGCTGCGGACGGCGAGCAGGAGCAGGCGGGGCTGCTCTCGGCATTGCTGTAGTAGACGCAATACCGGTACTTCTCCTGTCCTGTCTCGGGGCACTAGAAGTAGAAATAGGGTCAGTGCCTAAAATCGAAGGAAAAGGTCTAGAACCATACCTGGAAGATGTCGTGGGCTGCCATGGTCTCTGCCTCTGACGCTGGTGCTGAAGGTAGAGCTTTTGTGCAGTGTGCACGACATTGTTGAGGTCCCGAATGGTCAGGACGTCAACCTGATCCTAGATAGGCTGGTTAAGCCCAGTGATAAACCTCGTCCTCAATGTATCAGGAGCAACACTAGCGCCAGCCTTGAAGTACATGTCCTCCAAGCGGGCGAAGAACTCCTGAGGAGAATCTGTGCCATGTCGTGCACGAGCAATATCGGTCCGCATATGCTCCTTGTAAGTGGAGGGCACATACTTCCGAGTCATGATGTGCACAAGCTGATGCCACTCAGTAATGGGTGCCCAACCCATCCGGTAATGCTGCTGCGTGATACGTTGCCACCATGTCTGTGCAGCGTCCTCAAAATGTAGAGTCACGAGATCGACCTTCTCGTACTCAGGGACAGTCAGATGGCGCAGCACGTGCTCTGTGTTCTGCACCCACTCAAGAAAGACAGAAGGATCATATAAGCCATAAAATTTCTTAATTTTTACCTTCACGTCTCGGCGTTGTACTGGTGGATGTGTCTGGCGGTCCTGAAACCGAGCGTGAGGGTCCGCCAACGGCGCTACAGGATGAGCGCCATACTGTGATGGAAGGCGAGCTGGTTGTCGCTGACGCTGTCGGCCGGCAGTTGGGCACTGCAGTTGGCGAGCCTGGTGGTGGTGACCGGGCTGGACAACGTTCCAATAGGCCTCCTGATTCTCAGGCAGTCGAGGAGGTGGAACATAGCTGGTAGAGTGGTGCTGGAGCTCAGGGGGGTCTTGTAGGGGTGGGTGGAAACCGTCAGCATACCTAAACTAACCCTCATCCTCCTCAAGGTCGTATTCATCAAACTCATCCTCCTCATCAGAATAAAGAGGAGTGCGAGCACTCTGGTGATCCTGGTAAGCATCAATCCTGAAGAGTTGGAACGACTTACGCGATTCGAAGGCTCTGATGCCAGTTGATGTGACCTTGTCCGATGGAAAGACCACGATTCGTTGTCAAGGGATCGATTGAATGCGTATTGGGGCATTGCAACTCGTCGGAAGGGGGTATGTGGGTGTTCGGATCTGGATGGAGGTGTTGGAGTCGCGCGAACTGGACGGATGTGCAGCGAACTGGACGGAAGTGCAGCGGAGATGGGGCAGAGCCGCGGCGGAACGGGTGGAGGATGGGCGGCGGCCGTGAAGATGGTGGAGGCTGCCGTGAAGACTAGGGTTAGGGTTGTGTTTGGTGGGGCGACGAGAACTAGAGTTAGTTCTTGTCTCGGGATTTGCGGATAGTAACTGGATAATTGTAACCGAATTAACGCGTCAGGATAGTTCGACTAGAAACGCGTTAATTTTGTGACGTCAGGGCCCGAGTTTGCAGGAGATTACTCGATTGGAAAACAAAGCTCTATTTCGACGTAATTAGAAAATAAGACAAAAGAGAGTATTTATACTAGAGAGGTGACCTAATGGGTCAGACTCTCTAGTTACTAATTCTGGCGGCCCATTTAACATAAACGGAAACCACCCAGAAATAGCAGCTATTAAAAATAGAAATAATGTCTAATAATGTACTACACAAGTAATGTCTCAATCTGGCTCGATGTCGCTGTAGAGGAGTCAGTCACGGCTATACTGACGAGACACAGAAGCTCGGGCGCTGTAGTGATCTGGCTGTGACTGGCTACAAGTCTGGTCACCAAAGATTGTGTCGCGGCTTGGACACGCTTCGCTCTGGACCGGGTGATCGGACATGTAGGTGGGAGTCGCATGGCGTCTTCCTCCTCTGTAGCAGACATAGGGGACTGGGTCACATCAAATGTGCATGCGAATTATTGTGCATGTATAACTCGTATGCACTCTCAGTTGAATTCACATGCACTCTTAGTTGAACTCGTATGCACTCACAACACATAAAACATGCACTTGATTTCATATGCACTCAAAAGTCAAAAGACATATAAGTAACTCAAAGGCATGCACTTCAGTAGAATTCACATGCACTTCCGGTTGAATTCACATGCACACTCCTAGTAGAATTTACATGCACTAATTTTCTAATTCGTATGCACTTTTCAGTTTAATTTCCATGCACTCCCAATAAAACTTGCATGCACTAATAACACATAAAACATACACTAGATTTCACATGCACTTGAAAGTCAAAAAACATGCACACTCAAATGCTTGCACTTTTAATAGAGTTCGCATGCACCCAAGGGTGGTCCGGTAGTTGGTGGTGGTCCGACGGTGGTCCGGCAACCGGTGGCGGTCCGGCGGTGGTCCGACGACCGACGATGGTGGTCCGGTGGTCGGTGGTGGTGCTCCGATGGTCAACCTTTGAATTAAAGACATGTGTCATGCACATGATTTTTAATGAAAGTTCAATCATGACCTTTGATTTATTTCTAATCCAATGGTCTATATTTATTCTCATTTTGTATTTTAATAATCTTTCTCACATAATACTTATCCAAATAATAATACCTAATCACAAAAAAAAGTTATTAATCTAATGCATAGGTTATAAAAACCCTTATTATAAATATCACTAAACAATTACAAAGGACCTTCTCAGCGTGATTAATCTATATATATATATATATATATATATATAGGCGCGCTCCGGTAAAATGAGAGTTATGGTAAAACGAAAGTACTAATCTGGAGCGTTGGATTGATGGTGATGGATGGTTGGATGAATAGGGTATATAATAGATATGATAGGGGTGTAACTACCAAATCTAACCAAATATGGCAATTAATTAAAATTTTAATTAAAAAAATATATTAAATGGGTTGTTATATGAGAGAGAAAGTGAAGATTATTCTCTTTCCTTAATCATAGGGTTTAAATTCTGATTTCGTAATTTGATTTTTGAAATTTTATAGATATTCATACAGCCAGTAATCGATATTCATTCAAAATGTTTTGATATTCACGTAATTCGAAATCGATATTCATATAAGCAATATTCGATATTCATGAAAATAGTGTCGATATTCAAATTGTATTCCGCGTATGATGATTATCGGTTATATAAATTTGGCGATATTCATATAAAGTGTATTGATATTCGTGTGTTCAAGCTTTTGGAAACGATTCATGATCTTCAAAAAAATTTGTTTGTATTTGGTGAATATCGCAAATCCAATTTTGAATATCGACTACTCAACGCATGAAACTACATCCAACATGAATATGAACAACATTATAATGAATATCACATCATACAATTTGAATATCAACTACTCAATGCATAACACTTTCAAAAGAATGTGTATGAATATCACATATAAAAATGTGAATATCAACTATAAATAACTCATACAACCCCATCAACAAGCAGTATCTGAATCCACGTGAATATCAATTTTACTATAATGAATAACACCACAGAAAAACTGAATATCATATATCTAAATCATAAATATCAAAATACATAAATTATAACACTATGAATAACACCACACGAAAATTGAATATTATATATACAATATCGAAACAAAACAAATAAATTGTAACACGAGCAATGTCAAATGTAATTCTTGTAAGAATTCCTCCTCTACTGTAATGAACACCCCTTGCTCAAATGCAATTCCTGCAAATACAGAGAGCAATGTCAAATTAAAATCAACGAGCAAAAGTCCTAAACCCTAACTAATGAACTCGATTATGGGGAGGCCAAAGCAAGTGCGAAACCTCTGGGGCTCACTCAAGGACAAAGTCTCTGTTGTCAAAGCCACCGCCCTCCTCCTATCCCGCCGCCGCGCCGCCGCCACAACCCCCGCCCTCCGACTCTACATCTTGTGGGCCACCAGCCACAACCCCTCCACCTCTGCCCCACCGGACTTCATCTCCGACCTAGTCGACCTCGGCTACCACTCGTCCACCGCCCACGACGCCCTCTTCCGCCGCCTCCACACCACCCGTGATGGACTGGATTAAACAATAGAACCCAAAAATTTCAGATCCAGAGAGCCATAGTACCTTTACTTCACATCGGCCGCCGGGAAAAAAATTTGAAATACTATTCCGCATCGCCGGAGATTTCATCGTCTCCTACGCCGGCGAGAGACTGAAATCATCGATCCTTTGATTCTTCACAACACCGTTCGCGTTTGGCTCCTTGCACACAGCTCTGTGATTCCTCAAGTTCCACAGTCTCGCCTTAGCCACCAGTTGAGCCTCCGTCCTCGGCGCCGACGACTCAGATGATCCTCACCTTCCTCGATGACTACGAGGACTTCGATCACGACCACCTCGTCACGGAGCTCTGCGAAGGCGGCGACCTCTTCGATCGCGTCCTTGCCAACGACCGCTACTCCGAGAGGGACGCCGTCGGGAGAGAGAAGATGGAAAGGAGATCGGGGGAGATAGATATGAGAGGGAGATAGTGAGAGATGAGGGCGTCTGTGAGAGAGATCTGAGAGGGAGAGGGAGAGATCTGGGAGGGAGAGAGAATATGGAAAGGGGATAAACAACCGTATCATTCAATCCCTAAAAATCCGGGATTAATATTAATTGTGTAGAGCACCGGATAATTTCTTAATATGCACCTTAAATTGGTATAATCCAGTCCATCCATTAAATCTCATCTAACGGATGTGATTAATACTTCCGTTTTACCCTAAGAAGCCGTTTTACCAGATCTTAATTCTATATATATATATTAAAGAAAAGAAATTTAGAGCCACCACATTGATTCCGGTCTCACAAATCCTATATGTCATTTTCTTATTAATCTCCTTTTTTTTGCATTAATATTATATTTTAATTTAAATAACAATATCTAACCACAACTAATTTCAAATATTTAAAATTTTAAATCACAATATCTAATCACAACTAACTTCAAATATATAAAAACTATATACAAATTTTTTTATAAAATATGATTTCTACAAATTACACATACAATAAGCTTATAAAATATCTCAAAATAATATATGATAGATTTCCTACTAAACTTATATATAAAATTCATTTATGTAATTAGTAATATTATTTTCATGAGTTTGCGTATATAATTTGACCTATGTAAGTTTACGATGCGGGTTCGATTCCCGCTACCCGCTCCATTTTTTTATTTAATGGGCATATATCATTTTTAATCAAATTAATAAACTTATCATTGTATTACTAATTTAAACTAACAAATCTTTATAATGAATGAACGATATGTAATTTTATTAACAAATTTTTTTATTTTTTTATCTTTTGATTTGTAAAATTTAAATTCTGCATTTTCTAAGAACAATGATAAAATAAATAAATGTAATTAAAAATTTATAATCACCTTAATTTGAAATTCCTTTAGATTGTTTTTCTAGGAAATTTATATTGTTTTAAAAAAATTAAATATAATTAATAAATTCATAATCACCTTGATTTGAAATTCGTTTAGATTGTTTTTCTAGGAAACTTTATATTGTTTATGCAGATACGAATTTAAATTCATAATCACGTTTGGTAGAGGAAGAATAGCTTTATATCGTTTAGATTTTTTGTAACTACCCATCAGAATATTTATCACAAGTTTGTAAAAGGGAAGGATATCTTTTAAGTCAAGTTTAATAAATTTTCTTCTAAAATATAATTACTAATTTTTTAGCACATATTTGTGTCAACTTAATCTCAAATTAGATTTTGTATTTATACAAAAAAATATTAAGACTAAACATCAAACTAATATTATAGCTTATGTAGTTAACGTGTTGTATATTATATTGTTCATATTCATACTCAAATTTATTTATTGACATCAAAGTAAATTAAGAACTACATACTATATTGATAAACTTAAAATGAAAATAATGTTGTATCATGGTAATTTTACTCATCGGTAGATATATTGCATTTTAATTATATAGCTCACATTTATGTGAATCTTTTTTAGTTTTTTTTTTTGAAATTTTAATTATATCTATAACTATATATTAAACCCTTTGTAAGCCACCAGATCATTTTTAGCCTCAGGTTGTTGAGCTTTGATTTTTTATTTTTCCATTTGTTATTATCCTATTTAATTATTGCATTTTGTTTTTTAAATTAATCTATAACTATATATTAAACCTCACCCTTTGTAAGCCACCAGAGTGTTTTTAGGCTTAGGTTGTTGAATTTTATTTTTTATTTTTCCATTTGTTATTATCCTATTTAATAATTACATTTTGTTTTTTAAATTAATAAATTTAAACTCTAAAATTCTACCAAATCATATGGAAATTAAAATTTGTTCGTTCAAGTAAATTTAAACGAAGCTAGCTATAAACTAACCTATACTGATAATATAATGAATCAAATAAATATTTTTCTATTTACGATTGATTATGTATTTTGTTTTCACGATCTCATCAGTTCCATACGATAAAAGAGAAAGTGAATAAAATGACATTGGATCGGAAACCATGCATCCATAATCCCATATATATATACACTCACAAATTTAGCTATATACAACAATTCCTTGGGCGCAACCAGGGTGCGCCCAAGGTCTGGGTGGATTATTTTTATTTTGAAAAATAATTTTTTAAAGATTATTGAACCGGTTTGGGTCTGAACCGGTTGATCTTGGGCGCAACCATGATGCGGCCAGTTTTTTTTTTTTTTTTTTCCGAAAAAAAAAACACCTGGGCGGATCGTGGTTGCGCCCAAATTTGTTTATATCCAATTTGAATGTCTTGTAGTTATATCCAATTTGGTTATTACTATGGTTATATACTATGATTATATCTTATAGTTATATATTATGATTATATCTTATAGTTATATACAATTTGGTTATATCTCATGATTATATTCTATATTTATATACTATGGTTATATCATATAGTTATATGCTATGATTATATCTTATAGTTATATCATATAGTTATATCATATAGTTATATCCAATTTTGTTATTACTATATAATATAATCATAAGGATATAGCCAAATTGGATATAGCTATAAGGATATAACCAAATCACATATAACTATAAGATATAGTCATATTATATAAGTATATGATATAACCATAGTATATAACTATATGATATAATATATGATTAAGCATACTATATAACTATAAGATATAATCATAGTATATAATTATAAGATATAACCATAGTATATAACTTTAAAATATAATATAGGATATAACCATAGTATATAACTATATAATATAACCATAAGATATAATCATAATATAACGATATGATATAATCAAATTTGATATAAGACATATAACTATAAGATATATTCATTATATAGAACTATATAATATAATCATAGTATATCTATATGATGTAATATAAGATATAATCATAGTATATAATTATAATATCTTCTTATTGAAAAATTACGTATTGATTTTTTTTCCAAGCTTGTGGACCTTCAATGGGTCATTCTTAGAGGGTGTTCTAAATTACTTTCCCTTCCAACCCTTAGACCCTTGAAAAAACTTAAGATGCTTGATCTATCTTACTGCTCCGCTTTGGAAAAAATTGCCACTGCCGTCCTTCAAATTTCCGACATTCAAATGCTTGATTTTTCTTACACTGCCATGTCTAGCATACCTACACAAAAGCAAACTCCCAACCTCACTCATCTGTTTTTTAAAAATGCAAAGGTGAGTGTACTGAGTTCTCTTAGACAAGTATTCAGCCTTGAGGTGCTTGATCTTTCCGGAGCTGAGAGTGTGGTAGAAATTAAGCAGTTAGCAGGTAATACAAATCTTAGAGTTCTTGATCTTTCAAGAACTGGTATAACATCCATAGATTTCCTTTCAGATTTGGTTCACCTTCGTGACCTTATTCTTCAGGAATGTACTAAGTTAGAAAGACTTCCGGCAATGGAAAAGCTCACAAAGCTCGAAGTTCTTGATCTTTCGGGCTGTGAAGAACTTAGTCATTTGCCTGATGATCTAAGTAACCTTGAAAGCTTGAAGGAGCTAAATCTCTCTCAGACCAAAGTCAACCATCTACCGTCGTTTGCCAACCTTACTAGTCTTCATAAACTCTCACTAAGAGGTTTAGAGCTAGATTCCCTTGAAACCATGGCATCTCTCTCAAACCTTGTAGACCTTGACCTTGCAGGGCTCATAGTTAGCTCCTCACACGAGATGAAATTGGATTTCTTGGAGAGTCTTGTGAACCTTCGAAGTCTCAATCTATCAGATACCTCTGCGGCAAACCTACCAGACATGTTGAAACTTGTGAACCTCAAAGAGCTCTTATTGGCAAATTGTCAGAATTTAAAGCATCTGCCTGATCTACAAACTCTGACTAATCTAGAGACTATGGACCTTTCTTTGCCAGTGGATTATACTGTCAGCGATTTCCAAAAGGAAACTGAATCTGAAGCTCAAACTGTCCAAATCCTTTCAGCTCCTAGCAATCTCAGAACATTAGTGCTCGCAAATCGTCCGGGTGTGCTAAAACTGTTTCCGTTGACATCACTTGCCAGCTTGGAGTATCTTGATATCCGTGGGACTGATGAGATTGATTTCGTGAGAGTTCACTCGAGTAAGATGGAAAATCTTCAAGAAGTAGTAGGTTGGGATAGTAATATTCATCGTGGGCATGTTCACGGAAGAAGCTCCAGGACCGATGAATTTCATGTTGTTTCCACTTTTTTTCAATCGGGTTTTGACAGATTCAAAACTAACTTCAAAATGCTCGACAATCTCATTTCAAACATCCAGATGGAGTTGAAAGCTGGCTCGCCTGAAACAATTGCCAAAGCCAATATCGAGGATCCGACTTTCAAGAGGCACTTTCGAAGCATGCCTACTGATTTGAAGTACCTACTACAAAACATCAACCTCCTCAAAAGCTCCCACAACTCCAAGAGTATTGAGGAGCTCCTACATGAGCTCATGGATGCTGCAGCTCATCCCTCAGCTTATCAGTTCCTGCTTGGTTCCACCAACTTAAATGTACTCATAAGGTTGGTTCTCAAGTTGAAGCTACTGATCCCTACTAAAGTAGTAGACGACTTGGAGGCTTCTGAAACTACCAAGGAGAAGAAGTTACAGTTCACGAGAAGCAAGAACAAGGAAAGTGTTGTTACTGACAGTGTCGAAGACTCACAGGGAATCGCAGACCTCCTTAGCTCCTACAGATCTCTGAACGAAATTGAAAGAAAATGCTTACTTTGCTTTTCTGTTTTTTCCTGTAGTGAAGGCAGGCATGAGAACGCAGGGGTTTTGAAGAGTAACAGCCTAGTGATCAAGAAGCGGATGTTAATCCATTGGTGGGTTGGTGAAGGATTCATTCACCCTGAACATGAGAAAAATCTTGACCCAACTCCAAACCAGAACCTAAACCTTGATCCAATAGTAAGTTCAAATCCCAACCAAGAAATGGGTTCAAGACCAGAGATGACTGCAGCAAGATATGATGCAATCCAAGTTTCCCAACAAGTTTCTACTATTGGGATGCTGGACGAGTCTAAGACAACCGAGGAGATAGGAAAATAAATTTTGAAGGCTCTAGAGGAGAATAAATTCATTGAGACAGTGATGAATAAAGGTCGGGATTCAGGAAGTTGCTGCATGCAGCCTCTTGTGCACTCTTTCGTGACTAAACAGGCAAAGCAAGACAGTTTCTCTGATTCCGGCCAGCTCACATCTCATGTCACTCGCTCCCAGAGGGTTTGTTTGTTGAAATCTCAAGACAACTATCCGTCTTCTTGCAAGCTGTGGGCAAATTATGCAAGTTCTTCAAAAAGGCTGGAAAATTACAATACTATACATGCATTGCTTAATGTCAATGAACCCATCATTGATATCAGAGCGGAATGGTTCTCCAAGATGAAGGATCTGCTTGTGCTTCATCTTGGCAGTTGGGGTTTTCAAAACGAAAACCATATTGAGGTTTTGGACCAGAAGTTCTTGGAGGATTTGAAAAGCATGAAGCAGTTGAGACTCTTGAGCTTACAGGGGTTTTCAGCAATTATGAAGCTTCCAGATTCTGTTTGTAAGCTCGCCAATCTCAGAATACTCAACCTTAGGGATTGCAGCTATCTAGAGGAACTTCCCGCTGACATTGGATTGCTCAAGAATCTTATCCATTTAGACGTGACAAATTGCCGCTTCCTTTCTATGTTGCCAAAAGGAGTGAGGTTGCTATCGAAAATTGAGGTGCTCAAAGGGCTGGTGATCACTTTCCAGGTATGTGGCAAGCAACACGGAAATGCATGCATCCTTAGTGATTTGCTGAAGCTGGAGAAGCTGAAAAAGTTAAGCCTTATTGTGAATATAGAACACTTCCCTAGCAGTAAAGATCTTCAGGTATTCAGGGAAATGAAGAGCCTCTGCAACTTAAAGATTACATGGGAAACGATTATGTTCAAAGCATCACAGGATTCCGCGCAGGAAGCATCGAGGCACTCTAGATGGCAGCGGCTAAAATGTTGGGAGTCGAAAGAGGGACAAAATGACATAGAAAAGGCATTAAAAAGCAATCATTTGGACAATCTAAAGAAACTAGTGTTGTGTTGTTTCCTTTCAGAAACTACACCGGATTGGTTGGATCCAAGCGAGTTAAGGAATCTTGAGAAGCTCTACATCGTTGGAGGAGACCTTAAAACTCTGCGAGGCACCGAACAGAACACGTGGAATGTCAACATTCTGCGTTTGAAGTACTTGCGCAACCTGAAGATGCTATGGCCAGTACTGAGGGACATTTTCCCAAATATGACATATTTGGAAAACCATCAATGTGACAAGCTCACTCGCTTTCCTTGTGATGATGACGGTGTGTGGACAATTGAAAGAGAGAAACATGAGCTGGCTTGAGATTTGAAGATGTATGATATGATGTGCTAATATTGCTCTGCTGCCATGCAATATTACTAATCATTTCAACGTGCTATCATCTGGAATATCCAAAGGTAAACTCTTTTCTCCCTAGAATAATGGATTAATATGGTTTCACTTTTTTGCCCAGATGTTGTTGTATATCAGATTTATGGAAACAATTTAATCATTGAGATCAAATAGACTCCTATTCTGTTGTGACTCCTACCCTTCAACTTGATAACTAACATACAGATACTAATCCGGAACTTGGATTGAATCTCAATTACTAGCTAGGATTTTCTTTGCTATTATGTTTCTGCAACTAAGTTATAAGAAATTCAAAATTGATTACTGTGTTGTCCAAGTTTGTGCCATAAAAATCTCAATGGCTAGGATTTTTATCTTCTCATTTACTTCGTACTTATTGTTTCTCAATTTTAACTCAATATCCAGTTCTAGTATAAGAAATTCAAAGCTGTAATTGAAATTTGTACAGGTTAAAGTTGACACCGGGACTGAGAAAGTGACGAATAGTGCACAGGGTGGTGAAGGAGGATCCACCACAGATCTCACGAAATTGACTTCCTTCATCATGTAAGAATTTACTGATCATGACTTCCCTCTAATCTGATGAATAATATGTTCTCTGGCTGTTTCTTCTGACATTATAGTATGGTACATGGCCTTTACTACTTGGTGGTCTTACAACAAGTGCAGCTATTGTATCACGTACTGCAGAGTTTGGGGAAGAAGAGTGCCACTTTCTATCCAAGAAGAAGAAATCACTAGAAGATACAGAGGACTCATCTAAACACAAATCTGAATCAGTCTGAATCACCCAACATGTGTTTACATTGTATTGTAATGCTGCTCATCACATGCGCCCTAAATAAAATATTTGTATTAGAAGACAATCAAACCTCATCAAATTCTGAGTTCAAATTAGCTAGATCTATCTGGCTTTGATACTGTTTTTAGGCTATTGATACAAGCTGTGCATTGTAGCTTTTGGTGGTTTCTGTGAAGGATTTGCTTCCAATAACTTACTGACAGTTTTTGGTACTATATGTAGAGAATATGAAGCTAATGATTTTATTAATGAGAGAATCAGCACATATATGGAGAGTACATGATAAGCATATAGCTTAGAGATATGACTTTCAAGAATAAAGATAACAAAGATATCTAAACTAGATTTTCTCTAACACTATAAACCAACCCATAAGCTCCGTGGCTCATGACAAAAGTCGTCTTTGATTCATCCTCTGCGATCTTTAACTAGACTAGAATCAAAATTAGCTCAGGGTATGTAAGAGATATTACCCTTGATGAATGAAAGGAATTTTGTGTCCTAGTTTTTGTTCTTAGTAGCTATAAGCTAAGCTTCCACTTTTATCTTTTGCATAAGTTAGTCATCTAAGAGAAATTTGCGGTATGAAAGTATTGGACTAGGAGAGAGATACAAAAGGGAGGAAAAGACCCGGAAGAAAAGAAAAGAAAAGAAAAGAAAAGAAAAGAAAAAGAAAAAGAAGGCATAAAAAAAGACGACACTAAAGAAAAAGAAAAAGAAGAACACCGGTATTTTTTTTAAAATCAAGGTAAGAATTTGGGAATACCAGTATTTATTAAAGCTTTCCAATGCACGCAGGAATTGAAGTCTCAAAATATCTCCTCTTCCATAAATCTATACAATAATTTTGGTGTGAGATACTCAATTGTCTTCGATTTCCAGGTTTCTTTCTCTAACTCGATCTCTCTTATGCTCGGATTCTTTGGTCTTAATTCTTTCTACAGTATGCTGTATCCAAGTCTGTGATATATATGGTTATCCTTTAGTTTGAATTTCGCCCGAATTTGTTTATTTTTGTATCTGAAGCAGCTCTAAGTATGTTTCTGCTCACCAATTCAACAACAAATCACAATTAGCCAAAAAAGATCTGATTGCTATTGCTGAAGTCAATGTTGTGGTTCAGTTGGGCTACCATTAGTTGAAATCCCTAAGAAAAATTACTAATTGATCAGGAACAAAAAATGTTGATGTTAGTGAACTTTTTTCTGTATATATAGCATCAACATCTAATCAAATGCCTCCGGTTGCAATCATCTGTTACAGAAATGAGTAGCGAAATCGTTCCCGCTCTGGATGGAAGTGAAAGTTCATCATTTGACAGTGAAACTGACCAAGACTCACCGGTTTCGGATGCCAATCGCTGCAGACATCCTCGCGCCATGGAAGGTGTTCGACCTTTTGATTTGCTGGATTTGCGTGCAGTTGGGAAACCAGTGTTCAGAGCAGATTTAACCGGCGGCGACTACCAGATCAGCCAATTCCTCTCCTCTGACAAGGGGCATAAACACGTGATCCAGTTGAATCCAACTCCAAACTCTCTGAAGCCTCTGCTTGAGAAGATCAAGGAGCCCTCTGTGCTGCTGCTTCAAGGCTGCGATCAGCTCTTCTCACAGCCTCTGCAGATGCAATTCCCTTTTGAGAAATTCAAAGCCTTGACGACTCTCGAAATCTGCGGATGCAGCCATCTCGCCACTCTTCCTGCAACAGCAATCTCCGAAATGACTCAGCTTCAAACACTCAGTTTATCTCATCTCCCCATTCAACAAATACCAGCTGACTTGCTCCCAAGACTCACAAAACTCCGTTCCTTCATTCTAAGAGAATGCCCTAATTTACGTTCCCTTCCCAAGTTTCCTGAGCTGACTGCGCTCCATTCCCTCGATTTGTCTCATCTCCTTATCGAGACTTTACCAGAGAATTTCTTCGATAAGGCTGCAGAACTTCGTTGGGTCACTCTTAGAGGCTGCTCTAAGCTACATTCCTTTCCATTAACCGCGCCGTTGCAGAAACTGGAGGTGTTTGATCTGTCTCACTGCACCGCTTTGAAAGATCTCGAATACGCCTGTTTTTGGCATCGCAGGCTTCAGATGCTTGATCTTTCTTATACTGCCTTGCCTAGAGTACCTACTCTAAATGACTCTCTCTGCATCACTCATCTTTTCTTAAGAGATATGGAGGTGACTGGAGTAAGCTATCTCAAAGGTGTAACCAGTCTTCAGGTGCTTGATCTTTCTGGATCTCAGAACGTGAGGCGGATTGATCACGTACAAGGCAATAAAAATCTCGTGGCTCTTGATCTATCAAGAACAGGAGTTGAGTCTATAGATTTCCTTCCAGATCTGATTCATCTTCGTTACCTGATACTTAAGGAATGCACTGAGTTAGTAAGACTTCCTGTAGTAATAAGGCTGACAAATCTTGAAGTGTTTGACATCTCTGGATGTGAAGTCCTTAGTGAGTTGCCTGAAGATCTAAGTAAGCTCAGAAATCTGAAGGAGCTTAACCTCTCTGGATGTAGTTGTTTACAAGAATTGAGAGAGGGCCTTTTCGACGACATGTCGTGCCTTGAGAAACTCGACCTCTCCGAAACGAATGTCAGTCATCTGCCTTCATTTGCCAAGCTTGCTAATCTTCTTAGACTCTCCCTAAGAGGTTTGGAGTTGGACTCCCTTGACTCCTCAGCAATGGCACCTCTCTCAAGCCTTGTAGAGCTTGACTTAAAAGGTCTGAACATCAGATGCCCACAAGAGCTCAATTTGGATTTCCTAGAGTGTCTTGAGAGCCTCCAAATTCTCAATCTCTCAGAAACCTCAGTGGCGAAACTACCAGACATGTCCAAGCTCGTAAACCTCAAAGAACTCCTATTGGCAAATTGTCTGGAGTTAGAAGTTATGCCTCAACTGCAACCTCTCAAGAATCTGGAGGTGCTGGATCTTTCTCTGCCTGATGATTATACTGCCAGCAGGTTCCATATAGAAACAGACTCCGAAGCTCCTGGTAGTCTTCGGAAGTTGCTATTGGGAAATCGTCGTGGTGTGCTGAAGTTATTTCCCTCGGAATCACTTGCAAAATTGGAGTATCTTGATGTTCGTGGATCTGATGAGACTGATCTGGTTGGGGAGAATCTTCAGGAAGGTGTGCAGGTGAAAATCTCCAATCACAATGAATTCCATCTTGTTTCCACCTTTATGAGCAATTCAGGTTTTGAACGATTCAAATATGAATTCACAAAGGTGGATGATCTCGTTTCAAACATAGCCATTGCGGCCACCACCAGTAATGCTGCAGTCTCCAACGAGGGCGATAGTGTTGCTATCCAGAATCAAGCTTTGAAGATGAATGCTGATTTGAGATACATACTAGAAAACATCGATCTCCTCGAGAGTTGCCGCAATGGCAAGAGTAGTGAGGGGCTCCTGAATGAGCTCATGGATGCTGCAACTCATCTCTCAGCAGATGACTTCGCACTAGATTCCACCAACCTATATGAACTTCTCCGGATGGTTGTCAAGTTGAAGCTCCTCCTCCCTCCTAAACAGGTGGATGACTTGGAAATTACAAAGAAGGAGAAGAAGAAGAACGAGTCACGATTCACGAGGAGCAAGAATAAAGAAAAGGTTGTAGTTATGGATGATGTCAGAGACCTGCAGGAAAATTCTGACCTCCTCAACTCCTATGAGTCCTTGACAAAGATGGAAAAGAATTGCTTGTTGTGTTTTTCGGTTTTTCCTTGTGGCGAAGGCTTGGACGAGAACACAGGGTCCTCTAAGAAGTTAGTGATCAAGAAGAGGATCTTAATCCACTGGTGGCTTAGTGAGGGATTCATTGAGGAAGCTGGAAAACAGATTTTGAAGGTGCTAGAAGAGAAGGGATTCATTGAGCCAGTGATGAATAAACGCCGGGAATCAGGAAGCTGTAGCATGCAACCTTCTGTACACTCTTTTGTGACTGCTCGGGCAAAGGAAGAGGGATTCTTTGATTTCCGCCATGAGAATGGGAAGCTCAGCTCACGTTCCACTCGTTTCCAGAGGGCTTGTTTGTTGAAATCCCAAGACAGTTGTCCATCTTCTTGCACGCTTTGGGCGAACTATTCCCGTTCGTCTAAAAATCTGGAAGCTTTCAAAACCATAAGTACATTGTTCAATGTGAATGAGCCCACGATATACATCGAATCAGAGTGGTTCTCCAAGATGAAGGATCTGCGTGTGCTCCATCTCGGGAGTTGGCAGTTTGAAGACGATGATCATATTGAGGTAGTAGATCAGAAGTTCTTGGAGGCGTTGAAGAACATGAAACAACTGAGGCTTTTGAGCTTACAAGGGTTTTCAACAATCATGAAGCTTCCGGATTCTGTTTGTAAGCTCGCCAATCTCAAAGTACTCAATCTGAGATACTGTACTTACCTGGAGGAACTTCCTTCCGACATTGGATCTCTCAAGAATCTTACTTACTTAGACTTAACACATTGTCCCGTCCTCTCTAAGTTGCCAAAAGGACTTAGTCTTCTATCCAAACTCGAGGTGCTCAAAGGATTCGTGATCACTTGCCAGATTGGTGGCCAACAACACAGGAAAGCTTGCACCCTCAGAGAATTGTCAAAACTTGAGCCTCTGCAACCTGGAGATTTCATGGGAGGAGAGCTACAATACTAAGCAAGAACCAGAGAGTGCCATTGGGCTGGAAACGTCGAGACGGTCTATGTGGCAGAAGCTGAAAGGTTGGGAGCAACAGACGCGCCAAAATGATGCAGAGGAGCCATTAACCAGCAGTTATTTGGACAATCTACAGAAATTGGTATTGTATTGTTTCCCTTCAGAAGCTGCTCCGAGTTGGCTAGATCCAAGTAAGTTGCATAAGCTTGAGAAGCTCTATATCGTGGGAGGAAATCTCCAGACATTGCCCGGAGACACCACGCAAAATACATGGAGTGTCAAAAATCTGCGGTTGAAGTATCTGTGCAACTTGTACACTCATTGGCCAAAATTGAGGGCCATGTTCCCATCCATGACGTATTTTGAGCATCACAAGTGTGACAAGCTCACTCTCTTTCCTCCTGGTGTGTGGATAGAAAGTGATGAAAAGTAATCTTGAGAATATATTAAGAAAAGAGATTTACATCTAAGGACAGATACACAAAATGCTTCTCACAAAGCAACTGAAATGGCAGTGTCTTGGGAGTTTCAGGAGCCCTTGGTGTGTATCACGTACTGCAGAACTTGGGAGAGAAGAAAGTTTGAAAACAGGAATCAAACAAGAAGAAGAAATCACAAGAAGAGGTCTTAGAGGACTCATCTAAACACAAATCTAAAACAGTCTGAATCATGAGGATTGGATTACACCCAATATGTGTTTACATTGTATTGTAATGCTGCTCATCACATGCGCCTTAAATTAAATATTTGTATCAGAAGACAATCAAACCTCATCAAATTCTGAGTTCAAATTAGCTAGATCTATCTGGCATTGATACTATTTTAAGGCTATTGATACAAGTTCACACCAGGTTTCAAGTTGAATTAATGATAAGCCTGGTCTTTTCAGACTGGCATTATTATTTATTTGTATCTGTCCATTTTCTCCTTTTTGTATAATGAATTTGGGCGGCTAGGTTAGGCAGGTGAACCAGCGTGTGATTAGTTGTACAGGTACTAATTAAATTTGCAACTTGACAATGACATTCGACCCAAAAAAAATTTGGCAACACTGCGCATAAGCTTAATACTTATTGAGTTATTATGAGTCGTTGCTTGCCGCCACTAATTGGTACTGGAACAAGATGGAAATGGTAAGTTGGTTGCTCCATTTTCAAGTTATAACGTTTCCTCTTCACCTCCATTCATGTTGTTGGTACTATGAAGAACAAAACAACAATTTTGGGGGGAAAAGAAAAAGAAGGATCCAATGTGAACAAAATTTGTTCTTTAGTTGAAATGAAAGGACACAAACTAGATTAAAAAAGACCCAATAGGAACAGCTTTTACAATAAACAAACAACCAAATACTATTTTTTACATACGTTGATGTTGGGATGAAACCATGGCCAGACTGGCCAGTGGCCACACCAAATTATTTCAGTATATATACAAGCTCTCGAGTGCAGCCGAGTTGACCTCGATTCCCAAATTTCCCCTCTTCCATCTATTATCGTCTTCAACTTTCAGGTTTCTTTCTCTATCTCTCTCCTATGCTCCGATTCTTTCTGTTATGTCTTTTTTCTCGATCTGTTGTTGTGTAGCGCGATGAAATTGCACATTAGCTGAACTGCCATGGTGCTCTTTGAGATTCAAGTCTGTGATGTGGTTATCATTCAGTCTGACTTTCGCCCTAATTTGTGTTTGCTTTAATTATTTGTATTTAGGTCATATCTTCGTTCAGACTTAATTGAGTATTTTTTTTTTCTTTTGGTTTTAGTTCATACAAGTAGATCTATTCTGTAGTTTATTTATGAACTCCTTTTCTATTTATATTATCATCATGGTTACAGCTCTTGACAAATTTGTTAGGCAATTAGCAAAAGATACGCAGTCTGAAGCCAATACAGGAGTTGGACAATCATTCCTTTTGAATCTGAATACCAAATCTTAGAACTACAATTTGATAGATGTATAGGACCTTACTTTTGACCTGGCCGTGTTTTTTTGTTGGGAAATGAAGTGTAAAACCTGATTTTGCTCACTTAGCACTCTTACACTTTTCTAAATCGTTACGTGTCATTGCAGAAACGACAGGAGATCCAATGGATCAACAGAAAGCAAGGAATTATGGCATGTCATTGAGCAATGAAGTCAATATGACCAATTGTTATAAGCACTGTAAACACTTCTTCGAAAGGTGCAAAAGCATCCATTTCAATGTGCTGATAGCCTACTGGATGATGGCAGGATACCTCGGCCCTGTTGATTCTATTGAGGAAGCTTACCAAAAAGGGTTTGACATCTTATTGGATTTGACATATCAGGAGGAGAGCATGCTGAAACCCTCAGTTATGGATCCCGAGAATGCCGAGATGATTGAATTTAAAGCATCAACAAACTCAGAACCCATTCCATGTTCTAGACACAAGGGATTATGTATCATGGAAAAACTTGGATTTGTGGATTTGGTGGATCTGGTTAAACTTGGGGATTTTGTTGTGCTCACAGATGGAATGCTGAAGTCAGTTCCCAAAGTCATTGAAGAGCAGTACCTGATTTCCGACAGCGCTACAACTACAGATGGAATGCTGAAGTCAGTTCCCAAAGTCATTGAAGAGCAGTACCTGATTTCCGACAGCGCTACAACTACAGATGGAATGCTGAAGTCAGTTCCCAAAATCACTGAAGAGCAGTACCTGATTTCCGACGGCGCTACAACTACAAAGCATTCGAAGGAGACAGTGTTGCTAGTTGATGGGAATCATCTATCCAGGCAAGTCTTTCACTCTCCCAGGAAGCTTAGATATTTAGCCTACTTTAAACCTAGGCCTAGATCTCTGCACCTACTGCTAAATAAGGTTACACGGCTTCTCTCGGTATTGCTGCTTCGAGATTGTGAGTCGTTGCGAGAGATTGATTTTCCCCTTGAAAGATTCAAAAAATTGACTGTTCTTGAAATCTCTGGATTAATCCACGTCAGTGACGTAGCCACTATTCCTTTAAAGGAAATTTCCGACCTGGCTCAACTTCAATGCCTTAATTTGTCTGATCTTCTTATTGAAAAATTACCTATTGATTTTTTTTCCAAGCTTGTGGACCTTCAATGGGTCATTCTTAGAGGGTGTTCTAAATTACTTTTCCTTCCAACCATTAGACCCTTGAAAAAACTTAAGATGCTTGATCTATCTTGCTGCTCCGCTTTGGAAAAAATTGCCACTGCCGTCCTTCAAATTTCCGACCTTCAAATGCTTGATTTTTCTTACACTGCCATGTCTAGCATACCTACACTAAAGGAAACTCCCAAGCTCACTCATCTGTTTTTAAAAAATGCAAAGGTGAGTGTATTGAGTTCTCTTAGACAAGTAATCAGCCTTGAGGTGCTTGATCTTTCCGGAGCTAAGAGTGTGATAGAAATTAAGCAGTTAGCAGGTAATAAAAATCTTACAGTTCTTGATCTTTCAAGAACTAAAATAACATCCATAGATTTCCTTCCAGATCTGATTCACCTTCGTGACCTTATTCTCCAGGAATGTATTAGCTTAGAAAAACTTCCGGCAATGGAAAAGCTCACAAAGCTCGAAGTTCTTGACCTCTCGGGCTGTGAAAAACTTGGAGATTTGCCGGAAGGGCTAATTAACCTCAAAAGCTTGAAGGAGCTAAATCTCTCACTGACCAAAGTCAACCATCTACCATCCTTTGCCAACCTTACTATGCTTCGTAAACTCTCACTAAGAGGTTTAGAGCTAGATTCCCTTGAAAGCTTGGCATCTCTCTCAAACCTAGAAGAGCTTGACCTCAAGGGTCTCCAAATTATTCCCCCACAAGATTTGACATTTGATTTCGTGCAAGATCTTGTGAACCTTCAAATTCTCGATCTCTCACAGACCCCTGTAGCACAACTACCAGACTTGTCAAAGCTCCAAAAACTCAGAAAGCTCATCCTGGAAAATTGTCAACGCTTAGAGGCTGTGCCTGATCTACAACCTCTTACAAATCTGGAGACATTGAATCTTTCTTTACCTGATCGTTCTACTATCAACAATTGCCAAGCAGAAACTGAGATTGAAGATCAAAGGGCCTTCTACCTTTCAGTTCCTAGTAGTCTCCGAAAGCTGGTGCTGAAAAATCGAACTGGGTTGCAAAACTTACTTCCTCTGACATCACTTGGTAAGTTGGAAGATCTTGATCTTCGTGGTACAGATGTGGAAAAAATTGCTTATGATGATATGGATCAAGTGAAACACGTTCAATTACCGGCGAAGATTGGTTTGAGTGGAGTTTGCTTGAGCACGATGAGAGTTGGTCAAGAAGCAATAGACTGGAAAGGTAATCATCCAGGACATCTGCAAGGGGAAGTTTCCGATGATACCGAAATTCAAATTGTTTCCACTATTGGAAACAAATCATCCATGTCAGCTGGAGCTGATCAGTTCTTTCATCTCAAGGAGAGTGGCAACCAAGGATCCTGGGAGGCATTCATTCATCAGTTTTCAGTTTCTCTGCCTCCCAAGGGAGGTAAAGATGAAGTTATTTGTCTTGACGGGGATGAATTCATTTTAAGAAATGACCTTTCTTGGGCTATAAGATTACTGAATCTTAAATTAAAAGGCAAGTCTGTTGAGATACATGGCTTTTCTGGAGCTCCTGATGACATTCAGAATATACTCCAAGAGGCAAAGGCAGATAATGTAGCCTTCGTTGCCAATGATTTTCTCTTCACCCCATATAATTTGTGCTCTGAGGCAATGAAAGTCTGCTGCGTTAGGAGGTGCCGGAAAATGAAGTCAGTGCTTACCGGAGAAGGAGAAAACGGTATCATTGCAAAGTGTCCAGAGAGGCTTGTTCTTTCAGATGTTGTTGATCTGGAGTCCATATATTCTGCAAAAATGTCATCCGAGAGCATTGAAGCCCTCAAACATCTTCATATTGATTGCTGCCCGAGTCTCACGAAAGTCATCATTGGATCTCCAGTACCTGAAAAACTGGAAACTCTCCATGTGAAGTTCTGTAACAAATTGGTGACCTTGTTTGAGGGGGACGTATCTCTGAGTAACCTGCAGGAATTGATTCTCTTTGAGCTGCCCAGACTTGATAGTATCAAAGCTGATCTTCCTTCTCTAGAGTCTCTAAGCATCAGCCAATGCCCTGAACTGAAGACGCTGTTCAACAACAATGCCTTGTCTTCATCTTCTTTGCCCAGGCTGCACAAACTGCAGAAGTTGCGTCTGTTTGAACTTCACAAACTGGAGAGCATCGGGGCTGATCTTCCGAAGCTAGAGAATCTGAACATTGGCCAGTGTCCTGTACTGAAGAATGTACAGATAGTTGTAGATTCAGCACGTACATCTCTCACACAAGTATTTCTGGATTCTTGTCCCTGTCTTGAGCATGTCTTGCCTTCTTCGCCTCTGCTGGAAAAACTGAAGGTACTGAAGATCAGTTCTTGTAGTGGACTGGTGAATTTGTCTGACAACGCTGGCGCATCTTCACCATCGTTGCCCAAGCTAGAGACTGTCTGTATAAAGTTCTGTGACAAATTGCAGACCTTGTTCGAGCAGAACGTATCACTGATTAACCTGCAGAAGCTGAGTGTCTTTGAGCTGCCCAAACTGGAGGGAATTGAGGCTGATTTTCCTTCGCTTGAGGCTCTGAACATCGGCCAATGTCCTGTACTGAAGAATTTGGACAGAGTTGTAAAGTCTGCAAGTTCATGTCTCACACGAGTGTGCGTAGATTCTTGTTCCGGTCTCAAGCACGCTTTGCCTTCTTTGCCTGTGCTGGAAAAACTTCAAGTACTGAAGATCAGTTCTTGTAATGAACTGGTGACTCTGTTCCACAACACTGGCTCGTCCTCATCTTCGTCTCACAAGCTGCACAATCTGCAGACTCTTGGGCTGCGGAACTTGCCCAAATTGGAAAACCTCGGAGGAGAATTATCCTTGGCTTCAACTTGTGTCTTGGACCCTTCTCTGCCTCCGAGTATTAGACAGCAAATCAGGATTGCTGAACAATAAAACAGAAAGTTCCTCTGGTAAACACTTGTTTCTATACTGCTTAGCTTCTACACACGTATGAGAATTTCTGGCTTGAACTTGTTATGTATTTTTTTCTCTTGTTTGAACTCGTGCTCTAAAATAAAATTGCATATATGATACGCAGCTATGTAACAGACTGCCTAAAGAAGTTTCAATCACCAATGAGTGCATTGCTTGTTTAGCTACATGTATTTTGATGATACCATTGTCTACGAACAAATCTTCCGTTGTAATTCAAATCCTATTGTGAGTGTACCTAAAAACACCAATAAGTTCTTAAGACATGCCCTTAATCACCTTGGTAATTAAAGGTGGTCGGCTTCGGAGCCGTTGGATTTGAAATCGTACGCAGAGACATTTTCGGGGGTAAATGTCAGTTGATTGAGACCACAGTTTTACTACTCCCTCCGTCCCATATTATAAGCAACATTTGGGAACGCGTCACTATTCACCGTTGAAGCTTCGGTTTAAGATTTCTTCTAATATATAAGAAAAAACATAGTCACGTGGGGTCTTGTTTGATTCGTTACTTTAATAATATCAAATTATAATTTTTAGGGTTATGTAATTAGAGATATTAACGATATAAAAACCGTCTCGATAGATGTGTCCGGATCAAATGGGGTTTATATTTTGGGACAGAGGGAGTTCTACATACGCGGTACGTCCGTTGGTCGGCAAATGATGCTGTTTTGTGGCCGGCTGGGTCCCGCCGCCACCAACTTCCCACCTCCAAGGGCGAAGCGCGGTCCTCATCAGAGCCCACGTCACCCCCTTTAGAAAATTAGAGGCAATGGCGTCACACCCGCGCACACACTCCCTGTGACGTCAAATATTACATCACCCTCCGTTGACGCCAAAAGTCGCTAGCCTCTTCTTCCGTCCAGGGACTAAAGGCCCGACCCGGCCCGGGCCAATTCTACTGTATAAACAAACAAAAAAAACTATTATTAATCCATTCCTCGTTTAATCCACTCCTCATTTCGCTTACAACATTTTTTTTTTTGTTTTAGGGGAAAATCAAGAAATGCAAGAGGCGATTCATATATGTAATGTACCACAATACAAGAAATTAATGTACACAACTTATATTTTAACCCGTCAGTCTCTAACCATAATCGTCTGCTAACGGACAATGATCACATCGTTAGTTGATTAATATACCGGAATTACAAATAAACGTATACTATAGAATATGAATGTGCATAATGCTAAAATGTTGCAAATCAGTAGGTGCTTTCAAACCTAAACACCCCTAACTATGTGTATATTTATGTATACTACCCTGGTTAACTATAAAACTCATTTCATAACACACCCACCTCTTCATCCAATAATGGGTGAAACTTTAGTCATCCAATAATGTATACTACTGTCGTTAAAATCGAGTGATTTAATGTTATATAAAATAGAAAACAGAGTCATCTTGATTCAAATGGGTGAAACATATTTTCATTCAAAATATGTGCAATGATCACTAATATAGACATTAGACACGGTATAAATATCTGGGTTGAGATCATAGCAACCTTGAGATATATTATACAATCGATTTGTTCATAGACAACAATGTAACTTTAGTAACTTTTGATATTAAAATTAATATATTTAGTAATATAGAAAATAATAATTGAAATTGAAATAAAAATAACAACTTTGGGCCAAGTATTTCCAAGCGGGTCAACTCAACGGCCTTCAAGGGCTCTACCCGATCTTTTTCCCTCCTCAAATTCTTACAACGCCAGAGGCGGTGTTTTCCCGCAGTACAAAGCAAAAGATCGATTCTTTGTATAAAGGAGAAGCCTCAAAAGCAACCTACGCTCTTACAGATCTACGTTCGAGATTTTTAACCAATATGATGCTTCCGAGATTCTTCAGGGGCCGCGACAATGGCGATTCCTCTCCTTCCACACCGTCGCCGCCGCCGCCGACGATGCAGCCGCACCATCCGCCGTCCTCATCTTCGGCCACTGGTCCTGCCCGGCCTATTCGCTTCGTCTACTGCGACGAGAAGGGAAAATTCATGATGGATCCTGAAGCCCTAGCCACCCTCCAACTCGTCAAGGAGCCCATCGGTGTCGTCTCTGTCTGCGGCCGTGCACGCCAGGGAAAGAGTTTTATACTTAATCAGGTTCTCTTTCTTCATTTTCCCCACTCCACTTCATGTGCTTATTACTTGGAAATTTTCAGTTTATGACTTTTGTTTGTGGATGGAATGCATTCTAGGGTTAGGTTTTGGTGCTTGTTCCGGATTTGGGGCATGGTAGATGAAAGCTGTTAAATTGTAGGAGCGGATGAGGATATTCGTTGTGAAAGATAGTCAATGGTGTGTGAATATTGTTTTGCTTGAAATTAGAGTAGGCATTTGTTTGAATGATTATCTTATGGCAAGAGATAGGCTTCGGTACTATTTTGTTGGGCAAGAAGTTGTTGCTTGTAAAAAAGGAGATTTGAATGAGTTGGAAAAACTTTCATTTTCATTATACTATAATACTTCACCTTTGCTAGCGGCCTAGCGCTCCAAACTTGATAGAAAAATGGGTGGAATTTTGTTAATATCGAAATAAACGGTGAATAAAATTCTTCAATAATGGTAGCAGGATTTCACTATGTGGGTACTTTTTGCATCAATGTGGAGAAACTAGGGTTTCAAATAATTTGCAGTTGTGATGAGAGACAACTAGTTGAAGCTTTGTTGAGATAAACATTAATTTCCGTCTTCTAATTTTTAAAGAATAAATGGGTGGAAACAAGAGAGGAATCATTACAATTACCTGCAAGAAATAGTCAATAGTTTTTCATCTGCTTTATTTTTCCTACATTCCTGGGTTGTCATAATGGTTTTTTGCTGTGGTACATTACATGACGTGTACCATGTTGTGATCAAATATGTGCCAGCTTCTTGGGAGGAGCAGTGGATTTCAGGTTGCATCAACTCACAAGCCGTGTACTAAAGGGCTTTGGCTGTGGAGTGCACCCTTAAAGAGGACTGCTCTTGATGGAACAGAGTACAACCTTATACTACTTGACAGCGAAGGAATTGATGCGTATGATCAAACGGTTAGAATTTGCTTAAATTAAATAGTGATGTTTATTTTTTTGTGGGTACAAATTGCAATTACCTACTATACTGATTTATTGTGTTAACAAAAGTAAATGAACTGTTGTGGAATATATGTGGCTTCCATTTTGGTTTGCTTTGTTGTTAATGAATATCAATTGTCATCTTTATTCACTAACATTTCAATTTACAATTTACTGACAGGGGACGTACAGTACACAGATATTCTCCTTAGCTGTTCTCTTGTCTAGCATGTTCATATACAACCAGGTCAGACATTACCATTTTGGATTGCAAAAGTACTGTTAAAGAAGAACAAATTTCTTGAAATGTAGTTCAATCTTTCCTTCTTGATTGGAAATGATGCAATCTACTTTTGTTACACACTCATAATTATACCTTTTTCTTTCTGTGTTTCAGATGGGCGGCATTGATGAGTCTGCTCTTGATCGCCTCTCTCTTGTTACTGAAATGACGAAACATATCCGTGTGAGAGCTTCTGGAAGCAAAACTACTACCTCTGAGCTTGGACAGTTTGCCCCAATCTTTGTGTGGCTGTTAAGGGTAATTTCTCAATACCAATGATGCTAGCATGTTTGAATCTTAGCATGACTAAAATTTATGTTGTCGTGCAGGACTTCTATTTGGATTTGGTGGAAGACAATAGGAAAATAACACCACGTGACTACCTAGAACTTGCTTTGCGGCCAGTGGAAGGTGGCAGTATGGACGTAGCAGCAAAAAATGAGGTATTCTTCTCACTTGAATTTTTGATAGGTTGAGAGAGATGATCCAAATTTAGGATGAAATTTTGAGTTTTCAAATTGTTATTATTTCCAGTGTGAGCAAGTAGGCTTGCCAAACAGTTGTGTATATATTTTTCCTTTAGTTAAAAATACAAATAGGATTGGTAAGCCTACTTGTTGTTTATGGAGTATAACACGGGTTGCGGTCACCAAAAACAACTGTTGAGACTTCAATTTTCAGCATCTATGGCCTGTTGTAAGATCTGATATGTAAACATGATGATCACTAGATCCGGGAGTCTATTCGAGCTTTATTTCCAGACAGAGAATGTTTCACCCTTGTCCGGCCTTTAAACAGTGAAAATCAACTTCAGCGAATGGATCAGATTTCGGTGAGCTTCCTCACGATTGAGTGTTTTTGTTTTTGCTTTCAACCTCACACTTTGTGGTGTAATTATGTTAATTATGTCATGTAGTTGGATAAATTGAGGCCAGAATTCAGGGCTGGTCTGGATGCATTGACAAGGTTTGTTTTTGAAAGGACAAGACCAAAGCAGGTTGGGGCAACGGTAATGAATGGGCCAATGCTTGCTGGACTCACGCAATCTTTTCTGGATGCTTTAAATAAAGGGGCAGTACCAACAATAACATCATCATGGCAGGTTTACTCTCTAATCAGACCCTTTTGTTTATTTTAATTGTATTGGTAAAAACTTGCATATGAACTACAAATTTCCAGATACGGATGTCGATGTTGGCTGAGATTGGAGAATATTCCAGAAATGCGTATCTTATACATTTTGGATATTTAGGATATAGTTTGGATTGAATGTTTTCTTATTAGCTTATTAATCTTTCGTTGCTATTTGGATATAGGTTGTATTCTTTATCAGCTCCTTTGTTATCAGCAGCCTATATAATTAATTTAATAAAAAAAGCAGAATTTTACGTTAAACTAGAAGTTTTTCAGTCACCATAAATCTTAGGAAGAGTTCGTTTGTGTCTAGACCTGTGACTAGATCGCGAAGCCTCATAACAATTTACTTTTTAAGGAAAAGTGAGTACTAATGATGAGAAATAAAATGTAGACACCTGTGTTGCCTTTTGCCAGAGATAGGTTATAGGTAGTGCACATATTTCCTCGGAAACGTTGTTAGCCAATTATCTGATCCTTTTCTCTTGTTACGAGTCTTATGACATATTTTTGGAATTTTATTGTGGAAAATGTCAAGTGGTGCATTTTGATTATTAATAAAATGAAACTTTACATTTCATTTTGGTGAAATAAACCTTATCTTGTAGAGGTTTTATACTATATCCTTCGGCTGTAAGCGGAAAAAAGAGGAAAATGTCAAGTGGTGCATTTTCATCATTGATAAGATGAAACTTGACATTTCATTTTTTTGAAATAAAACCTCATCTTCTAGAGGAGTTATACATTATCCATCTGCTGTAAGCGGAAAAAAAATCCATTTTAGTATCATCTCTTACAGCTAAATATTTTATTTGTTTGTCTTTTGTAGAGTGTTGAAGAAGCAGAGTGCAGAAGAGCATATGACGCAGCTGCTGAGGTGTACATGTCTTCTTTTGATCGCACAAAACCACCCGAGGAAGTAAGTATCTATCTCACAAATATTTAATTGTCGACATCTATGTAGTTACGTATTACCTTGCATATGTAGGCTGCACTAAGAGAAGCGCACGAGGCAGCTCTTCAAAAGGCCCTATCTGAATTTAGTGCTACAGCTGTAGGAGCCGGTTCTGTAAGGCAGAAATATGAAAAGCAACTGCAGACTTTCTTCAGAAAGGCATATGAGGTATCAAATTTAAGACTGCTGAAAAACTTTCATAGAAAATTGCATCTTGAGTTGTTGAAGGAATAAATAAGGCTTCTGTCTCTAAAGACTAAAGAGGGCAAAGTTTGTCAATATTTTTATGCACATTGTATGAATGTGCTACATTTGTTTCTCTTATGTCCATTAATCTACGTGTGTTTATTTCTCTGGGGGAGGGGAGGTGGCATTAGATTAGATCTGAGGTGGTTCTAATTTTCAATTATACGTGAAGGGCATTAAATTATTATTTTGCTTGTCACTTCGCACCTTTTGATGTGTGCACTGTGCAGGTGTTTACAAGTACCTTGCGCTGCGTAGTTACAGCTTTGAATCTGTTGCCCATGCTTTTTAGTCATATTGATTGATTTTTGTTTGTTTTATTATCTAGGATTACAAAAGGAATGCATTCATGGAAGCAGATTTACAATGTTCTAATGCTATCCAGAGCATGGAAAGGAAACTAAGGTCTGCTTGTCATGCTCCAGATGCCAAGTTAGAGCAAGTTCTTAAGGTGTGTTTCAATTGAGACTTCCATGGACAAACTATTTTGAATGCTTATCACTATTGTAGTTATATAGACATGCATCATTATCTGGTTGTTCTATAGGTGGTCTTTAGTTGTCTGACAATTTGCAAGATACAAATCAGTTGTACATTAAAGCATTTTTCTATTGCGAATACTTTTTTGAGATCTTATAACGGCGATGCTGTATGTTCGTAAGCAACTCATGGTTTGAGTTATGGTCCTTGATGTGTAGCTTTTTTTTCCAAATCTTGTATGACATTGTGGAGTATTCATATATTTGTGATTAGATCTTCATATAGCACTTGTTAGTGTGAATGTCTTAGATTTATAAAGTTGTTTACATGATTCTAATTATCAATTTAAAATCTGAAGACTTTCTATGTAGGATAAGAAAGCAGCTGGCATTGATATCCTATAACATCATCTCTTTTTTTTTTGCTAGTTGGCATAGTTGTCATTGATCTAGATGCAAGGAAACTTTCATCTAAACTAGCATAGTGCCCGTGCCAAGCACAGGATTGATTTATTAAAAGTTTTTGATTAGACGATATTAAAGTTGTCATACAAGATAAACTGAATCTTCTCAAATCTTAACTAATAATCCTATCAAACTAACTTTTCTTGTATATTAAATAAAGTTTAATATATAATTAAATTGGACCAACTGATATAACTTTGTTAAAAGGATGGATGATTTGGCAGATGATGATTGGATGATGGTGACACGTAGGCGAATTGAATGTGGTGTCGACACGTAGGATTTAGGCCTCTCCTTTAGTATATATATAGATTCTGGTAGGAACCATTGGTTGTCGATTTTTCTTCATTAAATTTTACTTTGGATTATATATAATAGAAGAAAAAACACAAGGGCGAGAGGATATAAACTAGTGCCAGAGCTAGCCATAAGTCCATAATTGAAGTGAACTTGTTTTTCTAGACTATGATAATTATTATGACACATGAAATCTAACAGAATACAGCGTATTTGTGTTTTGATTAATCACGATTAACTCATGTGGAATATTTCCTGACTGGGAGTTAACATGGGGATGCATACAGGTTCTTGATGATCTACTTCTTGAATATGATAAAACATCACATGGTCCAGGGAAATGGCGAAAAGTGGCTCTTTTCTTGCAGCAAAGGTGAAGTTTTCTTTTTGCTCTTGTTTGTTTGTAATGTATGATAACTCTGATCCTTAAGATCTTTTCAGTTTGGAAGGCCCTATTTCCGACCTTGCAAAGAAGCAAATACATCAAATTGGATCAGAGAGAAGTTCTCTGTTGCTGAAGTGCCGCTCAATTGAAGATAAGATGAGTTTACTCAGCAAGCAGTTGGAAGCTAGTGAGAAGCATAAAGCTGAGTATTTAAAGCGTTATGAGGATGCTATTGGTGACAAGAGGAAGCTTGCTGATGACTACATGAGCCGTATAACTAACTTACAAGGCAAATGCAGCTCCCTTGAGGAAAGATGCTCTAGCTTGGGGAAGTCTTTGGAATCTGTCAGGCAGGACTCCTCTGATTGGAAAAGGAAATATGAACAGGTAATCTCGAAGCAGAAAGCTGAGGAAGACCAGGCCAGTGCTGAAATAGCTATTCTAAAGTCAAGGAGTAGCGCAGCTGAAGCTAGGTTGGCTGCTGCTCATGAACAAGCCCAGTCTGCTCAAGACGAAGCAGAGGAATGGAAACGGAAATATGAGGTTGCTGTAAGAGAAGCTAAATCTGCACTGGAGAAAGCAGCTGTTGTGCAAGAACGTGCTAATAAGAATATGCAATCAAGAGAAGATACCCTTAGATCACAATATGCTAGAGATCTGGCTGATAAGGTAGAGTATTGTTCTTATTTTCATACATGTTCGTATTCTCTCTATGCCTGACATGGAAAATAATAATTTTGTGATGTGTTACTGGTTAATAAATATGCAGGAAGATGAAATCAGGGAGAAAGCAGCAAAAATTGAGTTCGCAGAGCAGCGACTGACAACCTTAAGTTTGGAGTTGAAGGTGAGATTCTTTCAGTTACAGTTCTGAAGGAGAATCATTTGTGTACACTTCTTTGTTGTTCAGAAATCATAATATTGCTTGATCTTCCTCCACTTTTTTTTTGCGTCAGATCTCTTACCTAGACAATAGATTCTTTTTCTCCCAAATGATTCTTCAAAAACTTGGCATGCCTCTTATATTATCATATGTAGTGGCCTTATACAATTTAATAACTATATGCCTATATGGTATAAGCAGAATTTCTATAGAATATAAAAACGAGGATGTGGTTTCTTGCTTTCAACTTTACAGGTTTTTTACACACGGTCACGATGTCTGTCTAGGTTCTACTGACTCGTTGCTTTCTAGTATATCTATATGACAGATTGGTATACCATATTCATCTGTTTCTTGTCTTCTCAGGCTGCTGAATCAAGGATAAAGAGTTACGATCTGAACATTGCAAGCTTGAGAAGTGAGATCAAAGAATTGAGTGAGAGATTGGAAGCTGCAAATGCAGCTGCACAATCTTATGAAAGAGAAGCACAGATTTTGGAGCAGGAAAAGACTCATCTTGAGGAGAAGTACAGAACTGAATTTGCAAGGTTTGATGACGTGCAGGACAGATGCAGAGTTGCTGAGAAAGAAGCCAAAAAAGCCAATGAAGTGGCTGATAAGGCACGAACAGAAGCAGCAGCTGCTCAGATGGAGAGGAGTGAAATACAACGTGTAGCCATGCAAAGGTTAGCTCAAATTGAGAGGGCTGAAAGGCAGCTCGAGAACTTGGACAGGCAAAAGAGAGATCTAGCAGAGGAATTGGATAGACTACGTGCATCAGAGGTGGATGCCAACTCCAAGGTGGTGATGCTGGAGGCTCGGGTTGAGGAGAGGGAGAAGGAAATAGAGACCCTGATGAAATCTAACAATGAACAGAGGGCCAGCACCGTTCACGTTCTCGAAAGCCTCCTTGAAACCGAACGTGTTGCACGTGCAGAGGCTAACCGTAGGGCAGAAGCTCTATCGGTTCAGTTGCAGGCCACCCAAGGTAAATTGGATGCAGTTCAACAAGAGCTTACTTCTGTGCGCCTGAACGAGTCTGCTCTGGATGGAAAGCTTAAGACTGCTTCACATGGCAAACGCCCAAGGATGGATGATTATGAGATGGGTGGGGACTCTGTTCAGGAAGTGGGGGCGAATGAAAGAATAACCCGAGACAGCAAGAGACGGAGGAGTACACTTAGCCCCTACCAGTATACAACATCAGTTGGGGATGGAAGCTCTGTGCTGAGGGAAGAAGACGATAATGCCAGCCAGCAGACTGAGACAGAGGATTATACAAAGTTCACTATGCAGAAACTCAAGCGGGAGCTTACAAAGAATGATTTTGGGGATGAGTTGCTGAAGCTGAGGCAACCGAACAAGAAGGATCTCATTGCTTTGTACGAGAGATGTATCCTTCAGAAATCCTGATTGGTCAATCAGGCCAGGATCAGTGGTTAGATCAGTTTGCTAAATGACTCAACCTGGACCTTTGGCGGTAAAGATATTCAAATATTTGGAGTTCTCTAATTTCTACCCACCATGCTAGACTAACCAAGAGATTGGTGTTTCAGTTTATCCTTTTGAGACAATCTGAGGTGGTTTTTAGGTCTTTCTGTTTCAAGTTGTTTGGTTTTCGGGTGTGTGTTGTGTTTCTATGGAGTCTGTTTAGCGCTCCTCAGTGCTTATGCTCTTTGTAGACTCGAGGATGGAAGTATAGATCTAGGGGCTGATCGTGCACTTGTAGAGTAAGTAGTGTTTGTAGTGGTGGTTTGGTAAGTATGGTTTTCTAGCTTTCTTTGTGAGTATGGTTTACTAATTTTCTGTGTGTTTTATGTGGTAGTGTACACCTGACTGGTTTCTTGGTGCTTCTGGACATCCCTCTTCAATTTGAGCAATTATGGTAGCAGTACATTTGACTACATTCCCTCATCGGTTTCCTTTTTCAGGGTTTCTAGAGTTTTGGAGTTTGAATCTAAGTTTCTATAAGCCTAATAATTTTATGTAGGTTAGCTAGTAGTCACTCCAAGGCATGTCTAGTGTCTAGTCGTCTACTCCTTGTTTATGTTGGAGAGAGTGGTGAATCAGTAAAATTATTTTAGTAAAAATATAAGTATGGGTGAGGATTAGGTGAGAACAGCCACTTAGGGAGAACAATTTGTTCATATGAATACATGCACACTTAATATGAAAATTTATGTATTTATGAGCCACTTAGGAGCATATGAATACATGCTAAGAAAGCAGATCAACATATATTAAGAAAGTATATGCATATATGTACACTACAAAAAATATGAACTCATTAGTATGTGACACATGTTTCTTATTATTGTGCATAAGTTTTCTACTTGGTGTTATTGAACACAACATTTTTATGTCCATACTTTGAGCGGCCATCCGCATGGGATCTTTTTCCTAAAATATATATATTTTTGAATCAAACATGGAGGATTGACCCATCGGAGGAAAGCCATATATTGTGGAGGCACTAGCTAGTGATTATACACTTAAGATCAATTTACTTCATATTATTTATCGTTATAATATTTGAGAAGCATGTAGTTAAACAAATGGAAGATTGGTTCTGGTGGCCTATGATGGAATAGAGTGTGGGAATCTTTGAATCTTCTACTTGTAAGCCGTAGTTTCATAAAGCTGTTCCCCATGGTGAAGACTGAAGACCCAGCTCATCATCAACATCTTATTATTAATATTATCCTTGAGTTTTTTGAAATAGAGATCTATCTCTAAACCATATTAGATTTGTGAGGTTTTACATATGGGTCATATTATATACAAGTAGTACGTGTAAGTGTTCGTTCACGTAATGAAATTTGGAAATGGAATATGTTCCAATAAAAGGGCAAAGGTGTGTGGAGAGCCTAGGCTGTGCCTGTGCCTGTAGTGATGATAAAATTCCTGAAATTTCACTCTTTAAACTGGAAAATCAAACAAGAAGGAATTTGCAAATCTCTTTATCACAGCCGAAAACACACAAACACACCAATTAAACAGATAGGTTAGCCTTATTGTGATGGTTGTCAGATGCGTTTCAGACTAGCCCCATGTCTCAACAGCTGGACAGTGGACCCTACTGTTTTCCAACCATGATTCTAAGTTGTACACCAAAATTTGAGTATTCGTCCAAGCAATACACAATTTCCCACATTTTTTTGTGTATCCTTGGAATTTTACGCTACCTAAAAAGTTCGTCTTTATATATTAATGAAAATAGTTGTATTTCTAGCTTCAAAATTTTATTTAGATGGTTGTCAGATGTGTTTCAGACTGTTGCGATAACAATTATGTTGAACCAAAGTGGGTGTTGCTCCTCCGGTGAACCTTCCTCCTCCGGATCCAGATCTGATGCCCCCTTTTCTGTTTGCCTTCGCGCCAAGTAGTGAGTGCTAGGCTTGAACCCCGTTTCCATTCGGCTCACCGCTGCAGATCTTTTTCTGACTTGAAATCAGTGTTCTGACTCGACATCTCGATTTAGTTTTGTTTGAGATTGTTGTTCCGTTTTGCAAAGGAGACAGTGGTCGTGTGATCCTTGGTGGTTTCTTTTGATGAAGTGACTCCAGATTGTGTCTTTTTTTTGCTTTTCGGTTGCGTCATCGTCGTGTTGGTTTCTCTCAACCCATGTATGAGTCATTTTCATCGTCTTAGTTTGTTATGTTTCTTTGTTGTTGTTTTTCTTTCCTTGTTGTTTTTTTGCTTTCTTTTGTCCGTTGTTTTCGACTGTCGATTCTTCGACCTCTCAAAAATCCAGATTTGTTTCCATTGGATTTTCGAATTCTTACTTTATTATTAAAAAAAAATTATCCCTAAGCGACCGCTAAAAGAAAAAAGGTAATTGGGTTTGTATACTCTTTTCATAATAAATTAAGAGTTAATATCCCTCACTAAATTTATTAATTTTGTATATCCTCATATATACTTAAGACTGATTTACCCCTTACCTCCTATCAATACTTTGTAACTATCTATCCTTTTAACATCGTAACAACTTACTCATTAAACTCACATGAATATAATTAAGGATATTCCTTAATATTGTTCAATAAGAAATGCCACCGGGGACCAACGACGCATCTCCTTCGGCGACCCACCACCACCACGCACCTCCTGCTGCAACATGCATCATACAAGACATTCACAACCGTTGATAGTAATCACCTTTTTTTAAACAATATATAGTATTTACATACAAGACAAATACATATGAGAAATTACGTTAACGTAGACAAGATAGGATATTTATTATATATTAATAATATAAATATTATTTATAAGATTCGTATAAGACACTTACAAGACATATACAAGAAATTTATTATTCTTGTAAATATAAAATGGCATTCAAGATACAATATACAAGAATAATATAAACCCTTTACAAGACTCGTGTAAGACGTTTACAAGACACTTATAAGATATTTACAAGATATATAAGACACTTAGTTACAGCTCTTGTAGTCACAAAAATACATACAAAATACAATATACATGAAAAATATAAAAATCTCTTACAAGACTCATACACGACACTTACAAGAAACTTACTATTCTTGTAGATACAAAAACACATACAAGATGCAATATACGGAGTACAAGAACAATATAAACCCTCTACAAGACTCATACAAGACATTTATAAGACACTTACAAAAAAATTACAATTCTGGTAGACACAAGCATATATAAGATACAATATACATGAACAATATAAACCCTTTACTAAGATTCGTACAAGATGCCTACAAGACTCTTACAAAACGTTTACAAGATATATGCAAGAAATTTACAAAAAACTCACAATTCTTATAGACATAAAAACACATACAAGACACTTGCGATTCTTGTAAACATAAAAGTCTAGTTTTTTGTGGTAACTTCTCATCAATTTGTTATCCAAAATAAATTCCTTAGGTATACAAATCATGTAAAAGAAAGAGCGAAAATTCCCATGTGAAATAAGGGATATACATGTATAAGAATCATGTGGTGGTATAGAGAATTCGTCCACAATTTGAATTCAGCAATCTTAATCTCTCATACTATAAGTTGGGTCGAACGTGGTTCAAATTCATCCGAAACAAAATAAATGAAATAGTAATTGGTTAAAATTAAACTAAATTTCAAATGTCCATATTTATTTAAATTTTCAAGAAAAACAGAAAGACATAAGGTGTAAAGTTGCGGTGGAGCGATGCAATGGTACAGTAGAAGGTGATGGTTGTCGATCGGTGCTCAATGTTCAGAAACACATACAATTGTTCGACGGCGTAATGAGAATGATAAAGTTGAATGTTATTAGATTTGGAGAATTAATTAGGTTAAGTCAATATTTTATTTTTTAAGATTATTTTTATCCTTTTAATATAATGAAATATGTTTAATTGGAAAAAGTTTCAATGGATATATTTACTTTTAAAGATAACACACGATATATTTTTTCCAATTTTTCAAAAAAAAAGTATCCCTAAACGCCTCCGAAAAATACCGAAAATACCCCTAAACTCTTCTCATAAGTAAACGAACCCCCCTTCCTCACATTCCACTGCCATTCACTGCTCCTTCTTTTTCATCTCTCTCACTCGCGCGATTCTGGAAATTGCAATGGAGAAGGCAACTTCAGCAGCATCGAAGGCAACAAAGAAGAAGTGGTTCGTCAAGAGGTTAATGAGCAAGGCGGCTTGGAGATGGAGGTTTCTGAGCTCCGGTTTACGCTGGAAGAGGCTTAGCCTCCAAATCTCCTTCTTCGACGACGTCCTCTTCAAGTTTGTCTCCGTCTTCGAAGCGATCGTTCTCGTCTCCGCCCTCTGCTTCTTCTACTGCTTCTGTGGTTGCCATTTCTGACCTCATCCTCTTCGATTTTTCCTTTTTTCTTTTCTCAAAATTTCACTTTTTTTGGTAAGACTGTTATTCTCTGACTCATCGGTGGAGGAATGAAATAGAACAGGGGTTTAGAGGAGATGAGAGTGCTCACCGGCCTTCCTGGCGGTCGATTCGCCTGCTAATATGTAGGAATTTCCGGCGAATCTGAAGGATTGTGACGGAATTAGAGGAATTTCTGTGTCAAGGTCTAGATGTTTCTAGAAAGATCGATGAGAGAACGGCTTGTTTTCTGGTGCATTTTGAGTTGTGCATCTGCTGTCGAGTTTTTCTCTTGTATAAAACTAATCACTGTTTAGTGCAAAATTGTGAAGCCCTAGAGTTCTATTTCTGCTGTTGCCACTACTAGTCATACATTCTCGATTCTCCTTTTCATTTTCTACCTGCTAAATTTGTCATTCAAAATGCAATTTGTTTCTTTCTGAGCAAACTTCTTGCAAAAGGAGACAAATGCGGGTAAAAATCAAATAATCCATGTGAAAAGTTAACTTTGCTGTCTTGATTGTGATTGAAGTTAGGTCGTTGCAAGCTTGAACAAATAAGATATCCTAATATATCCATATAGTTCACTTGGAAATTTCTTCTTTTGTTTCCGTTAGATGAGATAAGATTTTAAGATTAATCTTGACTAGTTTGGCTCTTCATATGTAGGTATGGCTTTTTCCATTCTTTTTATAATAAATTTTTAGTTCTTCACATTTTAAGGGTGATAACTAAAGTAGGAAAGGCTACAAATCCTACAATGCTTTTCTTCCCTTATTTTTTGTTGACAAATGCAAGATTAGATGAGAAGATACAACTACAAATGACATTACAAATCCACGATAGTTAAATGGGTAGCTTAGTAGCTACCCATTTTTTATGTTGAATAGCCGTTTTGACAAAAATAACAATTACATAAACCTAAGTGAATATCTCTATATTTGTCATTTTCAATAAATCAATTTTATGCTTAACTATTCACTTAATGAGTATGTAAATAATGTAATCGACCGTAACAATTATGCAGATTTTTTTTTTCAACTTCAAACACAATTGCGAGAGTTTGCCGTGTAATTAAAGTAGCTTGAGCTTTATGAATTCTCTCCAATTGAGATTATTCATTTCCTAAACTCTATTTTTAAATATATATACTCCACTACGGCATTATTAATCAATTTATTTTAGATTAATTCAAAAAAAAATCAGAAAATAATATGACAAATTATGATAATGGAACATAAGAAAATAAATTAAGAAATTAGATAATTGGACCATGGTCCACGGCTCTATAAAACAAGTTTAAAAGGTTAAAGAGTTCTTAAATTATTGGGGTCATGTAAAAAAACAATATCAAACTTGTAATGTTTTTATTCGTGTAAAATAGTATAATGTGTATGTTAAACTTTTGTTATAAGTAAAATACAACATTTTATAACCACCGTTAAAATTCATAGCACGTATTATTTTATTATCTTATATAGATTCACGAAAAAAATAAAAATAGGGGGAGAGAGAGGAAAATAGTCGTGTTCCCGCCAAACAAGGTGTTATTTTCCCGCCAAAGCACTGCACCTACGGCCTACCTCTCCCGAATTCGTTTTCTGTCTATTCGCTCTCTCTTTCTCTCTCTCTCTCTGGCGCGGTCGCTCACTCGGACTCTGCTGTGTCTGTATCGGCGTTTCGAAGTAGGCCGAGAATACCATGGATATCAGCCAAGAAGCCTTTGCAGCTCACAAGCGTACATTCCTCGAATTCCTAGACCACGATGTAGATTGTCCTTCCCCTCCCATTTAAATTTCAGATTTTTATGTCTGGTCCCTAATTTTCTATATCCTCCTCGAATTCAACAGGTAGGCCATGGGATTTATATGGAGGAGATCAGAAGTATGATCCATAACAAGCGCCGCCGCCGCCTCATCATCAACATATCCGACCTCCACGACTTCAACACCGATTTGGCTCGCAGGTTTTCGCTCCTCTTCTCTCCTTACTCTTCGAATTGTCTCTTTTTATGTATCTGGATTTCAATTTTGGCTCTGCTTACTGTACTGGTAGTATTAGGGTTTTTTTTCGTTCTGTTTATGGAAAATTTCTGGCGATAATTGCTAGGCTGCTGCGGAGTCCTGGCGAGTTCTTGCAGCCATTTACAGATGCGGTGACCGAAGTCACTAGGAGCATCGATCCCAAGTATTTGAAAGAAGGAGAGCAGGTTCTTGTTGGATTTGATGGGCCCTTCGTTTCACGGAGGGTTACTCCTAGAGAGCTTCTTTCAGATTTCATTGGTTCTATGGTCTGCATTGAGGGCATTATCACAAAATGTAATACTTTTCTCAAATTACTATTCTTTTCATATGTTCTGTCGATACATGATTCCTACCTTTGCTGCTATTTCTCTCCATGTATGACCTAGTAGGAATTTGTGTAGCCTTGTATTGTACGAGGAAGTCTTTCTTATGGTGGATGTGTCATTTAGGATTGGATTTTCGTACTCCACACTAGACTAAAAGGACCCTCCACGAATGTTCCTTGTTTCAACTTGCTTTGAACATAGAGTAAAAAAATTTCTTGTAGGCCATGCCTGTGGACATCAAGGCTGCATCAGAATTGATGCCAAAGGGATATTAGGTTTGCAGCTTTATGTTCAAGGTAGGAATCTTAGGTTCTAGTATAGTGATGTGAGTTAAATACAGAGTTTCATTCTGCATACACAACAATTATATTGCTGTTAATGCTGTTGTTGATGGTATTTGAAATGCATCTTTGTTCAAGATTCTTCAAAATGAACACTTTGCACTTGAAAATGTAATTCTAAACAACTTTTTACTTGAATAAGTGAAGTGCAGGGACTACATATGTGAGGTTTAATTTAAAATGTTATATCCATGGATCTGTTCTATCAAATGGTTTAAGCCTTTTTTCAAAATAAATTCTGATTGCCACACTCTTCCATTTAGTTAATTTTAAACCCTTTCCTTATCTAATTGGATTGCTTTGATATTCACACCTTAATGTGATTCTAGTTGCCTAATAGTTTTCATACATTCAGGTTCTCTTGTCAGACCCAAGGTTGTGAAAAGTGTTCATTTCTGCCCTATAACTAAAAATTTTACAACCCGTGACTACAGAGATATCACATCAACCACAGGTTTGCCCACTGGTTCAGTGTATCCTACACGGGTAAGCTCTAGTCTTGTAGTTTAGTTTCTGCATATGCATTCTGTGAGATTTGTGTTGAACAAATTGATTGCTGTTTCAGGATGACAATGGAAACTTATTGGTGACCGAGTATGGATTGTGCAAATACAAAGACCATCAGATGCTATCGATGCAAGAAGTTCCTGAAAGGTCTGCACCTGGTCAGCTTCCACGAACAGTGGATGTAATAGTAGAAGATGACCTGGTTGATTCATGCAAACCTGGGGATCGTGTAGCAATTGTTGGCATCTATAAAGCCCTCCCTGGAAAAAGCAAGGGGAGTATGAGTGGAGTATTCAGGTTCTTCCTACTGTCTCAGTGCATATGCAGTGCCCTTATGGGGAAATTCTCCAATTTTTTTTACATCTGTTGGATCAATGGTTCTGATGAGATTATAATGTTTTGGCAGGACTGTTCTCATATCCAATAATGTTTCTCTGCTGAATAAAGAGGCAAATGCTCCAATATATGCTTCTGAAGATATTAGGAACATCAAGAAAATAGCTGAAAGGGAGGATACATTTGAACTTCTTGCTAATTCACTTGCACCATCAATTTATGGACATGCATGGATTAAAAAGGCAGTTGTTCTATTAATGCTTGGTGGAATGGAGAAGAACTTGAAAAACGGGACACACTTGAGAGGGTAAGCTATTGTTAATTCTTATGTTTTTTCATTTTTGTCTGCAAGTAGATATATATATTAGTCACTAACCTCCAAGTCTCTAGGATTTAATAAATTAAATGTATCCTGCTCTCAGAGACATAAACATGATGATGGTTGGTGATCCTTCTGTTGCCAAATCACAACTACTTAGAGCAATTATGAACATTGCACCACTTGCAATATCAACCACTGGTCGAGGTTCGTCTGGTGTTGGTCTTACAGCAGCAGTGACTTCTGATCAAGAGACAGGTATTGCATTTTAAAATCCCAAAGACTCGAGTATATTACCTATATTTACCAGGTATATGAGAACCATTATTCCTTCACCAGGGGAAAGAAGACTAGAAGCTGGAGCTATGGTTCTAGCTGACCGTGGAATTGTTTGTATAGACGAATTTGACAAGATGAATGATCAAGATCGTGTTGCCATACATGAAGTCATGGAGCAGCAGACTGTGACTATTGCCAAGGCTGGTATCCATGCTTCGTTAAATGCTCGATGCAGTGTGGTGGCAGCGGCAAATCCCATTTATGGATCTGTAAGTTTGAAGCTAGAAGTGCATTTTTATTGTCTTGACCACATGACAGCTTAATTTTTCTTTATTGTCTGGTGTTTCTTTCACAGTATGATCGGTCATTGACTCCAACTAAAAATATTGGACTCCCGGACTCTTTACTTTCTCGTTTTGATGTACTTTTCATTGTATTGGATCAAATGGATCCAGAGATTGATGGCCATATTTCTGAGCATGTTTTGCGGATGCACCGGTACCGATCTGCAGCAGATGGAGGTGATCTTCTTACCTATAACGTTTAGTCTTTATGAAGATAGTTTGAAAATTTAATAAATGATTGAAAGTTCAGGTGATGGATTACTTGATGCAAGCTCACAGCATTCAAGAGAAGAGGAGGCTGATGCAGGCTCTTCTGTCTTTGTAAAGTATAACAGAATGCTGCATGGAAAGAAGACAGATAGGGGCCCTAAACGTGACACTCTGACAATCAGTTTCCTGAAAAAGTATATTCACTATGCAAAGCACAGAGTGCAACCTGAGCTGAGTGATGAGGTGGTGGTTCATCAATTCTTTTATATGTTATCATAATTAAATATTTTACTGAGTAAATTACCCTAGATGAGGTTCCTTGTATGAAGTGCAATTTATTGTCAAGAAGTTCAGAATTCGGTCTATTGTCCCTGCTGAGTTTTGCACTGACCCTTTTCAGGCATCTGAGCAAATAGCAACTGCATATGCAGAGTTAAGGAATGCCAGTTCAAATGCTAAGGTGTGCTAATCAAACACAAGGGGTTAAACTTTGTTTTTGTTCTGTAAGTTAGAAAATAATATGTTTTTTTATAAACTCGTGTTAGGGTGGTGGAGGAACACTCCCAATCACTGCCAGAACCTTGGAAACTATAATCCGGCTCTCCACTGCTCATGCAAAGCTGAAGTTGAATAGAACGGTGATTTTCCATAACTAGCTCTTTGATTTGGTAGTTATGAGCCTTTGACTTGTGTGCAAGGGTTATTATTCATATTTTTTTTATTTTAGTTATGTTCTTTCATCATTTTCAGAATGTCTTCTGGGATTTGTGTCGATCATTTTATTCTCAAGTTTGATCTCTTGGAATTATTCTCTATCACCCCTCTATCGAGTCATATGGATAGAAAGGAGCTTCTGTAGTAGTTTTCATCTGTTCAGCTATTCTTTCTGGTACATTGACTTTGTTTGATTAGAAGTTTAACGAGATCCCTTGCCTCTTGTTTGATAGGTTGTAAAATCTGACGTTGAAGCTGCACTTAGAGTTCTGAACTTTGCTATATATCACAAAGAGTTAACTGATATGGAGGATCGTGAGCAAGCAAGGAACCAAGAATTTGAGAGGAAACGAAAAGCTGATCATGATGGTCACAATGATAGGGATGATTTAAGCCAGCATAAAAGTAGCAGATCTGGCGGTGATACTACCACTGCCACTGAAAGGTAATGTTCCTCTTACATGGAAATCTCTGTCTTCAGTTCAAAGCTGAAGACTTCGATAACTTAATGTTGCCTAATGTGCTATAGCAGTGCAGACTGAACATGTAGCTTGTATGGCAACATTAATTGGGGGATTGAGAGGCTGTTTTAACTCTACTAAATAATTGTCAAGTCTGACTAAGATAAGTATAAATATAGAAGGCAATAATAAAAATGGGAAAGGTTAATGAAAGCATCAGCTTTGCTATTCCTCATCATCTTCAACATCTAGCATCTATTAGCTTCACCAACCTTGTGCTGCACTGCTCCAATAGTTGTAAAATGTTGGGAAAACAAACTGATTTTACTAGTCGTCCAGAACAACAGTAAAAAAGGAAAGTGGGGAATATTGTATAAGATGCTTGATGTTTCTATGAAGATACCATGTCCTCTTAGTTAGCAACCCTCACATCCTCTCTTTTTTCTTGCATCATGCAATGTGTAATTAATTATTAATGGTAGTAAAATCTCTCTTATTATCCTTCCAGTGGAAGATTTGACGGTATGGTTGTAGATGAACCTCCTGCAACTCAATCAGATGTCAATTTATCTCCTGAAAGGTTCGTTCTTTGCAAACTGAAAAAAGTTGCATCCAGACTTTTTCCGCCTTTGTCTTTTCTCACAAAAATGTGTCATCATTTTAGGCACTTCTGTTGAGATTGTCTATAGCGTCTTCTATGTTCTCTTCCTAACGAAATAAGTTGTTTGTGTCGAGTTGCAGGATCCAAGAATTTGATTCTATATTTGGTCAGCACATGCGGGCAAACCACTTGGATGCCATATCTATCTCCGACATTGAGAGGGTTGTGAACTTGGAAGCAATTGTGCCTTACTCGAATGCAGAAATACAACACCTTCTTGAGGTGATTGTTATTTGTGTTGGTAGAACTACAAATTGTTTTACTTGAAAGAATAATATGTAGATTAAAATGATGGTCTTGTTTTGGCATGGGATGTTAACAAAACATTAGTTTGTGAGCTTAACACAAAACCGTTCTTATATATGCAGAGGCTGCAAGAGGGTAACAGGCTGATGATAGTAGATGAAACAATTCACATGATGTGAATAGGCCGTTGGCAGGAGAGAAGCATGACAACTGCTCACTGGTAATGATTATAGTAGTGAACTAAGATTTATATATTGCTTTCTTGTCAATCTACGGCATAATATTCGTGCTCAAAGCTTCATCATCTATTCTTTTCAATAAATTCAGTGCCACTATTTGTAATTTATTTTTGCTGTACTAATTGCAGGAATTTTGTTGAAATGTTGTCATATACTTCTGATAGATTCAAGCCTAAGAAAGCTGTACTTGTTGAAACTGCAAGGCCATGAAAGTGATCACTTGTAGCATTGTACATGTATGGCAAGCTTGCCTGTCATATATCTTAGGATGCTTCACTTATATTTATTTTCCTACATATGATTAGTTTTTTAGGACAGTTTAAGACAGTTAAAACAGCAATTTTAGCTTCACATGATTATATTTATGACAAAGCTTACAAATTTCAGATATGCTGAGCATACTGGTTATTTAATGGAAGAAAATTTGATTGGTTTTGCATCATCCTCTTGTGTTTTCTCCACTCATTTGCTTACAAATTAACTTGGCTATGCAATAGAAGAGTACCTGACACAATTTCACATAGGCTGAGCAAACTGCAGAGCTCTCTAGTTTAATGCCATGGAGAAGGATATTGATTCAGGAAGAAGAGGTAGCAAAAAAATCTTATAATAAACAGAAAATTTACAACTCTGGGAAAGATCAACAATAAAATGGAAGAAAGAGCAAATGATCTGTTTATACAAAATGAGAAAGAGTCATCTGAATGTCGGAAGGAAGATCCGGAAACAGCAAATTACAATTAGACAAGGAAAGCCACCATGGAAGCAACCAAACCAATCAATCCGGAAACCTGGAGAGTCATCCCAGAGCTCTGCATTGCTGGAGAAGGCGCCATTGCCCCAGAATTCTCGACATCCATGGCAGAACCCGACACAGCAAAGAGCGCAAGGATCAAGACGACAAGAGCAGATAGCAGTGATGAAGTCTTGGAGTAGCAAGAATAAGCAGAATCCTCTTCTCCTTTACTTCAAACTTGAAGCTTTCTTGTACAACTGAATTAACAAATAACAAGTGAGATTTCTAATTCTGCTTGTAGTTGATGAGAGCAAGAGTGCTTTATAAGGTGGTATTTCTTAGGGAGCCATGACAATCATGTTATGCTATGTTATACATAATTAAGCAGAATCTCACACTGGATTTGCTGTCAATGATTTTTAATTGTTTTTGTTATTTACAAGGCTGGAAATTGAGGCGATGATAAGAATATATATTCCAAAATGATTTCCGAGTCCTGTTCCAGGTGTGTCTTTTCTGTCAAGTTATCAATGTGTATCTTTTAAGTGATCTTATATTGCTGTATTGTGTTTGTTGGAACTCATTTTAACATGTGGCGCCGGGCTCTTTTCCGGGCACAATTCCGGTGGGCTCCGGCCATTGTCAACACCGGAAAGTGGGAGCATTGGCTTCATCTACGCGAGCACACTCTCGTAGTGTACTCATACGACAAAAATGATTTCCGTTTGAATGAGAAATGGAGGCCCAATGTAGCTTGCATGAAGTGCAAAACTTGGGCAAATGTGGGGGCAAGAACTTGTCCCACATTGAAAGTTTGGAGATAAATCTCCTAGCATATATAGAGGAGAAATAGACTCAAGGTTGTGGCCTTGGGTCATTACCCATTTTAAATGGGGAGAGGACCTAGCTCATCAAGCCCACACGCGCACCGAGCCGAGCTTGGGCTGGCCAGCCAACGCCCTATCCTTTTGGGCCGATCCAAAAGGCCCATTAGTGGGCTTTGACCCAGCTTTAACTCCCTCAATAAATTCTCTCCGTTAACTCCATAAGTTACATTTTTTACAAATGTGTAACTCCAGTAAGAAGAGACTTTTCGTTAACAACGAAGTAATCTCTAATAGAAGAACCTAGCTCATCAAGCCCACACGCGCACCGAGCCGAGCTTGGGCTGGCCAGCCAACGCCCTATCCTTTTGGGCCGATCCAAAAGGCCCATTAGTGGGCTTTGACCCAGCTTTAACTCCCTCAATAAATTCTCTCCGTTAACTCCATAAGTTACATTTTTTACAAATGTGTAACTCCAGTAAGAAGAGACTTTTCGTTAACAACGAAGTAATCTCTAATAGAAGAACCTCTCGGGTTTCCTCATACAAGAAGACATTCTCCCACAAAAGCTCTCGTTTTTTTTTTCACTTCTCCTTCTCTTTTTCGTGTCTGAGAGTACACGCAGATCCGTGGGTTCGTTAGCTCTTGTTACTGGGTTGTGCGGTTCAAGAGATCGTCGCAGTTGTATCCTGGGATTCGGAACGTCAACAACCGTCACACTACGGGGCGTTTTCAGAATTAAGGAAAGAGATTTTTGTCTCGACTCTGCATCCGTTCTTCGTTCGGTATTTCTAAACTTCAGATTTCCTTAATTCATATTCGTATATTTGCAGTCTAAAGCTTTTGTATGCATATAGGAAATTATGTTCCTACAGTGTTTTATTTACCTGGAAAACACATCGGAACCTGAACTTGGACATCACAGTGCCATGATAAAGATTGCAGAGTGTATTACGTATAATCACAGTTGTCATGTGAGAGAAGGTTGGTTGGAGTTGGTGTTGGAATCAAGTGAAATGTAGATCACTCAATTAAATATTCTCCGGTCCCTATTCCGCGCGGGAATTAAATATTCTCTCATCCCCATTCCTCTTGTCATTCCTTGTTATATCAACATTTTTTTGTCATCTTATATCCTATATTTTTAAAACTGATGCTTCCACGTGCCTACATAGGTTACGGGTAAACCCAAATTTTCGACGAGTTATGGAAGCTTTTCTAAATCGTTAAACAAACAAGGACTGCTTAGAGAGAACAAACATCAAAAAAGACTTCATGGCCCAATGGATAAGGCGCTGGTCTACGAAACCAGAGATTCTGGGTTCGATCCCCAGTGAAGTCGTTTTTTGTGTTTTTTTTTATTCAACAGAATACAAACATGCTATATCCAATATTATGGATACGGGGACTTTTTACTTGAAACTACCCAATGGTCCCAATCCATATACATTGTCATCTGGATGCAAAAAAAAAGAAAAAAAGAATACAATAAGCAGAAGTTCATAAAAAGCTACTAGTGATTTGATATTTCAAATGTTCACAGCAAGCTAATAGTGATTTGGTATTGTAGCTCTAACTATGTTGATAGTCATAACTTGTCTCTCTTTGTAGAGCTCTCTCGAATCCAATGCCCAAATTGTTTACCAGTACCCATAATCTGGTTTTGCATGCTCTTCTGCATCTTCAGGCATTCTCTATGACACTAGGAAGCAAATTTAACATACTCATTGCTCAACATCAACCCATTCTTCCCTGTGAAGAACATGTCTCACTAATGTTGCATACCATAAGTATCACTGTGACCAGCTATGAGTCCGGTGGTTCTTTCAACCTTCTAAGAGCCTACAACAATAAGGTAAACCTCACATTAGCAACAGCTATGAGTCCGGTGGAGCTATGGATGAGTAGTTTGCCTTACTTGAAAAACTGAATTGCATGACGAAATTCATCAAGGGGTCACGTCTGCTCGGCTTTAGACGCACCCTTTAGATTCTGCAGTCGCTTTCTCAGGTATGCCTGCTTGAGTTTTTCTCGGCGAGCAGCAGCTTGTTCTTGCCTTCGTAGCTTGAGTTCAGAGGCTTTTTCTCTTGCTTCACTTGCTTCCTCGTGCACTTCCCTAAAAGAGATCAACACCATCACATATAGGTCACTACTGTTAAGAAGTTGAATATCTATCCTTCACAAAAGAAAACAGGAAATTCAGGCTGGAAAAGAACTGCCAGTTGATTCAGTTAAAGTGGAATTATTCTCCATTTAGAACTAGAATACACGATATACATATAAAATGGAATTTAGTTGAAGGACTCGCCTCACAAAACGCTTATGCTCATTGTGGTCAGCATTTACAGCCGTACGGCCAAGGCTGAAAGGTTTCTCACTGAATGGAGGAAAAGCATCATCTTCCTCTTCTTTTTGTGATGGTTCGGTGGTGGAACTATGGTGGGCTTGCTCCTTGTGCAACTCATCTTGCAATAGGCCCTTGCGGAGAAAATCAACACAATATTTCTCGTCATCTTCTTCATCTGATATCTCACCTCTCACAAGCTTCTCATACAACTCAGCCTTCTTCTCTAATGCTGCATAGCTAGCCGACCCATCTTTCTCAGCCTTGAAGGCAAGTTTGTCCCTGCTTTTAATCATTTAACCATGAATATGCAGCAAACATGTATGTTTTTGCATAAATATGACACATTTTTTACTCTTCCACAGTGGAAGTTCTACAACATACATAACAATAATTTTAAAAAATCATTTACTCCATTTCCTCCGTATTTATTTTCTCCATCTTACCATTCCTAAAATAACAAAAACACCAAACCAAGCAATGTGCACATACATAATGTATAATTTTGCAGCATCAGTCCTTGGAAACTTGCACCTCTACATTAGTACATTTTTATGTATTTATTAGGTCATAAATGAAAGGTGAAAACCTAAATTGGTCTACATGAGATAAAATTGATGTTAGCCAATCTGAAAGTGTTTCAAAAATCTATCCCTCAAAAGTCACCAAAACCATTAACATATACTTTCAATCTGATCTTCATAATTCCTCTTTGGAAGGAATGGTAGGACCACCAATGGTCCAACTAAAACCAAGGTTCATGTTCAGTAAAACCATACAATGCTCAAAGAACCAAGTGCTGAAAAAAAAAAGCTCACTTTTGAGAAAAGAAGCAAACATTATAACCATGTAATCCACTGGACAAGCTAGAAATTTATGTTCAGAACCACATCTAAATGACTATGTAATGTGATATGAACCACATCTAAACTCACATTCCAATCAATTGAAATGACTCGTCCCCTTTTTCCTCAAAACCCTAGGTTTGCTTCCACAATTGCAAACAACGCATACTAGATGAATCGATAAGCATGAATTATGACAGGAACTTGACTAAGTACAACAAGACATTAACGAAATTTGGAATTTTGAAAGGGGAAAGATTACTTGTGTGAACGGGATTGGACGCCAGAGTTCTTGCGCGAGAAATGGTCGCCGGCGGTGACGATCTTTTTGGCATGTCGAAACTCGACGTCGGGGCCGGCGAGGTCCCTGGACTTCTTGGATTCCTCCTGAGAACGGTAGAGCTGGGCCTTGAGCTCCATGATTGAAGAAGCTCCGACGCCTTCTATGGCCTTGACCTTTTTCGGCATAATCGTTGATTCCGTCAGCCATCCCAGAGATTCCACCGTCGATCTCTTCTTCTTCTCCTCCTCCTTCTCCCCCATCTCTGACTTCAAAATTCTCCTCTGGACTTCTCCTTCTTCCTCTTGTTCTCGAATTTCGACTGCCCTCAGGAAATGAACAAACATAAATAAACAACACACCCGTTTGGCTGTTGACGGGTCCTGAATCCGGATGGTGGATAATTGGGTTAAAGTTTTTCGGGTTCGGGTATTATTATTAGCCCACCAGTACGACATGTGCACAGTGCACTACTTTACAATACTAGGTGTAGTTGCATTTATTGTGTGTTAGTGTTGGTGAAAATAAAACTTCCTTTACCTAAAATGTATATTTTCGCAAAGTTGCAAAACCATGTATACATAAGGAGGGAAAGTAGGCTACTCATATATAACAGTTGTTTATGTGTAATCTAGTTAGGTTTTGGTGACTCGTATAATTCAATGTAATGCCCCAAATCAACCCTTTATTGGGGAGTCACAACGCCATAAATTTTATATAAAAATTCTTTCAGACAATTTAAGGAAAAAAACGTAACCTATAAAATCTAAAACCTGAACAAGGACGATTCCCTAATTTAAAACTTACTCAACGAAGGATTTTCCTGCAAATTCAATATACATAGGGGTCGGCGTACACAGACGCTTCCACGACCTGCTTAAATCAATCAAGTATCCCTTAACAGTAAAAGGGTCGGAAACACAAATAAAATCCCCATCTTAAAATTTGCATCATGTCACATGACCTCCTCCACGCTTCCGTTGTGCTACCTACAACCCTGTCCATGTGTAGAAACACAGCCAGTCCCCCATCGAAATGGGGTTAGTCTCCAATCAGACTAGCAAGTTATATCAGCAGTAAACGTGTGATAGTAAAAGTTAGGTAATCACAGACTAGCAGACCTACAACCATGCAGACACGAACGTTCATATATACAGACTTGATTATATCTGCACCTAACACTTCCAGAATGCATCATTTCATCTAATTGCAAGTGTACAAGAGAAATTACAGATTAATATATCATAACATGTTATCAACTCTAGAGAATACCCAAATTAACCTAGTTTATTATGAATACATTTATCCACATGATTACAAGTATACTAGAAGGTTACAGATAGTCAGATTATAGCATGAATGTATTAACACACATCGATCACAATGCTTATGATTTACCAACAGTAGATACACATAGAAACATCATATTCATATATTGATCAAGCACACTTCGATCATGAGGACTTCAACCCACTTTCAATCAAATCATAAATGTACAAATAGGAAAGCAATACTTACAAGCGATATATATAGACAACTATTCTGAACGACAGATATCGCAACACCTTACAACCTAATGTTACAAATAACTATACATGCATGTACAGATAATACAGATACTACAAATGCTTTACAACCTAAGGTTATAATAACTATATATTTATGAAATAGCCAGATCATAAGTTGTTATAGTATTTACATATTGAATTAATGCAATATCCAGAATCATCCAGAATAACCATTAGATGCAAATAATTCATACTGTAAGAATGCCCTAACAAGTACTAGACATAGTATCAATTCAGATACAATTATCACATCACAGTGATTCCAATAAATGTCCAATTGAATCACAGATTACCTCACAGATCACATCACAATAATTTCACTAAGTATCCAACTGGATCACAAATTTTCGGAATTAAAATCCATTGTTCAAAACCTATACCCGGGTATACTATCCTTGAAAGAAAAGGGTGATTGATCAATGTGATGATGCGTTTATGATTTTTATACCGCGGTTAAGGATTGTTCCGAATCCCGCTTGATATTAAAATGGTTTTAACTGGATTCATCCTGTGATACTCTTCCCGAAGTTCGGGTTGAGTAGGTCATAGGAGGTGCTTTACCTGTGTTGGGGAGTGCCGGATCGCCTAGCTAACGACGTCGTTGCCGACTCGCGGGTAAAGGGTGTACCCACTGTGTGGGGTTAGAAGGTACCTTCGTGTCCAAGACAGGCTTGGGCATGTTTTCGAACGTTTTCGTAATGTTTTTCGATGGTAGTTCTAACTCTCCCAAGATTACCCTATTCTAACGGGTACACATCCTTATTAAAAGTCCCGTATTAAACCATACGATCTGTACATCCCAATATCTTCTTCTTTTTTCTTTTATTTTTGTAATACTCATGCACTTGACGAATCACTGTACCATCCAAATAGCATGTCTCATAAACATCTAACCTTCAAGCCACACATTATAAAAATGAAAATATTTATTTTTCATCGAATACCTAAGGGGATAGTACATGAAATTTTACAAATTTTAGTGTTTTCAAAATTATCTCGGTTTTTCTGTATAAACGTCACCGATCATTAAAAAAATAAAACCAATTATTTTTCATCGAAATCCAAAGGGGATAGTCCATGAAATTCTCCAATTTTTTGTGATTTTAAAAATTATCTCAATTTTCTGTGTAAATGTCACCGATCATTACAAAAATAAAAATAATTATTTTTCATCGAAATCCAAAGGGGATAGTCCATGAAAATCTCCAAATTTTAGTGATGTTGAAAATTATCTCATTTTTTCCTTGTTAACGTCACCGATCATTACAAAAATGAAAATAATTATTTTAATCGAAATCAGAAGGGATAGTCCATGAAATTCTCTAAATTTTAGTGATTTTCAAAATTATCTCATTTTTCTTTGTAAACGTCACCGATCTTTACAAAAATAAAAATATTTTTTTTCATCGAAATCCTAAGGGGATAGTCCATGAAATTCTCTAAATTTTAGTGATTTTAAAAATCATCTCATTTTTCTGTATAAACGTCGCCGATCATTACAAAAATAAAAATAAATATTTTTCATCGAAATCCAAAGGGGATAGTCCATGAAATTCTCCAAATTTTAGTGATTTTCAAAATTATCTCATTTTTTCTGTGTACACGTCACCGACAATTATAAAAATGAAAATAATTATTTTTCACCGAAATCCAAAGGGGGATAGTCCATGAAATTTCTCCAAATTTTAGTGATTTTCATAATTTTCTCATTTGTTCTATATAAACGTCACCGATAATTATAAAAATGAAAATATTTAGTTTTCATAAAAATCCAAAGGGGGATAGTACATGAAATTTCTCCAAATTTTACTGATTTTCATAATTTTCTCATTTGTTCTATATAAACGTCATCGAAATTCAAAGGGTATAGTCCATCAAAAATCTCCAAATTTTAGTGATTTTCAAAATCATCTCATTTTTCTATGTAAACGTCACCGATATTTACAAAAATAAAAATATTTTTTTTGATCGAAATCCTAAGGGGTCCATGAAATTCTCTAAATTTTAGTGATTTTAAAAATTATCTTAATATTTTTGTGTAAACGTCGCCAATTATTAAAATAAAATAAAATATTTATTTATCGTCGAAATCCATAGGGGATAGTCCATGAAATTCTCCATATTTTAGTGATTTTCATAATTTTCTCATTTTTCTATATAAACGTCACCGATGATTATAAAAATTAAAATATTTAGTTTTCACAAAAATCCAAAGGGGATAGTCCATGAAATTCTCCAAATTTTAGTGATTTTTAAAATTATCTCGTTTTTCTGTATAAACGTCGCCGATCATTACAAAAATAAAAATAATTATTTTTCATCGAAATCCAAAGGGGATAGTCCATGAAATTTTACAAATTTTAGTGTTTTCAAAATTATCTCGGTTTTTCTGTGTAAACGTCACCGATCATTATAAAAATGGAAATAATTACTTTTCACCGAAAACAAAAGGAATAGTCCATGAAATTCTCAAAATTTTAGTGATTTTCCAAGTTATCTAATTTTTCTGTATAAACATCACCGATCATTGTAAAAATGAAAATAATTATTGTTTATCGAAATCAAAAGGAGATAGTCCATGAAATTCTCAAAAAATTTAGTGATTTTCAAAATTATCTCAAATTTCTGTATAAACGTCACCGATCATTATAAAAATGAAAATATTTATTTTTCATCGATTACCTAAGGGGATAGTCCATGAAATTTTAAAAAAATTAGTGTTTTCAAAATTATCTCGGTTTTTCTATATAAACGTTACCGATCATTAAAAATATAAAAATAATTATTTTTCATCGAAATCCAAAGGGGATAGTCCTTGAAAATTTCCAAACTTTATCGCTTTTCAAAATTATGTCATTTTTCTTTATAAACGGCACCGATCATTATAAAAATGAAATTGTTTATTTTTAATCGGAATGCAAAGGAGATAGTCCATGAAATTCTCCAAATTTTTGTAATTTAAAAAATTATCTCATTTTTCTGTGTAAACATCACCGATTAGTACAAAAATGGAAAAAAAAATCACCGAAATCCAAAGGGGGTAGGGTAGTCCATGAAATTCTCCATATTTTAGTGATTTTCATAATTTTTTCATTTTTTCTGTGTAAACGTCACCGATCATTATAAAAATAAAATATTTATTTTTCACCGAAAACCAAAAGGAATAGTCCATGAAATTCTCAAAATTTTAGTGATTTTACAAATTATCTCATTTTTCTGTATAAACGTCACCGATCATTGTAAAAATGAAAATAGTTATTGTTCATCGAAATCCAAAGGGGATAGTCCATGAAATTCTCAAAATTTTAGTGATTTTCAAAATTATCTCAATTTTCTGTATAAACGTCACCGATCATTACAAAAATAAAAATATTTATTTTTCACAAAAAACCAAAGGAAATAGTCCTTGAAATTCTCAAAATTTTAGTGAATTTTCAAATTATTTCATTTTTCTGTATAAACGTCACCGATCATTAACAAAATGAAAATAATTATTTTTCATCGAAATCCAAAGGGGGATAGTCCATGAAAATTTCCAAATTTTAGTGATTTTCAAAATTATCTCATTTTTCTTTATAAACGGCACCGATCATTATAAAAATGAAATTATTTATTTTTCATCGAAATCCAAAAGGGATAGTCCATGAAATTCTCCAATTTTTTGTGATTTTAAAAATTATCTCAATTTTTTGTGTAAATGTCACCGATCATTACAAAATTAAAAATAATTATTTTTCATCGAAATCCAAAGGAGTTAGTCCATCAAAAATCTCCAAATTTTAGTGATATTCAAAATTATCTCATTTTTCTATGTAAACGTCACCGATCTTTACTAAAATAAAAATAATTTTTTTTCATCGAAATCCAAAGGGGATAGTCCATTAAATTCTCCAAATTTTAGTGATTTTAAAAATTATCTCAATAGTTTTGTGTAAACGTCGCCGATTATTAAAAAAAATATATATATATATTTATCGTCGAAATCCAAAGGGGATAGTCCATGAAATTCTCCAAATTTAAGTGATATTCAAAATTATCTCAATATTTTTGTGTTAACGTTACCGATTATTACAAAAATGAAAATAATTATTTTTCATCGAAATCCAAAGGGGATAGTCCATCAAAAATCTCCAAATTTTAGTGATTTTCAAAATTATCTCATTTTTTCTATGTAAACGGCACCGATCATTACAATAATAAAAATAATTATTTTTTATCGAAATCCAAAGGGGGATAGTCCATGAAATTCTCCAAATTTTAGTGATTTTCAAAATTATCTCATTTTTCTTTATAAACGGCACCGATCATTATAAAAATGAAATTATTTATTTTTCATCGAAATTCAAAAGGGATAGTCCATGAAATTCTCCAAAATTTTGTGATTTTAAAAATTATCTCAATTTTTTGTGTAAATGTCACCGATCATTACAAAATTAAAAATAATTATTTTTCATCGAAATCCAAAGGAGTTAGTCCATCAAAAATCTCCAAATTTTAGTGATATTCAAAATTATCTCATTTTTCTATGTAAACATCACCGATCTTTGCTAAAATAAAAATAATTTTTTTTCATCGAAATCCAAAGGGGATAGTCCATGAAATTCTCCAAATTTTAGTGATTTTAAAAATTATCTCAATATTTTTGTGTAAACGTCGCCGATTATTATAAAAAATTAAATATATATTTATCGTCGAAATCCAAAGGGGATAGTTCATGAAATTCTCCAAATTTAAGTGATATTCAAAATTATCTCAATATTTTTGTGTTAACGTTACCGATTATTACAAAAATGAAAATAATTATTTTTCATCGAAATCCAAAGGGGATAGTCCATCAAAAATCTCCAAATTTTAGTGATTTTCAAAATTATCTCATTTTTTCTATGTAAACGGCACCGATCATTACAATAATAAAAATAATTATTTTTTATCGAAATCCTAAGGGGTAGTCCATGAAATTCTCCAAATTTTAGTAATTTTCAAAATTATCTTATTTTTTCTGTGTAAACGTCACCGATCGTTAAAAAATTAAAATATTTATTTTTCGCCAAAATCCAAAGGGATCCATGAAATTTCCAAAATTTAGTGATTTTCGAAATTTTCTAATTTTTTATGTATAAACGTCACCGTCATTACAAAGGGGATTGTTCATGAAATTCTTCAAATATTAGTGATTTTAAAAATTATCTCATTTTTTTTGTGAAACGTCGTCGATTATTACAAAAATGAAAAAAATTATTTCGAAAATCCAAAGGGGTAGTCCCTGAAATTCTCCAAATATTAGTGATTTTAAAAATTGTCTTTTCTTTTTGTAAACGTCACCGATTATTAAAAAAAAAAAAATTATCGAAATCCAAAGGGGGTAGTCCATGAAATTCTCCATATTTTAGTGATTTTCACAATTTTCTCATTTTTTTCATGAGTAAACGTCAACGATGATTGTAAAAATTAAATTATTTAGTTTTCACAAAAATCGAAAGGGGATATAGTCTATGAAATTCTCCAAATTTTCATGATTTTCAAAATTATCTCAATTTTATGTGTAAGCGTCACTAATCATTACAAAAATGAAAATAATTATTTTTTCATCAAAATCCAAAGGGGATAGTCTATGAAATTCTCCAAATTTTAGTGATTTTCAAAATTATCTCATTTTTCTGTATAAACGTCGCCCATCATTACAAAAATAAAAATAATTATTTTTCATCGAAATCCAAAGAGGATAGTCCATGAAATTCTCCAAATATTAGTGATTTTAAAAATTATCTCATTTTTTTCCTGTATAAACGTCACCGATCATTACAAAAATGGATCTAATTGCTTTTCACTGAAATCCAAAGGGGGTAGTCTATGAAGTTCTCCAAATTTAAGTGATGAAAATAATTATTGTTCATCAAAATCCAAAGGGATAGTCCATGAAATTCTCAAAATTTTAGTGATTTTCCAAATTATCTTTTTTTTTGTATAAACGTCACCGATCATTGTAAAAATGAAAATACATATTGTTTATCGAAATCCAGAGGGGATAGTCCATGAAATTCTTCAAATTTTAGTGGTTTTTAAAATTTTCTCATTTTTTTTGTATAAACGTGATCGATCATTATAAAAATAAAAATAATTATTTTTCATCGAAATCTAAAGGTGATAGTCCATGAAATTCTCCAAATTTTAGTGATTTTCAAAATTACCTCAATTTTCAGTGTAAACGTCACCGATCATTATAAAAATAATAATAAAAAAAAATTCACCGAAATCCAAAGGGTACCAGTCCATGAAATTCTCCAAATTTTAGTGATTTTCATAATTCTCTCATTTTTTCTATATAAACGTCACCGATGATTATAAAAATGAAAATATTTAGTTTTTACAAAAATCCAAAGGGGATAGTTAATGAAATTCACCAAATTTTAGTGATTTTTAAAATTATCTCATTTTTCTGTATTAACGTCGCCGATCATTACAAAAATAAAAGTAAAATTTTTCATCGAAATCCAAAGGGGATAGCCCATGAAATTCTCCAAATTTTAGTTATTTTAAAAATTATCTATTTTTGTATGTGTAAACGTCACCAATCATTACAAAAATGGAAATCGTTATTTTTCACCGAAATCCAAAAGGGGTAGTCTATGAAGTTCTCCAAATTTAAGTGATTTTCATAATTTTCTCATTTTTCCTATATAAACGTCACCGATGATTATAAAAACAAAAATATTTAGTTTTTCACAAAATTCCAAAGGAGATATTCCATGAAATTCTCCAAATTTTAGTGATAAATTATCTCATTTTTCCGTATAAACGTCGTCGATCATTACAAAAATAAAAATATTTTTTTTCATCGAAATCCAAAGGGGATAGCCCATGAAATTTTCCAAATTTTAGTGATTTTAAAAATCATCTCATTTTTCTGTACAAACGTCGCCGATCATTTCAAAAATAAAAATAAAAAAATTCATCGAAATCCAAAGGGGATAGTCCATGAAATTCTCATATTTTAGTGATTTTAAAAAATTATCTCATTAAAAATTTTATCCAAATTTATTTTTCGCCGATCATTAAAAAATTAAAATATTTATTTTCGCCAAAATCCAAGGGAGGTCCATGAAATTTTCTCCAAATTTTAGTGAATTTCATAATATTTTCATTTGTTCTATATAAACGTCACCGATGATTATAAAAATAAAAATATTTAGTTTTCATAAAAATCTTAAGGGGATAGTCCATGAAATTCTCAAAATTTTAGTGATTTTAAAAATTATCTCATTTTTCTGTATAAACGTCGTCGGTCATTACAACTTGGTATCAGAGCCTTGTGTTTTTAGCCTCCTTACTTTTTCATCATCATTATCATTATTGTGTTTCTGTTTTACTATTTTAAAGTATTAATCTAGTCTCTGGGCACAGTGTTTGGTTTAGTCCCGTAAGATCCGTTTGGTCAGCCTTTATGATAGGTGGTCCCGGTGGATGGTCCCACTGTTATGAGCCCTAGATTGAAACCTTTAAGCTATAGTAAACCTTTAACCCTTTTAGTGATAGTCATGACTGAAATGGCAAGAAGACTATTTAGGCGTGGTTCAGGTAGCAATTCTGGACAAATCGTTCATAGCAATGAGAACATGTATACCTTAGACCCAGACAATATCCAGAACTGGACTATCCCAGACAATCCTCAATCTGTTTATAGATCGGGAATTATGGATATGTTCCATGCAAATTGCATTAAGCATCAAGAAGAAACCATTAGTCTTACCAAAGAGCAACAATCTCTTAGACTACTCAATCCTATAACCATTCAGAGTTACTTAAGAAAAGGTTATAGATTTTTGCATATAGGACTAATTCAAATAGCATTAAAACATTTGCATAGAAAAGGAATTGATTCTCCTGTCTTCTTAGCCTTGAGAGATGACAGATTCATTGCTTACAAGGATTCCATCCTTGCCTTAGTCCAGTCCAATATTTGTAATGGTCCTTTGTTTTTCAATTGTTCTCCAAACTTCTCGGTTGATTTAACAGACCCTAGGATTTGTCAAACTCTTATCCTAGATATCAAAATGCTAAACTATAATTGTAAACAATTCACTAAGAATTTTGCCATTATTTTTAGACTTCATTTCAAACTCATGAGCGCCTTAACTGACCCAAAGTGTAGCTTAGCCCCTCTAGCTCAGGGAGAAACCGTTCTTCTTCAACTAGAAGCAGAAAAGTCTTGCACCTTTACACCTAAAACCATCAAATGGAAAGACATAACCATTCCTGAAACCTTAGAGGTCGACAACGACAATCCTCCTAGGAACATGGAACAACAAGAGATTTCTTAGATCATCGAAGAAATCGATGGTAGAGTTCTCATCAGATTCAACTCTTCTAGAGAAAATTCTTCCAATAGACCCCCTTTGATTCCAGGCAGAAACTCTATCCATGATCCCTTCTATTCTATTAGAAGTGAATTCTCGGGATCTTTGAGAAATGACCATCTCAGAAATGATCGTGTCAATTATGAAGATCCTTTACCTAGAATCATCCCTCAAAACGATACTGAGTCAACCGATGGTCACTCACCAACCTCCATTGATAGACACAGTTTTTCCTCTATCAATGTTTTATCCAAAACTGACTTTATCATTGACAAAGATTACCTTAGAAAAGACTTTGGTAGTCCCAAAAATGATAAAAAGAAAAGATGGTTCATGAGCATAGACAAAGAATGTAGAAACCATATTAGAGAAGAATGGTATGAAGAAATGAATAGACTTCAGACTAATATTCTCTTTTTCAAATGGTTCTCCATATACTTGTCCAGAAAAGAAATTAAAGACCCTTTTCACCTTTCTTATCTAGAAGTTCAAAATAGAATCACTAGAACCTGGAAACTTCTTCCAACAGGCTCTAGTACCTCTGTTCATCCTCCCCTCAAAGGAATTATTCTCAGTAACGAGAATGAAGAGATTAAGGCTGAACCCTTCAAAAAGGGTAGAACTGATGCGGATAATAGCCCTGTAAATCTTAGAGATATTAAAAAGATTTACAATCAGAACAACTACTCTAATCAGATCCTACATACCATTGCCGAACAGATAGACCAAGTCCACTTGGGAATCGACAAAGGATGTAAATCTCCTAGGTTTCCTAGGGATGTGTCTAGACCTCACTTTCAATCCGAAAGTATCCCTAGCAATCTTTTGAGAAACATAAATCTCAATCCTCCAAACCTGCTTGAAAGAATCTCCCAGAAAATAGATGCTTTCCAAACCGCAACCTCTCAAAGAATTGATGCAATCCATGCATCAAGCTCAGGGGTTAGACCCCATACTCCTATCAACCCGGCAAACTTAAACTGCTTAAAGGCATCTTGCAAAAGCAGTTGTAATGATAACTCTTGCACAGATCAGAATAACCCCAGTACTACTGAATCAAGTACTGAAGGTGAGTCTGATAAAAAGAGCAGTCACATAGAATCAGAATTACCAGAGATCAACAGACTCAGAAGAAGAGGAAACAGATCTCAACATTTTACCAAAATCTTTGGAAACTCTGATACTAGGAATTATTATAATAGACCGACTCCTCCAGATCTTCAGTATGAAGAAAGAGCTAAGTTCAGAACAACTAATTACAGTGGTACCTCCATCTACGAATGGAACATAGATGGAAAGTCTGAAGGAGAGATTTTAAATACTCTCCAAGAAATGGGAATGGCTAAGGTTGCCTATAGAACCCATGATCAAACAGACAAAACTGCAGCATGCCTTATAATTCAAGGATTCACAGGGCAGTTAAAACATTGGTGGGATAACGCTACCAATCTTCAGCAAAAAATGGAAATTTTAGATGCAACTATTTCCAGTGAAGATGATAATGGTAGAATCACCACAGAGCAAAACTCTTGTGCCCAGCTTATATATGCTATTAGCATGTATTTCATCTGCAATCCTAAGGAGGAACTTGAAGCTAACAAGTTCACCCTAACAAACCTTAGTTGCCCAACCTTAAGTGACTACAGGTGGTACAAAGATGTATTCTTAACCTATGTCCTTAAAAGACCAGACTGTAATGAGCCTTTCTGGAAAGAAAGATTCGTTGCTGGCTTACCTTCTCTATTTGCTAAACGCATCATAACCAAGCTCAAAGAAAACATTGGAACATAAGATATTCCATGGAAAGAAATCACTTATGGTCAGCTTGGGGCGTTTATCAAAAAAGAAGGATTAGCATTATGCACTGAACTCAAAATTCAGGCAAAATACGGGGGGGAAAAGGGCAACTCCAGAAGAGAAATGGGAAACTTCTGCGAAGCCTTTGGCATGGAAAAGATCCAAGCCCCATCTAGAGCTAGAAAGGATAAGTCTTTCAAAAGAAAAAAGGACTTTTCCAAACGCTTTAGAAAACACAGATCTAACCCTGCTAAGCCTGAAAAATCTTATAAAACCAGATTCAGGCCCAACCCTAGCAAAAAGATCATTTGTTACAAGTGTCGCAAACCAGGACACAAAGCTGACGTCTGTCCTCTTAAACAAAGGATCAACGAGTTAGCTAAAGACAACCCCAGTCTCAAAAGAGAATTAGAAAAAATTCTCCTCAACAACACTGATCATTCTTCTAGCAATGAAGGTCTCTATGAACTAGATTATAATACTTCCTCTAGTTCTGACAATGATCAACCTCAGCAATTTTGCAATGTCATCACTAAGGCCGACAGAGAAGAAGCCTTATTTGACCTCATAAACCAAATTCCTGACCCTCAGACCAAGCATGATTATTTCATGAAACTCAAAGACCTCATTTTCAAAGAGCAAAAACCTGCTCTAGAAAAACCTTTTAGCATTTCAAAACTCTTTGAGAACAAACCTTGCACCAGTCTCCTTGGCACACAGGTTACCACCAAAGAACTTCAAACTGAGGTTAACAGACTCAAAAGAGAAGTCAAAGATCTCCAAGAATATGTTAGGATCAGAAATCCTATTAACCTTGAGATTGAAACCAGAATTACCCTACTTGAATCCAGAATTGAATCCAGTAGCAGTAATCATTCCTCTCATAGATCCAGGAGCAGTTCTAGAAACTCTTCTCCCGACAACCACTCTGATGATCTGTTCGTTGCATCCCTTGAAAAAATGAATTTTCAAAAATGGTACTGCCCGATCAGAATCAAAATAAACACCTTCATTCTTGACACTGTCGCTCTTCTCGACAGCGGAGCTGATCTCAACTGCATAAGAGAAGGCCTCGTACCTTCCAAGTATTTCGAGAAAACCAATGAAAGACTCCTTAACGCAAGCGGCGTTAAAATGCAATTAAACTTCAAAATTCCTGAAGCTTCTATTTGCAACAATGGTTATTGCCTCTCAAACTCGTTTGTTCTTGTTAGAGACCTTACCCAAGAAGTAATTCTAGGAACCCCCTTTCTAACTCAACTCTATCCCTTCACTGTCACTAAAAATGGTATCCATGCTGATATCTTGGGGAAAAAGTTAGACTTCAAATTCCTAGATCCTATTAAAACCAAAGATCTTGATCTCCTTCAATCTGTCTCCATCAAGAAACATCTTAATCTCATCGATCATAAGAAAACCTTCATCAGAGATTTAACAGAGGAAATTGCTTCCTTAAAAATCGAAGAGAAACTTCATTGTCCCCATTTACAAACTAGAATCAGTGATCTTGAAAAATCCTTCAAAAATCAAGTTTGCTCTGAAGTCCCTAATGCCTTCTGGGATCGTAAACAATACCATGTCTCCCTCCCCTATGAAAAGACTTTCAATGAGAGGGATATTCCTACTAAAGCTAGACCCATTCAAATGGAAAGACATAACCATTCCTGAAACCTTAGAGGTCGACAACGACAATCCTCCTAGGAACATGGAACAACAAGAGATTTCTCAGATCATCGAAGAAATCGATGGTAGAATTCTCATCAGATTCAACTCTTCTAGAGAAAATTCTGCCAATAGACCCCCTTTGATTCCTGGCAGAAACTCTATCCATGATCCCTTCTATTCTATTAGAAGTGAATTTTCGGGATCTTTGAGAAATGACCATCTCAGAAATGATCGTGTCAATTATGAAGATCCTTTACCAAGAATCATCCCTCAAAACGATACAGAGTCAACCGGTGGTCACTCACCAACCTCCATTGATAGACACAGTTTTTCCTCTATCAATGTTTTATCCAAAACTGATTTTATCATTGACAAAGATTACCTTAGAAAAGACTTTGGTAGTCCCAAAAATGATAAAAAGAAAAGATGGTTCATGAGCATAGACAAAGAATGTAGAAACCATATTAGAGAAGAATGGTATGAAGATATGAATAGACTTCAGACTAATATTCTCTTTTTCAAATGGTTCTCCATATACTTGTCCAGAAAAGGAATTAAAGACCCTTTTCACCTTTCTTATCTAGAAGTTCAAAATAGAATCACTAGAACCTGGAAACTTCTTCCAACGGGCTCTAGTACCTCTGTTCATCCTCCTCTCAAAGGAATTATTCTCAGTAACGAGAATGAAGAAATTAAGGCTGAACCCTTCAAAAAGGGTAGAACTGATGCGGATAATAGCCCTGTAAATCTTAGAGATATTAAAAATATTTACAATCAGAACAACTACTCTAATCAGATCCTACATACCATTGCCGAACAGATAGACCAAGTCCACTTGGGAATCGACAAAGGATGTAAATCTCCTAGGTTTCCTAGGGATGTGTCTAAACCTCACTTTCAATCCGAAAGTATCCCTAACAATCTTTTGAGAAACATAAATCTCAATCCTCCAAACCTGCTTGAAAGAATCTCCCAGAAAATAGATGATTTCCAAACCGCAACCTCTCAAAGAATTGATGCAATCCATGCATCAAGCTCAGGGGTTAGACCCCACACTCCTATCAACCCGGCAAACTTAAACTGCTTAAAGGCGTCTTGCAAAAGCAGTTGTAATGATAACTCTTGCACAGATCAGAATAACCCCAGTACTATTGAATCAAGTACTGAAGGTGAGTCTGATAAAAAGAGCAGTCACATAGAATCAGAATTACCAGAGATCAACAGACTCAGAAGAAGAGGAAACAGATCTCAACATTTTACCAAAATCTTTGGAAGCTCTGATACCAAGTTGGCCAAAGGGATCAAAACTTTGAAAATATGAAAAACTTAGAACAAACAATAACACGAACTAGAAATATTGCATGAATAGTACTTTGCTACAGTGACCTTTAATGAATAGTAACCAACGATACTATTGAAAGTAAGGCAAATAATATGAACTGGGACTATTATTGATAGAAAATTTGCAAACAAAGAGAAACTGTACAAAGTAGACTTACTAAGGAGCTGAAGAACACCAAGGCTAAAAACTTAAAAATATGATGCAGAAATATATGGAGAGAGAGAGAGTTTTTTGCGTGCCTTCAACAGACTGAAGGGCTTTGCTATAAATAGAAAAATAAAAAGTGACTATTTGGGATCCCCTGTTTGGTAGCCGTACAACTATTCATGTATACAGTTTAAAACAAGTGGGATTTACATTTGCTGGAAAGAGCTTTTGGAGTCTTCTGCTTTTGCTAATAGTCATTGTCGGCCATAAGCTTTTGCAAAAATGACTTTTGTACTCTTCTACTTTTGTTGAAAGTCTTTGTCGGCCATAAACTTTTGCTGATAGTGAATTGATCTTCACTGATTGCTTTGTGCCGACAACTGATTTTGCTGAGAACTGTTTTGCTGAATTGGGCCAAAGACTTCTTGCTGGACTTGAATAGATCTTGGGCCAATATTTTGATATGGATAATTATGCGTAAGGATCTTGAGCAAATTGATCATCAGGGTCAAAATCCTCATAGTAGTCTTGATTGGGTGAACTGCTTTGGGCTTCGAGTTCATCCTCTTGGACTTTGTCAGCCCATGATTTCTTCTTTTGTGATTTGGGCTGGACGTCTTCGATTAGTATGGTCTTGGCTTGAACAGCCTTTGGTAGTGTTGCACTTGACTGGGCTGTCAAATTCTCATGATATTTTTTCCAACTTTGAAACGCATCTCATTCTTTTTGCTGGACTGCAGATAAGGATGGTGGACTGGAGGAAGAAGCGACTGTGATACCTGAAGGATGTGTTTGGGTATTTTGAGGAGCCTGGGCAGCTTTCTTTGATTGGATAAGGGTTTTGATTTTGTCAATTGTGATGAGTTCTAAATCGAACTTCTCCCACCATCTAACCTTGTAAAGTCTACAGAGGGAAAATGGGAGAGGTGCCGGGAGGATCTGTCTGAGGTCATAGATCCAACAGAAGATCCAGGCTATGCCGGTTGTTTTGTGAAATTGAACAGGTTTGACATGCTCTGGCCAAAAACAATGACTAAAAAAGTAGTTTTTTGCCAATTTGACTGGTTCAGGATAAATATCTGGGACAGGGCCAAAGAGGTTCCACCAAGAGTAAAACCAGATTGGTATGGTGTCAGGACAGTCTTTGCAGAAAAAGAAGAACCATGAATGGTTGAAGGGTCTGATAAAAAAGGCTTTTGACCATGCCAAGCGATAGTCGTAGTATGAATATCCCTTGGGATAGAAAGGGATTGAGAATTGCTTTTGAATGGTCGGATCTCCCCATTGTTCTCTGGAGATGATATTGCGGATCTTGCATTTGGAGTAGAGAATAAGGTTGGGGTCTTTATCATCTTTGGTGTGGGAGATTTCTGCGGACATGGAATCTACCAGAATGAATTCATAAAATTTTTGGGTTTTTGCTGGTTCAGACGGGAACCACTGAAAGTCTTTTGAAAAGAGGCTTTTAATGAAGGGTTCGAACTCTTTTGGTTCATGGGTTACGAACTCTTTGGTTAGGCATATTTCTTCAAAGGGAGTTTGTTTGATGAAATATTTATGAAATACTTTTGCTTTAGTCTGAGACTCTTTTTTCAGAGGGGTCTTTGGACTTGAGGTCTTTGAGAGGGTTGGATATTGAGATAGACTCTGAAACTGGTTATGAACCGGGACTAGTTCGCCAGTGCCTTTTGCTGGGAGGTAATCCGCCGGGGTTTGCTTTCGAGAGTTTCCTCTCCCCGCCATTTCTGAAAACAAAAGAAATTTGTCAGAAATGTAGATTAGAGGTTAATACCTTAGAGGCCATCATTCTTCTGGCTGCAGATCTGTTACGTTGAAGCCAAATTTTTGCTATGCAAATGTCTAGGTTTTTTGAGTCTTCATAATCGTAGTCTGTTGCTAAAATTCTTTTGAGATCCAGTAGGCTATTAAAAACACCACAGGATGCTAAACATTCTTTTTGAAGATCTTGAAAGATTTTGAGATGAGGGAAATGAGACATTTAAATGCTTGATTTTCCCTGCAAAAATTCTCTTGTAAGAAAATCAGGTAAGGAGTTATGTTCTCCTTTAATGAATTCTATTTCGAAATCAAATGCTGAAAGTATGGCTTGCCATCTGGCGAAAATTTGTTTTGAGACAATGTTAAGAACGTCTTTTTGCAAAATTTCTTTTGCCGATTTACAATCGACTCTAAGGAGAAAAGTTTTGTTGTAAAGGTCATCTTGAAACTTAGAAATACAGGCAACAATGGCAAGGATTTCTTTCTTGACAGTACTGTAATTCTTTTGAGGACCTGTCCAACATCCGGAGTAAAATCTGACTAATTGCTCTGGCTTATTGATTTCTAATTTTTGCTTTAAGATGCCACCAAAACCTAGGTCGGAGGCGTCTGTCTCAACAATCATAAAGGCTTTAGGTTGAGGAATGCCTATGCAAGGAAGATGCTGAACTTTGTCTTTGATAATTCTGACTGCTTTGGTTTGTTCTAGACCCCAAGGAGGAGGATTTTTCTTGAGTCTAAGGAACAGAGGTATGCATAGCTTTCTGAGGTCAGGGAAGAAATCCGAGATGTAATTAAGACATCCTAAAAACCTTTGAAGCTGGGTTTTGTCTTTAATTTCATCAGGGAATTTGTTAGAAAATTCAATGCTCCTATGAATGGGTTTGATGGTTTGCTGATGGATATCATGGCCAAGAAATCTGATCTTGGTGTGAAAGAGTTCATCTTGGTCATGGATAAGACTAAACCATTTTTCTTGATGACGTAAAGAAAGGTATTTAAATGTTTGAAATGTTCATCTAAGGATTTGGAGTATATGAGAATGTCGTCGATATAGACAATGAGAAAGTCAGAGTAAGGGTTAAGAATTTCATTCATTATTCTTTGATACTCTGAAGGGGCGTTTTTGAGGCCGAATGGCATGACATTCCATTCATAATGCCCAAAAGGGACAGTGAAAGCAGTTTTGTATTTGTCTGCTTCGGTTATCTGAATCTGCCAGTAACCGCTTTTCATGTCGAATTTGGAGAAAATCTTTGCTTCAAAGAGTTTGTTAAGCAGATCTCTTTTATTGGGAATAGGATACCTAATCCATTGAAGAACGGTGTTAAGAGGTTTGTAGTTGATGACCAACCTGGGAACACCTCTTTCCTTTTCTGCTGCATTCATAACATAGAAGGCAGCACAGCTCCAAGGAGATTGAGATTTCCTTATAAGCTTTTTGTTTAATAAGGAGTCTATTTCCTTTTTGCAAACTTCCAAAAGCAATTCTCAATCCCTTTCTATCCCAAGGGATATTCATACTACGACTATCGCCTAGCATGGTCAAAAGCCTTTTTTATCAGACCCTTCAACCATTCATGGTTCTTCTTTTTCTACAAAGACTGTCCTGACACCATACCAATCTGGTTTTACTCTTGGTGGAACCTCTTTGGCCCTGTCCCAGATATTTATCCTGAACCAGTCAAATTGGCAAAAAACTACTTTTTTAGTCATTGTTTTTGGCCAGAGCATGTCAAACCTGTTCAATTTCACAAAATAACCGGCATAGCCTGGATCTTCTGTTGGATCTATGACCTCAGACAGATCCTCCCGGCACCTCTCCCATTTTCCCTCTGTAGACTTTACAAGGTTAGATGGTGGGAGAAGTTCGATTTAGAACTCATCACAATTGACAAAATCAAAACCCTTATCCAATCAAAGAAAGCTGCCCAGGCTCCTCAAAATACCCAAACACATCCTTCAGGTATCACAGTCGCTTCTTCCTCCAGTCCACCATCCTTATCTGCAGCCCAGCAAAAAGAATGGGATGCGTTTCAAAGTTGGAAAAAATATCATGAGAATTTGATAGCCCAGTCAAGTGCAACACTACCAAAGACTGTTCAAGCCAAGACCATACTAATCGAAGACGTCCAGCCCAAATCACAAAAGAAGAAATCATGGGCTGACAAAGTCCAAGAGGATGAACTCGAAGCCCAAAGCAGTTCACCCAATCAAGACTACTATGAGGATTTTGACCCTGATGATCAATTTGCTCAAGATCCTTACGCATAATTATCTATATCAAAATATTGGCCCAAGATCTATTCAAGTCCAGCAAGAAGTCTTTGGCCCAATTCAGCAAAACAGTTCTCAGCAAAATCAGTTGTCGACACAAAGCAATCAGTGAAGATCAATTCACTATCAGCAAAAGTTTATGGCCGACAAAGACTTTCAACAAAAGTAGAAGAGTACAAAAGTCCTTTCTGCAAAAGCTTATGGTCGACAATGACTATTAGCAAAAGCAGAAGACTCCAAAAGCTCTTTCCAGCAAATGTAAATCCCACTTGTTTTAAACTGTACACATGAATAGTTGTACGGCTACCAAACAGGGGATCCCAAATAGTCACTTTTTATTTTTCTATTTATAGCAAAGCCCTTTAGTCTGTTGAAGGCACGCAAAAAACTCTCTCTCTCTCCATATATTTCTCCATCATATTTTTAAGTTTTTAGCCTTGGTGTTCTTCAGCTCCTTAGTAAGTCTACTTTGTACAGTTTCTCTTTGTTTGCAAATTTTCTATCAATAATAGTCCCAGTTCATATTATTCGCCTTACTTTCAATAGTATCGTTGGTTACTATTCATTAAAGGTCACTGTAGCAAAGTACTATTCATGCAATATTTCTAGTTCGTGTTATTGTTTGTTCTAAGTTTTTCATATTTTCAAAGTTTTGATCCCTTTGGCCAACTTGGTATCAGAGCCTTGTGTTTTTAGCCTCCTTACTTTTTCATCATCATTATCATTATCGTGTTTCTGTTTTACTATTTTAAAGTATTAATCTAGTCTCTGGGCACAGTGTTTGGTTTAGTCCCGTAAGATCCGTTTGGTCAGCATTTATGATAGGTGGTCCCGGTGGATGGTCCCACTGTTATGAGCCCTAGATTAAAACCTTTAAGCTATAGTAAACCTTTAACCCTTTTAGTGATAGTCATGACTGAAATGGCAAGAAGACTATTTAGGCGTGGTTCAGGTAGCAATTCTGGACAAATCGTTCATAGCAATGAGAACATGTATACCTTAGACCCAGACAATATCCAGAACTGGACTATCCCAGACAATCCTCAATCTGTTTATAGATCAGGAATTATGGATATGTTCCATGCAAATTGCATTAAGCATCAAGAAGAAACCATTAGTCTTACCAAAGAGCAACAATCTCTTAGACTACTCAATCCTATAACCATTCAGAGTTACTTAAGAAAAGGTTATAGATTTTTGCATATAGGACTAATTCAAATAGCATTAAAACCTTTGCATAGAAAAGGAATTGATTCTCCTGTCTTCCTAGCCTTGAGAGACGACAGATTCATCGCTTACAAGGATTCCATCCTTGCCTTAGTACAGTCCAATATTTGTAATGGTCCTTTGTTTTTCAATTGTTCTCCAAACTTCTCGGTTGATTTAACAGACCCTAGGATTTGTCAAACTCTTATCCTAGATATCAAAATGCTAAACTATAATTGTAAACAATTCACTAAGAATTTTGCCGTTATTTTTAGACTTCATTTTAAACTCATGAGCGCCTTAACAGACCCTAAGTGTAGCTTAGCCCCTCTAGCTCAGGGAGAAACCGTTCTTCTTCAACTAGAAGCGGAAAAGTCTTGCACCTTTACACCCAAGACCATCAAATGGAAAGACATAACCATTCCTGAAACCTTAGAGGTCGACAACGACAATCCTCCTAGGAACATGGAACAACAAGAGATTTCTCAGATCATCGAAGAAATCGATGGTAGAATTCTCATCAGATTCAACTCTTTTAGAGAAAATTCTGCCAATAGACCCCCTTTGATTCCTGGCAGAAACTCTATCCATGATCCCTTCTATTCTATTAGAAGTGAATTTTCGGGATCTTTGAGAAATGACCATCTCAGAAATGATCGTGTCAATTATGAAGATCCTTTACCAAGAATCATCCCTCAAAACGATACAGAGTCAACCGGTGGTCACTCACCAACCTCCATTGATAGACACAGTTTTTCCTCTATCAATGTTTTATCCAAAACTGATTTTATCATTGACAAAGATTACCTTAGAAAAGACTTTGGTAGTCCCAAAAATGATAAAAAGAAAAGATGGTTCATGAGCATAGACAAAGAATGTAGAAACCATATTAGAGAAGAATGGTATGAAGATATGAATAGACTTCAGACTAATATTCTCTTTTTCAAATGGTTCTCCATATACTTGTCCAGAAAAGGAATTAAAGACCCTTTTCACCTTTCTTATCTAGAAGTTCAAAATAGAATCACTAGAACCTGGAAACTTCTTCCAACGGGCTCTAGTACCTCTGTTCATCCTCCTCTCAAAGGAATTATTCTCAGTAACGAGAATGAAGAAATTAAGGCTGAACCCTTCAAAAAGGGTAGAACTGATGCGGATAATAGCCCTGTAAATCTTAGAGATATTAAAAAGATTTACAATCAGAACAACTACTCTAATCAGATCCTACATACCATTGCCGAACAGATAGACCAAGTCCACTTGGGAATCGACAAAGGATGTAAATCCAAAGGAGATAACCAATGAAATTCTTCAAATTTTAGTGATTTACAAAATTATATCATTTTCTCTATGTAAACGTCACCGATCATTATAATAATCAAAATTATTATTTTTCATCGAAATCCAAAGTGTATAGTCCATAAACCTCTCCAAATTTTAGTGATTTTCAAAATTATCTCATGTTTCTGTATAAACGTCACACATCATTATAAAAATGAAAGTATTTATTTTTCATCGAAATCCAAAATGGATAGTCCATAAACCTCTCCAAATTTTAGTGATTTTCCAAATTTTCTTTTTTTCCTGTATAAACTTCACCGATCATTATAAAAATGAAGATATTTATTTCTCACCGAAATCCAAAAGGGTCCATGAAATTCTCCAAATTTCAGTGATTTTTAAAATTATCTAATTTTTCTGTATACACATCACCGATCATTATAAAATATAAATATTTATTTTTCAAAGAAATCCAAAGGGGATAACCAATGAAATTCTTCAAATTTTAGTGACTTACAAAATTATCTCATTTTTTCTATGTAAACGTCACCGATCATTATAAAAATAAAAATTATTATTTTTCATCGAAATCCAAAGGGGGGATAGTCCATGAAATTCTCAAAATTTTAGTGATTTTCAAAATTATCTCATGTTTCTGTATAAACGTCACACATCATTACAAAATTATCTCCATTTTACTGAATAAACGTCACCGATCATTATAAAAATAAAAATAATTATTTTTTACCGAAATCCAAAGGGGTCCATGAAATTCTCCAAGTTTTAGTGATTTTTAAAATTATATAAATTTTCTATGTAAACGTCACCGGTCATTACAAAAATGAAAATATTTATTTTTTCATCGAAATCCAAAGTGGATAGTCCATAAATCTCTCCAAATTTTAGTGATTTTTCAAATTTTCTCTTTTTCTGTATAAACGTCACCGATCATTATAAAAATGAAGATATTTATTTTTCATCCAAAATCCAAAGTTGATAGTCCATAAACCTCTCCAAATTTTAGTGATTTTCCCAAATTTCTCTTTTTTATATATAAACGTCACCGATCATTATAAAATTGTATATATATATATATTGTTCACCGAAATCCAAGGGGGAATAGTACATGAATTTTCCCAAACTTTAGTGATTTTCAAAATTATCTCATTTTTTTGTATAAACGTCACACATTATTACAAAAATGTCAATAATTATTTTTCACCGAAATTCAAAGAGGATAGTCCATGAAATTCTCCAAGTTTTAGTGATTTTTAAAATTATCTCATTTTTCTGTATAAACGTCACACATCATTACAAAAATGAAAATAATTAATTTTCACCCAAATCCAAAGGGGTCAGTCCATGAAATTATCCAAGTTTTAGTGATTTTTAAAATTATATCATTTTTTCTATGTATACGTTACCGGTCATTACAAAAATAAAAATATTTATTTTTCAACGAAATCTAAATGGGATAACCAATGAAATTCTTCAAATTTTAGTGATTTACAAAATTATCTCATTTTTTCTATATAAACGTCACCGATTGTTATAAAAATAAAAATTATTATTTTTCATCGAAAATCCAAAGGGGGATAGTCCATGAAATTCCCAAAATTTTAGTGATTTTCAAAATTATCTCATCTTTTCTGTGTAAACGTCACCGACTCACCGGTCATTACAAAAATACAAATATTTATTTTCCATCGAAATCCAAAAGAGATAGTGCATGAAATTCTCCAAATTTTCGTGATATTCAGAATTATCTCAATTTTACTGTATAAACGTCACCGATCATTATAAAAATAAAAATATTTATTTTTCACCGAAATCCAAAGGGAATAGTCCATGAATTTCTCCAATTTTTTGTGATTTTCAAAAAACAATCATTTTTTTTCTATATAAATGTCACCGATGTTTTTAAAATTGAGTATATATTTATTTTTCACCGAAATCCAAAGGGGATAGTCCATGAAATTCTCCAAACTTTAGTGATTTTAAAAATTATATCATTTTTCTGTATAAACGTCACACATCATTAAAAAAATGAAAATAATTATTTTTTACCAAAATTCAAATGTGATAGTCCATGAAATTCTCCAAATATAGTGATTTTCAAAATTATCTCATTTTTTCTATATAAAATTCCCACATCATTACTAAAATAAAAATAATTATTTTTTACCAAAATCCAAAGTGGATAGTCCATAAACCTCTCCAAATTTTAGTGATTTCCCAAATTTTCTCTTTTTCTCTATAAACGTCACCGATCATTATAAAAATGAAGATATTTATTTTTCATCGAAATCCAAAGTGGATAGTCCATAAACCTCTCCAAATTTTAGTGATTTTCCAAATTTTCTCTTTTTTCTGTATAAACGTCATCGATCGTTATAAAAATGAAGATATTTATTTTTCATCGAAATCCAAAGTGGATAGTCTATAAACCTCTCCAAATTTTAGTGATTTTCCAAAATTTCTCTTTTTTCTGTATAAACGTCACCTATCATTATAAAAAGGAAGATATTTATTTTTCACCAAAATCCAAAGGTATCGTCCATGAATTTTTCCAAATTTTAGTGATTTTCAAAATTATCTCATCTTTTCTGTAGAAACGTCACCGGTCATTACAAAAATAAAAATATTTATTTTCCATCGAAATCCAAATGGGATAGTGCATGAAATTCTCCAATTTTTTTATGATATTCAGAATTATCTCAATTTTACTGTATAAACCTCATCGATCATTATAAAAATGAAAATATTCATTTTTTTCACCGAAATCCAAAGGGATAGTCCATGAATTTCTCCAATTTTTTGTGATTTTGAAAAATTTCTCATTTTTTCTGTATAAACGTTACCGATGTTTGTAAAATTGAATATATTTATTTTTCACCGAAGTCCAAAGGGAATAGTCTATGAAATTTTCCAAACTTTAGTGATTTTCAAAATTATCTCATTTTTCTATATAAACGTCACACATCATTACAAAAATGAAAATAATTATTTTTCACTGAAATCCAAAGGGGGTTGTTAGTCCATGAAATTCTCCAAGTTTTAGTGATTTTTAAAATTATATCATTTTTTCTATGTAAACGTCACCGGTCATTACAAAAATGAAAATATTTATTTTATCGAAATCCAAATGGGATAGTGCATGAAATTCTCCAAATTTTTTATGATATTCAGAATTATCTCAATTTTACTGTATAAACCTCACCGATCATTATCAAAATGAAAATATTCACTTTTCACTGAAATCCAAAGGGATAGTCCATGAATTTCTCCAATTTTTTGTGATTTTCAAAATTTTCTCATTTTTTCTATATAAACGTCACCGATGTTTGTAAAATTGAATATATTTATTTTTCACCGAAATCCAAAGGGGATAGTCCGTGAAAAATTTCCAAACTTTAGTGCTTTTCAAAATCATCTCATTTTTCTGTATAAACGTAACACATCATTACAAAAATGAAAATAATTATTTTTCATTGAAATTCAAAGGGGTTGTTAGTCCATGAAATTCTCCAAGTTTTAGTGATTTTTAAAATTATATCATTTTTTCTATGTAAATGTCACCGGTCATTACAAAAATGAAAATATTTATTTTATCGAAATCCAAAGTGGATAGTCCATAAACCTCTCCAAATTTTAGTGATTTTCCAAATTTTCTCCTTTTTTGTATAAACGTCACCGATCATTATAAAAATGAAGATATTTATTTTTCATCGAAATTCAAAGTAGATAGTCCATAAACCTCTCCAAATTTTAGTGATTTTCCAATTTTTTCCTTTTTTCTGTATAAACATCACCGATCATTATAAAAATGAAGATATTTATTTTTCACCGAAATCCAAAGGGGATAGATAGTCCATGAAATTCTCCAAACTTTAGTGATTTTCAAAATTATCTCATTTTTCTGTATAAACGTCACACATTATTACAAAAATAAAAATAATTATTTTTCACCGAAATCCAAATGGGTTAGTCCATAAAATTTTCCAAGTTTTAGTGATTTTTAAAATTATACCATTTTTTCTATGTAAACGTCACCGGTCATTACAAAAATGAAAATATTTATTTTTAATCGAAATCCAAAGTGAATAGTCCATAAACCTCTCCAAATTTTAGTGATTTTCCAAATTTTCTCTTTTTTTTGTATACACGTCACCGATCATTATAAAAATAAAAATATTTATTTTTCAACTAAATCAAAAGGGGATAACCAATGAAATTCTCCAAATTTTAGTGATTTACAAAATTATCTCATTTTTTCTATGTAAACGTCACCGATCATAATAATAAAAATTATTATTTTTCATCGAAAATCCAAAGGGGATAACCAATGAAATTCTTCAAATTTTAGTGATTTACAAAATTATATCATTTTTTCTATGTAAACGTCACCGATCATTATAAAAATAATAATTATTATTTTTCATCGAAAATCCAAAGGGGGGATAGTCCATGAAATTCTCAAAATTTTAGTGATTTTCATAATTATCTCATCTTTTTTGTGTAAACGTCATCGGACATTACAAAAATTAAAATATTTATTTTCCATCGAAATCCAAAGGGGATATTGTATGAAATTCTCCAAATTTTCGTGATATTCAGAATTATCTCAATTTTATTGTATAAACGTCACCGATCATTATAAAAATGAAATATTTATTTTTTACCAAAATCCAAAGGGTATAGTCCATGAAATTCTCCAAATTTTAGTGATTTTCAAAATTATCTCATCTTTTCTGTGTAAACGTCACCGGTCATTACAAAAATAAAAATATTTATTTTCCATCGAAATCCAAATGGGATAGTGCATGAAATTCTCCAAATTTTTTATGATATTCAGAATTATCTCAATTTTACTGTATAAACCTCACCGATCATTATAAAAATGAAAATATTCATTTTTCACCGAAATCCAAAGGGATAGTCCATGAATTTCTCCAATTTTTTGTGATTTTCAAAATTTTCTCATTTTTTCTATATAAACGTCACCGATGTTTGTAAAATTGAATATATTTATTTTTCACCGAAATCCAAAGGGGATAGTCCATGAAATTTTCCAAACTTTAGTGATTTTTAAAATTATCTCATTTTTCTGTATAAACGTCACACATCATTACAAAAATGAAAATAATTATTTTTCATTGAAATCCAAAGGGGTTGTTAGTCCATGAAATTCTCCAAGTTTTAGTGATTTTTAAAATTATATCATTTTTTCTATGTAAACGTCACCGGTCATTATAAAAATGAAAATAATTATTTTATCGAAATCCAAAGTTGATAGTCCATAAACCTCTCCAAATTTTAGCGATTTTCCAAATTTTCTCCTTTTTCTGTATAAACGTCACCGATCATTATAAAAATGAAGACATTTATTTTTCATCGAAATCCAAAGTGGATAGTCCATAAACCTCTCCAAATTTTAGTGATTTTCCAAAATTTCTCTTTTTTCTGTATAAACGTCACCGATCATTATAAAAATGAAGATGTTTATTTTTCATCGAAATCCAAAGTAGATAGTCCATAAACCTCTCCAAATTTTAGTGATTTTCCAATTTTTTTTTCTTTTTTCTGTATAAACGTCACCGATCATTATAAAAATGAAGATATTTATTTTTCATCGAAATCCAAAGGGGATAGATAGTCCATGAAATTCTCCAAACTTTAGTGATTTTCAAAATTATCTCATTTTTCTGTATAAACGTCACACATCATTACAAAAATAAAAATAATTATTTTTCACCGAAATCCAAAGGGGTTAGTCCATAAAATTCTCCAAGTTTTAGTGATTTTTAAAATTATATCATTTTTTCTATGTAAACGTCACCGGTCATTACAAAAATGAAAATATTTATTTTTCATCGAAATCCAAAGTGAATAGTCCATAAACCTCTCCAAATTTTAGTGATTTTCCAAATTTTCTATTTTTTTGTACACACGTCACCGATCATTATAAAAATAAAAATATTTATTTTTCAACGAAATCCAAAGGGGATAACCAATGAAATTCTTCAAGTTTTAGTGATTTACAAAATTATCTCATTTTTTCTATGTAAACGTCACCGATCATAATAATAAAAATTATTATTTTTCATCGAAAATCCAAAGGGGAGATTTTCAAAGTTTTCTCATTTTTTCTATACATGTCACCGATCATTATAAAAATGAAGATATTTATTTTTTACCGAAATCCAAAGGGGATAGTCCATGAAAATTTCCAAACTTTAGTGATTTTCAAAATTATCTCATTTTTCTGTATAAACGTCACACATCATTACAAAATTGAAAATAATAATTTTTCACCGAAATCCAAAGGTGATAGTGCATGAAATTCTCCAACCACGCTTCTGTACAAAACCGATGTCTTTTCCATTTATAACACTATAGAGACCGTTTCTGTAAATAATCGTTGTCTTTTCCATTTATAACACTATAGAGACCGTTGCCGTTGTTTTTCCATTTATAACACTATAGAGACCGTTGCCGTTGTCTTTCCATTTATAACACTATAGAGACCGTTTCTGTAAATAACTGATGTCCCAACCAATGTAAACAATCATTTAATGCTTTCATGTGGTTTGTGATTTATTGATTTAAATCATTTATTAATTGTTGTTTATGATTTATTAATTTAAACTCTTGTTTATGATTTTGATACTTTATCAATTTAAATTCTTGTTTATGACTTAAATCATTTATTACTTTAAACTTTTGTTGATGATTTAAATCATTTATTCATTTGCCTTGTTTTTTTGTTTAAAAAAATCGTTTGCTTTTTTATTAATTATTTAATTTTATTAATTATTTAATTAGATTAATTAATTATTAGTTAAATAGATTTTTTTGTATTCATTTTACGGACAAATTTATTGTTCGTAGAGATCATTAGTTCCAAATACTTACTATTCAAATAATCATAATGCATCAAAATTTTGATAATAATGTCGGAGATCGAACACCAAATGCAATAAATGCTCGGTACTACACGCACTTTCGCCCCTCCTTCCAAGTAATTCTGGGGCCGCCAGTGTTATTTGTGATGTGATGTAGATATAGGCAGCTTAAACACCTAGAATTACAATGATCCGGGTAACTTATTATCTATAATTACCATAAGAGCTAGTCCTAAAAGCTTGATCACTACATAATCTGTTGGCTAACCAAGCTCCTAAGAAGAACCACTCCAGTTGACTTTAGTAAAAACAATCACAAAAAATGAATGGACCTCTACAAAGAGTTTCATTTCTTTTGACCTTAAACCATGACCAATTGATAGATCAAAAAATAATTTTCCTTCAAACCTGTGTGTGTATGTTAGAACAAGCAGCATTCATTGAATGCTAATTTACTTCTTTTTTCCTGCTGTCTGTCAGTAATCTTCACAAGCCCAAGAAAAGTGGCCCAATTCCAAAAAAACAATTTATGATATTTGATTGTTAGACAAGGCAAATAAAGTTGAATGCAAAATGCAATTTAGTTTCTCAAAGCAGTGGCTTAGTATTAATGTTACTGGCAATCTGTTTAATTAACTCCTCAATGCCACTGGCTACTTACTGCTACACGTGAGGAAAGAGGGCAAAGATCTCCAGCAATGGCTAAGCATGGAGAAATCTCTTCACATTTCTTCAGGATCATTCTGCCTCACACCCTTGAAAATGGAACTCTTGTAAGTTTTCCCCTCCTTTCTAACTCTTATGCATATAGTTTAGATTTTATGCTGGAGTAGTTGCCTTGTATTGACTGCTCTACTTAGTTCATCATATTAAAACATTGAAAAGCTTAGCAAGATTCTTCTTTCTTCTTCTTCAATCCTTTCAAGTACATACAAAATTTACATGAACTTTATTTTAAGTGCGTCTTCTTATACTTTTGGCAGGAACTTGCAAGAAATTTTGTCAAGGAGCATGGGAAACGCTTGCACAAGTATGCTCGTCTCAAACTCCCAACTGGCGCAGAGTCGAAAATGGAGGTGAAGAGGTGTAACAACCGGGCTTGGCTACAGCAAGGCTGGCAAGATTTTGTTGAGAAATACTCAATCCAATGTGGATATTTCTTAGTGTTCAGATACAAAGGCGGATCCCGTTTCAGTGTCCAGATTTATGATTTGAGTACTTCGGAGATTGAGTATCCAGGGAAGTGCAAACTCGTCGAAGTCAAGGATGAGCTTAGTGATGACGATGAGATTTTAGATAAGTGGACACACGAAGGCAGGGGATTTGAAAATGCTGCAAACCAGTCTAGTAAGTAGAATTGCATTATGGTCTTTGGATTCAATAATGAAGTTTATAAACTAGTTTAAATTTCATTGGTATGATGACTTGGTGCGCTTCTATTGTAGGGAACAGAGTTGTCTTTCAGAGTCCGAATCTTCATTTCATAGTCATCATGACACCAGCTTATGTTTCTGATACTGGTTATTTGGTATGTTTTATCTACAAATTGCACTGAATTCTGATTCTAGAGAGGTATATATATATATATATATATATATACAAGTTTTCCATGTTCTGCAGCACGTTCCGGTGGGTCCTGCAAGAAGCTATTTTCTGAAGAATGGAGATAACAGCATACACCTTAACCTCAATGGAAGAACTTGGCCCATGAAGTACTATATTGGAGCCCCTCCACAGTGCACAGTGAGGTTGAAATGGGGATGGTCTAAATTTTCGCAAGAAAATGATCTACAAGAAGGAGATATATGCGCCTTTGAGCTGGTCAATAGCGAGGCCATGGTATTCAACGTCACCCTATTTCGCAACAAAATCATCTACAAGAAGGCTTCACCACGAGGCACGGAAATTTCAGCAAGGGAAGCAACATGGAAAGCACTTGCAAATATCAAATCATTGGCTTGTCATCCTTCTGGTACGCCAGTTTCTGTTATTCTTCCATAATTTATATATGTTTCCTACTCATCAATGGATTTTCATAACTTGCAGGAATGAAAGAAACTCCATATCAAATTCAAATGAGAAAGAGGAAGCGCGGTGCTTCTCCCGAAGAATCTAGAGCCCTAGAAAGGGCTAAAGCTTTCAAATGCAGCGAGTCCTCTTTCACTGTTATGATGAGAAAGTCATATGTTCAAGATTTGTATAGGCTGGTATGATTCCGTTTCCTTCACTGCTTTCAATTGAATCAAGTCTAATTCCCTAGCTCACTGCTTGCATGGGATTATGAGGTGAACTCTTCTTATTGTACGTAGGTCATACCAGTTGCTCATGGTTCGAGATTCCTTATGGATCAACATGGAAAAGAGGCATTCCTTCACCGGCTTGATGAGGAAACTTGGCCTGTTAAAATCTATGTTCATGGAAAAGAGGCAAGATTCTCGTCTGGTTGGAAGGATTTTGTAGTGGATAACAATTTGCAACAGGGGGATGCTTGTGTGTTCGAGCTGTCCCGTCAAGTGCCGAATCACTACAAAGTCACCATATTCCACGTTGCTGAATCACCATAACCAAATTAGCCCTAAGCTTTGTTACAAGTTAGTATACATTTTGGATCTCTTCTATTCATGTTTCCATATGTAGGCTAGGAACTTTGCTGTTTGTTGCACCTAAACTTCAGCTGACCCGAGTCCTATAATCCTATTATGTAAGATGCAAGCATTGACAGCAATATACGGGTTCAATTTTGTGGCGCTTTTTATCCCACATCGCTTAGGAGACGAAGATGGGAGGTTAGGAGTTGGTATAAATTAAAGAATCGAAATATGGACAAATCATACCTTTCTCGGCCTTTTGGCTAAGATCAAGTGTAGTATCTGTTCTTATCAGTTTAATATCTGATATGTGGGCCATCGGCCCACTTCGATATTAAATTTATTTTTTAAGGGGGGTGGACCCAGCAATGGTAGCTTGCTGCCTTGGGTTTACGCGCGTCGCCCATGCTTTGCACTGCTGTACGGGCCTGGCGCACCCCATCAATTCAAAGTTTAACCTTACAATTACAGTGGTCAAATGGTGATTATTAATTTTGCACTGCAATAAAAAATTGTTAGTTAATGCGCGGTGGATATAAGTCAAATAACGTTCTAATTACAGTCTCAATGTCGCTTCCAATTTATTTAAGTTGACTTAAGTGGGAAATGGATAAGTGAGCATTTCCCTCTCAAAATGAAGACCATGATTGATTGACAGATAAATGAAAGTAAATTTTCCTACAGACCTGTGCGTGTGTTTAATAACGAGCTGCTTCGATAATTTTTTAACTCTTCATTTACTACTTGTCTCACTCTTCAGCCATCACAAGTCCAATTCTCAAGGGTAGACATCACCAGAAAATGGCTAAGCAAGGAGCAAACTCTTCAAAGTCACCACGTTTCTTTAGGGTCATTCTGGCTCAAATTCTTGAAAGTGAAACTCTGGTAAGTTTTTCCCTCCTTTGCGCTCTGTATATAGCCAGAGTAGAGTTCTATAGTTAACTGCTCATGCATCAGATCTTTCAAGCTGTTCAGTTTTTTTGTTACAGGAACTTCCAATAAATTTTGTTGAGGAGCATGGTAAAAGCTTGTCCAACTATGCCAGTCTCGAAGTGCCAACTGGCGAAAAGTCGAAAATGGAGCTGAAGAGGTGTAATGGCCGAGCTTGGCTACACAATGGCTGGCAAGATTTTGTTGTCAAGTACTCAATCAAATGTGTATATTTCTTAGTGTTCAGATACAAAGGCGGATCTCGTTTCAAAGTCCGAATATTTGATCGCAGTACTTCAGAGATTGCTTATCCTGTCAGCCCTGCATACACTTGTAACGGAAAGTCAAGGAAACGGAAACTCATCCTAGTCAAGGAGGAACATAGCCCACAAAAACTACAAAGAGGCAGGGGAATGGAAAATGCCAACCTAAACAGTAAGTAAAATTTCACATTTCACTGATTTTGGATTGAATCCTGAAATTTATATACTGCTTGTTATTATGTATTTGGGTATGGTGGCTATAGGAAAGTTAGGAAGTGGGCTACATTATTCTTCTATTAGAAACAAGTCAGTAGGTGGTGATCAAGTGATAGAAATCCGAGGACATGGTGATACTAGTGCAAGGCAAAGAGTTCTTGACAGAGCAAAGGCATTTCACAGCCCAAATCCTCATTTCATTGTCATGATACAACCATCTTCTAAGCCTTATTTGGTATGTTTTATCTACAATTTGCATTAAACTGAACGACATTCTGATTCTAGAGAGGTATATGTCAGAAAGTTTTCTATCTTCTGCAGTGTATACCGGCGGGTCCAGGAAGAAGCTATTTCTGTGAAAGGGGAAACAATAGCGTGAGCCTCAAAGGAGAAAATGGAAGAGTTTGGTCTATGAGGTACAAGTTCGGAGCTCCTCCAAGGCGGCGAGTAAGAATCTGTTCAGGATGGACTAATTTTTTAGAAGAAAATCGTCTACAAGAAGGCGATGTATGCGCCTTCGAGCTGGTCAATAGCACCGCCATGGCATTCAAGGTCACCATATTTCGAATTACTGATGATGGAGAAGACGTTGACAATAATAATGACCTTCTTGTGATGACTAATGTTGCTTCACGTGCAAGTAAGAGATTTCCGTGTGCTACTTCTAGTGCCATGGAAAGAGTCCTGCAAAGCGCGGAGAATTTCAAGTGCGAGAATCCACATTTCATCATCCGCATGACTTCATACTATCTTTCCCCCAAGCCCAAAGTGGTATGCAACCTAATCTAAGTGTTTTTTGGTTGGAGTTTAGGAAAGGAATCAAATTGAGCAATTTATCCGTAATTCTGTGTTTGTTCTTAAACATTCGTGTTTTATCTTGCAGCACATTCCAGTAGCTCACTCCAGAAGATACCTTAAGAAAGTTCAGCATGGCGAAAATGTCATAATCCTACATGGATCAAATGGCAGGAACTGGCCTGCGTACTTAAACTCAGACCCAACCAGAATATTATTCGTCAAAGGCTGGAAGGATTTTGCCTCAGAGAACAGGCTCAGAGTAGGAGACGCTTTGGTGTTTGAGATGATCATTGGAAAGATCAAGGCTTACAAAGTCACCATCTTCCGTGTAGCTGATCATAATGCATGCATTGTGAAACCGTTTCTTTTGGCATGATGCTCTATTTTGTTGCTGGTATGACAAGTATATTGATTTTTGGGCTACAAGCACTATATAAATCCATGATCAGGAAGCTTTCCACAACACAAAACAAGCATATACTTGTTTTACTGATGAATTGATATCTGTTAAAATCATACGGCCTTTGGGCTAACGCACGTCGCATACTGTGCGGGCCACCCCATCCAAACCAAAGTTTAAAACTCATAAATTATAAAGATATTTTTATACTTACGATAAGAATATGATATATGATATGACATAAAAGTACAAAAATAATTACAAGACAAATGACAAGACAGGAAAAAAAAAATCAATAGCAGCATGATGAATCTCAAGTCCAATTCAAAAACAATAAAGAACTTCGGGTTTTTTTTTTCTGGAATTGCCAATTCAAAGAAGAATTGATGACTTCGGTTAACAGGAGGTTTGTGGAAATTAGTTTAGCTGATTAAATCTTGCATTTACTTTTGGTACAATGTTTCCTTTTTTAAGGCTCATTGTGGAAGTTCTCTTTTTTCTGGTCAAAATTGTGGAAGTTCTCTCTCACATGTAACTGCACGCTGAAGCTTTTTGAGAAACTACTTTGTGAATCTGTGATTCTTACCTTCTTTGAATACAATTCTCTCCCACATCACATTTTGAGAAACAAAAATGTGATGAGCAAACAATACATGCAAGCATGAATACAATTCTTACCTTCTTATCTTACTGAGTTTTTTTCTCATTTACTGTGCTCTTACCTTTTTTTCTATATATGTGGATCCAGGTTTACCACCCCCAGGAATTGGTTTTTCTCATTTAGTTGGGAGTTGTCTTTTCTTCTGAGACAGTTTTGCAACCATTACTCAACTGCTATGAGTACGTATATGTCAATTTAGATATCCTTCCAATTTCATTTCTTATCCTATTTCCGCTTGGACAGTTCTCTGCTGAACAAATAGTCAAAGTTGTGGTAAACACCTTCTTGGGTACAGATACCTTATGATTTCTTATTGTCAATAGCAATTTAGGGTGTTGGTTTCTCTATTTGCAACTGACGTGGGTAATGTGTTATCTTTTTTCAGGTTTGAGATGAGATCTGCTTGTAGGTTTTGAGAGGCTGCTACAACAGTCATCTTTTGATACGTCGTCCTCTCTTTATCATAGTAGTTGCCTTCTCTTTCTCTTGGCACATCATGTAGCTAAAATAAATATTTTTCTCCGAAATCCAAAGGGGATTAGTCCATTAAATTCTCAAAATTTTAGTGATTTTAAAAATGAGCTCATTTTTCTGTATAAATGTCGTCGATCATTACAAAAATAAAAATAATTTTTTTCATCTAAATCCAAAGGGAGCCTATGAAATTCTCCAAATTTTAGTGATTTTCAAAATTATATGTGTTTTCTATAAAAACGTCGCCGATCATTACAAAAATAAAAATAATTATTTTTCATCGAAATCCTAAAGGGGATAGTCCATGAAATTTCTCCAAATTTTAGTGATTTTCATAATTTTCTCATTTTTTATATATAAACGTCACCGATGATTATAAAAGTGAAAATATTTAGTTTTCACAAAATTCCAAAGGGTATCCATGAAACTCTCAAAATTTTAGTGAATTTAAAAACTATCTAATTTTTCTATGTAAATGTCACTAATCATTATAAAAATGAAAATAAATATTTTTCACTGAATTCCAAAAGGGATATTCCATGAAATTTTCATTGTAAAAATGAAAATAATAATTTTTCATCGAAATCCAAAATGGATAGTTCATGAAATTCTCAAATTTTTAATGGTTTTCCAAATTATCTAATTTTTCTGTATAAACGTTACCGATCATTGTAAAAATGAAAATAATTATTGTTCATCGAAATCCAAAGAGAATAGTCCATGAAATTCTCGAAATTTTAGTGATTTTCAAATTTATCTAAATTTTATGTATAAACGTCACCGATTATTGCAAAAATGAAAATATTTATTTTTCAACGAAATCCAAAGGGGATAGTCCATGAAATTCTCCAAATTTTAGTGATTTTCAAAATTTTCTCATTTTTTCTATATAAACGTCACCGATCATTACAGAAATGAAAAAAATTATTTTTTCATCGAAATCTAAAGGGGATAGTCCATGAAATTTTCCAAATTTTAGTGGTTTTCAAAATTTTCTCATTTTTTTTGTATAAACGTGATCGATCATTACAAAAATGAAAATAATTATTTTTCATCGAAATCTAAAGGAGATAGTCCATGAAATTCTTCAAATTTTAGTGGTTTTCAAAATTTTCTTATTTTTTTTTGTATAAACGTGATCGATCATTACAAAAATGAAAATAATTATTTTTCATCGAAATATAATGGGGATAGTCCATGAAATTCTCCTAATTTTAGTGATTTTCAAAATTACCTCA